>JARPMR010000015.1:24011455-25216504 GCA_029955525.1 Oeneis ivallda
CTCTATGAGGGACGGGGAGCCCAGTTCGTCGGTCCCGGTTATGGCCAACGTGACGCTGAAGGCGCACTACGACATGGACGGGCAGGTGCTCATCCTGCCCATCAAGGGCAACGGCCGGGCCACGATCAAGATCAGTGAGTATACACCGCTCTATGAGGGACGGGGAGCCCAGTTCGTCGGTCCCGGTTATGGCCAACGTGACGCTGAAGGCGCACTACGACATGGACGGGCAGGTGCTCATCCTGCCCATCAAGGGCAACGGCCGGGCCACGATCAAGATCAGTGAGTATACACCGCTCTATGAGGGACGGGGAGCCCAGTTCGTCGGTCCCGGTTATGGCCAACGTGACGCTGAAGGCGCACTACGACATGGACGGGCAGGTGCTCATCCTGCCCATCAAGGGCAACGGCCGGGCCACGATCAAGATCAGTGAGTATACACCGCTCTATGAGGGACGGGGAGCCCAGTTCGTCGGTCCCGGTTATGGCCAACGTGACGCTGAAGGCGCACTACGACATGGACGGGCAGGTGCTCATCCTGCCCATCAAGGGCAACGGCCGGGCCACGATCAAGATCAGTGAGTATACACCGCTCTATGAGGGACGGGGAGCCCAGTTCGTCGGTCCCGGTTATGGCCAACGTGACGCTGAAGGCGCACTACGACATGGACGGGCAGGTGCTCATCCTGCCCATCAAGGGCAACGGCCGGGCCACGATCAAGATCAGTGAGTATACACCGCTCTATGAGGGACGGGGAGCCCAGTTCGTCGGTCCCGGTTATGGCCAACGTGACGCTGAAGGCGCACTACGACATGGACGGGCAGGTGCTCATCCTGCCCATCAAGGGCAACGGCCGGGCCACGATCAAGATCAGTGAGTATACACCGCTCTATGAGGGACGGGGAGCCCAGTTCGTCGGTCCCGGTTATGGCCAACGTGACGCTGAAGGCGCACTACGACATGGACGGGCAGGTGCTCATCCTGCCCATCAAGGGCAACGGCCGGGCCACGATCAAGATCAGTGAGTATACACCGCTCTATGAGGGACGGGGAGCCCAGTTCGTCGGTCCCGGTTATGGCCAACGTGACGCTGAAGGCGCACTACGACATGGACGGGCAGGTGCTCATCCTGCCCATCAAGGGCAACGGCCGGGCCACGATCAAGATCAGTGAGTATACACCGCTCTATGAGGGACGGGGAGCCCAGTTCGTCGGTCCCGGTTATGGCCAACGTGACGCTGAAGGCGCACTACGACATGGACGGGCAGGTGCTCATCCTGCCCATCAAGGGCAACGGCCGGGCCACGATCAAGATCAGTGAGTATACACCGCTCTATGAGGGACGGGGAGCCCAGTTCGTCGGTCCCGGTTATGGCCAACGTGACGCTGAAGGCGCACTACGACATGGACGGGCAGGTGCTCATCCTGCCCATCAAGGGCAACGGCCGGGCCACGATCAAGATCAGTGAGTATACACCGCTCTATGAGGGACGGGGAGCCCAGTTCGTCGGTCCCGGTTATGGCCAACGTGACGCTGAAGGCGCACTACGACATGGACGGGCAGGTGCTCATCCTGCCCATCAAGGGCAACGGCCGGGCCACGATCAAGATCAGTGAGTATACACCGCTCTATGAGGGACGGGGAGCCCAGTTCGTCGGTCCCGGTTATGGCCAACGTGACGCTGAAGGCGCACTACGACATGGACGGGCAGGTGCTCATCCTGCCCATCAAGGGCAACGGCCGGGCCACGATCAAGATCAGTGAGTATACACCGCTCTATGAGGGACGGGGAGCCCAGTTCGTCGGTCCCGGTTATGGCCAACGTGACGCTGAAGGCGCACTACGACATGGACGGGCAGGTGCTCATCCTGCCCATCAAGGGCAACGGCCGGGCCACGATCAAGATCAGTGAGTATACACCGCTCTATGAGGGACGGGGAGCCCAGTTCGTCGGTCCCGGTTATGGCCAACGTGACGCTGAAGGCGCACTACGACATGGACGGGCAGGTGCTCATCCTGCCCATCAAGGGCAACGGCCGGGCCACGATCAAGATCAGTGAGTATACACCGCTCTATGAGGGACGGGGAGCCCAGTTCGTCGGTCCCGGTTATGGCCAACGTGACGCTGAAGGCGCACTACGACATGGACGGGCAGGTGCTCATCCTGCCCATCAAGGGCAACGGCCGGGCCACGATCAAGATCAGTGAGTATACACCGCTCTATGAGGGACGGGGAGCCCAGTTCGTCGGTCCCGGTTATGGCCAACGTGACGCTGAAGGCGCACTACGACATGGACGGGCAGGTGCTCATCCTGCCCATCAAGGGCAACGGCCGGGCCACGATCAAGATCAGTGAGTATACACCGCTCTATGAGGGACGGGGAGCCCAGTTCGTCGGTCCCGGTTATGGCCAACGTGACGCTGAAGGCGCACTACGACATGGACGGGCAGGTGCTCATCCTGCCCATCAAGGGCAACGGCCGGGCCACGATCAAGATCAGTGAGTATACACCGCTCTATGAGGGACGGGGAGCCCAGTTCGTCGGTCCCGGTTATGGCCAACGTGACGCTGAAGGCGCACTACGACATGGACGGGCAGGTGCTCATCCTGCCCATCAAGGGCAACGGCCGGGCCACGATCAAGATCAGTGAGTATACACCGCTCTATGAGGGACGGGGAGCCCAGTTCGTCGGTCCCGGTTATGGCCAACGTGACGCTGAAGGCGCACTACGACATGGACGGGCAGGTGCTCATCCTGCCCATCAAGGGCAACGGCCGGGCCACGATCAAGATCAGTGAGTATACACCGCTCTATGAGGGACGGGGAGCCCAGTTCGTCGGTCCCGGTTATGGCCAACGTGACGCTGAAGGCGCACTACGACATGGACGGGCAGGTGCTCATCCTGCCCATCAAGGGCAACGGCCGGGCCACGATCAAGATCAGTGAGTATACACCGCTCTATGAGGGACGGGGAGCCCAGTTCGTCGGTCCCGGTTATGGCCAACGTGACGCTGAAGGCGCACTACGACATGGACGGGCAGGTGCTCATCCTGCCCATCAAGGGCAACGGCCGGGCCACGATCAAGATCAGTGAGTATACACCGCTCTATGAGGGACGGGGAGCCCAGTTCGTCGGTCCCGGTTATGGCCAACGTGACGCTGAAGGCGCACTACGACATGGACGGGCAGGTGCTCATCCTGCCCATCAAGGGCAACGGCCGGGCCACGATCAAGATCAGTGAGTATACACCGCTCTATGAGGGACGGGGAGCCCAGTTCGTCGGTCCCGGTTATGGCCAACGTGACGCTGAAGGCGCACTACGACATGGACGGGCAGGTGCTCATCCTGCCCATCAAGGGCAACGGCCGGGCCACGATCAAGATCAGTGAGTATACACCGCTCTATGAGGGACGGGGAGCCCAGTTCGTCGGTCCCGGTTATGGCCAACGTGACGCTGAAGGCGCACTACGACATGGACGGGCAGGTGCTCATCCTGCCCATCAAGGGCAACGGCCGGGCCACGATCAAGATCAGTGAGTATACACCGCTCTATGAGGGACGGGGAGCCCAGTTCGTCGGTCCCGGTTATGGCCAACGTGACGCTGAAGGCGCACTACGACATGGACGGGCAGGTGCTCATCCTGCCCATCAAGGGCAACGGCCGGGCCACGATCAAGATCAGTGAGTATACACCGCTCTATGAGGGACGGGGAGCCCAGTTCGTCGGTCCCGGTTATGGCCAACGTGACGCTGAAGGCGCACTACGACATGGACGGGCAGGTGCTCATCCTGCCCATCAAGGGCAACGGCCGGGCCACGATCAAGATCAGTGAGTATACACCGCTCTATGAGGGACGGGGAGCCCAGTTCGTCGGTCCCGGTTATGGCCAACGTGACGCTGAAGGCGCACTACGACATGGACGGGCAGGTGCTCATCCTGCCCATCAAGGGCAACGGCCGGGCCACGATCAAGATCAGTGAGTATACACCGCTCTATGAGGGACGGGGAGCCCAGTTCGTCGGTCCCGGTTATGGCCAACGTGACGCTGAAGGCGCACTACGACATGGACGGGCAGGTGCTCATCCTGCCCATCAAGGGCAACGGCCGGGCCACGATCAAGATCAGTGAGTATACACCGCTCTATGAGGGACGGGGAGCCCAGTTCGTCGGTCCCGGTTATGGCCAACGTGACGCTGAAGGCGCACTACGACATGGACGGGCAGGTGCTCATCCTGCCCATCAAGGGCAACGGCCGGGCCACGATCAAGATCAGTGAGTATACACCGCTCTATGAGGGACGGGGAGCCCAGTTCGTCGGTCCCGGTTATGGCCAACGTGACGCTGAAGGCGCACTACGACATGGACGGGCAGGTGCTCATCCTGCCCATCAAGGGCAACGGCCGGGCCACGATCAAGATCAGTGAGTATACACCGCTCTATGAGGGACGGGGAGCCCAGTTCGTCGGTCCCGGTTATGGCCAACGTGACGCTGAAGGCGCACTACGACATGGACGGGCAGGTGCTCATCCTGCCCATCAAGGGCAACGGCCGGGCCACGATCAAGATCAGTGAGTATACACCGCTCTATGAGGGACGGGGAGCCCAGTTCGTCGGTCCCGGTTATGGCCAACGTGACGCTGAAGGCGCACTACGACATGGACGGGCAGGTGCTCATCCTGCCCATCAAGGGCAACGGCCGGGCCACGATCAAGATCAGTGAGTATACACCGCTCTATGAGGGACGGGGAGCCCAGTTCGTCGGTCCCGGTTATGGCCAACGTGACGCTGAAGGCGCACTACGACATGGACGGGCAGGTGCTCATCCTGCCCATCAAGGGCAACGGCCGGGCCACGATCAAGATCAGTGAGTATACACCGCTCTATGAGGGACGGGGAGCCCAGTTCGTCGGTCCCGGTTATGGCCAACGTGACGCTGAAGGCGCACTACGACATGGACGGGCAGGTGCTCATCCTGCCCATCAAGGGCAACGGCCGGGCCACGATCAAGATCAGTGAGTATACACCGCTCTATGAGGGACGGGGAGCCCAGTTCGTCGGTCCCGGTTATGGCCAACGTGACGCTGAAGGCGCACTACGACATGGACGGGCAGGTGCTCATCCTGCCCATCAAGGGCAACGGCCGGGCCACGATCAAGATCAGTGAGTATACACCGCTCTATGAGGGACGGGGAGCCCAGTTCGTCGGTCCCGGTTATGGCCAACGTGACGCTGAAGGCGCACTACGACATGGACGGGCAGGTGCTCATCCTGCCCATCAAGGGCAACGGCCGGGCCACGATCAAGATCAGTGAGTATACACCGCTCTATGAGGGACGGGGAGCCCAGTTCGTCGGTCCCGGTTATGGCCAACGTGACGCTGAAGGCGCACTACGACATGGACGGGCAGGTGCTCATCCTGCCCATCAAGGGCAACGGCCGGGCCACGATCAAGATCAGTGAGTATACACCGCTCTATGAGGGACGGGGAGCCCAGTTCGTCGGTCCCGGTTATGGCCAACGTGACGCTGAAGGCGCACTACGACATGGACGGGCAGGTGCTCATCCTGCCCATCAAGGGCAACGGCCGGGCCACGATCAAGATCAGTGAGTATACACCGCTCTATGAGGGACGGGGAGCCCAGTTCGTCGGTCCCGGTTATGGCCAACGTGACGCTGAAGGCGCACTACGACATGGACGGGCAGGTGCTCATCCTGCCCATCAAGGGCAACGGCCGGGCCACGATCAAGATCAGTGAGTATACACCGCTCTATGAGGGACGGGGAGCCCAGTTCGTCGGTCCCGGTTATGGCCAACGTGACGCTGAAGGCGCACTACGACATGGACGGGCAGGTGCTCATCCTGCCCATCAAGGGCAACGGCCGGGCCACGATCAAGATCAGTGAGTATACACCGCTCTATGAGGGACGGGGAGCCCAGTTCGTCGGTCCCGGTTATGGCCAACGTGACGCTGAAGGCGCACTACGACATGGACGGGCAGGTGCTCATCCTGCCCATCAAGGGCAACGGCCGGGCCACGATCAAGATCAGTGAGTATACACCGCTCTATGAGGGACGGGGAGCCCAGTTCGTCGGTCCCGGTTATGGCCAACGTGACGCTGAAGGCGCACTACGACATGGACGGGCAGGTGCTCATCCTGCCCATCAAGGGCAACGGCCGGGCCACGATCAAGATCAGTGAGTATACACCGCTCTATGAGGGACGGGGAGCCCAGTTCGTCGGTCCCGGTTATGGCCAACGTGACGCTGAAGGCGCACTACGACATGGACGGGCAGGTGCTCATCCTGCCCATCAAGGGCAACGGCCGGGCCACGATCAAGATCAGTGAGTATACACCGCTCTATGAGGGACGGGGAGCCCAGTTCGTCGGTCCCGGTTATGGCCAACGTGACGCTGAAGGCGCACTACGACATGGACGGGCAGGTGCTCATCCTGCCCATCAAGGGCAACGGCCGGGCCACGATCAAGATCAGTGAGTATACACCGCTCTATGAGGGACGGGGAGCCCAGTTCGTCGGTCCCGGTTATGGCCAACGTGACGCTGAAGGCGCACTACGACATGGACGGGCAGGTGCTCATCCTGCCCATCAAGGGCAACGGCCGGGCCACGATCAAGATCAGTGAGTATACACCGCTCTATGAGGGACGGGGAGCCCAGTTCGTCGGTCCCGGTTATGGCCAACGTGACGCTGAAGGCGCACTACGACATGGACGGGCAGGTGCTCATCCTGCCCATCAAGGGCAACGGCCGGGCCACGATCAAGATCAGTGAGTATACACCGCTCTATGAGGGACGGGGAGCCCAGTTCGTCGGTCCCGGTTATGGCCAACGTGACGCTGAAGGCGCACTACGACATGGACGGGCAGGTGCTCATCCTGCCCATCAAGGGCAACGGCCGGGCCACGATCAAGATCAGTGAGTATACACCGCTCTATGAGGGACGGGGAGCCCAGTTCGTCGGTCCCGGTTATGGCCAACGTGACGCTGAAGGCGCACTACGACATGGACGGGCAGGTGCTCATCCTGCCCATCAAGGGCAACGGCCGGGCCACGATCAAGATCAGTGAGTATACACCGCTCTATGAGGGACGGGGAGCCCAGTTCGTCGGTCCCGGTTATGGCCAACGTGACGCTGAAGGCGCACTACGACATGGACGGGCAGGTGCTCATCCTGCCCATCAAGGGCAACGGCCGGGCCACGATCAAGATCAGTGAGTATACACCGCTCTATGAGGGACGGGGAGCCCAGTTCGTCGGTCCCGGTTATGGCCAACGTGACGCTGAAGGCGCACTACGACATGGACGGGCAGGTGCTCATCCTGCCCATCAAGGGCAACGGCCGGGCCACGATCAAGATCAGTGAGTATACACCGCTCTATGAGGGACGGGGAGCCCAGTTCGTCGGTCCCGGTTATGGCCAACGTGACGCTGAAGGCGCACTACGACATGGACGGGCAGGTGCTCATCCTGCCCATCAAGGGCAACGGCCGGGCCACGATCAAGATCAGTGAGTATACACCGCTCTATGAGGGACGGGGAGCCCAGTTCGTCGGTCCCGGTTATGGCCAACGTGACGCTGAAGGCGCACTACGACATGGACGGGCAGGTGCTCATCCTGCCCATCAAGGGCAACGGCCGGGCCACGATCAAGATCAGTGAGTATACACCGCTCTATGAGGGACGGGGAGCCCAGTTCGTCGGTCCCGGTTATGGCCAACGTGACGCTGAAGGCGCACTACGACATGGACGGGCAGGTGCTCATCCTGCCCATCAAGGGCAACGGCCGGGCCACGATCAAGATCAGTGAGTATACACCGCTCTATGAGGGACGGGGAGCCCAGTTCGTCGGTCCCGGTTATGGCCAACGTGACGCTGAAGGCGCACTACGACATGGACGGGCAGGTGCTCATCCTGCCCATCAAGGGCAACGGCCGGGCCACGATCAAGATCAGTGAGTATACACCGCTCTATGAGGGACGGGGAGCCCAGTTCGTCGGTCCCGGTTATGGCCAACGTGACGCTGAAGGCGCACTACGACATGGACGGGCAGGTGCTCATCCTGCCCATCAAGGGCAACGGCCGGGCCACGATCAAGATCAGTGAGTATACACCGCTCTATGAGGGACGGGGAGCCCAGTTCGTCGGTCCCGGTTATGGCCAACGTGACGCTGAAGGCGCACTACGACATGGACGGGCAGGTGCTCATCCTGCCCATCAAGGGCAACGGCCGGGCCACGATCAAGATCAGTGAGTATACACCGCTCTATGAGGGACGGGGAGCCCAGTTCGTCGGTCCCGGTTATGGCCAACGTGACGCTGAAGGCGCACTACGACATGGACGGGCAGGTGCTCATCCTGCCCATCAAGGGCAACGGCCGGGCCACGATCAAGATCAGTGAGTATACACCGCTCTATGAGGGACGGGGAGCCCAGTTCGTCGGTCCCGGTTATGGCCAACGTGACGCTGAAGGCGCACTACGACATGGACGGGCAGGTGCTCATCCTGCCCATCAAGGGCAACGGCCGGGCCACGATCAAGATCAGTGAGTATACACCGCTCTATGAGGGACGGGGAGCCCAGTTCGTCGGTCCCGGTTATGGCCAACGTGACGCTGAAGGCGCACTACGACATGGACGGGCAGGTGCTCATCCTGCCCATCAAGGGCAACGGCCGGGCCACGATCAAGATCAGTGAGTATACACCGCTCTATGAGGGACGGGGAGCCCAGTTCGTCGGTCCCGGTTATGGCCAACGTGACGCTGAAGGCGCACTACGACATGGACGGGCAGGTGCTCATCCTGCCCATCAAGGGCAACGGCCGGGCCACGATCAAGATCAGTGAGTATACACCGCTCTATGAGGGACGGGGAGCCCAGTTCGTCGGTCCCGGTTATGGCCAACGTGACGCTGAAGGCGCACTACGACATGGACGGGCAGGTGCTCATCCTGCCCATCAAGGGCAACGGCCGGGCCACGATCAAGATCAGTGAGTATACACCGCTCTATGAGGGACGGGGAGCCCAGTTCGTCGGTCCCGGTTATGGCCAACGTGACGCTGAAGGCGCACTACGACATGGACGGGCAGGTGCTCATCCTGCCCATCAAGGGCAACGGCCGGGCCACGATCAAGATCAGTGAGTATACACCGCTCTATGAGGGACGGGGAGCCCAGTTCGTCGGTCCCGGTTATGGCCAACGTGACGCTGAAGGCGCACTACGACATGGACGGGCAGGTGCTCATCCTGCCCATCAAGGGCAACGGCCGGGCCACGATCAAGATCAGTGAGTATACACCGCTCTATGAGGGACGGGGAGCCCAGTTCGTCGGTCCCGGTTATGGCCAACGTGACGCTGAAGGCGCACTACGACATGGACGGGCAGGTGCTCATCCTGCCCATCAAGGGCAACGGCCGGGCCACGATCAAGATCAGTGAGTATACACCGCTCTATGAGGGACGGGGAGCCCAGTTCGTCGGTCCCGGTTATGGCCAACGTGACGCTGAAGGCGCACTACGACATGGACGGGCAGGTGCTCATCCTGCCCATCAAGGGCAACGGCCGGGCCACGATCAAGATCAGTGAGTATACACCGCTCTATGAGGGACGGGGAGCCCAGTTCGTCGGTCCCGGTTATGGCCAACGTGACGCTGAAGGCGCACTACGACATGGACGGGCAGGTGCTCATCCTGCCCATCAAGGGCAACGGCCGGGCCACGATCAAGATCAGTGAGTATACACCGCTCTATGAGGGACGGGGAGCCCAGTTCGTCGGTCCCGGTTATGGCCAACGTGACGCTGAAGGCGCACTACGACATGGACGGGCAGGTGCTCATCCTGCCCATCAAGGGCAACGGCCGGGCCACGATCAAGATCAGTGAGTATACACCGCTCTATGAGGGACGGGGAGCCCAGTTCGTCGGTCCCGGTTATGGCCAACGTGACGCTGAAGGCGCACTACGACATGGACGGGCAGGTGCTCATCCTGCCCATCAAGGGCAACGGCCGGGCCACGATCAAGATCAGTGAGTATACACCGCTCTATGAGGGACGGGGAGCCCAGTTCGTCGGTCCCGGTTATGGCCAACGTGACGCTGAAGGCGCACTACGACATGGACGGGCAGGTGCTCATCCTGCCCATCAAGGGCAACGGCCGGGCCACGATCAAGATCAGTGAGTATACACCGCTCTATGAGGGACGGGGAGCCCAGTTCGTCGGTCCCGGTTATGGCCAACGTGACGCTGAAGGCGCACTACGACATGGACGGGCAGGTGCTCATCCTGCCCATCAAGGGCAACGGCCGGGCCACGATCAAGATCAGTGAGTATACACCGCTCTATGAGGGACGGGGAGCCCAGTTCGTCGGTCCCGGTTATGGCCAACGTGACGCTGAAGGCGCACTACGACATGGACGGGCAGGTGCTCATCCTGCCCATCAAGGGCAACGGCCGGGCCACGATCAAGATCAGTGAGTATACACCGCTCTATGAGGGACGGGGAGCCCAGTTCGTCGGTCCCGGTTATGGCCAACGTGACGCTGAAGGCGCACTACGACATGGACGGGCAGGTGCTCATCCTGCCCATCAAGGGCAACGGCCGGGCCACGATCAAGATCAGTGAGTATACACCGCTCTATGAGGGACGGGGAGCCCAGTTCGTCGGTCCCGGTTATGGCCAACGTGACGCTGAAGGCGCACTACGACATGGACGGGCAGGTGCTCATCCTGCCCATCAAGGGCAACGGCCGGGCCACGATCAAGATCAGTGAGTATACACCGCTCTATGAGGGACGGGGAGCCCAGTTCGTCGGTCCCGGTTATGGCCAACGTGACGCTGAAGGCGCACTACGACATGGACGGGCAGGTGCTCATCCTGCCCATCAAGGGCAACGGCCGGGCCACGATCAAGATCAGTGAGTATACACCGCTCTATGAGGGACGGGGAGCCCAGTTCGTCGGTCCCGGTTATGGCCAACGTGACGCTGAAGGCGCACTACGACATGGACGGGCAGGTGCTCATCCTGCCCATCAAGGGCAACGGCCGGGCCACGATCAAGATCAGTGAGTATACACCGCTCTATGAGGGACGGGGAGCCCAGTTCGTCGGTCCCGGTTATGGCCAACGTGACGCTGAAGGCGCACTACGACATGGACGGGCAGGTGCTCATCCTGCCCATCAAGGGCAACGGCCGGGCCACGATCAAGATCAGTGAGTATACACCGCTCTATGAGGGACGGGGAGCCCAGTTCGTCGGTCCCGGTTATGGCCAACGTGACGCTGAAGGCGCACTACGACATGGACGGGCAGGTGCTCATCCTGCCCATCAAGGGCAACGGCCGGGCCACGATCAAGATCAGTGAGTATACACCGCTCTATGAGGGACGGGGAGCCCAGTTCGTCGGTCCCGGTTATGGCCAACGTGACGCTGAAGGCGCACTACGACATGGACGGGCAGGTGCTCATCCTGCCCATCAAGGGCAACGGCCGGGCCACGATCAAGATCAGTGAGTATACACCGCTCTATGAGGGACGGGGAGCCCAGTTCGTCGGTCCCGGTTATGGCCAACGTGACGCTGAAGGCGCACTACGACATGGACGGGCAGGTGCTCATCCTGCCCATCAAGGGCAACGGCCGGGCCACGATCAAGATCAGTGAGTATACACCGCTCTATGAGGGACGGGGAGCCCAGTTCGTCGGTCCCGGTTATGGCCAACGTGACGCTGAAGGCGCACTACGACATGGACGGGCAGGTGCTCATCCTGCCCATCAAGGGCAACGGCCGGGCCACGATCAAGATCAGTGAGTATACACCGCTCTATGAGGGACGGGGAGCCCAGTTCGTCGGTCCCGGTTATGGCCAACGTGACGCTGAAGGCGCACTACGACATGGACGGGCAGGTGCTCATCCTGCCCATCAAGGGCAACGGCCGGGCCACGATCAAGATCAGTGAGTATACACCGCTCTATGAGGGACGGGGAGCCCAGTTCGTCGGTCCCGGTTATGGCCAACGTGACGCTGAAGGCGCACTACGACATGGACGGGCAGGTGCTCATCCTGCCCATCAAGGGCAACGGCCGGGCCACGATCAAGATCAGTGAGTATACACCGCTCTATGAGGGACGGGGAGCCCAGTTCGTCGGTCCCGGTTATGGCCAACGTGACGCTGAAGGCGCACTACGACATGGACGGGCAGGTGCTCATCCTGCCCATCAAGGGCAACGGCCGGGCCACGATCAAGATCAGTGAGTATACACCGCTCTATGAGGGACGGGGAGCCCAGTTCGTCGGTCCCGGTTATGGCCAACGTGACGCTGAAGGCGCACTACGACATGGACGGGCAGGTGCTCATCCTGCCCATCAAGGGCAACGGCCGGGCCACGATCAAGATCAGTGAGTATACACCGCTCTATGAGGGACGGGGAGCCCAGTTCGTCGGTCCCGGTTATGGCCAACGTGACGCTGAAGGCGCACTACGACATGGACGGGCAGGTGCTCATCCTGCCCATCAAGGGCAACGGCCGGGCCACGATCAAGATCAGTGAGTATACACCGCTCTATGAGGGACGGGGAGCCCAGTTCGTCGGTCCCGGTTATGGCCAACGTGACGCTGAAGGCGCACTACGACATGGACGGGCAGGTGCTCATCCTGCCCATCAAGGGCAACGGCCGGGCCACGATCAAGATCAGTGAGTATACACCGCTCTATGAGGGACGGGGAGCCCAGTTCGTCGGTCCCGGTTATGGCCAACGTGACGCTGAAGGCGCACTACGACATGGACGGGCAGGTGCTCATCCTGCCCATCAAGGGCAACGGCCGGGCCACGATCAAGATCAGTGAGTATACACCGCTCTATGAGGGACGGGGAGCCCAGTTCGTCGGTCCCGGTTATGGCCAACGTGACGCTGAAGGCGCACTACGACATGGACGGGCAGGTGCTCATCCTGCCCATCAAGGGCAACGGCCGGGCCACGATCAAGATCAGTGAGTATACACCGCTCTATGAGGGACGGGGAGCCCAGTTCGTCGGTCCCGGTTATGGCCAACGTGACGCTGAAGGCGCACTACGACATGGACGGGCAGGTGCTCATCCTGCCCATCAAGGGCAACGGCCGGGCCACGATCAAGATCAGTGAGTATACACCGCTCTATGAGGGACGGGGAGCCCAGTTCGTCGGTCCCGGTTATGGCCAACGTGACGCTGAAGGCGCACTACGACATGGACGGGCAGGTGCTCATCCTGCCCATCAAGGGCAACGGCCGGGCCACGATCAAGATCAGTGAGTATACACCGCTCTATGAGGGACGGGGAGCCCAGTTCGTCGGTCCCGGTTATGGCCAACGTGACGCTGAAGGCGCACTACGACATGGACGGGCAGGTGCTCATCCTGCCCATCAAGGGCAACGGCCGGGCCACGATCAAGATCAGTGAGTATACACCGCTCTATGAGGGACGGGGAGCCCAGTTCGTCGGTCCCGGTTATGGCCAACGTGACGCTGAAGGCGCACTACGACATGGACGGGCAGGTGCTCATCCTGCCCATCAAGGGCAACGGCCGGGCCACGATCAAGATCAGTGAGTATACACCGCTCTATGAGGGACGGGGAGCCCAGTTCGTCGGTCCCGGTTATGGCCAACGTGACGCTGAAGGCGCACTACGACATGGACGGGCAGGTGCTCATCCTGCCCATCAAGGGCAACGGCCGGGCCACGATCAAGATCAGTGAGTATACACCGCTCTATGAGGGACGGGGAGCCCAGTTCGTCGGTCCCGGTTATGGCCAACGTGACGCTGAAGGCGCACTACGACATGGACGGGCAGGTGCTCATCCTGCCCATCAAGGGCAACGGCCGGGCCACGATCAAGATCAGTGAGTATACACCGCTCTATGAGGGACGGGGAGCCCAGTTCGTCGGTCCCGGTTATGGCCAACGTGACGCTGAAGGCGCACTACGACATGGACGGGCAGGTGCTCATCCTGCCCATCAAGGGCAACGGCCGGGCCACGATCAAGATCAGTGAGTATACACCGCTCTATGAGGGACGGGGAGCCCAGTTCGTCGGTCCCGGTTATGGCCAACGTGACGCTGAAGGCGCACTACGACATGGACGGGCAGGTGCTCATCCTGCCCATCAAGGGCAACGGCCGGGCCACGATCAAGATCAGTGAGTATACACCGCTCTATGAGGGACGGGGAGCCCAGTTCGTCGGTCCCGGTTATGGCCAACGTGACGCTGAAGGCGCACTACGACATGGACGGGCAGGTGCTCATCCTGCCCATCAAGGGCAACGGCCGGGCCACGATCAAGATCAGTGAGTATACACCGCTCTATGAGGGACGGGGAGCCCAGTTCGTCGGTCCCGGTTATGGCCAACGTGACGCTGAAGGCGCACTACGACATGGACGGGCAGGTGCTCATCCTGCCCATCAAGGGCAACGGCCGGGCCACGATCAAGATCAGTGAGTATACACCGCTCTATGAGGGACGGGGAGCCCAGTTCGTCGGTCCCGGTTATGGCCAACGTGACGCTGAAGGCGCACTACGACATGGACGGGCAGGTGCTCATCCTGCCCATCAAGGGCAACGGCCGGGCCACGATCAAGATCAGTGAGTATACACCGCTCTATGAGGGACGGGGAGCCCAGTTCGTCGGTCCCGGTTATGGCCAACGTGACGCTGAAGGCGCACTACGACATGGACGGGCAGGTGCTCATCCTGCCCATCAAGGGCAACGGCCGGGCCACGATCAAGATCAGTGAGTATACACCGCTCTATGAGGGACGGGGAGCCCAGTTCGTCGGTCCCGGTTATGGCCAACGTGACGCTGAAGGCGCACTACGACATGGACGGGCAGGTGCTCATCCTGCCCATCAAGGGCAACGGCCGGGCCACGATCAAGATCAGTGAGTATACACCGCTCTATGAGGGACGGGGAGCCCAGTTCGTCGGTCCCGGTTATGGCCAACGTGACGCTGAAGGCGCACTACGACATGGACGGGCAGGTGCTCATCCTGCCCATCAAGGGCAACGGCCGGGCCACGATCAAGATCAGTGAGTATACACCGCTCTATGAGGGACGGGGAGCCCAGTTCGTCGGTCCCGGTTATGGCCAACGTGACGCTGAAGGCGCACTACGACATGGACGGGCAGGTGCTCATCCTGCCCATCAAGGGCAACGGCCGGGCCACGATCAAGATCAGTGAGTATACACCGCTCTATGAGGGACGGGGAGCCCAGTTCGTCGGTCCCGGTTATGGCCAACGTGACGCTGAAGGCGCACTACGACATGGACGGGCAGGTGCTCATCCTGCCCATCAAGGGCAACGGCCGGGCCACGATCAAGATCAGTGAGTATACACCGCTCTATGAGGGACGGGGAGCCCAGTTCGTCGGTCCCGGTTATGGCCAACGTGACGCTGAAGGCGCACTACGACATGGACGGGCAGGTGCTCATCCTGCCCATCAAGGGCAACGGCCGGGCCACGATCAAGATCAGTGAGTATACACCGCTCTATGAGGGACGGGGAGCCCAGTTCGTCGGTCCCGGTTATGGCCAACGTGACGCTGAAGGCGCACTACGACATGGACGGGCAGGTGCTCATCCTGCCCATCAAGGGCAACGGCCGGGCCACGATCAAGATCAGTGAGTATACACCGCTCTATGAGGGACGGGGAGCCCAGTTCGTCGGTCCCGGTTATGGCCAACGTGACGCTGAAGGCGCACTACGACATGGACGGGCAGGTGCTCATCCTGCCCATCAAGGGCAACGGCCGGGCCACGATCAAGATCAGTGAGTATACACCGCTCTATGAGGGACGGGGAGCCCAGTTCGTCGGTCCCGGTTATGGCCAACGTGACGCTGAAGGCGCACTACGACATGGACGGGCAGGTGCTCATCCTGCCCATCAAGGGCAACGGCCGGGCCACGATCAAGATCAGTGAGTATACACCGCTCTATGAGGGACGGGGAGCCCAGTTCGTCGGTCCCGGTTATGGCCAACGTGACGCTGAAGGCGCACTACGACATGGACGGGCAGGTGCTCATCCTGCCCATCAAGGGCAACGGCCGGGCCACGATCAAGATCAGTGAGTATACACCGCTCTATGAGGGACGGGGAGCCCAGTTCGTCGGTCCCGGTTATGGCCAACGTGACGCTGAAGGCGCACTACGACATGGACGGGCAGGTGCTCATCCTGCCCATCAAGGGCAACGGCCGGGCCACGATCAAGATCAGTGAGTATACACCGCTCTATGAGGGACGGGGAGCCCAGTTAGCCCAGAGCTCTGAATAGAACCAGGCGTTACTTGAGGAATTCCAAGATATTTAAAGAAAAATTAATATTCCTTTGCAATAATCCGCCAAACAGAATAAATCTTTTAAGGTTGAAGACAAGGGTCTGCCCGCGAAATTCAAATTTAATTTGGTTTTTCGCAATTTGTAAACTAATACGACAAAGTAGGCTTATGGCATTCTAATTGCGACAATGGCAGTATCATCTTCACAGGTTTATATAAAAAAATTTACTTGAAAGTGTCCAGTTTAAGAAATTAATCAAACTAACTATGTCGAGTGTTGAAAGATTTATTCTGTTTGGCGGATTATAGCAAAGGAATATTGATTTTTATTTAAATACCTACTTCAAATACTGAATAACCCGAGTCGTAATCTTGTTCTTTTAGTCGAGTTGTTTGCGGAAGGTCTCAGCTAAGTCAGACTTCAGAGTAGGTGCGCTCTACAAATCTCAGCTATAAAGAAAATTCGCGTTAAGGAAAACAAGGTAGCAAAGCCATAAACTAGCGGACCTTGAACTTAATGTGATACATTGACTTACGTAATTTGTGGCAGCCAACCTCAACAATCACGTTGTTTAAGCAGCGGAGACCCGGCTGGTAACTGGATGAATGACCGACGTTGCGTGTCCAAATAAAATGGCCGTTTTGCTCCTTTCGTCCTCCTAGAGTGCTGTAAGCCCTCGGTGCTTGACAGTCGGTTCCGGTTGCGATTACCTATGGAGTGCCATCGTCTAATGGGACCAAATTCCATAAATAATCATCATCATCAGCAACCCATCAACGGCTCACTACTAAGCGCAGGTCTCTCAGAGAAGGGTTATAGGCCATAGTACACCACGCTGGCCAAATGCGAATTGGCAGACTTCACACACCTTCGATTTCTTCACGATGTTTTCCTTCACCGTTGAAGCATGTGATTGGTATTATCACATAGCTCCGAAAAGTCAGACGTGCCCGCGATCGAACCTGCGACCCCCGAACAGGAGACCACAGTCCTAACCACTAGGCTGCTGCTTTTTCCATAAACAACAAAGGAATTGAAAAAAAACGTTCGCCTCACCCGATCACACTTTTCGTAACGCATTCACCATCTTACTCCCCAAGTCAAGCTTATAAAGAAGTTTTACTTCAAAAATCTCAGCTATAAAGAAAAGGTCGCGTTACGTCAAACCAAGGCGGCAAAGCCATAAAAGCGAGCCTTGAACTTAATGTCGGATGTGGTATTACATTGCCTTACGTAACTATAACAGCTAACCTCAACATCGTGATCAAGTACTCCTACAAGACGTCAGATGTGGTATTACATTGACTTACCTACATTACATTATTTAAAACACACTCACACGCGCACGCACACCCACACACACACACACACACGAACACATATATACACACACACACCTTACTACCTAAATTTTTGTATTGTTTTAATTTTTTTTTTACTATTTCGTTAGTACCTATATAATAACTTAAGCGACGGAGGAAGAGCAGGAATCCCGAGCCACAGGTTTAATTTAACTTAAATCGGGACTCCTGATACTATTGTATACAGAATTTAGTTTTGAAATAAATCATTTTCATTTTCATTTTCATTTGGCTACTAGCGCCGAACAGGCTAAGAGGCGCAAATATGAAAAACTTGACAGTGGTTTCATATTTGCGCCTTTTGGTGTAGAGACCCTGGGGCCGTGGGGCCCGGAGGCTCGCGCACTTTTTTTAGAGATATCGAAAAGAGTGATCGAGTCTACCGGGGATCCAAGAGCTGGCAGCTACCTTGGCCAAAGGATTAGCTTGGCCATCCAAAGAGGTAATGCTGCCAGCATCTTGGGTACTATGCCACACTGCGGTGGCTTGGATGGGGTTTTAGATTTTAATTAGTTTTTTTTTTTAGTTTTAATTTTAGAATTAAATTTAGGTTTAATATAGTATTGTTTGTATGAAATTTTCTTAAGTACTAAATTAAAATAAAAAAAAAAATTATGTACCTAAATACTTTTCATTTTCATTACGTAACTATAACAGCTAACCTCAACATCGTGATCAAGTACTCGTACAAGACGGTGGACGGGCACTGGACCGTGACCGACCACAAGGACTCTTACAAGATGGACCGCGCGCACTTCAAGTTTACCAACTTGTTCAACGGAAACAAGGAGCTCGGTAAGCTGTTATTTATTTTATACACGTTATACACCTACCTACATATTAATTCGATACCTAGTTTTTCTTGAGCAGTGTTATGACGATTACATTTCGCATCCCTCTCTCTCGCACATTCTAATATTTTCAAATATTGTAAAAATCTCAGATACTTTGACAAAATGTGGTCTATTATTATCTTGGACATTAAACCGGATATTTTAGACATATCATTGCCAATTTTGGATTTTGTGAGAGAGAGGGATGCATAATGTATTTAATAGTCCTCTTAAAACAAAATAGCAGAAAGCTTTTTGGAGCAATATAAGTCAATGTTTTGGAGTAACGCGTAAGCGACGAACAGCCGGGCGCTAACGACGTTTTTTCACTAGTAGCCATCGATGTATTTATGCACATGTCGCAGTAAGATAATTAAAGCCGTGTTATAGCTATAAACCTAGGTTTATAGCTATAAACCTAGGTTTATAGCTAAAAGCCGGAATATAGCTATACGAAAGCGATTCATAGCTATCTTACTAGGAATATAGCTATAATACGAACGCGATCTAATAATATAGCTATCTGACTCAGATCTGACTAGACTAATCTAGTAAAATGTATGTTTGCCAAAATCTAAAGTTAGGTTAGGTTGGGGTTCGACACGAACAGCCAGGTTGGCCAGCCAGCCACTTAGGTTTCATTTGGTATAATCAGATATACGTGCATACTTAACTTAGGTATATTGACCAAATGGAACCTAAGTGCCCTGATTCTTCATGTCGTACCCCAACCTAACCTAACTTTAGATTTTGGCAAATATAGTACTTGTTAGGCAAGATTTCGGTGATCAGGTGCTTGGTAATTGCGTGAGCTGATGATCTGCAAACGCCTGAAAAGATCTTCATAAATTACAGCTCAGATCGATCTCGATCACGTCAACTTTCAAACAGGAAAAATAGCGTCAAAAACGCCTCCTTTTTTATCGGGGCATAAAAACGAGTAACCAGTTGTGCAAATCAAAGGAAATGTAAAGGTAAATGCTATAAACATTTTACTAGATTAGTCTAGTCTGGTTATATACTCAAAAGTCTAGTCAGATCTTTTTTAATACTCAGTCAGATAGCTTTATTACTAGATCGCGTTCGTATTATAGTTATATTCCTAGTAAGACAGCTATGAATCGCTTTCGTATTGCTATATTCCGGCATATAACTATAAACCTAGGTTTATAGATATAACACGGCTTCAACTATCTTACTGCGACACTCATAATAATATAATTCGCTGCTGGTAGCGCTGTTTCATTGTCAGTGCTGGAACCTCCGACACTCAACAAATTTATTATACTTAACTACAGTATAGCTAGTATGGATTATATACCTACGACTTACGAGTACAGCTAATACTAGTTAAACTACACTTTCTTCGTTATTTTCGTATGTTCTATTGACCTGTCACCACGCACTATGCTCTATGCTACAGTGAAAAAAAACCGGCCAAGTGCGTGTCGGGCCACGCGCAGTGTAGGGTTCCGTAGTTGAAAGTCTCAAATATTATTGCTGGCCTAGGATAGTGCTTTTACTTTATTTATGAATATTGAATACATTTTGAGTTCCATGGATTAAATACTATAATATACTACAAAATATGCAACTTACAATACGTGTAATACCTAACTTAGAAAAAACAGATATAACTCCTTAACTAATGAACCCTACTTAGCCGTGATAGTTTTCCTTTAAAATTCATTATATATACTACTGCTGTGAATTTTTTCTTGTAACCTATATACAACCATTTAGCTGGCAGAGGGGGGGGGGGGACACTTGACTCTAATAAAATTTAGCACTTTAAAATATCATATTTCACAAACGGATCCCTGAATCGAAAAATTGTGTTCCCACACCCACAATATTTTTCAGAGACCTATTCAACGACACCCCACACTATGGGATAGACGAGAAAAAAAATTCACCCCCACTTTACATGTAGGGGAGTACCCTAAAAAAATTATTTTTCTCAATTTTATTTAACCACTTTGTCGGCGTGGTTGATATTTATACTCTTGTCAACAGAACTACTTGTGTACAGATTTCTAGTACCAATAGTCTCTGAGCTAAACCGCGGACGGACAGACGGACGGACATGGCGAAACTATAATGGTTCCTGTTTACTCCGCAACCCTAAAAAACTGTAAAATCAATGGGGGAAGAAAAGAATTTTTCAAAAACTGGCATCGTATCTAGTAATGTTAAATGTTCAAGAGCGTTTGACCCGCCTAATCTTTTATTCAGTAGGTATGGATATAAAAAGTCTAAGAAAAAATAGACATTTGAATACAAATAAACAAACAGGTTCTAAAAAACCGATATCATTCACACGAGTGGTGTTTTATGTGAATACTTACGGAAAATTCCCACCAAAATAAGTTAAATAAACTCCTGCTTGTTTTTGAAATCACGTACCAGCTTAATTATGTAACTGAAGAAGGCTAAATTATTTAATAATATGGTTCAAAATTATACCACCTTCAACCAAAGGTCAATTAGGTTCTCATCTAAGTCAAATAGGTACCTACTTGTTTAATGCAGCCCCTGAATTATAATAATAAATTTTATATTTTTAAATGTTTTTTATTTTTAAGTTTTATAATGAAATATTCAAAAATCGGCCAAGTGCGAGTCGGGTCTCGCTCTTTTAGGGTTCCGTTAAAAAAAAAAATAATTTAATTTTTTTAATTTAATTTAATTTTTATTATTTGTTGTTATAGCGGCAATAGAAATACAAAATATGTGAAAATTTCAACTGTCTATTACGGTTTACGAGATCCAGGCCGCTGACAGACGGACGGACAGCGGAGGCTTAGTAATACTAATAAGGTCCCGTTGGCACCCTTTGGGTACGGAACCCTAAAAATGTAAAGAGTATGATTAAAATGAAATAAAGATGATAATAATAATTAAAATAGCATAATGATATATTTTTATGCTTCAGAATATTTTGTAATGTATCATCTCAATTTATAACACTGTATGCCGCCCTTATAGCTTCTCTTATACCACAGAATATAATAATGAATAGTTCTGCTTATTACCTTTAGCTGACCAAACAAATCGCTCATTAATTGCTGGAACAACTTTTTATGTTCGAAAAGTAGTGATTTTAACTAGAATGTAGAAAAAATTGCACTTTCATATTTTATGAAAACTATATTAATTAAAAATTTAACTCACAGAACTACTATAAGATTTTCAATAACTAAGTTTTGACCTATTTTAATACCTTTAGGCCATCTTTAGAAACATTTTTGAAAATTTTGTACTTTTGAGATAAAGCAGCGCCGCTGCAGAAAATGAGCGAATTGATTTACAAGTCTCAGATTTTAGGATGTCCTCCCCTCTACCAAATTTTAGGTGGTTTAGAGTTTAGAGTTCTACTACTACTCGTTCTTACTTAGTAGTAGGTACAGGTAAGCACTAATTAGTAATTACGATGGCAAGTTCTTAAGGTGTTACATGCCTACATAGCTTTATTAAACCGATACCCCTATCAATAATATTTTATGGTCTTTTGACCCCTCCCCCCCGTCCTTGTCACAAGTGGTTACACTTGTGGAACCCCTCCCCCTAGTGTGACGTCACATATTTTTCAATTTTATATTTCAAAAGTATTTAATTTTTCTAACTAAAGTTATTACTTACTAAATTTATTTTACTTTATTTTTACTTAATTGAATTAAAACAGCAGATTTTCCAAAATATGTTTTTGTTTAAATCAAAAATAATCCTTAATAGAATTACTTAAAATAAAGTCAAATATTTTAGACTAGCTGACACGGCGAACTTCGTAATGCCAACTTATCTATTATAATTTTTTTTTATTGTTTTTTTTTAAACCTTCCGTGGACCTTAAGGAACATACAATAAAATAAATTAACCGAATTGGTCCATCCATTCTTGAGTTATGCGCTTACCAACATTCATTCTTATTTATATAGATAGATAATGGAGATACAAGTAGGTACCTACATAATATTTTAAAGTTTTTGGTTTAGGTACATATAAATTTCGCGTTTTAGTATTTTAGATTTCAACATGTGACGTCACATAATCTTTTAACCCCCTGTCCCTCGTCACACAATGTCACATTGTATTGGCCCCCACTCAACGTGTGACGTAATTTATGGATGGCCCCTTACTTATCCGCTGGTGGAAATTGGTAGGAACAGTAGTTTTCTACAAGGACCCACATATTATATTAACAACAAACATACACGTCACCTTACAGCCGACACAACACTCAAATTCCTCAACGACAACTGGGAAATCATCATGAAAGAGATCGCACCGCCCGCCATCGATCAGATCATCCAGAGCTGCATGAACGAGGTCGAAAAGATGTATGCGGCAGTCCCTGCAGAGGAACTGTTGCTCCAGTAAAACGGTGACTCTTTGACACTAGCAACCTTTACTAACAATAATCTTAGGTTTAAGTAACTTGACTAACTCCAAAACAATTTTTAGGGCTACTACTAAAATGTCGTTGGTACAACTTTTGTATTTCGAACGCGTGACAGAAGAATACCTTACCATCGCAGCACGCATATTCGTATAGTAGCCTTAAAGTTGAATACAAGGGTCTGCCCACGAAATTCAAATTTAATTTGGTTTTTCGCAATTTGTAAACTAATACAACAAAGTAGGCTTATGGCATTCTAATTGCGACAATGGCTGTATCATCTTCACAGGTTTATATAAAAATTTTTACTTGAAAGTGTCCAGTTTAAGAAATTAATCAAAATATCGACTAATTTGTGAGTAACTCACATCCAACTCAGTATTTTGATTAATTTCTTAAACTGGTCACTTTCAAGTAAAGATTTTTATGTAAACCTGTGAAGATGATAATTCCACTGGCGCAATTAGAAGGCCATAAAAGCCTATTTTGTCGTATTAGTTACAAATTGCGAAAAACCAAATTAAATTTTAATTTCGCGGGCAGACCCTTGTCTTCAACCTTAAGCCTACCTACCTAGTAGTAGACAGTAGTTTCGTACGTACCTACTGTTCATCAGTTCACTGCTCTGGCCGGAGAACAATATACTCGTATTACTAACACTAATAATATCATAAGTCACAGTTCCGAAAGTAGAATTAATTATTACTCTACAACTAACCAGACCTTAGTGCCTTACGAGAACGCATCTCTCAAAACGCTAAGAATAGGTTTCCTAAAGTCGCCTCCGCATCCCCTTATAGCAACCCCTGACCTCACATCTCATCAATTTAACCACAGCACGACAGACAACACCGTCCTTATGCGAGGGCAGCTCGTTTGCGTGCACACGCTGTCAAAAGTCAAATGCCGATTTAATTAGACTAATTTTAATAAAATATAAAGCTAATTTATATTACTGCGAAATATTTCAATGATCATCATCATCATCAGTAACTCATCAACAGCTCACTACTGAGCGCATTTCTCCTCAGAGAAGGGCTAAGTATAGGTTATGGGCCATAGTCCACCATGCTGGTCCAATGCAAATTGGCAGACTGCACACACCTTTTTATGAAGAACTCTCAGGTGTGCACGTTTCCTCACGATATTTTTCTTCACCGTTGAAGCTTGTGATATTTAATTTCTTAAACGCACTTAGAAAAGCCAGAGGTGCGACCTCCCGAATAGGAGACCGATATCTTCGGACTATCTTGATAAAGGAATGATATTGTTATCATTTCTAAGTCTTATTGGAATGTAGTTCCTTATCGCGCGGTGCGGAAGGAGGCTAGACGGAAAAAATTAAGACAAAATTGAATCAACACTTTTTTGAATATGAATTTGGCATTGTGTTCAATGTTTTCACAGTACAATATTAGATCTCCGTAGCCTTGTGGTTTCTACAGTCGCATAAATGTCGATAAGGGTCGATGGTTCGAATCCCAGCTCGACAGACTGAAATTGAAAACAGAAAATTCAGTCTGTCGAGCTGGGATTCGAACCATCGACCCTTATCGACCTTTATGCGACTATAGAAACCACAAGGCTACGGAGATCTAATATTGAAGTGTCAAAATGTTGAACATAATGCCAAATTAATAAATCGTGATCGCCACTCCAGCACCTTGGGGTCCCAAGGTGCTGGAGTGGCGACCCCGCACCGGGAAGCGCAGTGTTGGCAGACCCCCCACCAGGTGGACCGACGACATCAAGCGAGTCGCAGGGAGCCGCTGGATTCAGGCGGCGCAAGACCGAGGCCTGTGGAAGAGACCTTTGTCCAGCAGTGGACGTCTATCGGTTGATAAAGAAGAAGAAGAAGAATTAATCGAAAGGAACTTCGTTCCATCCGGGTGTCCCTTGACACCTCTCAAGTTTTTCTATGTTAAGCACGAACGTTGTGTTGCAGCGGACACGATCCACGCGGTGATCAACGAGCACTGGGAGCCCGTGATCCGTGACATCGCGCCTACCTCCTTCACTACCATCATCACCGCCTGCGTCGACGAGACCAAGAAGCTGTTCGCCGCCGTGCCCGCCGACGAGCTGCTCTTACCGCACTGATTCACATCATCATCATCATCATTAGCAACCCATCAACGGCTCACTACTGAGCACAGGTCTCCTCTCAGAGAAGGGTTATAGGCCATAGTACACCACGCTGGCCCAATGCGAATTGGTGGACTTCACACACCTTCGAGAACATTATGAAGGACTCTCAGATGTGCAGGTTTCCTCACGATGTTTTCCTTCACCGTTGAAGCAAGTGATATTTAATTGCTTAAACGCACTTGACTCCGAAAAGTCAGAGGTGCGTACCCGGGATCGAACCTGCGACCCCCCGAATAGGAGACCACAGTCCTAACCACTAGGCTATCACTGAAACACATTCTTCTTCTCTGACAACTCTTGCAAGTGCCGACTGTAAGCGGCTCCGTGACTCGCTGCCCCCCGATTGTTTAAAAGTTGCCGATCAAAATCTTATTAATTTCATGGCATTAGCGTCAAAGTAAAATAAACGATAACAGGATTAAATTAGAGCTCAACTTCGTGTATGCATTCTCATACGTTTAGGTATGTATGATACGCTCCATAACGCTCCATGTTAGAATCGGTTGTACTGAATTTGTGACTTTAAATCAATACAGTCAAGGAATAATTTACTTTGACGCTAATGCCATGAAATGAATAAGATTTTGATCGGCAATTTTTAGACAATCGCACCTCTGATATCTTCGGTCCACCAACACTGGGCTTTCCGGTACGGGCACGTCACTCAAGCACCTTGAGACCCTGACTCTCGCGCGTGGCAGTCATTATACTGACGCTCGCTGGGATTTCAATTACATGACACGCATACCTATAACCATAACCTAACTGGTGGATAGCTTCACTTCGCGTTCGGACTCGTGTTATTTCCAAATGTTGTAAAATCCTACAAACTTATCTGGACCTGTGACAGCTGTTGCAGTTCTCATTAGTTCCACTTTTGGCCACCAGGTCAGATAAGTTAGTATACCTAAATACGCGTATCCATGCCTTCGCGTAGGTATTAAATATAGCTGGACTACGCGCGTACTTAATCCGGAACAAGCAATCCATACATGACCTCAGAATACCTTACTAGGTACTTCACCATTAAGATATTCTTCAATAACAGTGGAAAAACGAGCATGAATTTGTACAAATTGTCTTGATGTGAATCGCAATGAAATATTAGGAAACGCGATCCACGTCGATTTTCCGCTATAGGTAGTGGTTAGTCTAGGCAGGGCAGAGCGGAGATGTCTTCAACCGGATTATTGAGAGATTAGGTACCTACATGAGGTATTTAGTTATCTATCGACTATTTGATTGGTCTGCAACTCTGAACACGTCTCTGTTCCGCTCTGATTAAATTGATGCACCCTAGAACAGCTGATAGTCCGTTCACTGTATGCAGTGCAGGCAGCTATACTATTAATATGTTTACTCTGCTATTAAGGCAATTATCCGCCTCCAAGTTACTCTGCTACCCAGTGGACTTGTAAATGCATACTTAGGTATTTTATACAACTAAGTAATGTTTCAATATTATGCGAAAGCGTGAGCTTGTCAGAGTTGTCTGTTTTACACGATAATCATTGATGAGTACCTATGTTCTCACGATCATGAAACATTAGCTGTTTAGGTAGGTACATGTGTGAATAAGTCAGTATTGAAAGATGCGTCGCGTATGACCTCTTGCGATCTTCGTAAGTAGGTAATATTGTATGCGATCATAATTAAAAATCTTGAATTGATTGACTCCTTTTAGGGTTAAATCTTAGGCTTCCAGCTCATCTCCTCAGAAAGGGATCGATTTCGTAAGGTTTCGCTTCTGACAAACAGAAGCGAATCCCTACCATCTTTCCCTTTCGTTACGCGGCGATGTGCTCACAGCTTTGAGTAATAAACCAGCAATGGAGAGGACTTGACCCCTAATTTATTTGCAAAAAAGTCTGTCAATTACGGTGGGGGGCGAGGTAGCACACATGAAAACTTGCTTACTACAGTTGCATTTTTCCATCACGTCGCTATGCACGCACACAATATAATTAGCAAACACTACCTTAAAGTATATGCACACTATCACATTCACACACAGGGACGCTCTATCATTACATGAAACAATCGCATCATTTGTGTAAGCATTTTAGGGATTTGACACTATCGATTATCGACTTTCGATAAGTTTTTCTAATAATTATTTACAACAGAGTTACTTTATTCGAGAGTAAATTTTTTTGTTCGAGATCTTTAACATGGTAGGTATATAGAAGCGCTAGGAAACGAGGTTCTTGCCGTTATTTTAGTCATAATATGCCTTTGCTATTAGATTGACTCTTTGTAGGCTTTTAGTACTTGCGTAAAGATACAGCTAGAAACTTTGGACTAGCGATCTAGCTTATTTCGAAAAATAACAAAATTACTTTTTTATATATTTGGAAGAAAAAGATACTGCGTCGGATTGTCGGATTTTCGTTTTCCTATGACATTATTTTTCTAAGATACTATACGTTGACCTTCTCTACATGTTTATATTATATTTTTTGTTATTCATATTTTTCAACGTACTCAAAAATGCTGTAAATACTAAGACACCATCTATTTTTCAATATTATACAGATACTTCAAAAAAGTTATCAATACTTTTTAGCAGTGCAGTGCACTTAGGTGTACCTACTGTAAGGACTTAGGATTATCTGATTATTAACAGATTTTGTAGATACCAAGGTATTTACTCCGTCACTATACTCTCAATCTCATGCTGAAAGCATGCTGTAGGTACCACAGTATATCACCTTAGAGCAGCTGTTTAGTTATGATTTAAGGTTATAAGCCACCAGGGAGTGCTGTACTTTGTCATAGATTTTTAATAATATTGTTTATTAAGTTGAGAGACATTTAATTTTTATTTGAATACGTAGTGGGTATTAATATTGAACACATTGATTTTTTAAGTAATCTTGTTTAAATAAACATACAGCATTTTTAATGAAACATCATTTGTTTTATTTATGTTTAAAGCGAAATTTACGATGTATCTATTTCTAAAAAGTATATTAAGTACAAACTGTTAGGACTACATCATGTTTCCTTAAAAATAAATACAGCATAATTAGCATTTCAGAGTTTAGAGTTATTTCGTGGTTTCATATGTATCAAATACCAAGTTACAGCAACATTGCTTCTTGAAATTGAAAAACTATTAGTCGAAATTGATATAAAACTAATGTATAAAACTAAAGTAATTCTACTTTAGAATTATATAATTAGTATCATCTGATGTGTTACATTAAAAAATATGCTTTTTGAAAAAAATCTGCTCCTGATAGCTTATTATGAGCTGTTATGATTTTTTTAAAACGTTATTGGCTCTGGTTTAAAGTTCACTTTTTCGATTTACAAGATCGTTTTCCAGCGTTGAATAATATTCTCTCAGTCCAGTATGGAGGAAACATAAAAAGGAAAAACTGAACCCTAAAAAAAAAATTTATTTAAAGTTATGATTGGTAAGTTAAAACTTGTACCTACATACTTTACTTGGAAGGCTTATTTTTTTCATCTACTTCATCTGAACGAAGTGTATATTTGTTTGTAATGCTAGGCTGCCGCCATGGCTATAGTGGCCACCCCATCTGTAATAAAACACCGCCAAGCTATTTAGCTTTCCGGTAAACCTAGCGGGATGAATAAGAAGTATGGGTACTTTAATTCAATTGCCAAGTTTTAATGAACAAAATATGTATAGAATTTAAATATTTTTTTTCGTCAATGAACCATTAGTAAGACGATAAAAATATCTCGGTATAAATAATTTATACAATCCCCCCACCAATATCGACATATGAAATCTTGCTGTCCAGCCCTAATTTTATTGCGGTGTGGCCGACTTCATAAAATTAAAGTCCTAATTTTCGAGTAAGAAAGACTTACGTAGAACTTATCATTATTATTAAACAATTTTTTAGTCTCGTTTTCATTATTTTTTGTATTATATTTGTAAAAATCCTTTCTTAGCGGATGCCTACGTCATAGTAGATATGCGTTGATAAATCAGTGAGTCAGTCACCTTTTCATTTTATATATTTAGAAAATCATATCACACTGGCTATATGGAAATATATACCTATAAATTTTGAAATAATTGAGTAAAAAAACTAATTTTATGAATTCGCTGAGTTTATGGAGCTCTAGCTGCATCAATGCATTTTAAACAATAGTGGGAGAGTACCAGCCAATCAGACACCATTGCGATCGTTATAATAATGCAATCATTTTAACCGACTTCAAAAAAGGAGGAGGTTCTCAATTTGAATTTTTTGTATATTTGTTACCCAATTATTCCGCCAAATAATGAATGGAATTTGATAATTTTTTTTTGTTTAGTAGGGCATACTTCAGAGGTGGTTCCCACATAAATTTTTGTTGATATAATGTTAGATGTTACTCCATAACTACGTCAAATCTGAACCGATTTCAATTTTTTTTGAAAGAAAGCATAATAAGGTTGGGCCTATTTAAAAGGTGAAGAGAAGATGATTCATATCTTCGGTGATGGAGGAAGGAACTCAATGATTAAGAGCAAATTGCTCGCGATCAGAGATATACACAAAAAAGCATAAAATAATAATGTAAAAAAAATATCTTTAAAAAACCGACTTCATACGCCGATCGGGCAAAGTTGGGCTAGCGTCGCGCATTAGTTTCATCATTTATATTTAGGCCCGCCCGACTTCAACATACATGTACAAATTAAAATTGTTTTATACTTTGTAGTGGCGTTTAAAGTCGGTTTTATAGAAAGAATTTTTTATCATTATTTGATAATCCCACAGACGATCAAAGTTCGTATTTATATATCTAGTCATATTTTACTTAAAGCTTATAAATTAGTCGTTCACACCCTTCCTATTCTATCGTGATTTTAATTCTATGGGATCAATTTATAATGCAGTTCAAGATAAAGGTCTCTAAACGAATAGTAAGTAGGAAGATTAATTTTCAATATTTTCCCCAAATTATTTCATGTACGATTAAGTAGCAACATTTTCAGATCGACAGTTTTCTTAAGTTTTCTGCATAAGTATTGCATTATTTGGATAAAATAATACATCAGAAGTAAATAAATGTTATCCTTTAGTAAACTGGATGTTTTAAATATTTTTTTAGAAGAAAATACTCTCATATTCGGCATTTATAGCGGAGCTCATTCCCCGCTAACCATACGTAGTTGACAGGCGCGTGACTCGAGTCAAACAGTTTTATATAACGAGTAGGACCACTGCTCATACCCAACTTACAGAGGGGTACGCGCTTCAATTCTTCTCCTGTGTTGGTTTATTACTCAAAGGCTCACAGCTTTACAGCCTTATAGTTTCATATATCCTTCTGTATGTCGCAGCCATATTATAATTTAAATAAAATATTCCACTTGTATTAGGGTCGGCGGTTGTGGTTAGTGAATAGTGTTATAATTTCCGTGTAACATATTGTACCTAACTTCCTATCGCATTCGCAGATTTCAAAACAATGCGATGTCGTTTTGCACAACCGATAGGTACATTAAATGAAGCAAAACACAATTTAACTAGTGAGTAACCTACGAGTACCTACTACTGCCTATATGCACGAGCAGTATGTACAATGTACATTGTACCTACCTCAACTTCTTGTAAGTAGTCCTCGGCAATGTACCTACCCAAAACCCGGTTACAGTATGCCATGACTCTCCCGCTTCTCTCATCACCTTCTCGTGCTCGTCTCTTCTTTATCAACTGATAGAAATTCACTGCTGATCAAAGGTCTCTTGCATGGACTTCCACAGGCTTCAGTCTTACGCCGCCTGTATCCAGCAACTACCTGCCAGTCCTGCGACTCGTCCGATGTTGTCGATTCACCTAGTGGGGGTCTGCTAACACTACGCTTCCCGGTTCGGGGTCGCCACTCCAGCACCTTAGGACCCAACGACCATCAGCTTTTCGAACTATTTACCTCGCCCATTTCCACTCAACTTTGCGAGGCTCGTGCTCGCCCCATTGCATCAGCATTGGTTTCATACCGTACTACATAGTGGTACTAGACCGCCATATGACGTCATCAACGCCAGATGTACAGATATCACGGGTTTTATATGAACGGTCTGTTAATAGTCGCATTGCATTGCGCAAAACAGCGCAGCAAGACAAGACGTAGCGCAGCGAAAAGACAGTAGAATTGTAGTGTATGCTCTCCTTTCGTTATCTACCTTTACACCACAGAAATGTACCATCTGCCAGTTTAAACTATTAATAATATTATAGGCATCACTGGAACTTGATGCCTATATGTCGGCCTGGCCCCAAATATCCCTAGACAGAGACAGATGGAAGGAAGGCCTTTGCCCAGCATTGGGACAGTTTGGGCTGATAATAAATAACAATAATAATAAGTTATGTTCAAATTTTTTACATGATTTTTATCTGTTGTTTACAATTGAAACTGGCTTGGATCTAAATGCTATCTGTTTATTACCTACACCACAATAAACATTACTGATAAGACGTTATGTGATAAATACATTTAAGTTAGTTATGTAAGTACTTATATACAATAAATGATTTTTCTCGAAATGTGTACTTTATATTCACTTTTTTATCTCCTCACTAACTCCTGGCCAAAGTCAAGCCAAATTCAAAAGAAAAGCATTGTGTTGTGTTAAAACCATGTGAGAAATCACATATCATGATGTATCAATAAACAATATTATTTTTTTGAATTTAATATTCTTTATTTAACAATAACAAATCATAACAAAAGCCTATCTATTATTTCAATATTTTACATGCTTTTAACATGTAATGATAAATATGTATAACATAAATGCAAAAAATAACAAATTTCCAAAGGTTATCCTTATAGTATGTATAATATAATATTATTACAAAAAATATTAAACTCCTGTTAATTGTATTAAAAATATAAAGGCACTTTAGTTTTCATGGCACGAACACTCTTACATTAAGCATCTATATATTGTATATCCTAAAAAACTTTGCAATATAAGTATTAATTATAGAATATCCTTAGCGAGGGCACATTGCATGACGTCCACCATCTACAGGAAGACTTGCACCTGTGATATTGCTCGCTAGATCACTAGCCAAGAAAGCTATAGCTGCTGCAACTTCCTCCGGCTTGCCTGGCCTACCCAGAGCATGGGTGTCTTTCGTCCGTTCCAGAAAAGCTGCATACTGCTCCTCACTTAACCCTCCACGTCGTTGCAACTCAGTCAAAATAACTCCAGGGTTCACACAATTAACCCTAACACCTTTCGATGCTAATTCTAAAGCAACACATCTGGTGAATTGGTCTACTGAAGCTTTAGACACATTGTAGGCTAGCACTCCAGGAAAAGACCGAATACCGTTCACACTGGATACATTCACAATATTACCTTTGGTTTTTATCAAGTGTGGCACCACCAGCATTGTTAAATAGTAAATTGAGCGCACATTAGTGTTCATAAGGCGGTCATATTGAGCTAAGGACGTGTTCTCGATTGTACCAGTTTCTATTATACCCGCGTTGTTGATCAAAACGTCGATTTGTCCGTAATGGTCCACGGTGTTTTTCACTATCTTCTCAATATCACTTTCCTTCGTCAAGTCCGCAGGAACGACATAAGTGGACGTCGCTTTCTCGCAATCCTTGTTAACCTTTTGTAGATTGTCCACATTTCGTCCAGTAAGGGATAATTTAGCGCCGAGTTTTGATAAAAATACGGCTGTAGCGGCGCCGATTCCAGAACTTGCACCGGTAACAATAACTACTTTTCCAGCGAAGTTCATCTTTTTCTCAACACTTACCGGCACGGCTAAGATATTTTAATAACGAATGATGCTGTAAAGTGTAACTTATATCAATAGATCCGCAAAGAAAATAGGACCAAATTCCACTTGTTTACTTGAAACCACGGACCACCTTCAAACAAGGTTATTAGTGATGGAACCGGTTTTCAAAAAAACCTAAAAAATGCCGGTTTTCGTAAAAACCGATAAACACCGGTTTTCGTTTACTGAAACCGAATATTTTTCTCTCTACTTTGATCTCGCGGGGATGTTCGCATTCGAAGACGGATTTTGGACGAGAATACATCTCGGAGCTTCCCGAACGCTGCCCAGCCGAGTTGGATTCGAAGGTTGATCTCTTTCTAGAAATTGAACCTACCTAGCTTGCAGAGTTGTACAAAATAGTTTAAGAAATGTACTAAAATACAAAATGCAAATACTTTTTTGATCGACCTATTTCAAATGCAAAATACCAAATAGTGTTTTGTATTTCGGCTTGGCTCGGCTCGGCTCGGCTCGGCACGACTCGGCTCGGCTCGGCTCGGCTCAGCTCGGCTCGGCTCGGCTCGGCTCGGCTCGGCTCGGCTCGGCTCGGCTCGGCTCGGCTCGCCTGGCTCGGTTCGGCTAGGCTCGGCACGACTCGTCTCATCTCGTCTTAACTTGTCTTGTTGTTGTATTGTGTTGCATTGATTACAAGCATGCTTTGGTATAAATACGGGTAGCATGCCTTGCGTTTCATTCTCGCTCGAGACGTCGGACCGTTCGGAGCTCGGCTCGGCACGGCTCGGCTCGGCTCGTCTCGTCTTAACTTGTCTTGTTGTTGTATTGTGTTGCATTGATTACAAGCATGCTTTGGTATAAATACGGGTGGCTGATGCCTTGTGTGTCATTCTCGCTCGAGACGTTGGACCGTTCGGAGGTCGGCTCAGCACGGCTCGGCTGCCGCTGCTCTGCCGTGCACGTCGGAGCCCGTCGCAGCGCAGGCCACGGCGCGTCTGCGCCTCACCTGCTGGTGCGCTGCCATGCATGTCGCAGCGTCAGCCACGGCACGTCTGCGTCTCATCTGCCGGTGCACTGCCGAGCATGCAGGGGCTTGTCGCAGCTTTGGCCACGACGTGTCTGCGCCTTACCTGCTGGTGCGCTACTGAACACGCAGAGGCGTGTCGCAGACCCGGCCACCGCGCGTCTGCGCCTCACCTGCCGGTGCGCTGCAAAGCACGCAGAGGCGTGTGTGCTAGCCACAACGCGTCTGCGCTTCACCTGCCTGTGCGCTGCCGAGCGCGTCGCAGCGCTGGTGCGCTACTGAGCTCGCAGGGGCGTGTCGCAGTGCCAGCCACTGCGCGCCATTTGTCGGTGCGCTGGCGAGCACGTCACCTCCTGACGCAGCGCCAGCCGTGGTGTCACTGCGCACCACCTGTCTGCGCTGGCGAGCACGTCGGGGCGTGTCGCAGCATCGGCCATGGCGCGTCTGCGTCGGGTCTGGCCTCGCCTGGTCTCATCTGGTCTCGTCTGGCTCCTCTGGTCTCGTCTTTCTTGTTTAGTTTCCTCTTGTCTGGTCTGGCCTCGCTAGGTCTCATCTGGTCTGGTCTCGTCTGGTCTGATCTCTCTTGTCTAGTTTCGTCTCGTCTGGTCTGACCTCGCCAGGTCTGGTCCCATCTGGTCTTGTCTGGTCTGGTCTGGTCTTGTCTTGTCTCGTCTGGTCTGGTCTGGTCTGGTCTTTTCTCGTCTGGTCTGGTCTGGTCTTGTCTCGTCTGGTCTGGTCTTGTCTCGTCTGCCTTTATCGTTTCTTCTCGTCTGGTCTCTCGTCTGTACTCGTCTGGTCTTGTGTGGTCTCATCTAGTCTGGTCTGGTCTCGTCTGGTCTGGTCTTGTCTGGTCTCGTATGGTCCCATCTATTCTCGTCTGGTCTCGTCTGGTCTCGTTAATGATTTGTGATAATAATAATAGTGATAAGCAATAAAATAAGTTATTATTGTTTAGCGATAAGATAATTTATTAGTGATAAGCCTTAATATATGGCCTTACCTGCCGGTGCTTTGTCAAACACGCAGGGGCGTGTCGCAGCTCCAGCCACAGCACGTCTGCGCCTCACCTGCTGGTGCGCTGCTGAGCTCGTCGTTGCACAGCGCCTGCCACGATGCATCTGCGCCTCACATGCCGGTGCGCTGCAGTGCGCAATGGAGCGTGTCGCAGCGCTGGCCACGGCACGTCTGCGCCTCACCAGCCAATGCGCTGCCGAGCACGCAGGGGCATGTCGCAGCGTCAGCCACGGCGCGTCTGCACCTCACCTGCTGGTGCGTTGCCGAGCACGTCGTTGCATCTGCGCCTCACATGCTGGTGCACTGCAGTGCGCAATGAAGCGTGTCGCAGCGCTAGCCACGGCACGTCTGCGCCCCACCTGCTGGTGCGTTGCCGAGCGTATGGGAGCGCGTCGCAGCGCTGGCCATGGCACGTCTGCGCTCCACCTGCTGGTGCGTTGCCGAGCGTATGGGAGCGCAGCGCCGACAACGGCTCGTGTGAGCCCCACCTGCCGGTGTGCTGCCGAGCGCGTTGGAGCACATCGCAGCACCGAGCACGGCACGTCTGCGCCTCAACTACCAGTGCTGATGTGCTGCCGAGCGCGTCGTTGCACAGCGCCGGCCACGATGCATATGCGCCTCACATGCCGGTGCGCTGCAGTGCGCAATGGAGCGTGTCGCAGCGCTGGCCACGGCACGTCTGCGCCTCACCAGCCGATGCGCTGCCGAGCACGCAGGAGCATGTCGCAGCGTCGGCCAAGGTGCGTCTGCGCCTCACCTGCTGGTGCGCTGCTGAGCACGTCGTTGCACAGCGCCGACCATGATGCATCTGCGCCTCACATGCTGGTGCACTGCAGTGTGCAATTGAGTGTGTCGCAGCGCTGGCCACGGCGCGTCTGCGCCTCACCTGCTGGTGCGTTGCCGAGCGTATGGGAGTGCAGCGCCGACAACGGCTCGTGTGAGCCTCACCTGCCGGTGTGCTGCCGAGCGCGTTGGAGCACTTCGCAGCGCCGGCCACGGCACGTCTGCGAGCTCATCTACCATTGAGCTGCCGTGCGCGTTGGAGCGCGTCGCATCGCTGGCCACGGCGCGTCTGCGCCTCACCTGCTGATGCGCTGCCGAGCGCGTCGTTGCACAGCGCCGGCCACGATGCATATGCGCCTCACTTGCCGGTGCGCTGCAGTGCGCAATGGAGCGTGTCGCAGCGCTGGCCACGGCGCATCTACGCCTCACTTGCTGGTGTGCTGTCGTAAGCGTGGGGGCGCGTAGTAGCGCCGGCCACGGTGCGTCTGCGCCTCACCTGCTGGTGCTCTACTGGGCACGGCTCGGCTCGGCTTTGTCTTGTCTTGTTGTTGTATTGTAGTACATTATTTTTTTTTTTTTTTTTTTTTTTATTTTACAGGAAAACTTACAGCTAATATAAAAAAGTAAATAGATAAGAACAGAAGAAAATTATAGCTAATTATAAGTTTTCACAGATAGAATAATTTACATAATTAAGGAAAACAAAAAACTCAACTGGGAAGAAAAAAGAATGGGGGGGGGGGAGAAAAAAAGACAATAACAATATGCGGTGAAAAACAAAAAGAGTTAAAAAAAAAAAAAGTAATCTAAAAAGAAAATCTGAAAAAAAGTAATCTGGTCAACGAATTATTCAACCAAAGTGTGAGTTGAAGAACTCGTTGGCCAGCGTTCTACGAATAGTGGTGGCGGTGATGCAAAAAAGATCCAAATTTTTATTATTTTTACAAATGTTATTAAAAGATAAAGCAGATCTAAGCATAAACGAGTTTTTGCGGAACTTGGTATGCGTGTGTGGCGTTTGAAAGATTGAGAAGATTCGAGGATGAGTATTAATGGGGATTTTAAATGATAACTTCCCAAGAAGCGGCGCACAGTCAACTGAGTTATTTGTGATATTAATGAGATAGGCAATATCACTTATATTTCTTCGAATGGCTAGTGGCAGGAGGTGTAACTGAGCACAAGTAACTTCATAGGTCATATTAGACTTAAGTTTAAATTTGTATTTGAGGAATCGAATGAATTTTTTCTGGATTCTTTCAATACGTTGGATATACACCTCATATTGGGGGTTCCAAATTTGAGATGCATATTCAAGGTTGCTTCTCACTAGGGCACAGTAAAGAACTTTAATTGTTTTAAGTTTGGAGAAGTCCTTGGACGAACGGATTAGGAATCCCAACATTTTTGAAGCCTTGCTTACAATTTGGTCCACATGTTTATCATATAGGAGTTTAGTGTCAATTGTGACACCTAGATCCCGTATAGTGGATACACGATCCAGCTCTTGACCCTTTATTTTGTATGAGGATCTATGTAAATTGTGCTTGCGTGTGAAGGATATGACAAAACATTTAGAAACGTTAAGGTCCAATCTATTCACTTTACAATATTGATCAAGCCTTAGTAGATCTTCCTGAAGAAGGCTCTGGTCCGTGTAGTTATTTACTACTCTAAAAATTTTCATATCGTCAGCAAAAAGCAAAATGTTAGAATTATGGAAACAAGTGTCAATATCTTGAATAAAAATAATAAAGAGCAGAGGTCCTAGTAGGGAGCCCTGCGGCACGCCCGAAGGAATAGTACGCCAGGATGAGGTAAAGCCATTGAGCACAACAGCTTGCGATCTATTTTTCACATAAGAGGAGAACCAGCGAAACAGATCTCCTCTTATGCCTGCCTTGGATAATTTGAGTAATAATATATTATGGTCAATTCGATCAAAGGCCTTGCTGTAGTCAGTGTACACTGCATCTACCTGGTCCCGATTATCCATTTTATCAGATACAAAATCAGTAAAAAGAGCTAGATTTGATACTGTGGATCTTCCTTTGACAAAACCATGTTGAAAGGGACTAAAGTGACACTTTAAAACCGAGTACAGTTGGTCGTAAACTACACGTTCCAGTATTTTTGCCAATACGCAGAGTTTGGAGATTGGCCGATAATTGTTAATTAGATGCTTAGGACCCTTCTTATGGATAGGTGTTATAAATGCCGATTTCCAGATTTTAGGTACAATGCCATCCTTTAGTGATTTTTTATATAATAAGGTTACGGGGTAAGTTAGGGCTTTTGCGCAATTGACGAGGAAGATTGGTGGCAAAGAGTCAGGACCCGCAGACTTATTTAGATCCAGTGACTTTAGCATTTTATGTACTAGCTCTTCACTCACCTGGATACTATGAATATCAGTTGCAGTGGTGAATAAATCATAGGATGGGGAGGAAGAGGGACTAGATGTGGGGTCTAGTGAATTTTGATGATTACTCAAGAAGGTAGAAAAAAAGTATTTTGAAAATAGTTCACATATACCATCACCTGAATCACTGGTTTGATCGGAATAAGTCATGGACGCTGGTATATGGTCATTTTTTCTTTTATTATGCAAGTGAGACCAGAAAAATTTAGAGTTCGAAATTATCGAATCTTCAGTTTTATTTAAGTAGTTTTTGTACAACAACTTTTCGACTTCTAAAGCCTTATCACGTAATCGCTCGAACTCAAATTTATGAGCGAGATTCCCATATACTTTAAACTTCCTGTGATATTTAAACTTTTCTTGAATTATTTTTATTAATTCAGGAGTGTACCAGACAGGATACAACTTCCTATTTTTTATTGAGAGCTTGGGGATATAATTGTCACGTAGATCGTATAAAACTTTATAAAAGAGTTCAACAGCATGGTCAATATCGGAATTAGATAACAAATCTTGCCAGTTCAAAGCAGCTAGTTCCTCGTTGATTTTATTAAAGTTGCCGCGACGGTAATTGAAAATTACTCTATTGCTAGGAGTGAGATGTTTATCAATGGGAAAGTTAAGCACTATATCAAGAGATGGGTGATACGGGTCTTCAGGTAAAAGAGGGTCTAGGCAAGCAGACACAGTGATGTCATAGCCGTTGTATAAAGCCAAGTCAAGTAGGCGACCATAATGATTAGAAACTGAGTTGTATTGGTATAAACCGCATACAGATAGCGTGTCTATGAAGTCATGTAAATGGCTACTTGATACGTTATTAGCTTGCAGGTGAGTATTCGTAGAATGAGTCCATTCAATAGAACTCATATTGAAGTCTCCCAATAATAGAAATTTATCATCGGGATTGTTAGCCATGAGCAATTCTATGTTGTCGGAAAAATTGGTAAGCTGCGTTATGAATGACTTGCCCGAGGCGTCCTCACAAAGATATAGCGTGCACAGGTGTAGATTAATTTTCGGAGCTCGTTTCAATCGCACGGTCACCCAAATGTCCTCCGCGGAGGAATGCCAATCGGGCTGATGCTCCGCGAGGACATCCTTGTTGACTGCGATGAGTACGCCGCCACCACGCGACTGACCCGTGCGAGAGAGGTCGCGGTCACGGCGCCACACGCAGTAACGCCCATCGAATAATTCCTCACTAGATATTTGATCGTTTAACCAGGTTTCGGACAAACATAAAATGTCATAATTCAATAACCCGAGTGACGTTTTAAATTCATTGGTTTTAGTACGAAGTCCTCGGACATTTTGATAATATATCGTTAATCTTGACACTGTAAAAAAGGATCTATTGCGAATATATTATAATTGATGAGGACTAGCAGACATTTGGAGCTGGGAATAAAAATAACATTATTCAATTTAAAAGTATGAAAATAAACGATAGTATCGTCGTAATACCGTATTATTACAAAAATGTGGATTGTGTGTAATGCGCAAGTCCACGAGTTTGACATGCCAACCCGCTCCGAACATGAATGAATAAGACAAAAGTAAGGTATAATCAAATTTTTTGCATCAGCGCATCGCCTTACAAGTACCAATATTGGATTATCACGGTAAGAAATGATAATAACAAAGTAATTAGAAGTAGCCGCAAAAAGATAAGAAAAATTGCGAATGTTAATAGGGTAAAATAATGCAATACACGTAGGATTCAATAGTAAATAACAAGTACGTGTTAGTTCACTCAAGCAATTCAAAAAATTACAACAAAAACCGTCTAATATTATGTAACCATGAAAATACTCAATTAGAATATTTACATAACTCAACGTTTCAGTACTGCAATTATCGTGTATAGAAATCAGCAAGGACATATTTGAGCAATAATGGTATAGCAAAAAACTTAAATACAATCGTCCAAATTTAAAACTGTAACTTGGTTGCGGGTGCATCTGTAAAAATTTAGTACTGAAACGATTGAGTTCTCTGAAAAAAGGACCGTACCGCTTAGTGGCTTGATAAGAGAAAATGTGCCGTACATACATAGGAATAGTGAAGTAATTCCCGTGAAACTGAAGTATACGCACAGGTGAGATCCCTGTGAGGAATGTACATACTTCATCGTTATGATGAACAGTGCAGGGGTTTTCAAGTGTTGGACTGCTCGATGTGTGAGTAGACTGCATTCACCATGATAAGTTTCATATAGGTGATATAAAAAAGAACATATACCACTATAAAATTATTAAGCCACATTAGCAGATTTTTTGGAGATCCGATTCTGAATTGATGTTGAATACCTTGGAGGTTGACGATTTTCTTGCCCATATTTTTGAGTGTTTTACCCATATGAACTGAAAATTCGCATTCTTTTGAATTGACTTCGCTTTAGTCAGCAGTTGCTTGTAGAACGGGGTTAAATGATCGTTTACATATATGTTACCGCTGGCGCCAGTAAAACCGAGAGTATTGGGCGAGAGCTGACTGCGTTTCCTCATAGCGGCCACAAGATCTTCTTTTAAGTAACGATTAATAAAAGAGACAATTATAGGTTTGGGAGTATCTTTTTGATAGGTGGGGACTCTGGTGACCATGTTGATGTCTTCCTTTCTTACCGTGACCCCAAGGAGCGTTCCTATTCTTGCTGTTATATCAAAAAGGTTTTCATCTTTCTTAACCGGGACGCCTTTAATTTCAACATTATTTATGCGCAACCATTGGTCCCTCTCGTTTTTCTCTGAACTCAGTTTATTAATCTCAGCCTGCAGTCTCGGTACGTTCTCAGCCTGTTTCTGGAGTTGACTCAGACCAGATTCGACAGCGTCAACCCTATCAGTGAAACCCTTGAGGGCATCGTGTGCGAATTGAAGGGACTCTTTCAATTCGGTTATTTCAGCCTTTATTGTTATTAAGTCCTCTTTCAAACTGCCGAGGGGCTTTAACTGCTCGGTGATGCTGAGTAACTGCCTATGGAGCTGGTCGAGGGTGACGGTAGCTGTTGGTGAGACACTTTCCGCTTCGGGACTACTGATTGGCGAGCCACCACTCTTGCATCTTGGACACTTCCACGTCGCCTTGTTCTTCCCCAGTTTGCGGTATCCGGTTTCAGTGATCGCAGCACAGGGGAAGTCGTAATGACGTTTACAGATGCTGCAGAGTGCGCCATCATTAAAATCTTCTTTACACCGCCCGCACGTAAACATATTGAAAAGTAATTAGTTTAGGTCCCCTGAATCAAGCGAAATAGCTTGCGCGGTTCACCAAGTGACCGTGCGTTGAGTACGAGACCCAGCGAGCGACTGATTATCTAGTAGTTGTATTGTTGCATTGATTACAAGCATGCTTTGGTATAAATACGGGTGGCTGATGCCTTGCGTCTGCGTGTCATTCTTGCTCTAGATGGTCGAGTCTGATGGATCCGAGCTGCGAACGGTCCGTTCGCAGCTCGGCTGCACGGCTCATCTGCCGGTGCGCTGCCGAGCAGGTCGGAGCTTGTCGCAGTGCCAGCCACGGCGCGTCTGCGCCTCACTTGCTGGTGCGCTGTCGAACACGCAGAGGCGTGTCGCAGCGCCGGCCACGGCACGTCTACGCCTCACCTGGCACTGAGCTGCCTGCGCATTGGAGCGCGTCGCAGCGCTGGCCACGGCGCGTCTGCACCTCACCTGCTGGTGCGCTGCTGAGCTCGTCGTTGCACAGCGCCTGCCACGATGCATCTGCGCCTCACATGCCGGTGCGCTGCAGTGCGCAATGGAGCGTGTCGCAGCGCTGGCCACGGCACGTCTGCGCCTCACCAGCCAATGCGCTGCCGAGCACGCAGGGGCATGTCGCAGCGTCAGCCACGGCGCGTCTGCACCTCACCTGCTGGTGCGCTGCTGAGCACGTCGTTGCATCTGCGCCTCACATACTGGTGCACTGCAGTGCGCAATGAAGCGTGTCGCAGCGCTAGCCACGGCACGTCTGCGCCCCACCTGCTGATGCGTTGCCGAGCGTATGGGAGCGCGTCGCAGCGCTGGCCATGGCACGTCTGCGCTCCACCTGCTGGTGCGTTGCCGAGCGTATGGGAGCGCAGCGCCGACAACGGCTCGTGTGAGCCTCACCTGCCGGTGTGCTGCCGAGCGCGTTGGAGCACTTCGCAGCGCCGGCCACGGCACGTCTGCGCCTCACCTGCCAGTGAGCTGCCGTGCGCGTTGGAGCTCGTCGCAGCGCTGGCCACGGCGCGTCTGCGCCTCACCTGCTGATGCGCTGCCGAGAACGTCGTTGCACAGCGTCGGCCACGGCGCGTCTGCGCCTCACCTGCTGGTGCGCTGCTGAGCACGTCGTTGCACAGCGCCGGCCACGATGCATCTGCGCCTCGCATGCCGGTGCGCTGCAGTGTGCAACGGAGCGTGTCGCAGCGCTGGCCACGGCACGTCTGCGCCTCACCAGCCGATGCGCTTCCGAACACGCAGGGGCATGTCGCAGCGTCGGCCACGGCGCGTCTGCGTCTCACCAGCCGATGCGCTGCCGTGCACGCAGGAGCACTTCGCAGCGCCGGCCACGGCACGTCTGCGCCTCACCTGCCAGTGAGCTGCCGTGCGCGTTGGAGCGCGTCGCAGCGCTGGCCACGGCGCGTCTGCGCCTCACCTGCTGGTGCGCTGCTGAGCACGTCGTTGCACAGCGCCGACCACGATGCATCTGCGCCTCACATGCTGGTGCACTGCAGTGCGCAATTGAGCGTGTCGCAGCGCTGGCCACGGCGCGTCTGCGCCTCACCTGCTGGTGCGTTGCCGAGCGTATGGGAGCGCAGCGCCGACAACGGCTCGTGTGCGCCTCACTTGCCGGTGTGCTGCCGAGCGAGTTGGAGCACTTCGTAGCGCCGGGCCACGGCACGTCTGCGCCTCACCTGCTCGTGCGCTGCTGAGCGCGTTGAAGCGCAGCGCCGCCCACTGTGCGTCTACGCCTCACCTACCGGTGCGTTACTGAGCACTCAGAGGACCGTCGCAACGCTGGCCACGGTGCAGTGTGCAACGGAGCGTGTCGCAGCGCTGGCCACGGCACGTCTGCGCCTCACCAGCCGATGCGCTTCCGAACACGCAGGGGCATGTCGCAGCGTCGGCCACGGCGCGTCTGCGTCTCACCAGCCGATGCGCTGCCGTGCACGCAGGAGCACTTCGCAGCGCCGGCCACGGCACGTCTGCGCCTCACCTGCCAGTGAGCTGCCGTGCGCGTTGGAGCGCGTCGCAGCGCTGGCCACGGCGCGTCTGCGCCTCACCTGCTGGTGCGCTGCTGAGCACGTCGTTGCACAGCGCCGACCACGATGCATCTGCGCCTCACATGCTGGTGCACTGCAGTGCGCAATTGAGCGTGTCGCAGCGCTGGCCACGGCGCGTCTGCGCCTCACCTGCTGGTGCGTTGCCGAGCGTATGGGAGCGCAGCGCCGACAACGGCTCGTGTGCGCCTCACTTGCCGGTGTGCTGCCGAGCGAGTTGGAGCACTTCGTAGCGCCGGGCCACGGTACGTCTGCGCCTCACCTGCTCGTGCGCTGCTGAGCGCGTTGAAGCGCAGCGCCGCCCACTGTGCGTCTACGCCTCACCTACCGGTGCGTTACTGAGCACGCAGAGGACCGTCGCAACGCTGGCCACGGTGCGTCTGCGCCTCACCTGCTGGTGCGCTGTCGAACACGCAGAGGCGTGTCGCAGCGCCGGTCACGGCACGTCTACGCCTCACCTGGCAGTGAGCTGCCTGCGCGTTGGAGCGCGTCGCAGCGCTGGCCACGGCGCGTCTGCGCCTCACCTGCTGATGCGCTGCCAAGCGCGTCGTTGCACATCGTCGGCCACGGCGCGTCTGCGCCTCACCTGCTGGTGCGCTGCTGAGCTCGTCGTTGCACAGCGCCGGCCACGATGCATCTGCGTCTCACATACCGGTACGCTGCAGTGCGCAATGGAGCGTGTCGCAGCGCTGGCCACGGCACGTCTGCGCCTCACCTGCTGGTGCGTTGCCGAGCGTATGGGAGCGCAGCACCGACAACGGCTCGTGTGAGCCTCACCTGCCGGTGTGCTGCCGAGCGCGTTGGAGCACATCGCAGCGCCGGCCACGGCACGTTTGCGCCTCACCTGCCAGTGAGCTGCCGTGCGCGTTGGAGCGCGTCGCAGCGCTGGCCACGGCGCGTCTGCGCCTCAACTGCTGATGCGCTGCCGAGCGCGTCGTTACACAGCATCGGCCACGGCGCGTTTGCGCCTCACCTGCTGGTGCGCTGCTGAGCGCGTCGTTGCAAAGCGCCGGCCACGATGTATCTGCGCCTCACATGCCGGTGCGCTGCAGTGCGCAATGGAGCGTGTCGCAGCGCTGGCCACGGCACGTCTGCGCCTCACCTGCTCGTGCGCTGCTGATTGCGTCGAAGCGCAGCACCGGCCACTGTGCGTCTACGCCTCATCTACCGGTGTGTTACTGAGCACGCAGAGGCGTGTCTGTGCGCGTTGGAGCACAGCGCAGCGCCGGTTACGGCGCGTCTGCCTCTCGCCTGCCGGTGTGCTGCCATGTCCGTTGGAGCACGGCACGTCTGCGCCTCACCTGCTCGTGCGCTGCTGAACGCGTCGAAGCGCAGCGCCGGCCACTGTGCGTCTACGCCTCACCTACCGGTGTGTTACTGAGCACGCAGAGGCGTGTCTGTGCGCTGCCGTGCGCGTTGGAGCACGGCACGTCTACGACTCACCTGCCAGTGAGCTACCGTGCGCGTTGGAGCGCGTCGCAGCGCTGGCCACGGCAAATCTGCGCCTCACCTGCCATTGCGCTGTCGAGCTCGCAGGGACCTGTCGCTGTGCCAGCCACGGTGCCACTGCACGCAACCTGTCGGTGCGCTGGCGAGCGCGTCACTTCCTGACGCTGCGCCAGGCACGGTGCCACTGCGTGTCACCTGTCTGCGGCGTCACCTGTCTGCTGCGTCGTTTCGGGCCTCGTAAGGTCTGGTCGCGTCTGGTCTCGTCTGATCTCGTCTGGTCCCGTGTGGTCTAGTCTCGTCTGGTGTCGTCTGGTTCCTCTGGTCTAGTTTCGTCTCTCTGGTCTAGTTTCGTCTCATCTGGTCTGGTCTCGTCTGGTCTTGTCTGGTCTTGTCTGGTCTGGTCTTGTCTGGTCTTGTCTGGTCTTGTCTGGTCTTGTCTGGTCTTGTCTGGTCTTGTCTGGTCTTGTCTGGTCTTGTCTGGTCTTTTCTGGTCTGGTCTTTTCTGGTCTTTTCTGGTCTGGTCTTGTCTGGTCTTGTCTGCTCTTGTCTTGTCTGCTCTTGTCTTGTCTTGTCTGCTCTTGTCTTGTCTTGTCTGGTCTTGTCTTGTCTTGTCTGGTCTGGTCTGGTCTTGTCTTGTCTGCTCTTGTCTTGTCTTGTCTGCTCTTGTCTTGTCTTGTCTGGTCTTGTCTTGTCTTGTCTTGTCTGGTCTTGTCTGGTCTTGTCTGGTCTGGTCTTGTCTTGTCTGGTCTTGTCTGGTCTGGTCTTGTCTTGTCTGGTCTTGTCTGGTCTGGTCTTGTCTTGTCTGGTCTTGTCTGGTCTGGTCTGGTCTTGTCTTGTCTGGTCTCGTCTGGTCTCGTCTGGTCTCGTATGGTCTCGTATGGTCTCGTATGGTCTCGTATGGTCTCGTATGGTCTCGTATGGTCTCGTATGGTCTCGTATGGTCTCTTATGGTCTCATATGGACTCGTATGGTCTCGTATGGTCTCATCTGGTCTTGTCTCGTCTGGTCTTGTCTGTTCTCGTCTGGTCTCATCGTCTGTCCTCGTCTGGTCCCGTCTGGTCTCGTTTAGTCCTCTGGTCTCATCTGGTCTTTTATCGTCTGGTCTGGTCTCGTCTGGTCTAGTCTGGTCTAGTCTGGTCCTATTTCGTCTGGTCCTGTCTGGTCCCGTCTCGTCTGGTCTTGTCGGGTCTCGTCTAGTCTCGTCTAGTCTGACCTGGTCTCGTCTGGTCTCGTCTGGTCTGGTCTGGTCTCGTCTTGTCTGGTCTGGTCTCGTCTTGTCTCTTCTGGTCTTGTCTGGTCTCATCTGGTCTCGTCTGGTCTCGTTAGTGATTTGTGATAAGAAATTAGTGATAAACGATAAGATAAGTAATAAGTGATAAGATATGTAGTTAGTCATTAGTAATTAGCGATAAGATAAGTAATTAGTGATAAGCGATAAGATAAGTAACTAGTGATAAGCAATAAGTAATTAGTGATAAGCGATAAGATAAGAAATTAGTTATAAGCGATAAGATAAGAAATTAGTTATAAGCGATAAGATAAGAAATTAGTTATAAGCGATAAGATAAGAAATTAGTTATAAGCGATAAGATAAGTAATTAGTGATAAGCTATAAGATAAGTAACTAGTGATAAGCGATAAGATAAGTAATTAGTGATAAGCGATAAGGTAAGTAATTAGTGATAAGCGATAAGGTAAGTTATTACTGATTAGCGATAAGATAAGAAATTAGTGATAAACTATAAGTAATTTGTGATAAGATATGTAGTTAGTCATTAGTAATTAACGATAAGATAAGTAATTAGTGATAATCTATGAGATAAGTAGCTAGTGATAAGCGATAAGATAAGTAATTATTGATTAGCGATAATATAAGAAATTAGTGATAAACGGTAGGATAAGCAATTAGTGATAAGCGATAAGATAAGTAATTAGTGATAAGCGATAAGGTAAAAAATTTGTGATAAGATATGTTTAGTAAATAGCGAATAGTTAAGTAATTAGTAATAAGCGATAAGATAAGTAATTAGTGATAAGATAACATGTTAATTAGCGATAACATAAGTGATAGCATTAGTGATAAGCGATAAGATAAGTAATTAGTTATAAGCAATAAGATAAGAAATTAGTGATAAACGATAAGATAAGTAATAAGTGATAAGATATGTAGTTAGTCATTAGTAATTAGCGATAAGTAATTAGTGATAAGCTATAAGATAAGTAACTAGTGATAAGCGATAAGATAAGTAATTAGTGATAAGCGATAAGATAAGTAATTAGTGATAAGCGATAAGATAAGAAATTAGTTATAAGCGATAAGATAAGTAATTAGTGATAAGCGATAAGATAAGAAATTAGTTATAAGCGATAAGATAAGTTATTACTGATTAGCGATAAGATAAGAAATTAGTGATAAACTATAAGTAATTTGTGATAAGATATGTAATTAGTAATTAGCGATAAGATGTTCAGTGATAAGCGATAAGTAATTAGTCATAAACGATTAGATAAGTAAAGTGCTAAACTATAAGTAATTTGTGATAAGATATGAAATTAGTAATTAGCGATAAGATAAGTTATTAGTGATTAGTGATAAGCGATAAGTAATTAGTCATAAACGATTAGATAAGTAATTAGTGATAAACGATAAGATAAGTAATTAGTGATAAGATATGTTATTAGTAATCAGCGATTAGTAAAATAATTAGTGATAAGCGATAAGATAAGAAATTAGTGATAAGCGATAGGATAAGAAATTATTGATTAGCGATAAGATAAGAAATTAGTGATAAACGAGAGGAAAAGAAATTAGTGATAAACGAGAGGATATGAATTAGTGATAAGCGATAAGATAAGTAATTAGTGATAGGCGATAAGATAAGTAATTAGTGATAAGCGATAAGATAAAAAATTAGTGATAAGATTTGTCAATAGTAAATAGCGATTAGTTATGTAATTAGTAATAAGCGATAAGATAAGTAATTAGTGATAAGATGTTATTAGTATTTAGTAGTAGTAGATTAGCGATAAGATAAGTTATTAGTGATAAGCGATAAGATAAGAAATTAGTGATAAACGATAAGATAACCTGTTATTAGCTGTTAGTTACATTATTTCTTAAGTATATATAGAATTTTAAGCTGTTGGTTTTCCTAAATAAATAAAATAAAATAAAATAAGTAATAAGTGATAAGATATGTAGTTAGTCATTAGTAATTATCGACAAGCTATAAGATAAGGAACTAGTGATAAGCGATAAGATAAGTAATTTGTGATAAGCGATAAGATAAGGAATTAGTTATAAGCAATAAGATAAGGAATTAGTTATAAGCGATAAGATAAGTAATTAGTGATAAGCTATAAAATAAGTAACTAGTGATAAGTGATAAGATAAGTAATTAGTTATAAGCGATAAGATGTGATAAGCGATAAGATAAGTAATTAGTGATAAGCGATAAGATAAGGAATTAGTTATAAGCAATAAGATAAGGAATTAGTTATAAGCGATAAGATAAGTAATTAGTGATAAGCTATAAAATATTTAACTAGTGATAAGCGATAAGATAAGTAATTAGTGATAAGCGATAAGATAAGTAATTAGTGATAAGCGATAAGATAAAAAATTAGTGATGAGATTTGACAATAGTAAATAGCGATTATCTAAGTATTTTTTTTATTTATTTATTTATTTATTTAAGGGCACCAACAGTTTTACAGCAATAAAAACATGCAGTCATATTAAATTCAAAATACGGTTCTTAGGTATGCTATAAACACCACTTATAGGTAGCCACAACATGCGAATTAAATTATGTATCACATAATAATTATATATTATAAGACAGATCAGTTACAGTGGTTGACTCAAATTACTTGATTGATATTGAAATTGAATAAAAGCTACATAGACAAGCACATAAAATAAAAATAAACTACAAACAACAGAAGAAATACAAAATAAAACAAAAGAACAAAATAAAAAAATACTAAATACGTCAAAATTAACAAATTAAAAAAAATTAAAAAAGTTAAAATTAAAAACTAAAAAATTAAAAATTTAAAAAAATTTAAAAATGTTAGCGATATTGATTTATGAAGTGTTTTTTAAGCTTGGTCTTAAATGTGAAGAGCGAGTCTCTCCAAATATCAATGTCTAGTAGTTTGGCGATATCATTATAAGTTTTTATGATCCTATATAAAGGAGCCGAGGCTCCTAAGTTGGTTTTAATAAGACTGACTCTAAATGGTACAAAATTCGATAACCTTCTTGCTGATCTAGGAACTCGTAACGAAATTTTTTGTAACAAGTGAGACGCATCTACAGCGTTATTAATTAATTTATGCAAAAAACACAGATCCAATAGCTTTCTACGATCGAATAAGTTTAACATTTTATAATGAAGCAATCTAGCAGGATAACTAGCATACTTTTTCGTGTAAGTAATTAGTAATAAGCGATAAGATAAGTAATTAGTGATAAGATGTTATTAGTGATTAGCGATAACATAAGTAATTAGTGATTAGCGATAAAATAAGTTATTAGTGATAAGCGATAATATAAGAAATTAGTGATAAACGATAAGTGATAAGATATGTAGTTAGTCATTAGTAATTAGCGATAAGCTATAAGATAAGTAACTAGTGATAAGCGATAAGATAAGTAATTAGTGATAAGCGATAAGATAAGGAATTAGTTATAAGCAATAAGATAAGGAATTAGTTATAAGCGATAAGATTGTGACGAGCAACGTCACAACGCAACCAGCCTACACGTGCCGCGTGAATCATCACGCGCGGCCTGCGTGATCACGCGCGGCAGGGCTTTGACCGACGGCGCGATCCCCACCGAGCCGCGCCGAGGCCCACCGAAGCAGCCAGCGGAAAAGTATAAAAGGCCGAACAAGGACGCTCACCGGCAGCACAAAAGACGTCGGAAGGACGAATGGCCATAATCGAGGCCGCCATTCAAGTCCTGTCCGACGTCCTACAGGCCCTGCGTGCGGGCGAAGACCCCGCAACAGTGGTTCTCAGAGGGATGAGCGTACTCCTCAACATACGCTAGTCCCCTGAGAATCATCTACTGGAACGCCTTTGGTCTCCGCACCAAAACAACACTCTTTCGCGCGCTCCTTACCGAACAAGATGTGGATGTGGCGCTTATCTGTGAAACATTCTTGAGCCCCAAGAACAAAGTGAGCTTCCCGGGGTATTACATCTACCGTCTGGACGACCCCGACGCTGCATCAAATCGGAGGAGAGGACTTGCGGTGCTGGTCCGTCGCCGTATCGTTCACCAGGTTCTTCCGCCGATATCGTCGAACGCCCTGCAAGCCCTCGGCATTGAATTGCTGATAGGCGACTCCCCGTACCGCCTCTACAGTATATACCGTCCTCCTTCGGACAGACTAGTGCTCTCAGAGGTTCACCGATTGTTGGACTCTGATATCCCCACGGTGTTGGCAGGAGACTGGAATGCCAAGAGTCCCGCGTGGCACTCCAGCCGGACATGTCCCACTGGGAAAGCTCTCCTGCACGACGCCGAGAGCCGGGGATATACGATCACAGGGCCAGAAACGCCGACCCATTATCCTTTCGCAGACAACCAGACGCCAGATGTGATTGACATTGTTGTGTCAAAGGGCCTACGCTCATCACCAGCGTTGGAGGCCCTTTGTGACGCCATGGGCTCAGACCATGTGCCAGTTCTGGCAATTATAAACCAAGAGGCCAGGAGATTCCCAGAAGCCAGAAGCAGAAAGTCAATAAACTGGGACGCCTTCGAGGCGAATCTCCTAAACTCCAAGGTCTACAGACCTGTCACAACTGCGGACCAAGTAGAGTCATTCGCCACAGAGATCTCGACAGTGATCAGTACAGCACTGTCAGATGCAACTCAAACACTTCCCACCAACCAGAGGCCGCCTCTATCAAAAGAAATCAGAGAGTTGATAGAGCGCAAGAGGAAGCTTAGACGCCAATGGCAAGTAACGCGATGCCCGACCTTGAAAACTCAAGTCAATAGACTGACCGCTCAGACCCAGAGAGCGCTCAGGGAACAAGCGGCTGAGTACTGGGATAATACAATTGAATCCGCGGCGGATGACTTCACATCGCTGCACAGACTGTGCAGGCAGTTCACAAAAACTCCAGAACCTGTGAGACCACTGTTCCACCAAGACGGCCAGCTGCGGTACCGAGCGGAAGACAGAGCGGGTATCCTCGCGGAGTACCTTGAGCAACAGTTCAAGCCGTTTCCTACCATGGATGCCACTCACACTGAGATGGTTGAGAGGCAGATCGAAGAGCACTTCTTCACTGCCCAACCGGACGAAGAACCTCCAATATTCTTCTCGCCGGGCTTGGTGAAAAGGGCCATTAAGAAACTAAAGCCAAAGAAAGCCCCCGGAGGCGACGGCGTCACCAATGCCGCCCTCCGCCATCTTCCGCGACCCACAATCGTTGCGGTTACAGGCCTGTTCAACGGAGTCCTACGAACAGACCACTTTCCAAACGTATGGAAGACCGGCATAGTTATTATGCTCCTCAAGCCCGGAAAAAACGTACTCCGTCCCGAGAGCTACCGCCCCATAACGCTGCTTCCGACCATCTCCAAACTCTTTGAAGGACTGTTGCTCGAGAAGTTGGTCCCACATTTGACCCCCCGTCCAGACCAGTTTGGATTCCGAGCAGGACACAGCACGACACAACAGCTTGCTCGTGTCCTGCACAACATCACGGCATCGTACAATAAGAAGGAGAAGACGGTGGCCGTCTTCTTGGATATGGAGAAGGCGTTTGACCGTGTGTGGCACAGCGGTCTGCTCTACAAGCTCGCCAACACGTCAACGCCTCTCCAACTGCAAGGAATAATCCGCTCATTCCTGAAGGAGCGAAGGTTCAGAGTTAGGGTGGACTCAGAACTCTCCCTCGAGAAGCCAATCTTAGCGGGAGTACCACAGGGCAGCTGCCTCTCGCCCGTGTTGTACGCCCTCTACACAGATGATATCCCCTGCCCGGCGAATGTTACTCTGGCCCTATACGCAGACGACGCTGCTTACGTGGCGTCCTCGCTTACCCGAATCCATGCTGCGGGGAAAATACAAAAGGCATTGGATCTTCTCCCGCCCTGGCTCCACAAATGGAGGATGAGTGCTAACCCAAGAGAGACGCAGGCAATCATCTTTGGCGGCCGTGTCAAGGAACCCCCCCCGGAACTTACTTTGTTGGGCGAAAAGATTAAATGGAGTCCGACAGTCAAGTACCTGGGGTTGACTCTGGACAGTAAGTTGACCATGCGCCCACACATCAAACGGATCGCCGCCCTGGCTAGGGCCTCAACACACGCACTCCGTCCAGTACTCCGTTCCCGGCTCCCGCTACGCACCAAGCTCGGCGTGTACAAGACTTACATACGCACCCGACTCACGTACGCGGCCCCCGCGTGGTACGCGTTAGCGAGCGAGTCCGCCAGGAAGACCTTACGCTCCCAACAGAATCTGGCCATAAGGAACACCGTGAACGCCCCTCGATACGTAAGGAACTCTGTCATTCAGAGAGACCTACGTATCGAGACCATCGACGAGTTTATCGCCCGCCAGACGAAGCTGCTCTTCGAGCGGGCCGACAGCTCAACGCATGTCCACCTGCAACAGATCGCCCCATGGCACGCTCGCCCTCCTGACCGGAAAGCGTTCCCTCGGGACCTGCTCCCGAGGAGGGACGCCGACTCTGAGGACGACAGCAAATAAAAGAAGAACCGTCCCCGAAAGGGACGAATCCAAGGACGGAGCCGTATTTACGGCGTGCGGAAGATCCCATCCGCGTGGGGCACACTAGCCCCGAACGGATTTCCCCATTTCCCGGGAGGGAAATGCGCGAAGAACACGTTAGATCACCGGCAGTTCGCCAGCGGCGCTCGTACCCACAGGGTCGGTCTGATTTCTCTGGATCGATCCTGGCATCGTCGACCTGATTACCCTCTGGGTTGACGATAGGTACGGGTCCATTGGTAGGACCACAGGGGCTGTTGCTCGCGCCTGGCTTCACGGCTCGGCTCGTCCAACCGCTCCGAACGCCCGCGTTCCCCCCGCGACCGCCGCGTCACCCGCGCTCCGCCGTGAGTCCGTCATCCGTCCGTCAGCCGCCCGGGCGGTCCCGATCCGTGTAACATTGTAAACGCGTTTAGGCTCGCGTCGACGTCACTCTATTCGATCGCCTATGTCATGTTGTACGTAAGAGAATTGTAAATAAAAATCATTATTGTTTATCGAGTATTTTATTCTTCGTCCTCGGGAATATTGAAGAACGAGGTTCGATCCCTCTCATCTAATGAACGAAGTGGGTCACTCTGAGCTTCCACCGTTCCACTTCGTTACATTTGGCGCCCAACGCAAAAACCCGCGATACCGTTCCGTGAACACGTGAAAAAACCACCTACTCGTCCGTGAAAATACCGCGCTAATCAGTTACGTAGCCGGTCCGTTTTGCGTCGCTTAAGAATCGCGTCGCATCCGTAAAACCACTCACCCGCGCCAATCCGTTACGCTTGGCCGGTCCGTCCACCCGCGTCGCGTCGCGAGAAAAAGTACCGCGTCGCGTTCACAGGCATATTCCGTAAAAATAGACACGCTCCACGCGACCGTGGTGGTGTCTACCCGTACCGAAAACACAGAGTGGCAATCATACAGTAGGTCATTTCACTTTAGGAATACTCGCGACTTTTACAACTTAACGGTTACAAACTCTTTCACGTAATCGATTCGATTTATCGGGTCCACTGAAAGGGTGAGTAACCGATCGTATAGAGAAAAGAAAACATAGGGAAAGGAATAAGAAAACGCGAAATAGATGCTTATCCCGGATTAGTCGGCTTGATTAACCTCGAGTAGTTAGATAAATCACGGGAAAAGCATCTCATCGCTTAGAAAACTACTACACGTACGACACAAGGGGGAACACCGCGGAAATTAGGGAAAAATTAATAATAAAAATACAGTAGGTAGAAATAACGCTCGCCGACCGACCGTACTTGCTGTAACCGCCGGAATAATTAAATCGAGCACCGCGAAATAACTTAGCAACAGAGTAGGTTACCGTAGATATTAAAGGCTAGCAACTAGCATCCGTACCGTTACCATAGATATTAAAAATAAAAGATATAAACTAGCTTCAGTACCGATACCGTAGATATTAAAAATAAAAGATATTAACTAGCATCCGTACCGTTACCATAGATATTAAAAATAAAAGATATAAACTAGCACCCGTACCGCCACCATAGATATCAAAAATAAAAGATATTAACTAGCAACCGTACCGTTCCCGTAGAAAAAAAAAAAAAAGATTGTCACCAACGTCCGTACCGCAGAGGAAAAAAAACCCAAGAAAGGGGGAACAAATCGAAGGCAAACGATGCCAACTGCCTGGATCTACTCACTGAACAAGCAAAAACTGACAGAAGAGTTAGAAAAGAGGAACATACCGGTTTCACCTACAAGCACAGTGGAAGAATTGAGGAAACTGTTATCACAAACAGTAAAAATCGAAGAGGAAACCCACCAGGACAGTACAATGGGTACCGAGAGTGGAACCACAGACTTCGACAAAGCAATATCCCGATGGAATATACAATTTGATTCAACGGGAGATGCCGTAGAATTCTTAGAAAGAATTGAAGAACTCGCCGAAACATTAGGGGTAAAGAAAAATAAGATTATACATCTGATACCAAGATGTCTCAACGGAAAAGCGTCTTTATGGTATAGAAATAATAATCAATATTGGACAACATGGGAAGATTTCACCGATAGCTTCAAACTGTATTATTATCCGAAAAATTATGAGAAGAATCTCCTAGAAACAATTATAAATAAGAAACAAGAAACGCGGGAAGATTTCATCGACTATTTGACTGACATGCGGACATTGTTCAGAAGATATGGAAAATTAACACCGGAGCAACAACTAGAAAGAATCTATGATAACATGAGGTCGGATTATCAGTTGTACATCAAAAGAAGAGATTTCAGCACAATCACCGAATTAATACAATTGGCGAAAGACTACGAGAAAATAAATTCAGACCGGTACCGAGATTACCACAAAGAAAACCGACCGGAACATAACGAACTAGTATCCAGAAATCAAGAAGCCGAGCGAAAATCGGAAAGAAAACCAATCAGGCCGGACTATGATCCACAGAAATGCTGCTGGAAGTGCGGAAGGAAAAATCACACGTCCCGAGTATGCCGAAACAAGCAAGTTATCTTTTGCAGCCGTTGCGGGCTATCAGGAAAGTTAACTCGTAATTGTTGTGGAGAAACCAGTACAGACAGAAAAACAAAACCACAGGCCTACACAACGAATACCCAAGCAGAAAAAGAGAATAGGATATTCGCAGAGGTGAAATTACTTGGAAAAACTTTCAAAGCACTAGTAGATACCGGTTCAACGAACACGTATATAAACAAAAGCATCATGGACCGAATTAGGCAAAACAAGAGGGAAATATTAGAAAAGTTGAACACAATTAAACTAGCGAACGGTTCCAGAGTAAAAACAAACAGAGTGGCAAATATCGAACTAGAGGTAAATGGTCAAAAAATAACACATCAAGTCATATACCTACCGTCAACCACAATCATGATCATGGGTATGGACCTGCTAAGAAGACTAGGACTACAAATCGATTGGAAGAGATCGACATGTGAGCAGTCTAACACAGAAGAACTGACAACTAAGTTCAAGTGTAAGCAGGATGTTATAATAGACGAACCGTCGCACAACCCGGTATACGCAATGTCAAGAGGGGAAAAAGACTGGTATACAAGAAAATTAAGGAACGTAATGAAGAACCCCGAAACAGGAACCGATTACCGCATACAGGATGGAAAACTGTACAAAAGGATAATCAATCCACGACACGGGGGAAAACAAGATCCGGCGACCGAGTGGAAACTATGTGTCACAAACTCCGAGAGAGGGAAAATCCTTTCACAAAACCACAATGAACCTAGCGTAGGACACTTAGGAGTGTCAAAAACATTCAATAAGATAGCACAACACTATTATTGGCCAGGTATTTTTAGAGACGTAGCAAAATACGTGAACAAGTGCGAAACATGTCAGAAACGTAAACGCGCGAACGCAGCCGTAAACGCACGAAAAGAATGCGTACCGATGAGATGTGGCGAAATAAAAACTTTGCTCGGTGATAACGCGAAATCAGTCACAAGCAAACATTTTAAAGACACACTCGCGAAGTATAACATAGGACAAAAACTCAGCCTACCGTACACACCAAAGTGTAGTCCGACCAAACGAGGGTACAAAACACGCGGAAACATGATAGCCGCCTTTATAGGGAAAAATCGGGAAAAATGGAATAAGTACATAAGGAAAAAATCATCAAAATACAACACCGTGTTAAGAAACTTCAATGACGAAAAGAGTCTCCCGACACCGACGGTTAAGAAAAAAGAAACAGAAACTAGAAGAAATCCGCGAAACGGTTACAGATAACCGAAAAGAATTCAAAAACAAAACAATGCGGGGAAGTCGAACGTAGAATAGAATTCCACTCTCAATAAAGTACTCCAGTCCGTATAAACTCGAAAAACCCAAACAGATAGAAATTGTCTGCAGGAAATAACCCATTTTATTGTTTGTGGGTAACCGTCCGGTGATGTTTACAGGTAAACATCTCAAAACGAGAGGGGAGAATGTGACGAGCAACGTCACAACGCAACCAGCCTACACGTGCCGCGTGAATCATCACGCGCGGCCTGCGTGATCACGCGCGGCAGGGCAGTGACCGACGGCGCGATCCCCACCGAGCCGCGCCGAGGCCCACCGAAGCAGCCAGCGGAAAAGTATAAAAGGCCGAACAAGGACGCTCACCGGCAGTTCGCCAGCGGCGCTCGTACCCACAGGGTCGGTCTGATTTCTCTGGATCGATCCTGGCATCGTCGGCCTGATTACCCTCTGGGTTGACGATAGGTACGGGTCCATTGGTAGGACCACAGGGGCTGTTGCTCGCGCCTGGCTTCACGGCTCGGCTCGTCCAACCGCTCCGAACGCCCGCGTTCCCCCCGCGACCGCCGCGTCACCCGCGCTCCGCCGTGAGTCCGTCATCCGTCCGTCAGCCGCCCGGGCGGTCCCGATCCGTGTAACATTGTAAACGCGTTTAGGCTCCCGTCGACGTCACTCTATTCGATCGCCTATGTCATGTTGTACGTAAGAGAATTGTAAATAAAAATCATTATTGTTTATCGAGTATTTTATTCTTCGTCCTCGGGAATATTGAAGAACGAGGTTCGATCCCTCTCATCTAATGAACGAAGTGGGTCACTCTGAGCTTCCACCGTTCCACTTCGTTACAAGATAAGTAATTAGTGATAAGCTATAAAATAAGTAACTAGTGATAAGCGATAAGATAAGTAATTAGTAATAAGCGATAAGATGTGATTAGCGATAAGGTGTGATTAGCGATAAGCGATAAGATAAGTAATTATTGATTAGCGATAAGATAAGAAATTAGTGAAAAACGATAAGATAAGTAATTATTGACTTGCGATAAGATAAGTAAATAGTCAGTAGCGATAATTGACTATCGCTACAAATATTTTGACACGCCTAAGTCATAATAATTGTCAATTAATTTGTGCATTTTGATGACTACCCTCACGTTCAGATGGTGGTTTGTCTGTCGTGTTGTGGTTAAAATGATTAGATGTGAGGTCAAGGGCCGTTATAGGGGTGGATGGAGACGGCTTTAGGTAGGGTTTCAGCGTTAAAGCCTGATTAGTTTTTCAGTAATAATTCCCGTTTCTGGACCATGGCTATTGTGGCTATTTATTGATCAAATCGGTTCTAAATATGTCGGTTCGGTTCTATGTAATAAATTGCTGTTCCAAATTATCCTGAAGTATCGTTCAAGTAGCCCAAAGATCAGTCGAGAACTGATGCTGAACCTAAGATTTATCCCTCGCCCTTCACAAATCCCACATTGATTCTCGGTCACTCCGAAATACAGGATCCAAAATAAAAAAATAGCGATAAGATAAGTAATTAGTGATAACTGATAAGTTTCTAAATAACAATAAAAATAAATTAAACGTGTCCACCTGGTTTCATTTCCGTGGGAGAAAGCCGCAGCATTCCTCAGCAAAGGTAAGTCCAATTTGAACTTTTTCCTCAACCTACTATTTTGATTATAATAAAGATACTTATAAGTTAGTCCGCTACCATCTTAGACTGCATCGTTATTCGTTACTTACCATCAGGTGAGATCGCAATCAAGGACTATCTTGTCATAGATAAAAAAAAAATACTTAAAAATTTTCGATGTTTTGTTCTTTCTTTAAGAAAAATAAGAAAAAACCTAAGAATACCTATACAAAGTAATTAGTAAAAACCGGTTATCAAATTTGTAATCGGTTCACATCACTAAAGGTTATACTATACATACTTCAAGTTCAGCCCTGCACCATAGAGTAAAGAAATCTTCACCCCTCGCGCTTCCCCGCACCGCACCTCAAGACAGACCCACAGTAAAGACACAGTATAGGAAGATGCAGTATAATAGCTGTTTATCTATTGTTTTATATTTTATTAAGTACTAGCTGACCTGTCTTAACTATGAATATTGAATTCGAATTGGTATAAATAAAAAAATATATATATACAGTGTGTCCGGACACGAACTAGCGATATTTTAAACACTTATATAACAACTAATTTTAAGTACAAATACACTCTAAACTTGGGCCCAATCCACTTCCCCTCTATGTGGCAGCCATTTTGTTTTTGTACTGAAATATTCTCTAAGCATGTACAAAAAAAATCATATCTCTCAAATTTTTGGTCTTACTGAGATAAAAATGGGCTTATTCGAAGCGCAATAATACTGTTCTATCGTCTACGTTACAAAACAAAGTGTTCACATTTCGATAACCTTTGAAAAAAATATGAAACCCGAAAAAAATAATCGTAAAATCATGCAAATGAATAAATTATTGTAAATAACTGCAAAAACACCCCCGACAACCCTTTTTATTTTTTTACTAGATAAAGAGATTTTGAGCTAAGCTATAATACAACATTTAATTTATAACTGTATGTCTAATACTTTCAGAGTTATTGTTGTTTGAACATAGCGCATACGCAAGCACAAAAGGCCTTTGTCGGAACCCTAAACAGGAAATCATTAAAAACACATAACATTCATGCGTATGCGCTATGTTCCAACAACAATAACTCTGAAAGTATTAGACATACAGTTATAAATTAAATGTTGTATTATAGCTTAGCTCAAAATCTCTTGATCTAGTAAAAAAATAAAAAGGGTTATCGGGGGTGTTTTTGCAGATATTTACAATAATTTGTTGATTTGCATGATTTTACGATAATTTTTTTCGGGTTTCATATTTTTTTCAAAGGTTATGGAAATGTGAACACTTTGTTTTGTAATGTAGACGGTAGGACAGTATTGTTGCGCTTCGAATAAGTCCATTTTTATCTCAGTAAGACCAAAACTTTGAGAGATATGATTTTTTTTGTACATGCTTAGAGAATATTTCAGCAAAAAAACAAAATGGCTGCCACATAGAGGGGAAGTGGATTAGGCCTAAGTTTAGAGTGTATTTCTACTTAAAATTAGTTGTTATTTATGTGTTTAAAATATCGCTAGTTCGTGTCCGGACACACTGTATATAAAAAGTGTTTATTATTCTAATGCTTTACGATATAGGTACAACATTCTTAGTTTTTTTTTAACAAAACCTACCAAAACTCCTAATATCCAAAGTTCAATTTAATAAATTGAACTTTTAATACGTAAACTTAGAATAAGAATTATTATTAAATATTATTTTTGCATGCCTATCCGGCAGATTGTAAGGACTTTTATTATAATGTAACACCATTGTATTACTCAATCTGTGCAAATAAATAATTTGAATTTGAATTTGAAATTTATTTTTAATAAGCGGTTCTTCGCGAGCGGTTTACTAAGTGGGTCTGACTTGAGGTGCGGTGCGGGGAAGCGCGACAGAGCTAGGGGAAATTTGTAACGCGTAGTACCTACCACTAGATCAAAGGTGTCAAACTACTGCATATCCTACACTGTGTCCGTACTGTCGGCATGGAACTAGGAATTACGACTACGTCGATTACTTTACTCTATGGTGCAGGGCTCAACTTCAAACGAACGCGTAGTATATATTAATAATATCCCAGTTTTACTCTATGCCTTCAACGGTTCAAACTTCAAACTAATTCAAAACTAAATAGATAGATGATTCCTTCTGGATTCCATTTGTTTCCATGTGACACCCTGTCCAACTGGGGGCAATCGGCTAAAAATATATCAATCACTATAGGACAGCATCAATGTCAAAACAAGGTTTTGGGCATCGCGTTGGCCATTGGCCAAAACCATGTTTTGCCATTGATACTATCTTTTATTGATTGCTAAATTTTTTAGCCGATTGCCCAGCCGTTTAATATTCTTTTTGACAGCTCAGTCTCACTCACTCTTACTATGAGAATGAGTGAGACAATATTATAATATTGTCTCTGTCATTGTATTGACAATATTATTTAAAAAACTCTGTTGGACAGGGTTTATTCCATGATAGGTAGGAACACAGTATAACGAAGAGAATTAGGGTGGAACCACATCTGTGAGGATCGATTCGCATTTATGCCGATGCTATAAGACACACTTGTAAGGATCGCGTCCTTACGCATCCTTTCGGATCCGTAAGGAGGCGAAAGCCTATAAATATTGTTGTCTGCGTAGGGATGGTCGATGATGGCATCGATATTTTAATTGCCAGCTCAACCACGATATTAATCTTCTTCTACACAGAGGAAATGGATGCCAAAAATTGAAAAAGTCGCCGCCATATTGAAATTCTTTGTTTTTCGACCGATTTCGTTCAAATTCGATATTTGGGCTTCCCTGTGGTCAAGAAAGAGGAAATGGATGCCAAAAATTAAAAAAGTCGCCGCCATATTGAAATTCTTTGTTTTTCGACCGATTTCGTTCAAAATCGATATTTAGGCTTCCCTTGGGTCAAGAAAGAGAAAATAGATGCCAAAATTTTAAAAAGTCACCGCCATATTGAAATTCTTTGTAAATGGACCGATTTCGATCAAAATCGATATTTGGGCTTCACTGGGGTCAAGAAAGAGGAAATCGTTGCCAAAATTATAAAAAGTCACCGCCATATTGAAATTCCTCGTTATTGGACCGATTTCGTTCAAAATCAATATTTAGGCTTTCCAGAGGTCAAGAAAGAGGAAATTGATGCCAAAATATTAAAAAGTCAACGCCATATTGAAATTCTTTGTTATTGGACCGATTTCATTCAAAATCGATATTTGGGCTTCCCTGGGGCCAAATAAGAGGAAATGATTGGCAAAATTATAAAAAGTGACCGCCATATTGAAATTCTTTGTTATTGGACCGATTTCATTCAAAATCGATATTTGGGCTTCCCTGGGGCCAAATAAGAGGAAATAGAATAGAATAGAATAGAAATGTTTTTTATTCAAATAAACTTTTACAAGTACTTTTGAATCGTCAATGAGTCTACCACTGGTTCGGAATGCCGTTCCTGCCGAGAAGAACCAGCAAGAAACTCGGCAGTTGCTCTTTTCAAAATACTTTTACAATATACTTAACAGATATTCTATGTATGCAGAGTTTCCACAATGAGGGAAAGGTCCACAAAAGCATACGTAATTATTTCTAATTATAATTCAACACATGTCAAGACGGGCAGACAGAAAGTAGCCCCATTGCCGCTGGTGGCACCCGTTCACGAGCATGACGCATGACCCAGCCATTGCTTCGCTGTGATTTGCTGAAAATGATTGGCAAAATTATAAAAAGTGACCGCCATATTGAAATTCTTTGTTATTGGACCGATTTCGTTCAAAATCGATATTTGGGCTTCCCCGGGGTCAAATAAGAGGAAATAATTTGCAAAATTATAAAAAGTCGCCGCCATATTGAAATTCTTTTTTATTGGACCGATTTCGTTCAAAATCGATATTTGGTCTTCCCTGGGGTCAAATAAGAGAAAATGATAGGCAAAATTATAAAAAGTCGCCGCCATATTGAAATTCTTTGTTATCGGACCGATTTCGTTCAAAATCGATATTTAGGCTTCCCTTGGGTCAAGAAAGAGGAAATAGATGCCAAAATTTTAAAAAGTGACCGCCATATTGAAATTCTTTGTTATTGGACCGATTTTTTTCAAAATCGATATTTGGGCTTCCTTGGGGTCAAATAAGAGGAAATGATTGGCAAAATTATAAAAAGTGACCGCCATATTGAAATTCTTTGTTATTGGACCGATTTCGTTCAAAATCGATATTTGGGCTTACCTGGGGTCAAATAGAAAATTGACACTTTATATTCATTTTAATTAATTTAGCTCATCGAAATTTTCAAAATTATGATGAGTACCTAATTTAAACATTTGCATGCTATTTAGCAGAATATGGAGGAAATTTTATGACATTGTTAATAACATCTAACTATACTGTACTCATATTCAGCAAATAAAGTTTCATTTCATTTCATTTCATTTCATTTCATTTCATTTCAATGACTGGCAAAATTATAAAAAGTCACCGCCATATTGAAATTCTTTGTTATTGGACCGATTTCGTTCAAAATCGTTATTTAGGCTTCCCTTGGGTCAAGAAAGAGGAAATAGATGCCAAAATTTACAAAAAGTGACAGCCATATTGAAATTCTTTTTTATTGGACCGATTTCGTTCAAAATCGATATTTGGGCTTCCCTAGGGGCAAGAAAGAGGAAATAGATGCCAAAATTTAAAAAAGTCCCCGCCATATTGAAATTCTTTGTTAAGGGACCGATTTCGTTCAAAATCGATATTTGGGCTTCCCTGAGGTCAAGTAAGAGGAAATGATTGGCAAAATTATAAAAAGTGACCGACATATTGAAATTCTTTGTTATTGGACCGATTTCGTTCAAAATCGATATTTGGGCTTCCCTGGGGTCAAATAAGAGGAAATGATTGGCAATATTATAAAAGTCACCGCCATATTGAAATTCTTTGTTATTGGACCGATTAAGTTCAAAATCGATATGTAGGCTTCCCTTGGGTCAAGAAAGAGGAAACAGATGCCAAAATTTTAAAAGGTCGCCGCCATATAGAAATTCTTTGTTATTGGACCGATTTCGTTCAAAATCGATATTTGGGCTTCCCTGGGGCACAGAATATATAATAGTACTACGTACAGAAGTTTCACTCCTTTGATGTTGACTACTTGCCGGCGCTTTAATAGCCTACATATTTTTTATTAAATAGATAAATCACGCGCGCAAGCTAAATTAGACTTTATATCTCGGCGCGAGGATCCATATTGCTTTGGATCTGTTCGCCTACCTACGTCACGGACAACGTTGCGTGGTTGCCTGGGGCTGTCAACAAAGAGTAAAAAAATCAGTAGGTATAACTTTTAACTATTTATTTATTTTACATCAGCTGTTTAACTTTAATATAATGTCTTTAAAGATTGTTTCTGTCTTTAAAATAACGATTGTTAAATTTAAGGGTTGAAAAAACTCTAAGGCAAACATATAATTTTAGTAAATATTGGGAGGGAAAACATGGACACAGATTCATAAAATTAATATTAGTTTATAAGGAACGTAAAAAATGATAAATTAGAATCCTTTTCTTTGCTGATTAAGCATCCATCCACACAACAATTACAGTAGCAACGACTTTATGCCATTATTTCATTAGATAGATACCCATTTTAATGTTTACAACTATTTTTGTTACTACAAATGTACTAAACACTAAACGTAAACTATTTAAAATAATATTTACGAAAAACTATTTACGTAAGCAATGTTAAATTCAGTAGTACGTCACTCGCCTAGAGCGCGCTAGCCCCGACTGTAGTATCACTCTCAGAGAGCCAGCGATTGTAGGTACATAAATCGCGTAAGTACCAAGAGTGAGACAGGCCTGCCTGGGGTCAAATAAGAGAAAATGATTGGCAAAATTATAAAAAGTCGCCGCCATATTGAAATTCTTTGTTATTGGACCGATTTCGTTCAAAATCGATATTTAGGCTTCCCTTGGGTCAAGAAAGAGGAAATAGATGCCAAAATTTTAAAAAGTGATCGCCATATTGAATTTTTTTTTATTGGACCGATTTCGTTCAAAATCGATATTTGGGCTTCCCTGGGGTCAAATAAGAGGAAATGATTGGCAAAATTATAAAAAGTGACCGCCATATTGAAATTCTTTGTTATTGGACCGATTTCGTTCAAAATCGATATTTAGGCTTCCCTTGGGTCAAGCAAGAGGAAATGGATGCCAAAAATTAAAAAAGTCGCCGCCATATTGAAATTCTTTGTTATTGGACCGATTTCGTTCAAAATCGATATTTGGGCTTCCTTGGGGTCAAATAAGAGGAAATGATTGGCAAAATTATAAAAAGTGACCGCCATATTGAAATTCTTTGTTATTGGACCGATTTCGTTCAAAATCGATATTTGGGCTTCCCTGGGGTCAAATAAGAGGAAATGATTTGCAAAATTATAAAAAGTCGCCGCCATATTGAAATTCTTTGTTATTGGACAGATTTCGTTCAAAATCGATATTTAGGCTTCTCTGGGTTCAAAGTTGTTCGTGGTTTAGATTTTTTGTTCGCGTACGTCGATGTTATTTTAGTTTCTTCAAAAGATAGCGAACAGCATGCAAAACATTTACGTATTCTTTTCAAACGTTTTTGAAGGATACGGTATAGTTAATAACGAGAAGAATGGCATTTTAATGTTCCAGAGGTTCGTTTCCTTGGATACAAAATAAGCGCTTCCGGGATTGGCTCTCCTGCTGACCGCATTAAGAGTTTACAGGATTTTCCTCTACCTAAAACAGTACAGGGATTTAGAAGATATGATTAATTTTTATCGAAAATTTCTCCCTAGCATAGCGCGACTTCAAGCAACATTAATAGATGCTTTATCAAAAATTCAAGATAAAAGTGCTAAACCTTTTACTGGGACTCCCGATTTAGAGCGTTTTTTTAATATTTACAAAGAAAGTTTAGCTAATGCAAATCGGTTCAGCTTTAGCTCACCCAGTTTTAAATGTAAGATAAGGGTTATTTACAGATGCATCGAGCTCTCATGTCGGTGCATGCCTTCAACAAGAAGTGAAGCAGGGCTGGCAACCTATAGCATTTTTCAGTAAAAAGCTGACTACCAAGCAATCATCTTGGCCGGCTTATTATCACGAATTATTAGCCATTTATGAAAGCGTGCAGCATTTTAGGCATATTATTGAAGCCCGACCTGCAACGATCTATAATGATCTGTATGATACCTACTTAACGTTTTCACTCAAAAGCATGAAAAATCCCGCCTATTCAGCTTAAGCAAAAAAATTGGTTGCCTGTAAAGTCGGTATACGGGCGAAAGTTTTACGTGACAACCGAAATAGAAGCGCAAGACATGAACCGGTGTGTATGCCTATCTCTCTCACTCTCTCTCTCTCTCGCTCTGTCTCTCTCGCTCTTAGGCGGGCTAACTGTGCTCGAGTGGAAGGGACGCGTGCCTTTCACTTTTTATGTCTGTCTCTCTCGCTCTTAGGCGGGCTAACCATGCCCGAGTGGCTCTCACTCGCTCTCATTGTGAGCGCATAACGTGAGCGGAGCGTAACGCAGTTTCTTGAAGTGTCACCCGGCAAACCAATTTATAAGACGTTGTCACGTCAAAAGTTTTTATTTCGGAGTTCACTACTGACAAACCACATGTCAAGGGAGCTGAGAACCCTGTCGCTGTCACATTCCCACGTGCTGAGAGCGTCACATTTGCGGACATTCTGGTGCCGCTGGCGAAGTCTCAAGCAGCTGATGAAGAATTGAAGATGCTGGGTGATTCAATATCGATCGTGTTGACTCGTATAATCGTCGTAGGTAAGCCACGTCCTTATGTGCTTGTCGGCGATCAGTTGTATACTGACAATAGACGGTAGCGTCATCTAGTTCCAGTAGTCTTGAAGCGTTGATTTCATTGGTCGTTGTATTTTCATATAGTTGTATTCATAGGCCATAAGCGAGTTAGAAAGGAGATTTGCTAGGGTCTTCTTGGTGGAGACGGACGGCTAGAAAGGGGTGGTTTTGGAGGCCGTACCTTGCTTAGGATAGTTAGCCGGGTTGTCTAGTTAGACATGGAAATATTGGGTTCCATCCTTGTTACGTAACGATTACAATGTACCCTCCTTTGGGTAGGTAGTTATTTTTATTGATAAAAGGCGATTGCTGAGAATGATGTTCTGTTCTGATATTGTGTGTGATTCCTTTTATTAGACGCACGGCGATGAGGGGGGTGCCGTCATACTTTTAAAACTTATGGCAAACATTTCCTCTTTCTTGACCACAGGAAGCCGAAATATCGATTTTGAATATCGATGTTGAATTTCAATATGGCGGTGACTTTTTAAAATTTTGGCATCTATTTTATCTTTCTTGTCCCAAGGGAAGCCTAAATATCGATTTTGAACGAAATCGGTCGAAAAACAAAGAATTTCAATATGGCGGTGACTTTTTAATTTTTGGCATCCATTTCCTCTTTCTTGCCCCCAGGGAAGCCCAAATATCGATTTTGAACGAAATCGGTCCAATAACAAAGAATTTCAATATGGCGGTCACTTCTTATAATTTTGCCAATCATTTCCTCTTATTTGACCCAAGGGAAGCCCAAATATCGATTTTGAACTAAATCTGTCCAATAACAAAGAATTTCAATATGGCGGTCACTTTTTTAAATTTTGGCATCTATTTCCTCTTTCTTGACCCAAGGGAAGCCCAAATATCGATTTTGAATGAAATCGGTCCAATAACAAAGAATTTCAATATGGCGGTCACTTTTTATAATTTTGCCAATCATTTCCTCTTACTTGACCTCAGGGAAGCCCAAATATCGATTTCGAACGAAATCGGTCCCTTAACAAAGAATTTCAATATGGCGGGGACTTTTTTAAATTTTGGCATCTATTTCCTCTTTCTTGCCCCTAGGGAAGCCCAAATATCGATTTTGAATGAAATCGGTCCAATAACAAAGAATTTCAATATGGCGGTCACTTTTTATAATTTTGCCAATCATTTCCTCTTATTTGACCCCAGGGAAGCCCAAATATCGATTTTGAACGAAATCGATCCAATAAAAAAGAATTTCAATATGGCTGTCACTTTTTGTAAATTTTGGCATCTATTTCCTCTTTCTTGACCCAAGGGAAGCCTAAATATCGATATTGAACGAAATTATTCCAATAACATAGAATTTAAATATTATGGTGGTCACTTTATAAAATTTTGGCAACCATTTCCTCTTTTTTGACCCCAGTGAAGCCTTAATTTTGATTTTGAAAGAAATCGGTCCAATAACAAAGAATTTCAATATGGCGGTGACTTTTTAAAATTTTGGCATCTATTTCCTCTTATTTGACCCCAGGGAAGCCCAAATATCGATTTTGAATGAAATCGGTCCAATAACAAAGAATTTCAATATGGCGGTCACTTTTTATAATTTTGCCAATCATTTCCTCTTACTTGACCTCAGGGAAGCCCAAATATCGATTTCGAACGAAATCGGTCCCTTAACAAAGAATTTCAATATGGCGGGGACTTTTTTAAATTTTGGCATCTATTTCCTCTTTCTTGCCCCTAGGGAAGCCCAAATATCGATTTTGAATGAAATCGGTCCAATAACAAAGAATTTCAATATGGCGGTCACTTTTTATAATTTTGCCAATCATTTCCTCTTATTTGACCCCAGGGAAGCCCAAATATCGATTTTGAACGAAATCGATCCAATAAAAAAGAATTTCAATATGGCTGTCACTTTTTGTAAATTTTGGCATCTATTTCCTCTTTCTTGACCCAAGGGAAGCCTAAATATCGATATTGAACGAAATTATTCCAATAACATAGAATTTAAATATTATGGTGGTCACTTTATAAAATTTTGGCAACCATTTCCTCTTTTTTGACCCCAGTGAAGCCTTAATTTTGATTTTGAAAGAAATCGGTCCAATAACAAAGAATTTCAATATCGCGGTCACTTTTTAAAATTTTGGCATCTATTTCCTCTTATTTGACCCCAGGGAAGCCCAAATATCGATTTTGAACTAAATCGGTCCAATAACAAAGAATTTCAATATGGCGGTCACTTTTTATAATTTTGCCAATCATTTCCTCTTATTTGACCCCAGGGAAGCCCAAATATCGATTTTGAACGAAATCGGTCCAATAAAAAAGAATTTCAATATGGCGGGGACTTTTTTAAATTTTGGCATCTATTTCCTCTTTCTTGACCCAAGGGAAGCCCAAATATCGATTTTGAACGAAATCGGTCCAATAAAAAAGAATTTCAATATGGCTGTCACTTTTTGTAAATTTTGGCATCTATTTCCTCTTTCTTGACCCAAGGGAAGCCTAAATATCGATTTTGAACGAAATCGGTCCAATAACAAAGAATTTCAATATGGCGGTGACTTTTTATAATTTTGCCAGTCATTGAAATGAAATGAAATGAAATGAAATGAAATGAAATGAAACTTTATTTGCTGAATATGAGTACAGTATAGTTAGATGTTATTAACAATGTCATAAAATTTCCTCCATATTCTGCTAAATAGCATGCAAATGTTTAAATTAGGTACTCATCATAATTTTGAAAATTTCGATGAGCTAAATTAATTAAAATGAATATAAAGTGTCAATTTTCTATTTGACCCCAGGTAAGCCCAAATATCGAATTTGAACGAAATCGGTCCAATAACAAAGAATTTCAATATGGCAGCGACTTTTTATAATTTCGCCAATCATTTTCTCTTATTTGACCCCAGGGAAGCCCAAATATCGATTTTGAACGAAATCGGTCCAATAACAAAGAATTTCAATATGGCGATCACTTTTTAAAATTTTGGCATCTATTTCCTCTTTCTTGACCCAAGGGAAGCCTAAATATCGATTTTGAACGAAATCGGTCCAATAACAAAGAATTTCAATATGGCGGTCACTTTTTATAAATTTGCCAATCATTTCCTCTTATTTGACCCAAGGGAAGCCCAAATATCGATTTTGAACGAAATCTGTCCAATAACAAAGAATTTCAATATGGCGGTCACTTTTTAAAATTTTGGCATCTATTTCCTCTTTCTTGACCCAAGGGAAGCCTAAATATCGATTTTGAACGAAATCGGTCCAATAACAAAGAATTTCAATATGGCGGCGACTTTTTATAATTTTGCAAATAATTTCCTCTTATTTGACCCCAGGGAAGCCCAAATATCGATTTTGAACGAAATCGGTCCAATAACAAAGAATTTCAATATGGCGGTCACTTTTTATAATTTTGCCAATCATTTTCTCTTATTTGACCCCAGGGAAGCCCAAATATCGATTTTGAACGAAATCGGTCCAATAACAAAGAATTTCAATATGGCGGTCACTTTTTAAAATTTTGGCATCTATTTCCTCTTATTTGACCCAAGGGAAGCCTAAATATCGATTTTGAACGAAATCGGTCCAATAACAAAGAATTTCATTATGGCGGCGACTTTTTATAATTTTGCAAATAATTTCCTCTTATTTGACCCCAGGGAAGCCCAAATATCGATTTTGAACGAAATCGGTCCAATAACAAAGAATTTCAATATGGCGGTCACTTTTTAAAATTTTGGCATCTATTTCCTCTTTCTTGACCCAAGGGAAGCCTAAATATCGATTTTGAACGAAATCGGTCCAATAACAAAGAATTTCAATATGGCGGCGACTTTTTATAATTTTGCCAATCATTTTCTCTTATTTGACCCCAGGGAAGCCCAAATATCGATTTTGAACGAAATCGGTCCAATAACAAAGAATTTCAATATGGCGGTCACTTTTTAAAATTTTGGCATCTATTTCCTCTTTCTTGACCCAAGGGAAGCCTAAATATCGAATTTGAACGAAATCGGTCCAATAACAAAGAATTTCAATATGGCGGTCACTTTTTATAATTTTGCCAATCATTTCCTCTTATTTGACCCAAGGGAAGCCCAAATATCGATTTTGAACGAAATCTGTCCAATAACAAAGAATTTCAATATGGCGGTCACTTTTTAAAATTTTGGCATCTATTTCCTCTTTCTTGACCCAAGGGAAGCCTAAATATCGATTATGAACGAAATCGGTCCAATAACAAAGAATTTCAATATGGCGGCGACTTTTTATAATTTTGCAAATAATTTCCTCTTATTTGACCCCAGGGAAGCCCAAATATCGATTTTGAACGAAATCGGTCCAATAACAAAGAATTTCAATATGGCGGTCACTTTTTATAATTTTGCCAATCATTTTCTCTTATTTGACCCCAGGGAAGCCCAAATATCGATTTTGAACGAAATCGGTCCAATAACAAAGAATTTCAATATGGCGGTCACTTTTTAAAATTTTGGCATCTATTTCCTCTTATTTGACCCAAGGGAAGCCTAAATATCGATTTTGAACGAAATCGGTCCAATAACAAAGAATTTCAATATGGCGGCGACTTTTTATAATTTTCCAAATAATTTCCTCTTATTTGACCCCAGGGAAGCCCAAATATCGATTTTGAACGAAATCGGTCCAATAACAAAGAATTTCAATATGGCGGTCACTTTTTATAATTTTGCCAATCATTTCCTCTTATTTGATCCAAGGGAAGCCCAAATATCGATTTTGAACGAAATCGGTCCAATAACAAAGAATTTCAATATGGCGGTCACTTTTTAAAATTTTGGCATCTATTTCCTCTTTCTTGACCCAAGGGAAGCCTAAATATCGATTTTGAACGAAATCGGTCCAATAACAAAGAATTTCAATATGGCGGCGACTTTTTATAATTTTGCCAATCATTTTCTCTTATTTGACCCCAGGGAAGCCCAAATATCGATTTTGAACGAAATCGGTCCAATAACAAAGAATTTCAATATGGCGGTCACTTTTTAAAATTTTGGCATCTATTTCCTCTTTCTTGACCCAAGGGAAGCCTAAATATCGATTTTGAACGAAATCGGTCCAATAACAAAGAATTTCAATATGGCGGCGACTTTTTATAATTTTGCCAATCATTTCCTCTTATTTGATCCAAGGGAAGCCCAAATATCGATTTTGAACGAAATCGGTCCAATAACAAAGAATTTCAATATGGCGGTCACTTTTTAAAATTTTGGCATCTATTTCCTCTTTCTTGACCCAAGGGAAGCCTAAATATCGATTTTGAACGAAATCGGTCCAATAACAAAGAATTTCAATATGGCGGTCACTTTTTATAATTTTGCCAATCATTTCCTCTTATTTGACCCCAGGGAAGCCCAAATATCGATTTTGAACGAAATCGGTCCAATAACAAAGAATTTCAATATGGCGGTCACTTTTTAAAATTTTGGCATCTATTTCCTCTTATTTGACCCAAGGGAAGCCTAAATATCGATTTTGAACGAAATCGGTCCAATAACAAAGAATTTCAATATGGCGGCGACTTTTTATAATTTTCCAAATAATTTCCTCTTATTTGACCCCAGGGAAGCCCAAATATCGATTTTGAACGAAATCGGTCCAATAACAAAGAATTTCAATATGGCGGTCACTTTTTATAATTTTGCCAATCATTTCCTCTTATTTGATCCAAGGGAAGCCCAAATATCGATTTTGAACGAAATCGGTCCAATAACAAAGAATTTCAATATGGCGGTCACTTTTTAAAATTTTGGCATCTATTTCCTCTTTCTTGACCCAAGGGAAGCCTAAATATCGATTTTGAACGAAATCGGTCCAATAACAAAGAATTTCAATATGGCGGTCACTTTTTATAATTTTGCCAATCATTTCCTCTTATTTGACCCCAGGGAAGCCCAAATATCGATTTTGAACGAAATCGGTCCAATAACAAAGAATTTCAATATGGCGGTCACTTTTTAAAATTTTGGCATCTATTTCCTCTTTCTTGACCCAAGGGAAGCCTAAATATCGATTTTGAACGAAATCGGTCCAATAACAAAGAATTTCAATATGGCGGTCACTTTTTATAATTTTGCCAATCATTTCCTCTTATTTGATCCAAGGGAAGCCCAAATATCGATTTTGAACGAAATCGGTCCAATAACAAAGAATTTCAATATGGCGGTCACTTTTTAAAATTTTGGCATCTATTTCCTCTTTCTTGACCCAAGGGAAGCCTAAATATCGATTTTGAACGAAATCGGTCCAATAACAAAGAATTTCAATATGGCGGTCACTTTTTATAATTTTGCCAATCATTTCCTCTTATTTGATCCAAGGGAAGCCCAAATATCGATTTTGAACGAAATCGGTCCAATAACAAAGAATTTCAATATGGCGGTCACTTTTTAAAATTTTGGCATCTATTTCCTCTTTCTTGACCCAAGGGAAGCCTAAATATCGATTTTGAACGAAATCGGTCCAATAACAAAGAATTTCAATATGGCGGCGACTTTTTATAATTTTGCCAATCATTTTCTCTTATTTGACCCCAGGGAAGCCCAAATATCGATTTTGAACGAAATCGGTCCAATAACAAAGAATTTCAATATGGCGGTCACTTTTTAAAATTTTGGCATCTATTTCCTCTTTCTTGACCCAAGGGAAGCCTAAATATCGATTTTGAACGAAATCGGTCCAATAACAAAGAATTTCAATATGGCGGTCACTTTTTATAATTTTGCCAATCATTTTCTCTTATTTGACCCCAGGGAAGCCCAAATATCGATTTTGAACGAAATCGGTCCAATAACAAAGAATTTCAATATGGCGGTCACTTTTTAAAATTTTGGCATCTATTTCCTCTTATTTGACCCAAGGGAAGCCTAAATATCGATTTTGAACGAAATCGGTCCAATAACAAAGAATTTCATTATGGCGGCGACTTTTTATAATTTTGCAAATAATTTCCTCTTATTTGACCCCAGGGAAGCCCAAATATCGATTTTGAACGAAATCGGTCCAATAACAAAGAATTTCAATATGGCGGTCACTTTTTAAAATTTTGGCATCTATTTCCTCTTTCTTGACCCAAGGGAAGCCTAAATATCGATTTTGAACGAAATCGGTCCAATAACAAAGAATTTCAATATGGCGGCGACTTTTTATAATTTTGCCAATCATTTTCTCTTATTTGACCCCAGGGAAGCCCAAATATCGATTTTGAACGAAATCGGTCCAATAACAAAGAATTTCAATATGGCGGTCACTTTTTAAAATTTTGGCATCTATTTCCTCTTTCTTGACCCAAGGGAAGCCTAAATATCGAATTTGAACGAAATCGGTCCAATAACAAAGAATTTCAATATGGCGGTCACTTTTTATAATTTTGCCAATCATTTCCTCTTATTTGACCCAAGGGAAGCCCAAATATCGATTTTGAACGAAATCTGTCCAATAACAAAGAATTTCAATATGGCGGTCACTTTTTAAAATTTTGGCATCTATTTCCTCTTTCTTGACCCAAGGGAAGCCTAAATATCGATTATGAACGAAATCGGTCCAATAACAAAGAATTTCAATATGGCGGCGACTTTTTATAATTTTGCAAATAATTTCCTCTTATTTGACCCCAGGGAAGCCCAAATATCGATTTTGAACGAAATCGGTCCAATAACAAAGAATTTCAATATGGCGGTCACTTTTTATAATTTTGCCAATCATTTTCTCTTATTTGACCCCAGGGAAGCCCAAATATCGATTTTGAACGAAATCGGTCCAATAACAAAGAATTTCAATATGGCGGTCACTTTTTAAAATTTTGGCATCTATTTCCTCTTATTTGACCCAAGGGAAGCCTAAATATCGATTTTGAACGAAATCGGTCCAATAACAAAGAATTTCAATATGGCGGCGACTTTTTATAATTTTCCAAATAATTTCCTCTTATTTGACCCCAGGGAAGCCCAAATATCGATTTTGAACGAAATCGGTCCAATAACAAAGAATTTCAATATGGCGGTCACTTTTTATAATTTTGCCAATCATTTCCTCTTATTTGATCCAAGGGAAGCCCAAATATCGATTTTGAACGAAATCGGTCCAATAACAAAGAATTTCAATATGGCGGTCACTTTTTAAAATTTTGGCATCTATTTCCTCTTTCTTGACCCAAGGGAAGCCTAAATATCGATTTTGAACGAAATCGGTCCAATAACAAAGAATTTCAATATGGCGGCGACTTTTTATAATTTTGCCAATCATTTTCTCTTATTTGACCCCAGGGAAGCCCAAATATCGATTTTGAACGAAATCGGTCCAATAACAAAGAATTTCAATATGGCGGTCACTTTTTAAAATTTTGGCATCTATTTCCTCTTTCTTGACCCCAGGGAAGCCCAAATATCGATTTTGAACGAAATCGGTCCAATAACAAAGAATTTCAATATGGCGGTGACTTTTTACAATTTTGCCAATCTTTTCCTCTTACTTGTCCCCAGGGAAGCCTAAATATCGATTCTGAACTAAATCGGTGTAATAACAAAGAATTCCAACATGGCGGAAAAGTGGCACCTGTGTTTGCATACATACTTGAGATAAAAACTGATTTCATCGATATATCGATACTTTTTGGCACTTCATGCATTTCTCTAGTTGCCGAAGACGCTTTCGCACGCGTAAGGATCCTTACGGATCCGTAAGGATCCTTTCGGATCCGTTCGCTTCCGTAAGGATCCGTTCGCATCCTTACGGATCCGTAAGGATGCGAAAGGATCCTTTCGCATGCGAAACGTGAGCTACACTTGTAAGGATTTTAGGCACTTTTAGGTACAAAAAATGCGAAAGCCGAATCGATGCGAAAAGCTGAATTGATCCGTTCACGTTTCTATGGAATTTGACAGTTTTGTATGGGCGAAATCCGAAACGATCCTCACAGATGTGGTTCCACCCTAAAACTATCCTTACTCTGTGATAGGAAATAGGTGGAGATGAAGTATATAAAGTAATTACTAGTCAAGCCATGGTAGGTAGGAAATAGATGGAGATGAAGTATATAAAGTAATTACTAATCAAGCCGGGTGCCATCCACCATTTTATGAGTGTTATGTACAACACTCTATGTAATGTAATGTAAACATGAGCCTTAGGGATGTCCATTGTTTATTTGTGTCAATGGAGTATCGACTTGTCGATATTATTATAGGTGACGTTAAACGACTTGAATAAATTCTAATGCATTACTGCTCATCACCATATCAGATAATACAAGAAGTTTGGTGTTTATAGTTGAAATTTATATCATTTGTCCGGTTATTTTAATACTTCATATAAATAATATATGCTAGAATCTAATCCCTCTATATAATAGATGATAATGTCCATGTTTTCTGCTGTCGTTTAAGATTTTTTTCCTTTGGAAACTACTCAATTTTGCAGGATTCTATCTCTATAAGTAGGTACAAAATTTCATCGAAAACAATTAAAAATATGGGCCGTTTAAACGTAGCAGACAGGTAGACAGACACATTTCGCATTTATAATATCAGTATAGATTTTACTAATATACTTCTTATCTTCAGATTTCCAGCTAATTAAAACTTAGAGAAAAAATGGATGCATGCTATAGGCGTGGAAAATATAAATATATTGAAACACATCCCTCTACATATATTAATATGAAAAGATCGTATGATACATTTATTTTCTGCGGTAAGAGCAAGAGGTTGATTTAATAATAATCCTTACAAGAGATTACTAATTAATAAAAGCTGATATAAAAGATGGCAGAATTAAGAATTGCGTTCCTCATAACAAATAAATATTCAATTGTTCAAGAAAACCCCAGCTAATACAAACAATGATTTAACAGAAAAAAATCCTCGTACAGATTCAAGAGGACCGCAGCAATCTTTATGAGAGGTACATAAACTATATACGTTCTGACTTGGAAAATTAAACCTAAGTTGTTGAATATATCGCAGGTTCACTGCAAGGAAATTTTGAATTAATGGAAAAATAAATTAAAATTTTAAATTAAGTTTTATTAAAGGAAATTGATGAAACCAATTTTAAATGGTAAAACGAAACTTGAAACGTACGTATACTTAAACCATATAACCTTTTTGTATTGAGGTTCCCATTAAATACGACACAGAAAATACTTTTGGAATGATCCTGAGCACAACACTAATGACTAATTGATGCCCATAAAAAGTGTGATTTAAACATATTTAGACCTAAGATTCCGTTAACAATAACATGGTACTAAAATAAACGATGCAGTGTTGCAAAGGAGTTTTCTATCTAACTTAATTTTATTCAGAAACGAATGAAAATTGGTTTGGTTCGCTTCATAAAAAGTTTCCCATTTCGATAGTTAAAAAATCGTAATATCAATAAAATATGTGTACTTACACTATTTTCATCAATTAAATAATAAATACATACCTATCAATCATACACTGCTGTGTTTTATTTCATTTATTATTAGACAACATATTTTGCTAGTTGCTCTTGCTTTCTTTGAAAATAAATAGTGGTTTTTAATTAACAAACGATTGATACATATTGTAATTTATAAATGAGTTAAAATGGTCTGAAAAATCAGTTTTGCATCTAATAAAAAGTACTTTTTTATATCTGGTGATCTCGTTCAATTTCACAAAACGGCAGCGAAACTGTTTGGATATTCCAAGATCTTTACAAAACCTAAATCCACGCGAATAATAGGTACCTGATAGAGTACAAACGTATGTTACGTAATTATTATTACCTATAAATACTACGTACCTATACATAAGTGCTCGATTATCGCTTCACTCTTTATCGATGTCGATAGTTTCGAAGCACACTCCCTAATGGGCGGCCATTTTATGAGATTTTTTCTGTAGGTATGCACCCAATTTTCGTAGGTAGGGCACCTCCATGTATTTCCTACCTACCATGAGTCAAGCCGTCTTCGTCCGAGTCAAGCCGGGTGCCATCCACCATTTTATGAGTGTTATATACAACACAATATTATGTAATGTAATGTAAACATGAGCCTTAGGGATGTACATTGTTTATTTGTGTCAATGGAGTATCGTCTTGTCGATATTATTATAAGTGAAATTTTAAATTAATGGAAAAATAAATAAAAATTTTAAATTAAGTTTTATTAAAGGAAATTGATGAAGCCAATTTTAAATGGTAAAACGAAACCTGAAACTATGTATACTACTGTCACCAATATCGACACTTTACTCTTTAAAACCGAGCCACTCAAAGCCTATTGCTCACAAACTAATCATGCCTTAAGAGAATACTTATTTATTCTCTTAAAACGCTTAAACCCTACCTATAGCCGTCTCCTCCATCCCCATAACGGCCCCTTTCCTCACATCTAATCTATTTAACCACCAACACGACAGACAAACACCATCTGAACGTGAGGGTGGTTATCAAAAACATCTGAACGTTAATTAATCAATTACATTAATCTTAAGCGCACTGGCAATATTTATTCGATTAGGGCGCGATTGCTATCGCAATCCCTCAATCAAACACAACGACCTAGACACGAACGGATCTATTAGTCGGATGAGAGACTGGCCGAGACTGCCCTCGCATCGTCAAAATAGCTGCATTTATACTAATATTCCAAGATGGCGCGCAAGATGGCGTGCCAACACTGTCAACATTGACAAATGTCGATTCAATTAAACTAATTTCAATAAACAAAATGACGACATCTTTATCATTTCTTAAAGTCTTTATCAATTTTAAACATGAATCTGACAATTCAAACATGTTCCTGACACTACATATTATGCTTGAACTATATAACCTTTATGTATTGAGGTTCAAATTAAGTACGACACAGAAAAAACTTTTGGAATGATCCTGAGCACAACACTAATGACTAATTGATGCCCATTATAGTTCGGCCGTTCAGAGAATGCATTCCTGACACCTATTAGAAAAATATTGTTTACCAAGTTATTTGACACTCAGTTTGGCACAAAATTATAACATTAATTGATTATTGATATAATAATGTTGTTTTAATGCTCATCAATTGTTAAAACGGTAAACAACCAGCAATAATATTTTATCGTAACTGCAACGCCATTACAAAGTTACGTCGTCAGTTCAATCGCGACGTGTCAGGAACGCATTCTCTGAACGGCCGTAGTATAAAAGTGTGATTTAAACATAGTTAGACCTAAGATTCGGTTTACAATAACATGGTACTAAAATAAACGATCCAGTGTTGCAAAGGAGTTTTCTATCTAACTTAATTTTATTCAGAAACGAATTAAAATTGGTTTGGTTCGCTTCATAAAAAGTGTCCCATTTCGATAGTTAAAAAGTCGTAATATTAATAAAATATGTGTACTTACACTATTTTCATCAATTACATTCCTATCAATCATAGACTAACTGTGTTTTATTTCATTTATTATTTGACAACATATTTTGCTAGTTGCTCTTGCTTTTTAAAAGCGGTGAATATTATAATTTATAAATGAGTTAAAGTGGTCTGAAAAATCAGTTTTGCATCTAACATAGAGTACTTTTTTATATCTGGTGATCTCGTTCAATTTCACAAAACGGCAGCGAAACTGTTTGGATATTCCAAGATCTTTAAAAAACCTAAATCCACGCGAATAATAGGTACCTGATAGAGTACAAACGTACGTTACGTAATTATTATTATCTATAAATACTACGTATACATAAATGCTTGATTATCACTTCACTCCTTATTGATCACACTCCCTAATGGCGGCCATTTTATGAGATATTTTTCTGTAGGTATGCACCCCATTTTTGTAGGTAGGGCACCTCCATATATATATATTTCCTACCTTCATGGTTTATTCTTTATTGTTTGTGACGTGTTCTAAGGTTCTAAACATGACCACAAAGTACAACCGTGGTACAACCACCGTAACCAACTTGATTTAATTTAAAAAAAATCAGCAATACTCAGTGTACGAAAATATTATGATGTCATGACACTGTAATCTAATTATATTTTATTCAAAAAATCAAAATTAAATAATTCAAATTAATAAAATTTTCAGTATGTAAATAAATTACGAAAGAATAGTATTGTGATATTTAAATTCTAGTAAAATATACAAAAAAATGGGTAGAGTAAGTTTAATAATTAATATACCAATGAAATACCTACTTACCTTATTTTCCAATCCTATGGTTAAACCGAAATAATCCCTAATTTACATAATCTAAAGCTAAGATTATGCTAAGTACTGATTACACTTTATAGAAAGAAGTTATCCAGATTCATATAGGTCAAGCTGGAGTCCAAGTGGGAAATGCATGTTGGGAATTATACTGCATTGAACATGGCATAACGCCTGATGGAATGTTGGCATTTAGAGACGATAATAGCTGTCAATCCTTCTTCAGTCATACTGGTGCTGGAAAAATGGTTCCTAGAGTTGTTATGGTTGATTTAGAACCAACTCCAATAGGTTGTTATATTCTTTTATCATCATCATCAAAATTATCATTATCATCATGAGCAACCCATTGAATAAACGTCTCACTACTGTCAGCAGGTCTCCTCTATACTTATAAAAAGACTTGTCCTGACTGACTGATCTATTAAGCCACAGCCTATAAACTTGTTTTCACAGTAGTTTCCTTTTATGACGCAGGCGAGCACTAAGAAAGGATTTTTTGAAATTCCACCGACAAGGGGGTTAAATGGGGCGTTAAAGTTTGCATGAAAGTCCGTCATTTTCCAAGTTAAACCCATGAATTCACTTAGGAAAACACTCGGTATTTGGACTTTGTAGTATATGTATAGTCAGTAGACATCATAATGATTGCTCATACAGCAAATAGTGGGTAGAAGCAAAACACAGAGGCGCATAAATACGGAGGGGAGTCAGTCGTGTGTAAGCCATGGACAGATTAGTTTAGTACGCGAGTGAAGTGTGTGTGTGTGTTATTACGTTCTATAGAATACGACTTTAACTTAAAAATAAAGAATTGCGAGTTTCACAGTTTTTGAAATTTCTACCCCCAAAATTAAATAGAAACTTGGTATTTTGGCTCTTGATTGAATATAAAGAAGTACGTGTTTTATATTTTTTGAAAATTCTACCTTCAAAGTGATCAAATAGGGGATGGAAAGGGTCTGTCATTTTTCAAGTTATATTCACGAAATTTGGTAATTTGGCTCTTAATTAAAAACAAAGAAGTACTTCTTTCACAGTTTTTGAAAATTCTACCCTCAAAGGGATAAAAGTTTTTATGACAGTCCTTTATTCTTCGAGCTATTTTTCAAGTGTTGTATGAGAAACTTGGTATTTTGGCTCTTGATTAAATTTAAATAATTACGTGTTTCACAGGTTTTCTAAAATCTGCCCTCAAAGGGGTTAATAGGGAATGGAAGTTTGTATGAAAGTCCGTAATTTTTCAAGTTATATCCACGAAACTTGTTTTTTTTGGCTCTTCATTAAAAACAAAGATGTACGCATTTCACAGTTTTTGAAAATTCTACTCCTAAAAGTTTTCAATAAAGGTTGAATGTTTGTTTTTTTATCCCGCTAAAACCACCCGTTCCCAAGGGATTTTCAAAGAACCTAAATCCACGCGGACGAAGTCACGAGGGCAACAGCTAGTACTGTCATATTGTATGTAAGCACCTCCATCGATTTACTTAGTCCTACTTATTATAGTTACATAATATTATACCCAACTAACTATTTATTTATTTATTATTAACTAATAAGTATAATATGAGAAACTTCAATAACATAGTTATTTCCTTTCATATAGATGAAATTAGAAACGGCACATATAAAGGACTATTTCGTCCATCGTCCTTACTGACTGGTAAAGAAGATGCGGCTAGTAACTTCGCTCGTGGTTACTTTGGTGTCGGTCGAGAAATGATTGATTTAGCTTTGAACCGTATTAGACTGACTGCGGAAGAGTGCAATAGCTTGCAAGGATTTGTTATATTCCGAGCATTTGGCGGTGGAACTGGATCTGGATTTACGGCCCTCTTGCTCGATGGTCTGACAAGGGATTATGGAAAACTTTCAAAAGTTGAATTCGCAATATATCCCGCGCCAAAAATATCACCAGTGATAGTTGAACCGTATAACGCAGTAATGACCACACATGCTTGTATGGATACTGAAGATGTATGCTTCATATTTGATAACGAAGCGTTATATGATATCTTAGCAAGACTGCTCGATGTGCCGCGACCTACTTACACAAATTTAAATAGACTGATAGCTCAGGTTAAATTATTTCTTTAAATTACTTTTGTTTACAGTGTTTGCAATTCACGAAGGCGAGTGAGCTTTACTTGTGGTTACTTCGTGTACGTGCACATTGCATAAGTCTGCGTGCCTGTCAAAGCATAGGTGGGAGCGGGCAGGCGCGAGCATTGCGCTCACTCATATTTATACAGATACGACACACACACAACCATAAGTCAGTCGCCCTCGTGAATTGCAAGAACTTATACTTTATTATGAACCTTAAATTTATAACAGTTTGAATATTTTAGGTTGTTTCTGGTATGACGGCATCATTAAGATTCGAAGGTTCCTTGAATGTTGAGCTGGTGGAATTCAGAACAAATCTAATTCCGTATCCGAGAATCCACTTCCCACTTGTGACTTTTGCTCCTTTTGTACCCCCCTCGAAATCTCTTCATGAGTCCATGACCACGCATCAATTGATGATGTCTTGTTTCGAGCCAGCTAACCAAATGGTTAAATGCGATCCTAGGAAAGGAAATTATATGGCGTGTTGTTTGCTATTCAGAGGAGATGTCAATCCGAACGATATTAATTCGGCTATTAATCAAATAAAAAGTTCACGGTCGATCCATTTTGTTTCTTGGTCACCGACAGGGTTTAAGGTAGGATTTATTAAAGTTTTATATAATATATTATTCTACATAAATTATTGATCGAGCGAAATCTTTGAATCTGCTTCATCTGCTTCATTTGAGTTCATTTGCACTTGTCCGTCCGTCCATCCATCCGTCTGTCAGAGCCTCATAGAATAGAATAGAATAGAATAGAAATGTTTTTTATTCAAATAAACTTTTACAAGTACTTAACATAACTTCTGAATTATCATTAAAACTAATAATAACTTCAGATCGTTGTTTTTGCATAGAGCCTAGAATCAGCAATCATGTTTTTTGTTTTTTGAATGAGTCAATTTTGGTCAACATGTATTGTATCCAAATTGTATCCAAATTGTATCCATTGAAAGAATTTTATAGGATACCGCGAGGTTCGGGGCGAACCACTATTATTTTTAAATATCTAGTACTCTTACAGCAGTGGTATTATTTTGACAAGATAATTGTATGTTCAGATTGGTGTAAATTATCAACCCCCTGCAACAGTTCCTGGTGGAGATTTAGCAGCATTACAAAGAGCCGTAGTTATGGTGTCCAACTCTTCAGCAGTTCGTATAGCGTGGGAGCGCCTTTGCAAAAAGTTTTCTTTAATGTACGCTAAACGAGCATTCATTCACCACTTCGTTGGAGAAGGACTTGAAGAAGGAGAATTCAAAAACGCAATACATAACATAAAAGCTTTGTCTAATGATTACAGAGAAATGGAAACATAAAAGTTAATTAGGCATCTAAAATTCATATTTTGGAATTAACAGCGATCACTTTTTGGCAAAATTGCTTAAAGGGGTTTGGGTAAAAGTGGCGTGATTTTTTAAACCTGCGGCCACTCATGAAAAGTATTTTATTAGGAAGAACACGATAAGACATTCGTTTTCTTCTATTAGAGTTTCTTTCTTAAATACATCTGGGCGGAGATATTTTAACATGAAAAATGTATTATCATGTCGACATTTACGTACGTTGATTGTGTATATTACATATTTTTATGGTTCCCTGCTAGGTATTTTCTTTATCATAAACAACAATAAAAGAGCCTCTAACGAGCCCAACAACCGAGCGCGATCGCCTCGACCAATCACATCACAGCACTGGATTCGTTTACCTGAGCCGCGCGGCATACTCCGGCGCACCACGCACCATACTTCACTCGTCTCGTAGCGTTGGTTGGTGACTAGACTAGTGTTGAGTGTTAGAGTGCTATTGTTTCTCCGTACTGGGCTCTTCCCATCGTCGTAGAAGCTCGGCCGAGTCATCCTGATTCCCAAGCCTGGCAAGAACATCATGCTGCCTGGGAGTTACCGTCCCATCACTCTTCTGTCGTGTACCTCGAAAGTCTTCGAGAAGCTACTGCTGCTGCACATCACGCCCCACCTCCAGCCACGTGACGAACAGTTCGGTTTCCGTGCCGAACACTCCACCACTTTGCAAGTGACGAGGGTACTGCATCATCTCACTACCACCTACAACAAGCGAGAGTCGTCAGTCGCAGTATTCCTCGTCATGGAGAAGGCGTTCGACCGCGTCTGGCACGCCGGCCTCGTGTACAAGCTGTCCACGTCTACCACTCCGCGCCGAGTAGTCAAGACTGTGGCCACCTTCCTGCAAGACAGACGTTTTCAAGTGGCGGTTGAAGACGTCCTGTCCACAGAGCGCCCCATCCGAGCCGGTGTACCTCAGAGGGAAGCTGCCTGTCGCCCGTCTGCTACAGCAGATACACGGACGACATTCCAGTCGCGGACGGCGCTATGCTGTCGAGCGCTGTATGCCGACGACGCGGCCTTCATCACAACCTCGATCAAGGCCCCGCATGCAGTGCTGAAGATGCAGCGAGCACTGGACGCACTTCCCACATGGCTGGAGAACTGTAGACTCAAGGTCAACGTGGCGAAGACTCAGGCAATTTCCATCGGGCGGGCGCGACTACTGCCGCCCCCGGTGTCACATGTCTCATGAGCAAGACCGTCGTGTGATCCCCGAAGGCCAAGTACCTCGGCGTGACCATCGAAAAGACCCTCTCGATGCGGCCCCATGTGAAGAATGTGGTTGCCCAGACGCGCGCCGCACGGAACCTCCTCCGACCCGTGCTGGCGTCTCACCTGCCTCTCCGTACGAAGCTGTGCGTCTACAAGGCGTACGTTTGCACGCGACTCACCTACGCGGCCCCCGCGTGGTTCTCGCTGACCAGCGAGGCGGACCGCAAGTCGCTGCGAGCACAGCAGTCGCTGTCACTCCGCACCATCTCCGGACCACCACGCTTCGTTCGGAATCAGGTCATCTCCAGAGACCTGCGCATGGAGAGCCTGGACGACTTCATTCGCCGCCTGAGGGCCTCAATGTTCGCACGCGCCGACGGAGCGCGATCCCAGCATCGCGCCATACCATCGACGACCGCTGGACATAAGAGGCCAGCCACGTGACCTAGCTTCATAGGACACGACTGCAAGTCCTCGCCGCTGGCTGATGGGCGCCCACCGGTACGCTACTGGCGGGCTCGACCTCGCTGAGCGGCGGGCGAAGCCCACCACGGACTGCTGCAGTTCGCAGATCGCCCGCGGCACTACGCGGGCTCGATCGCACTGCGACAGGATACAACCGGAATAGACTCCTCGGACCCGACACCACGGACCAACCGGTCCCACCCAGTGCCCCGCCTGTAGTAGCAGGCGGCGCGCGGCGACGAGACCACTGAAAGGGGCCATCGCCCCGAACAGTTACCCCGAGGCCTGTGAAGGCCTACGAGCAAGACCCTGGGTGCTATTGTTTCTATTGTTATTAATCATACGACTTGGCTTCCCTTACTGGACTTTGTTATTTTCTTATATTGTGACCTGGTTTTACGAACTGGACTACATCGATTAGCTTTGTGATTTGGATTTTTGTATCTATCTATAGTCACCGATATAGAAACTGAAGTGGATGGGGCTCATAGTCTGGTGATGGTCGTTTTGGTCCCAAGGTGCTGGAATGGCAACCCCACACCTTGAAGCGGAGTGTTGGCAGACCCCCCACTATAGGTGGACCAACAACATCAAATGAGTCGCAGGGAGCCGCTGGATACAGGCGGCGCAAGACCGAGGCCTGTGGAAGGCCTTCCACAGGCCTCGGAGAACATGCAAGAGATCTTTGTTCAGCAGTGGACGTCTATCAGTTGACCAAGAAGAAGAAGATAATGAGAATTACGTCTTTAAAAAGACGACAAAACTCTCATAATTCTACAACTTCAACGTCAGATATTTTAGCTCCGATGTCACTTTTGACAAAATTCCTTTTTGAGCCGTTATTACTACTTATGACACGATACATTAGCATCAATTATCTAAGTGGCCGCTGAGAAAAAAAATCACGCCAAGGTCCATACAAAATTACCCAAACCCCTTTACCTAATTTAAGTTTGAACAATAATTTGTTATAAACATTACAAAGTAATAGTCAGTGTATTTATAAAATATTTAATTATTTTACTATGGTTCTTATAACCCTGTCCAACCGTTTATTTTTTTCTCACTACCTATGTGAGAGTGAGTGAGACTGAGCTGTCAAAAAGAAAAAAACCGCACTACTATAGTCGCAATTCCTAGTTCCATGCTAGATCTCTATACCAATGGAACTTTGTCTATGATTTAACGTCAAACACCAAAATATTGTCAAAGTCTGTGACATTGACTGTTCAAAGTTGTCAAATAAGTGTCAAATCAAAGAATCAAAGATCTGAAATTTTGGATTTATAGAACTCTTAAAATTAGATTTTTGTGAATAAAAGTAAATTAGATTGTTAATTTATTTTTACGTACGCATACCTACCTTTCTACATACGTGATATTGCAGTAGAACGACTTCTCAGTTCTCAGGTGAGTTGACTATTTCGCAACATTAAAAAATACATAAATACTTAAGTACTACTTTTTGATCAATGTATAAACGTTTTTCGATTATGTAGATTAGGGAATCACTGATTATCCGTAAATAGGTATCCATTATCTACACATGTTTAGTTCTAGAAATAGTTACTTATCGTGTGCAAAACAATTATACCGAAACCAAAGTTTTACTTTGATAACCTCCCTTTTCTCTACCGTTAGAATATGACAAACATTAATATGAACTTACCTCGGTTCGCCCTATTTACAACCGAATTCAAAAAGGAGGTTCTCAATTCGTCAGAATCTTTTTAGGGTTCCATACCTAAATTTTGTCAAAGGGACCCTATTACTAAGCCTCTGCTGTGTGTCCGTCCGTCTTCCAGCGAGCTGTATCTCGTAAACCGTAATAGATAAGACAGTTGAAATTTTCACATATTGTGTATTTCTATTGCTGCTATAACAGCAAATAATAAAAATTAAATTAAATTAATAAATAAAAGGATACATGGAAAAGGAGTCAAAATAAAAATTTATTCTTTTACCCTGGCATGTGGGGTGTCATTGTCTAGAGCTCATTGAGTGGAGTTCAAATATATATTTTTTATTGTTTAGCTTCAAAAATGAAGAAATGGTGGGCTGTCAAAGTTGTTGGTTTTAGACCAATTTTATTAGGGGTCTATCTCAAAAACTAAACTAGTCATTCATTTGAGTCATTATATTTTGATTCGATTTATAATACGGTTTGTAAGTTGTGACCAAAACAAATGAGCATTTTTCCCCAATTATGCTAATTTAGTACTTTCTTAGAACTAAGATATCTAAATATTATGTATCTAGTTTAAAAAAAAATGATTTGGTCATACGTACTGAACCCTAAAAGAGCGAGGCCCGACTCACACTTTGCCAATTTTTTTCATGTATTACCATTCTCTCTTTTTTTTTGTGTATTTCATTCACCCATTACTCGAAGACGCCTGAACCGATTGGGAAAATTCTTTTTTATTTGAAAGAGTAAACTTCCCAGGTGGTCCCATTTAAATTTTATCGAAATCGGTTGAGCAGTTTTTAAAAAATCAACAATTAATACTTTGTAGTGTTGAGGGGCTTGAAGTCCCCCAAGAAGAAGAATTTTTATATTAAATTATAGCTAGCTTGTGTCTACTCATTCATCTGGTTGGATTTAGGTTTTAGAAGAATATTCACTAGCTAGTGCCCGCTTTGCTCATGTGAAGTTCGATTTTTCAAACCCCTATTTCACCCTCTTAGGGGTTGAATTTTCAAAAATCCTTTCTTAGCGGATGCCTACGTCATAATAGCTATTTGTATGCCTTTCAGCCCCATCCATCTAGTGGTTTGAGCTGTGCGTTGATAGATCAGTCAGTCAGTCAGTCACCTTTTCCTTTTATATACCTAGATTTTCTTCCATAGTGACACATCAACAATGTTGAGTGTGCTGCATATAAGTCGGTGCACACACTCACTGAGATCTGCACCCAGTAGGCTCCTGGTATCCAACACAAACTTACATGGCAGACTCGCTTCTAGACAGTTGATCGCACCTGTAAGATGTTACAAGAGTGTTGGAGTTGCAAGAGGGTATAAGGTTGGTTTATTATTACTAAGTAGATGATGTCCGCAACTTTATCTGCTTGGATTAAGGTTTTTTATTCCCGCAGGAACTTCTTAATTTTCCGGGATTATATGTATTCCAAATTTAAGCCAAATTAGTTCATTTGTTGTGGCATGAAAGAGAACATACATCCATATATTCATCCTCACAAACTTTTGCATTTATATTATTAGTAGGTCAAGTGGGTAGAAATAAAAAGTACGCTGCAATGTGTATAAATATCCTGTGCTAGACTCAGAAGTCAGACTTTATGCTTAATGAAATCTTTGTCTATTTTTTTGATAAGTTGATCTTTTCAAAAATTTTATTTTTATTAAAGTTATTAACTCAGATTTTCACAATTTCAGCTAAGCAGCCTACTCAAGTCAAATGGCATCACAGCCCGGTTCTGCTCATCGTCCCCGCAGCCCAAGACATCCAAGGTGGTGGGGTACTGGCTGCTGGGATGCAGTGGGATGGTGTTCACCGCTGTGGTGCTAGGTACGGCTGCGGGGTACCTGGTCCTGGTGTACTGCGTGTACTATATCATTGATGTTGTGGTTAGCACCACCAATGGAAGAAAATAATGTATAAAAAATGGATCACTTTCAAAATTCCTTATTTGTTAAGTAGTGCAAGATGTGTAGAGGTAATCTGGACCATAGAATATATTTACTACCGTAAGTAGACCCTCTGACAGCCGCAATATGTGTAACCGATTTTGATTTATCAAACTTTTAATAATGTATAAAGAAATATAGTACTTATAAATTATAATAAAGCCCATAGCATCCGATCTTGATTTATCAAACTTCTAGTGATGTATAAAGAAATGTAGTACTTATTTATATAAAGCCCATAGCATTTATTTTGACATGTGACGAAGTGAACAAAGTGACGAATTTGTCTTTGAAATCTGGTCATAGCAATATCAGATTCGCTTTCCTTTTCTATCTTTAGGTATTAGCTGCAAGAGATCTTTCGCTCCTCACTTCTTTGTATGTCTTCTTATGATACTAAATATATCTGGACAATGATTTGGCATAGACTGATATGTAAAAGAATAGCATTACCTGTACTAACTAGTCCTGTAGAGATTTTGTACTATCCAATCAGTACTAATGTCTTATAATTAATTTTTATAGGTGGGTAGATTATAATATTCTGATAACAATAAAATTAGTGACTAAGAGGGAATGCAATTGTTTATTTTATAAGAAAATTGTAGGGTGCTTCTACTATTCTTAATAATATTATTTAAAAATACTAATGCAAATAAAGGAAATTGTAATCTCAAATTGTTTGATTTAAAAAATAATTTTATTGACCTCACCTAGACCTCTTTTCTATCAATTTGAGCTTGCATTTGACCTCTTTACTACCATAGTAAACAATATTGATGCAAATATGCTGTGCGACTGCAAAAAATCATATTTATTTGATAACTTAATATATGGTTTGATTTAATTTAATGCTGAAATTGGCTCTAAGGTCTACCATCATTTGTAATTTTATGCTAGCCCTACATGTTCGCGTGGCCCATCAGCCATCTGGCCAACCAAATGGTAAGTGAGATCGCTATGCAATGGTTATAAAATAAAAAAAATATGCAATGGTTGCAACACAGCTATAGGTTGGTGACATTTAGTTTGTTTGTACAAAGCTATCCCTGATGTGACAAGATTGTATGTATTTAGTGTACTATTCTTAACTGGCTTCCAAAAAGGAGGAGGTTATTTATTTAATGTATGCCAACCTGTGGCTCTTTTGACAAGCTAAGTCTCTACCTGTGGACTCTACTCTTTTCTTATGAAAATAAACACTGCTGAGTTTCTTGCCGGCTCTTCAAATTAAAATTCAAAATTATTTATTTCACATAGCCCAACCTGTGGCTCTTATGACACGTCATGACTCTACCACCGGTTCGGAAAGCGGATTCTGCTCAGAAGAGCCGGCAAGAAGTTGCCTTGAGACGGGCCGACAGGAAGTAGCCCCATTCCCGCCGGCGGCACCCGTTCACGAGCAACAGAATCTGCTTTCCGAGCTGATGGGAGAGCATGGACGTGTCATAAGAGCCATAGGTTGGTCTACGTGAAGTAATTTTGAATTTATTAAAATATCTCCGGTGCAGGTGGCGTGACCCGCCTTACGGAGTCGGGTCTGTCCATGGTGACGTGGCGGCTGCTGGGCGAGCAGATGCCGCGGACCGAGGAGCAGTGGCTGGCGGAGTTCGAGAAGTACCAGCAGTTCCCCGAGTACAAATAGTGAGTACCTGCTGACGGAGTCGGGTCTGTCCATGGTGACGTGGCGGCTGCTGGGCGAGCAGCTGCCGCGGAGCGAGGAGCAGTGGCTGGCGGAGTTCGAGAAGTACCAGCAGTTCCCCGAGTACAAATAGTGAGTACCTGCTGACGGAGTCGGGTCTGTCCATGGTGACGTGGCGGCTGCTGGGCGAGCAGCTGCCGCGGAGCGAGGAGCAGTGGCTGGCGGAGTTCGAGAAGTACCAGCAGTTCCCCGAGTACAAATAGTGAGTACCTGCTGACGGAGTCGGGTCTGTCCATGGTGACGTGGCGGCTGCTGGGCGAGCAGCTGCCGCGGAGCGAGGAGCAGTGGCTGGCGGAGTTCGAGAAGTACCAGCAGTTCCCTGAGTACAAATAGTGAGTGCCTGCTGACGGAGTCGGGTATGTCCATGGTGACGTGGCGGCTGCTGGGCGAGCAGCTGCCGCGGAGCGAGGAGCAGTGGCTGGCGGAGTTCGAGAAGTACCAGCAGTTCCCCGAGTACAAATAGTGAGTACCTGCTGACGGAGTCGGGTCTGTCCATGGTGACGTGGCGGCTGCTGGGCGAGCAGCTGCCGCGGAGCGAGGAGCAGTGGCTGGCGGAGTTCGAGAAGTACCAGCAGTTCCCCGAGTACAAATAGTGAGTACCTGCTGACTAAACTCCCGCTGAAAAAAATTGCTCCTCCATGATTCAATAGTTTTTAAAAGCGTAAAAAATAGAATAGAATAGAAATGTTTTTTATTCAAATAAACTTTTTGACAAGTGCTTTTGAATCGACGATGAGTTTACCACTACTTCGGAATGTCCTGCCTGCCGAGAAGAACCAGCAAGAAACTCGGCGGTTCCTCTTTTCAAAACAAGTATACAATACAATAGATACTATGTATGCAGTGTTTCCACAATGAGTGGAAGTGTCACAAAAGCATACCTAATTATAATTCAACACATGTTAAGACGGTCAGACAGAAATTCCCGCCGGTGGCACCCGTTCACGAGCATGACGTATGACCCAGCCATTGCTTCGATCAACCATATTTGAGGGAATATTACATATTTTTTTTTTTTTATAAAAGAATATTAGTCAAATTGAAGTTGACAAAATATATCCTGCTATCCCTTCCAACTAAGCGGAAAGCTCGTGCTAGGAGTGGGTACGACAATAGTACAACGGGTGGGATTCGAACCTGCGACCTTTCAGTTTTCAGTCCGCACCTTTAACCATTGGGTTATTGAGGCTCTATAATGTAACAATAGTTTAACCAGGTGCGTTTTGTTGTGTCGCAGCAAAAACACGGGCATCACGCTGTCGGAGTTCAAATGGATCTGGTGGATGGAGTTCGCGCACCGCACGTGGGGCCGCGCCATCGGCGCCGCCGTGTTCGCGCCGGCCGCCTTCTTCTGGGCGCGTGGCTTCCTCGACCGCGCCATGAAGACCCGCGTCGCCGCCTACTGCGCGCTCGTCGCCGCGCAGGTTGCTTCTCTTTATCATCTACCGATAGTTCAAATGGATCTGGTGGATGGAGTTCGCGCACCGCACGTGGGGCCGCGCCATCGGCGCCGCCGTGTTCGCGCCGGCCGCCTTCTTCTGGGCGCGTGGCTTCCTCGACCGCGCCATGAAGACCCGCGTCGCCGCCTACTGCGCGCTCGTCGCCGCGCAGGTTGCTTCTCTTTATCATCTACCGATAGTTCAAATGGATCTGGTGGATGGAGTTCGCGCACCGCACGTGGGGCCGCGCCATCGGCGCCGCCGTGTTCGCGCCGGCCGCCTTCTGGGCGCGTGGCTTCCTCGACCGCGCCATGAAGACCCGCGTCGCCGCCTACTGCGCGCTCGTCGCCGCGCAGGTTGCTTCTCTTTATCATCTACCGATAGTTCAAATGGATCTGGTGGATGGAGTTCGCGCACCGCACGTGGGGCCGCGCCATCGGCGCCGCCGTGTTCGCGCCGGCCGCCTTCTTCTGGGCGCGTGGCTTCCTCGACCGCGCCATGAAGACCCGCGTCGCCGCCTACTGCGCGCTCGTCGCCGCGCAGGTTGCTTCTCTTTATCATCTACCGATAGTTCAAATGGATCTGGTGGATGGAGTTCGCGCACCGCACGTGGGGCCGCGCCATCGGCGCCGCCGTGTTCGCGCCGGCCGCCTTCTTCTGGGCGCGCGGCTTCCTCGACCGCGCCATGAAGACGCGCGTCGCCGCCTACTGCGCGCTCTTCGCCGCGCAGGTTGCTTATCTTCTTCATCATCTACCGATAGACGTCCACTGCTGGAGATAGATCTCTTGCATTGACTTTCACAAGAATCGGTCTTGCACAAATTCAAATTCAAAATTATTTCACGTAGGCCAACCTGTGGCTCTTATGACATGTCATGACTACCACCATTTCGGAAAGCGGATTCTGTTGACAAGAGCCGGCAAGGAACTCAGCAATTGCTCTTTTCAAAACATTCATATTACAATCATCATTATCAATCTTTTGATGTCCACTGCTGGACATAGGTCTCCTGCATGGACCTCCACAGGCTTCGGTCTTGCGCCGCCTGAATCCAGCGGCTTCCTGCGACTCGTTTGATGTCGTCGGTCCACCTAGTGGGGAGTCTGCCAACACTACGCTTACCGGTGTCGCCACTCCAGCACCTTGGGACCCCAACGACCATCAGTTCTTCGAACTATGTGCCCGCCCATTTCCACTTCAGTGTCGCGACTCGCTGAGCTATGTCGGTGACTTTGGTTCTCCTGCGGATCTCTTCATTTCTAATTTGATCTCGCAGGGATATGATCCTCCATGACGTGTCCGTCAACGGCGGTCTTGGCTAGAGCCGGTTATGAGAGCGAATGTGGTTCGCGGTGCAGGGTGAGATGAACTGTTTGAGCCACCTTTTCTAGGGCACGTGAAATTTCTAAAACTGTCATAATGTTGACTCTGGATACGCTATGCCCAACGATTTTATATTTGTCTGATCAATACCCCAGATTGATGAGAAGATTGGTGCGATCTGGTAGCTAGGACTTGCCGAATTATTTTTAGCTTTTAGTACATAACCTAACTACATCATTATTATGGTGAGACTTTCTCCGTCCGTCCGTCCGTCCGTCCGTCCGTCTGTCACAGTCGATTATTTCAGTAACTATTAAAGCTATCGACATGAAATTTGGCATAGTTGTGTATAATAGTGGCCCAACATCATTGGAATAAAGAAAAATCGAAAATTATTTTTAGTTTTATTAAAAAAGGGGGAAAATCGGGGGTTTGAAATTTCAAAGTAAGATAACTGTACCGAGTGGGGTATCATATGAAAGGCCTTTACTTGTGCATTCTAAAACAGTTTTTTATTTATTTCTATATATAATAGTTTTTGAGTAATCGGCCAAACTGTCGAAAAAAATACCGTTCCCCCCCCCCTTATCTCCGAAGTTTACCAATCGACAAATCTGAAATAATTATGGTCAATAGAGGTTTATGTATATTTTGCAGGAAAAATAAAACAAACGCTCTAACTAGCATAGTTTTTTTTATATTAACAATAAACCTCTACAAACAAAGTTGTGACGAGCGCCGTCACAACGCAAAGCAGCCTACACGGGCGGCGTGAATCATCGCACGAGGGACCCGCGTGAACACGCCGTCACAGCGCAAGCAGCCCACAATACACGTGCCGCCTGACTCACCACGCGGGGCCGGCGTGAACGCACTCGCCAGGCCAATGACCTCATCGGCGCGACCTCCGCCGAACCGCGCCGAGGCCCACCGAAGCAGCCAACAGAAAAGTATAAAAGCCGAACAAGAGCGTCCAGCATCAGTTCGCTAGCGGCGCTCGTACCATCGGGGTCGGTCTGATTTCCCTCTGGATCGATCCCATCGTCGGCCTGATTACCCTCTGGGTTGACGAGTGGTACGAGCTCTCTGGTAGGACCACAGGGGCTGTTGCTCGCGCTTGGCCTCGCGGCCCGGCCCGTCCAACCACCCCGAGCGTCTGCGTTCCCCCCGCGACCGCCGCGTCACCCGCGCTCCACCGGGAGTCCGTCGTCCTTCCGTCAGCCGCCCGGGCGGTCCCGCTTCATATAATATTGTAACCGTGTTTAGGCTTGCGTCAACGTCTCTCGATATCGTGTAATAGGTTAAGAGAATTGTAAATAAAAGTCGTTATTGTTTATCGAGTATTTTATTCCTTGTCCTAGGAAATAGTGAAAAACGAGGTTCGATCCCTCACATCTAATGAACGAAGTGGGTCGCTCTCAGCCGGGTCGATCCACTCCGTTACATTTGGCGTCCAACGTGCGTTCCGTTACATTTGGCGCCCACCGCAAAAACCCGCGATACCGTTCCGTGAACACGTGAAAAAAAAAACCACCTACTCGTCCGTGAAAATACCGCGCGAACCAAGTAGGTAGCCGGTTCGTTTTGCGTCGCTTAAGAATCGCGTCGCATCCGTAAAACCACTCACCCGCGCCAATCCGTTACGCTTGGCCGGCCCGTCCGCCCGCGTCGCGTCGCGAGAAAAAGTACCGCGTCGCGTTCACAGGCATATTCCGTAAAAATAGACACGCTCCACGCGACCGTGGTGGTGTCTACCCGTACCGAAAAACACAGAGTGGCAATCAAACAGTAGGTCATTTCACTTTAGGAATACTCGCGACTTTTACAACTTAACGATTACAAACTCTTTCACGTAATCGATTCGATTTATCGGGTCCACTGAAAGGGTGAGTAACCGATCGTATAAAGAGAAAGAAAACGTAGGGAAAAGAATAAGAAACCGCGAAAATAGATGCTTATCCCGGATTAGTCGGCTTGATTAACCTCGAGTAGTTAGATAAATCACGGGAAAAGCATCTCATCACGTACGACACAAGGGGGAACACCGCGAGAATTAGGGAAAAATTAATAATAAAAATACAGTAGGTAGAAATAACGCTCGCCGACCGACCGTACTTGCTGTAACCGCCGGAATAATTAAATTGAGCACCGCGAAATAACCTAGCAACAGAGTAGGTTACCGTAGATATTAAAAACTAAAAGATATAAACTAGCTTCAGTACCGTTACCGTAGATATTAAAAATAAAAGATATAAACTAGCTTCAGTACCGTTACCATAGATATTAAAATAAAAGATATTAACTAGCATCTGTACCGTTACCATAGATATATTAACTAGCATCCGTACCGTGACCATGGATATTAAAAATAAAAGATTATAAACTAGCACCCGTACCACTACCGTAGATATTAAAAATAAAAGAGATAAACTAACTTCCGCACCGTAGATAAAATAAAAAGACATAAACTAGCACCCGTACCGCTACCGTAGGTATTAAAAATATAAAGATATTAACTAACAACCGTACCGTAAAAAGAGAAAAAAAAAACCCAAGACAGGGAGAACAAATCGAAGGCAAAACTATGCCAACTGCCTGGATCTACTCACTAAACAAACAAAAACTAACAGAAGAGCTAGAGAAGAGAAACATATCAGCTCCAACTACAAGCACAGTGGAGGAATTGAGGAAACTGTTATCAAAAACGATAAAAACCGAAGAAGCAACTAGCCAAGACAACACAATGGGTACCGAAAACGGAGCAACAGACTTCGACAAAGCAGTATCCCGATGGAAGATACAGTTCGATTCAACAGGAGACGCCGTAGAATTCCTGGAAAGAGTAGAAGAACTGGCCGAAACATTAGAAGTCAACAAAGACAAGATAATACACGTCATACCAAGATGTCTCAGCGGAAAAGCAGCACTATGGTACAGGAACAACAATCAATATTGGGAAACATGGGAAGATTTAACAGACAGCTTCAAGTTGTACTACTATCCGAAAAATTATGAGAAAAATCTGTTAGAAACGATCATAAACAAGAAACAGGAAGCACGTGAAGATTTCGTCGACTATCTAACAAACATGCAAACATTATTCAGAAGATATGGGAAATTAACACCAGAACAACAACTAGAGAGAATCTATGACAACATGAGAAGCAGCTACCAGTTCTACATCAAAAGAAGAGATTTCAACACGATGACGGAATTAATACAGCTGGCAAGAGAATACGAAAAAATCCGAACAGATCAGTATCAGTACACATACAAGACACCGACATACTACCACAAGGGAAACCAACCAGAACACTCCAGAGCAGGGTCCAGGAACCAGAAACACAAGCAGAAGCCGGAGGGAAAACTAATCTTACCGGACTATGACCCAGAGAAATGCTGCTGGAAGTGCGGAAAGAAAAGCCACAGGGCCCGAGACTGCCGAGGCAAACAGGCTATTTTCTGCAGCCGTTGCGGATTACTAGGAAAACTAACTCGGGATTGCTGCAAAGGAGCGAGCAAAGCTGGAAAAACAGGGTCACAAGCCTACACAACAAACGTACAAGAAAGAAAAAAAGACAATAGAATATTCGCAGAGGTAAAAATAGGCGACAAGACGTACGAAGCACTGGTGGATACAGGGTCAACAAACACGTACATAAACAAGACCATCATGAACCACATAAAAGAAACTAGGAAGGACGTAATACCCAAATCAAACACTATAAAATTAGCAGACGGTTCGAAAATAACATCGGACACAGCAGTGAACATCGAACTCGAAGTCGCAGGACAGAAACTAACACACCAAGTGATATATCTACCAACAACTACAGTAATGATAATGGGCATGGACTTGTTAAGAAGACTGGGACTAGCAATAAGATGGGAACAAAAACCAAGTAGACAAACCGACAAAGAAAAACCTAGGGAAAAACGCGAGGGCAAGCAAAGGTTAACAAAGGAACAACAAGAAAGACTACAAACCATAATAACCGAGGAATTCGAAAAAGCGAAAAAAAGGCCAAAAGGCATTAAAGGGGGGAAACAAATCACAAAACTAAAACATAAAGAACCAATAAAACAAAACGTGATAGCAGATGAACTATCAAGAAACCCAGTATGCGCCGCGTCAGTTGGCGAAAACGAATGGTACACAAGAAAATTAAAGAAGGTAACGGCGAACCCCGAAACAGAACCAGATTACCGAATACAGGAAGATAAACTGTATAGGAGAATAATCAATCCACGATACGGGGGCAAATTAGATCCCGACACCGAATGGAAGCTATGCGTCAAAAACTCCGACAAAAGAAGAATCCTCTCACAAAACCACGACGAACCTAGCACAGGACACCTAGGGGTATCAAAAACCTTCAACAAAACAGCACAACGTTATTATTGGCCAGGCATTTTTAGAGACGTCGCAAAATACGTAAAAAAGTGCGAAACATGTCAGAAACATAAACGCGCGAACGCAGCCGTAAACGCACGAAAAGAATGCGTACCGATGAGAGGTGGCGAAATAAAAACTTTGCTCGGTGATAACGCGAAATCAGTCACAAGCAAACATTATAAAGACACACTCAGGAAGTATAATATAGGACAAAAACTCAGCCTACCGTACTCACCAAAGTGTAGTCCGACCAAACGAGGGTACAAAACACGCGAAAACACGATAGCCGCCTTTATAGGGAAAAATCGGGAAAAATGGAATAAGTACATAAGGAAAAAAACATCAGAATACAACACCGAGTTAAGAAACTTCAATGACGAAAAGAGTCTCCCGACACCGACGGTTGAGAAAAAAGAAAAACAAAAACTAGAAGAAATTTATCAAATGGTACGAGAGAACCAGAAACTAGCATCAACAAACCAAAAGAAAAACTATGATAAATCAAAACGCGAATGGGAACCAAAGATGGAACAACTCGTACTTAAACGAGATTTTCCACTGTCAAACGCAGAAAAAAATTTCTGCGCGAAACTAGCACCAAAATACTCAGGCCCGTACAAGATAATAGAGAAAAAATCGCCCGTGATATTTTTATTAAAAGCACTCAACGGAGGCAAAATATGCACAGCACACATAAAGGATATAAAAAGATTCCAAGAATAAAACGAAAGAAACATAACCGCTAAAAGTCAGAACACAACACGAATAGTCCAAGACGACACACACCATCCAACATAGACCCGACCGGGAAGGTCCGACCAAACAAACATCGGACTATAAGAAAGCATAGACAAAGAGCACAGAATACACAAATGTCACTAGAAAGAAATCAACCTACCCTCAAGACAAAAAAATATAACATCGAAATTAAGAAACGTCAAAAAAGGATCATTTACAGTAGAGTAAACGATGGCGGACGCGACAACCCCAGCGTGCTCGGAAAAAGAAGCGGCAATGCAAAGTCCGTCAACCAAAAAGGAACCCGATGACGACCGAACGATGTCACCAGAAGGCCAGGCAATGGCCACAGAGGTGGTGGCAGCCGAGGGGCAAAAGAAGAAGAAAAAGAAAAGGAGAGGAAGAAAACGCATGGGTAACCACCGAAAGGGGATAGTGAGGTTACCCAAATACAAAAAGGGTGACAAAGGAGGGAAAGCACAGCCAAACGCATAGGTTCGAAAAATACAAAGTGACATACAGACGACAGTAAACCACTTTCTAGTTCTTTTGATACAGAGGATGGTGTGTAACCAACGGTGATGTTTACAGGTAAACATCCCAAAGCGAGAGGGGGGAGTGTGACGAGCGCCGTCACAACGCAAAGCAGCCTACACGGGCGGCGTGAATCATCGCACGAGGGACCCGCGTGAACACGCCGTCACAGCGCAAGCAGCCCACAATACACGTGCCGCCTGACTCACCACGCGGGGCCGACGTGAACGCACTCGCCAGGCCAATGACCTCATCGGCGCGACCTCCGCCGAACCGCGCCGAGGCCCACCGAAGCAGCCAACAGAAAAGTATAAAAGCCGAACAAGAGCGTCCAGCATCAGTTCGCTAGCGGCGCTCGTACCATCGGGGTCGGTCTGATTTCCCTCTGGATCGATCCCATCGTCGGCCTGATTACCCTCTGGGTTGACGAGTGGTACGAGCTCTCTGGTAGGACCACAGGGGCTGTTGCTCGCGCTTGGCCTCGCGGCCCGGCCCGTCCAACCACCCCGAGCGTCTGCGTTCCCCCCGCGACCGCCGCGTCACCCGCGCTCCACCGGGAGTCCGTCGTCCTTCCGTCAGCCGCCCGGGCGGTCCCGCTTCATATAATATTGTAACCGTGTTTAGGCTTGCGTCAACGTCTCTCGATATCGTGTAATAGGTTAAGAGAATTGTAAATAAAAGTCGTTATTGTTTATCGAGTATTTTATTCCTTGTCCTAGGAAATAGTGAAAAACGAGGTTCGATCCCTCACATCTAATGAACGAAGTGGGTCGCTCTCAGCCGGGTCGATCCACTCCGTTACAAAGTTAACGATAAATAAGCAAATCAATATAATATTATTATCTTTAATTTTGGAGTACGGAACCCTCGGTGCGCGAGTCCGACTCGCACTTGGCCTGCTTTTTATTGTATAAAACCGTTTAACATAAAAAAATTTTTACTTTATTTTATTTAATTATCTATATTATTATTGCCATATTGCGGTATTGCCATAAGAGAAAATTTTTCACTCCTCACTCCCTTGTATGTCTTCGTTAATAAATACTATCTGGCATTCTTTCGCTTAGCGTCACAGACCCCTCATAGTATGCGTTGCACCCAGGGTCTGATGGGCTGGTACATGGTGAAGTCGGGGCTGGAGGACCGGTTCCAGGGCCCCTCGGACGTGCCGCGCGTGTCGCAGTACCGGCTGGCGGCGCACCTCAGCCTGGCCTTCGTGCTGTACGCGGGGCTTCTGGCCGGAGCCCTGAGGGTGCTGCGCCCCTTCCCCGCGGCGGCCGCGGTGCAGGGGGTCAAGGGGCTTCGCGGGGTCACGGCCTTCGCGCACACTGTCAAGGCTATGGCGTTCTTTACCGCTGTTTCCGGTAAGTGAATAGGCAATGTTTCCTGTCTATCGGTCTTCTATCGGTATTTTACGTTCCCTCAAATATGGTTGAGCGAAGCAACGGCTGGTTCATGCGTCATGCTCGTGAACGGGTTCCACCGGCGGGAATGGGGCTACTTTATGTTTGCCCATCTTAAGATATTTTGCATTGTTAGTAGGTATGCATTTTTGGAACTTCCCTCATTGTGGAAACACTGCATACATAGCATAGTATTTATTGTATTGTAAACTTGTTTTGAAAAGAGCAACCGCCGAGTTTCTTGCTGGTTCTTCTCGGCAGGAAGGGCATTCTGAACCAGTGGTAGAGTCAGACGATTCAAAAGTACTTGTAAAAAGTTTATTTGTATAAAAAATATTTCTATTCCATTCTATTCTATCGGATATACTTTGGAGAGTGCGCTCAGGAACTTAACAAACAACCTTGTGCCCCCTCCATCGTTCTACCACAGTACTGCAAGAAGTCGTGAGCGTTGGCACCCTTACGTGGTTGAAATCCAACCTACTCGCACGAAACGCTTTACTTAAACGTTTCTGAAACGAACCTCTAAGGTGTGGAACGCACTTCCAGCGTCTGTGTACTGTTTACCCTTAGATGATGGTGAGCGAACTTAAAAGGGATACAGCAGTTTTATTAAGCCCGTAGTCGGTTTCTATGTGGCATCGTATCGGAACGCTAAATTACTTCGCGGCATGTCTTCGCCAGTAGGTTAGTAAAACCCACTTGATTGATTTTGGCGCTGTAAATACTTACGAGTGTCCAAGGAACTAGAATTAGTGAAGCCATTAGTTGACAACTGATAGTAATTGATACTTTTGGCACTTCCTGCATAGGGATATTATTACTTCAAGAGGCACTCATATGTCAAATGTGGCGCTTCAAAGTGATCCATGATTTCAGTTGTTATGTGTATAGGGACAGCCAGTTTAGTATTGATCATAGATTAAGAGGTCAGCGTTCCAAATAATTTCCAGGCGCCTTCGTGGCCGGCCTCGACGCCGGGCTAGTGTACAACTCGTTCCCCAAAATGGGCGACCACTGGATACCGGACGACATCCTGGCGTTCTCGCCGCGGCTGCGCAACTTCACCGAGAACCCCACCACGGTGCAGTTCGACCACCGCGTGCTGGGCACCGCCACGCTGCTGGCCGCCACGAGCCTGTGGCTGGTGGCGCGCGCCACGCCGCTGTCGCCGATGGCGCGGCGCGTCGCCAACGCCGTGGGAGCGATGGCTTGGCTGCAGGCTAGTATTGGAATTGTTTATCCTGGCGTTCTCGCCGCGGCTGCGCAACTTCACCGAGAACCCCACCACGGTGCAGTTCGATCCCGGGCACGCGCCTGACTTTTCGGAGTTATGAGTGTTTAAATATTACATGCTTCAAAGGTGTGTGGAGTCTACCAATTTGCATTGGGCCAGCGGGATGGACTAATGGCTTCTAACCCATCTCTGAGAGGAGGGAGACCTGCGCTCAGTAGTGGGCTGTTGATGTGTTGCAAATATGGTCGAACGAAGCAATGGCTGGATCATGCGTCATGCTCGTGAACGGGTGCCGCCGGCGGGAATGGGGCTACTTTCTGTCTGCCCGTCTTTGACATGAATTGAATTGTAGTACTTTTTGTGGAAATGTCATATTCTATTCTAACAAAGATGCACGGGTTAAATCAGCTTGGCATCCAGCTGCCCACAAGATAAAGTATAAAAACTTATTACAATGTAATAGCTACTTATTAATATTGTTAAATGATTATTTTGAAAAGAGCAACTGCTGAGTTTCTTGCCGGCTCTTCTCAGCAGAATCCGCTTTCCGAACCGGTGGTAGAATCTTGACGTGTCATAAGAGCCACAGGTTGGCCTACATGAAATAAATAATTTTGAATTTTGAATTTTAATGTATGATAAAAATGCCCGGTGTCACTCCCCAGGTGGGTCTGGGCATCCTGACGCTGCTGCACTACGTGCCCACGCCGCTGGCCGCGAGCCACCAGTCCGGCTCGCTGGTGCTGCTGAGCCTCGCCATCTGGCTCACGCACGAGCTCAAGCTGCTCAAGTACATACCCAAGTAACAGCGCTCGCGTAGCACCGGTCATAGAATAGTCGTGTGTAGTAGGTACATGAACTAAGTACTATTAGGAATGATTTCCAGACACTGAACGAGAACGAACTAGTATGCTTATAAGTACATCGTTCGCTCGGCTCTAGTACGAGCAGTATCTTGTCTCAAAATTAAAAAAAAAAGAATTATTTATTAAAAAATTGGTTGTCTGTAAAGTCGGTTTACGGACGATAGTTTTACGTGATAACGTCATAGAGATGAACAGCGTGCTGCTAGAACTAGCTCGACATATTATCTGCTAACCACAGCGCATAGATAAGCACAGGGCGCACGCGATGACTGGCGGGCGCCGGGCGGCGGCGGTCACAACCAACAAGCCAACACTTGGGCCGATCGTGCCTCTCTATCTCTTGTTCCGCGCTCTCGCTTGCACGCTCAGGCTCAGGCGGAACGTGACACTTTTTCGTGCGTGCAGCCAGTGTTCATCGATTTATAAGACGTTATCACGTCAAAAATGTGGTAAATGTTGTCAAACCCATAAAGGTTAAGGCAATTTAGATTTTAACACAAATTTCATCGAACTTTGAAATCATTATGTTTACATTCGCAGAACCGCATCTTATAGCGATTTCTTTGCTCCCATCAGTATGTGCAATAGCCAGTTCTGTTATTTTTGGCCATGCCATTTTTGTTATAGTTTTCTTTTATCTAAGTTGTAAATAATTGTTATGAATGGATACTAAGTAACATCAATAATTTCAACATGCCGCCAAATTGAAATTAACTTTGTCGTAACGTTCTTAGTGAAAAATAATTTGACTGCACCGCTGGCTGTTTTTCGTAATTATAACATAAGTAAGTAATTATTTTTGTTGTGTAATTCTATGCATTTGTACTATAAGAACGTAGTATTAAACGAATGTAGTTTAGTTTTTAAGTTAATAAATGAATTTGTTACAAATTAGTCTATTTTAATTCTTCGAATATTTAAATATTGTCGAGGTATGGATGCCTGGTTGCGTTCATATTGGAGACATTTATCATCAACGGTCTTATAAATTCAATAAGCAGTGATAGCCTAGAAATTAGGACGGACTCCAATTCGGGGGGTCGCAGGTTTGATCCCGGGTAACAGCTCTGGCATCTGATGGCCGATACTCATTCGCTAATGCATGCATGCAAGCTGCAGTGCATTTGCAGAAAGAATGCGATACATTGAGCCAACCACCGCAATTGATACCGTAGCAATGATAAATGCTGCTTTTACAGAATCGGCCTACTGAATATTGGATCAGTACAATATAGCAGTGATAGCCTAGTGGTTAGGACTGTGGTCTCCTATTCGGAGGGTCGCAGGTTCGATCCTGGGTACGCACCTCTGACTTTTCGGAGTTTTAAGTGCGTTTGAGCAATTAAATATCACTTGCTTCAACGGTGAAGGAAAACATCGTGAGGAAACCTGCACATCTGAGAGTTCTTCATAATGTTCTCGAAGGTGTGTGAAGTCCGCCAATTCGCATTTGGCCAGCGTGGTGGACTATGGCCTATAACCCTTCTCTGTAAGGAGACCTGCGCTCCGTAGTGAGCCGTTGATGATGCTGATTATAAATTCAGTCGATGTGAGCACGGAGTGTTTACATTCTCTTGGCATCAGGTGATTGCGATCTTACAATCCCACCACACCAGCGATTCTCTAAATATGATTGTTTAGTGTGACAATTACAATCGCCTCTGGCCGATACTCCCTCGCTATTGGTTGGAATTAATTGTTTCAGAACTCAATAAATTCGGCACATCGCCACAATTGAGACTGTATCAATAATTAATGCAGCTTTTACAGAATCAATCTGCAGTATCGATCAAGTCGAAGTCATTGAAAATTTTGTTGTTATCCTAGGAGACTTATCTAACTAATAAAAATGTTTGTGCTTTTTGCTGTTTTAAGTGTTTACCTTGGTGAAGCCCCTACTACCAAACCAAAATTCTGGTGGTATCTCTAAAATTGATTGCATCAGTGTGACAGTAGCAACCGCCTGTGATTGGCCGGTACTCTCCCATTGCTGTAATGCATTGATGCTAAAAGAACGCCAAAAATTCAGCAAATCATGTCATTACTATTGTTGCACTGATGCAATAATTATTAGAGAATAGGTGCTCTACTGGAGCCAGTGGATTGGAAGTCAAAGAAAACAAAAAAGAATAATATAAAGTTATTCACAGTGATTTTATTTGAAAATTTAAAATGCTATTATTGCTTACACACTCTAATATTGTTTATGTACAAAACGGAGACAATCACTTGTCTATGGCATACAGTGGTACTAATTCGGTTGTTTAAACTACAATGACAGTAGGGTACAGATATGCTGTCCCTTCTCGTAGAGACTATTAAGAAAAGGATGGCACTACATTTACACCTAAATACTTACGAGTAGACTTATTACGTGATGAGTTTTCGTCTACGGTATGAAGAAAATGCTTAATTTAATCAAAATTAACTGAAGGATAAGAGTTAAAAATCATTTCAGTAGTAGGGATAAAAATAAAGCCTTTGCCTTTTCTTGTCTTTTAGTTAAGGTATTTGTTGTACACAACCGAATTAGCAACATTAGGAGAAGTATAAATACTTTTGTCACATTTAATATAATTGTAATAATTTAGAATTAGAATGATAAAGAAAACTTTACTAAAGGTACCTAAATTTTAAGTCAAAGTTTAAAACTATTTTTCAGTACCTATCGAAGTTCATCAAGAGATAGGTATAATGATTTAGTTCATAGTAATTACTGGCCTTTGTGGAAATATTTATCTAACAGGTGTAAGCTGTCTTTTTCGTACCGAAATAGTAAAAATAACTCGCACTAACAAAAAATTGTAGGTCCCACTTGTAATCACTAATAATTAATAAATAATTTATGTAAGTATATGAACTGCATAAAATAGTAAATAATTTGATAAGTTTATGTAAAACTTTATTGTCTTGTAATCACAATTCAAATTGGTAAACTGTAAAATTGCATTCATACTAACAAACGATTCTAAATATTGATAACATTCCAGCTCTTGATGGTAATTCAGCTGTCTACAAAATAAAAACCAATTTACAGACTAAAAATCGGCGAAGTGCGAGTCAGGCCTCGCTCTTTTAGGGTTCCGTACATATACCCAAATCACTTTTCTAGTCTAACTAGATAAGTACTAAATTAGCATAAGGGGAAAAAAATCGGCTAAGTGCGAGTCGGGCCTCGCTCTTTTAGGGTTCCGTTAAAAAAAATTAAATTAAAAGATTTCCATCTACCCACTTACCCATTTTATTTTTTTTAATTTAATTTAATTTTTATTATTTGTTGTTATAGCGGCAATAGAAATACATAATATGTGAAAATTTCATCTGTCTATCTATTACGGTTTACGAGATACAGCCTGCTGACAGACGGACGGACGGACGGACAGCGTAGGCTTAGTAATAGGGTCCCGTTGGTACCCTTTGGGTACGGAACCCTAAAAACACATTACGTCCTCTTCTGCACATCTATTGTAAAGGAAGGCACTATTTTTTGGTTCAGCTTGACCTTTGACGACCTCCCTGGCTCAGCGGTGAGCGCTGTTGTCTTATACCTGGGAGGTCTCGGGTTCGATTCCCGGCGGGGTCAATTTATAATTTCTGAATTGTGTCTGGTCTGGTCTGGTGGGAGGCTTTGGCCGTGACTAGTTACCACCCTAGTTAGCCCGCTACCATCTTAGACTGCATCACTTATACCATCAGGTGAGATCGCAGCTTGTCATCGAATAAAAAAAAAGCTTGGTTTAGTTATTTTTTATGTAGACTCGAATCGTGTACCATCATCGGCAGGCCGATTCTGTAACAGATTGCTTGATTGCATCAAACATTGCTTGGTTGAATTTAACGCGTTCTGTCTGCAACAATGCATTTTAGCCAATAGAGAGTGAGTATCAGCCAATCAGAAGCGATTTAAATCGTCATACTGTAGCAATCATTTTTAGAGAACTGCACAGCAGTAATGCACATGTTGCACCCTAATGTAAACCTTTAAACGTTTAGGTAATTTTAACATCTCTTGATAAACTTCTGTATTTCCAATTAATATTATAACATATTTTGTAATAGAATCATAGTGAAATAAGATATTTAAATTCAAAATATACAAAATGGTTACATGATACACACTAAAAATTTGTTATTACAATATTTTTTTTTTTTATATTTTAATAAATATCTATCTACAGATACTTTTGAAGGTTTAGTGTTACAGGCATGATCCGAATTCTGGTTTTAAAAACCTGTATAAATAGAGCTTATCGCAAAGTCTTACATCTTTAGTAACGTGTTACTGATCCTTTACAAAATAAAACAAAAAGTTAAGTTATATCTTCATTGGATTTGTTTATATACAGTCATCGACGAAAATGCTTTTGAGACAATGTTTTTTGGATAAAATCAGGCGTTACCTTGCGGAATTTCATGATATTTAAAGAAAAAATTAATATTCCTTTGCTAGTAATATCAGGAGATGACTCCACAATGCACAATTGCAAAATGGAGTCAAAATCTCCTGATGATGCTCCGATATCGGAGCGAAACGTATGTTGAGTGTTAAGGTTAATTATACGGGTCTGCCCGCGAAATTCAAATTTAATTTGGTTTTTCGCAATTTGTAAACTAATACGATAAAGTAGGCATAAGCCTACTATTAGAATGCCATAAGGCATTCTAATTGCGCCAGTGGAATTATCATCTTCACAGGTTTATATGAAAATCTTTACTTGACAGTGACCAGTTTAAGAAATTAATCAAAATATCGAGTTGGGCTTAAGTTACTCACCAATTGCCGATATTCTGACTAATTTCTTAAACTGGACACTTTCAAGTAAAGATTTTTATATAAACCTGTGAAGATGATACTGCCATTGGCGCAATTAGACTGCCATAAGCCTACTTTGTCGTATTAGTTTACAAATTGCAAAAAACCAAATTAAATTTGAATTTCGCGGGCAGACCCGTATAATCCACCTTAAAAGATTTATTCTGTTAAATCTTGCGGGATATAGCAAAGGAATGTGAATTTTTCTTTTAAATACAATGTTTTTTCTAATGTTAAGGCATGAATGAATATTATGTAATTTTGGCACGATACTTTATAAGCGAGAAGACCTATCTATACAGTTGTCGAAGTGCACAGGTATTTTAATATCTCGTCAAATTTATTTTGATGACATTTTGCACGTTTAATTGTTTAACTATTACGAAAATGTGGAGTTTTTACGTAACCAAAATGCTCCATAATTTAATTTCGAATGAAACCTATTCGTAAAGTCATAAGCATGATAAAACGACTCAAATAAACTGTCATATTTTCATTACAATAAAAAGAAACAGATGCAATTTAGATGTAGGTACCCTTTCACACATTAACGTGATTATGAAACAATAAACTCAATATCAGATCTATAATATGTAATATTACTAAATCTTAAAGTTACATAAAATTTTTATTTACAATTTAGCGCAGCTTCTGATAATTTTAGAATGTATGTATGTAAATATTAAGTATGTTTTTTTATCAGGCCGTTATCAATTGCAAATAGGGAACACTATTTTGGACTATACCCGTAATTGTTGGTACAAATTAATGATGTGGATAAAATGATGCAGTTATTAACTAAGTAATTATCATTAATGTTTAAATAAAGCAAATTAAAAAGATATCCCACTTCTGATCTTCATAGTTATGATCGAATAGTTAGAACATAAATAATTTAGTTATGTAAATGTCTAAAAAAAGGTGTAAGAGAGTCAACAAATTATTTATAAACTTATATCAGTATGACTAAAATACAAAGACCGATATAACCGATATGGTAACTCGTAAAATAAAGATTTTTAAAGCTTATGGACATCAGAAGTGGGATAGCTCGTTATTCCTAGTAATCTCCAAAAAATAAATATGCAGTCTGAAACACTAGAGCACAATTGTTGTTACTATACTACGGCCGTTCAGAGAATGCGTTCCTGACACGTCGCGATTGAACTGACGACGTAACTTTGTAATGGCGTTGCAGTTACGATAAAAATATTATTGCTGGTTGTTTACCGTTTTAACAATTGATGAGCATTAAAACAACATTATTATATCAATAATCAATTAATGTTATAATTTTGTGCCAAACTGAGTGTCAAATAACTTGGTAAACAATATTTTTCTAAATCTAACTGATAGGTGTCAGGAACGCATTCTCTGAACGGCCGAACTTTAGCTGTAATATTATGTATTTTTACGATTTTGATATATTAATTGGTCCAAACTGCACCTTTTGAGCGTGTTAATTTTATTGCACTTTATAATACTAATCAATATACAAGCAAAAAATATAGACAATTTAGAATAGAAAACACACAAACGTTCAAGAATTCATAACCCTTGTATATACATGTGAGTAAATAAGTGTAGACATACATTTATATGCCCATATAATTATAGCAGAGCATAATTTATTATTACATAAAATGTTACAATCCTGCTGTGGGATTGTCTAAAAAAAGTCTAAAAACGATCGCATCAATGTGACGATCGTAATTAATTGCTGTAACAATGCGAGAGCCAATTTTAGACAATTCCACACAGGGTGCCGTTAAATGCACTGGAAAGTTTTCATTCCAATAGATACTTATGTTTAATCTAGCCGTTCACCATGAACTAAGACCTCGCATCCTGTGATATTTTAACTGTCCAAAAACAATGCTAAAGTACATCACTCCAATTTTTGAATGTCAGCGCCATCTATCAACACAACTTTAAATTTTTATGCAAATACTGTATCCAATAACTATAATAATTGTTAACTTATTTGAGCCCCACAAATCGTCAATATTTGAAGAAAAATTAGCCAAAAAATCGTTATGTGCTTAAAAAGTTCTTTTCAACTCAAGAAAATTAACGAATAAAGCTTTTTAAAACTTTAATAATATATGTTCGGATTTGGGCCCTAGATTCATATAATATTATAAGTTATAAGGCCCTGATAGACAAACAGGCGGACAAGTGCAAATTCATCAAAGTATACTCAGAGAAATCACTCGGTCTCGGTAATTGGTCGATCGTTCAAACAAACTACTTACATAATTTTATGAAGATTTTCTGTTTTGTAGGTACGTCGACTAAATTAAAGATTTACGCAATTTAAAATTATTATTAAATTATTAATATAATATACTCCATTTCGTATATACCAACATCAGATATAATAATATATTTATTTTGTGTAAAATAAGTAATAATAATTATTCTGAAAAAATCAACCTCGTAGCACCATACAATAATTCCTAAGTTAGTAGTAATTAAAGGAAAATTAGGTATTTTATATGTGAAATAAGTAATAACGTAGTTGTAAAAATAATCATAAAATATTTTAATTATTTTTAAAGTTGACTCTGTCGATGTATTTTGGGCATATTGTATAGTTAATGGGGTTACACAACAAGACTTTTTAAGTTTCACTAGATGTACCTAATAGCATGATCATTTATATTTATATTATTACCAACTAGTTTATATCAGATTTACGGATGAAGTTATAAATTGTATGTCGGATCCCATTTTGTGACATCACATCACTCATGAATTGCAAAACAATTTTTTATAATATTGGTAAATAACAGTCTTGTGATATAAAATAAAAACGTATTGTGATGATTATTTGTATTGCAAATAGTACACGCATGAAATATGTGAGCGGATAAAGGCCGGTCTTGTAGGGAAAGCTCCCCAATTGCTGGTATTTTATTGTTATTTAATAAAATGCCAAATAGTTACTTCAGACATTTTAGATTAGGCGGCCATAACGCTGAATCTGTTCTGGCAGAGATGAAAAAAATATAGTTTATCTACGGTAACCAACTATTTATTCATTTAAATTATACATATATATTATATATAATAAAGCCTCAATTCTGTAAACACAAAGATTTTTCCTTTGGTCCACGTTCGTAACCAGTTACGAAACAGGAAAAATTTTTCAGCGTTTCGTAACTGGTTACGAAATAAGATTTTTTTTCCTTGGTGCGTAACTGTTAAAATTAGGTTCCTCGTTAGAAATTCGACATAATTCGGCATAATAAAATCACGTAACTAAAATTTCATCGTTTCGTAACTAGTTACTAATCCAGAATATTTAATCTGGGTTCGTAATAGACTAAGATGAATGTCTTTTTGTAACTGGTTATTCATCAAGGTTAACTGTGTTCATAACTGACTATAAAATGAAAATTAAGTTTTAATTTGCCTCTTAACGTGACATATAATATTATAGTATTATGTTTACAATAAAAATGGATCGTATTTGCTTTTTTTTATTTGCTGATCGTATATTAACCCAATAGAACCTGAATGTTTGTGTACAACCCCAACCTAATCTAAGATTTCGGTAAATATACAGGTCGTGCAGTGGCTACAGAAAAAGCAGAGTTAGTTTAGTAGCCGCTTACGAAACAGTTACGAACCTGGAAAAATATTACTTTTTCGTAACCGGTTACGAAACGCTGAATTTTTTTGCCTGTTTCGTAACTGGTTACGAAAATTGCTTACGAACGTGGACTGAACCGATTTTTTATACGCGTCAGTTAATTTCTAATAATAATAATTATATAATATTATGTTACGTTATACTTACCTAAACAATATTTTTTATAATATATTAGTGATAACCTAAAATTTACAATATTGTTAACTAGAAGAAAAATGGCCGTCGATAGTACGTCATACATATTTCAATAAATCGCTTTAAATAAATAATGAATTATAGTTATTTTTTATTTTAGTCATTTTAGTATATTTTGTTTGAAGAAAAAAATAAAATTATATATAATATACTTAATATTATCAAGAAAAACCTGTAGAACATTTTCGAGATTGAATTTGTCAATAGTGATAATATACAAATACTTAGCAGGTATTTTTATAAACGTACTACATAATTTTAAACGTTCATTAAAATTAAAAAATACAACAAAATCTCGAAATTTGCGTAAACACACTGGGTATCTAATAAGTTAAAATTTTGAAAACTTGTACAAATTATAAATGAAGGTAGAAACAATAAGATCGCATGAGATGACCGCCAAGACCAAGAACCTATTTTAAGGATTTTTACGGATTTTTTTGATGCTACTGAAGTCACTCGCATTTATAATACTGAAAGTTGCGCCTTTTGCGGCCTTTGCGAAAGAATTAGGTCCTGTCTTGCGGCCGTTTCCGATAGCCTTCTGTTATCACTTATCATCTCCCAAAGATTCACTTGCACACAATTAAAAAAAAATAGTGAATATCCGTTCGACACATATCTGTACAAGTACTAGGAATGTCCGGTATTACGTTCGGAATTTCGCACGTGTTGGAGGAAAAATATAAAATTATCGAGTCATGAGTATGGCAGTGAAACGCATAAACAAATACAACTATTCGTTTAAGGCGATTAAGTATTTTAAATTCTTCTGTTCTAAAATTATATAATCATAAATACTTAAAAAAATTGGGGCATTTTTACAGGAATTATAATACATCAGCTAAAGTCCGTTTTAATAATATAATATACAAAAAATAGTGGTCCAAACTTTGATGTTTAATAAGACAATGTTTAAAGTTGGTGATGTTTATTTTGAACGTTATATAATAATTTATATTATTTAAAACAAAATTAAATATAATAATTATTATGTACATTCTTAACACCTTTTGCACCATTTTGAATTACTAATTGATTGTATAACATATTAAGTAGATGAATATAATAATTATTATAAATCATACATATTTTTTTAAATTTCCGTTTCAGATATAACATGTAGAAACGTGGTGCAAAAAACATTAAGTATAATAATTTTTACGAAGGCAAAATCTTACAAACCGAGAAGCATATACTTTATAATAGTCATTTATATAAATATACCCTTGTAAAGCAATTACTATAATATGTACAGATCACCGCAGCACTACGTACAAGGCTCACACTAGATACGGTTTAGGTCGATTAGGTCCATCTGAGTGTTAGGATAGGAACAAGCGGAATTCTGCTGTAATGCGACATGTTGAAATTAATATATGTCGTGGCCATATCGTCAAATTGATCACTTCATAATGTGGCCGAACTTTTCATGAAATATTTGTGTTTCATCAAATGGCGAGCTCAAAAGTGGCCATATTACTTAAGCGTCAACGTTTGATGATATTTCAATCGACGTTTGGCCATATCATTATTGTAAGGTTTCTATGATATCAATGGTTTAATAATATTCCAATTACAAAACAAATGGGCTATGCCAGAAGATTCGCACCGTCACCCCTTCATTCAGTTTCACATACTCGACCTACGTTTCGCTATGGAGGTCGCCGGCTCGCTTCGCTCGCCAGCTCCACTCTCGCTCCACTTGGCCTCGTAGGCTTGCTTCATTAAGGACCTCCAACGCGAGCTTCTGGCTTCGCGCTTTAAAAAAAACACTCCAGTGGGTAGGGCAGATAAGACTGCGTGAAGTCGGGGCGTTTGCATTTCGTTTTTAGGAAATATTCGACCATGGTACACAACAAGACTGTACAGGTCACCCGCAATTTCCATGAATTCATATTTTGAAATCGGATAATAGTAGGGCTACGACCTACGACTACGTAACGAAAATCAATGGATATCGTCAAACGCTGATCATCTATTGATCTGGCCAGGCCATATCATGATGTGGGCAGCGGATATTTTCCATTTCATGAAGTGCAACTATTTCGTGAAGTGGTCGGCCGCATCATGAAGTGATCATTTCACCATATGGCCACGAATATATCATAATAACATGACCACCATATCCAAAAGCACAGGACGCCCAAGAAAATTACAGCGGGTTTTTCAGCTCACAGAATTCTGCTATATTTATTTTCAGCTCAAAAATAATATTATTTAGAGCACGGAGAAATCTAACAGCAAAGCTCCACCAAAACTCTTTGTGCGATAAGTCTGTTCTGTATTATTATAACATATACATAACAATATAACATATTTGTTATATTGCAGAGAAATATGAACCAGCTTTCAAACATAAGAAACCGCACTGAAACCGTTTCATTTATTTGCCTGGCTAACTTGCTGGCGGCTTTTGTATTTAATTAAAATAAGCTATTATTACCCTCAAGTTTTGACATCACGGGCTACATACTTTAACCAAAAACGGCAAATTAAAATCATGATGTCGCTTTAGCAGACAATGGTGCTAATCCGGTTATACACAATCTCTTTCTTACCCTTAGGTAATGTGAAAAGGGTAGCCCTTTTTCCATCTGTCGATTTAATTTGGAGTATATAACCGAATTAGCTCCAATATGGTGATATCGATGGCATTACTTATAGCCGTGTCGAAACCAAAAAACTGTGTACAAACATTGATGGGTGTATTGCTATGGTTGCACCTTATACAGTGTACATTCCTGTCCCCATGCAACACATGCTGGACGAAATAACGTCGAGCATGTACGCACGTGAACGCTTCGCATTATAAATTAAATCGCTAGATTTACTGCTTTCAAAGAATCAATTGAAATTTTTACCAGGTGTAGTATATTTAGACACTGGTCTAAATATATTATAATATTATTGTTACAATGCGATGATAGCAGTCACCTCTGATTGGCTGATAATAATCAATAGCTAGAGAGTGCCAGCCAATCACAGGCGATTGCAATCGTCACAATGTGAATGTGAGATGGTCTAAAATAATTATTAAAATATTTTAGACAATCCCACAGCTGTCAGTTTGGCAAATGCAACATAGACACTATTGATACACATACTTTAATACAGTACATTTCACTCTGCCAAAGTAGCAGACTATTGGGTCAAATAATTTAAAGTTGCAGTATTGAAAGTTGCAGTAAAGTGATCAATCGTTGAGTTGATGGTTTATTTTAATTTTTATTGATATCGCTCATTTTTTGAAAAGCAGATTCCGAAGACTGAAATGTAAGAGTTGAGTATAATAAGTGATCAAACGAACTTACTTAAAGTGAAGTTCGATCATTATTGATATGAAACATCTATAGCGGCACGTAAAACAGATTTCTCGCGTGGCGACGCCTCGCCACGGCACGCGATGTTATATGTATACTTAGTGACATATTTAGTTCTTATCACAATCTGTTTAGTAGTAGTAGTAGTAGTTAGAGTTAGTGGTAGTGGCAGGGGTAGGGGTAGGGGTCGGGGTAGGGGTAGAGGGTATGGGTAGGGGTAGGGGTAGGGGTAGTGGTAGTGGTAGTGGTAGTGGTAATAGTAGTATTATTATATGTATACTTAGTGACATATTTAGTTCCTATCACAATCTGTTCTTTGCTGCATATTACTTTTACAAAATAATGTCGATGTTTCACATCTGCCAGGCGTCCCACGACGGCTCCCAATTTTTTTTATATGAGTCTCTTTAACCGAAGTTATAATTTATTAATTTACAATAGGAGTTACTACTTTTGTAAATTAATAAATTATATCGAGGATAAAGAGAAGAAATATAATGGCTTCGTATAATCATCGAAAATTTACTGGAAAAGCGCCGCCTTCTCTTACACGTATTTCTAGATTGGCAGATCTAGCGATTTATATAATATAACATTTCTATAATATATAAATAAAATGATATAAGTAGAATTATGACTAAAATTTAACTTATATTAGCAGTTACACGAATAGTCCGTGTAATCTTTTTTTCCTTGGCTCACTTGAAAGTAAACCAATCGCAGAGTTCTCTATAATAATATCAGTTTGACCACGGCCGCCAATGTCCATAGATTGATAATCATCTGTGCAGGAGATATTATAGTGGACAAGTGAGTACACACACACAGGTGCACTCACTATTCCGCCAATCTCAGTCCAACGGAAATCAGACACGACCGGAGAGGGATCAGAAGGTGAAACAAGAACTTTACGGGTTCTATGAGGCACGGCAGTAACAGTACGCCAACATCCTAACCCCAGGCTAGTACTGGGAATTTCTTGTCAGAAAACCCCAATCCTGAGGTGCGATTTGCTAGTTATTCCATTGATCGTAATAGTATTCGATCACATAAGCGTCAAAGTAAAATAAACCATAATAGCATTGAATCAGAGGTCAATTTCGTGTATGCATTCTTGGTATGTACGATACGCTCCATAACGCTCCATGTTAAAGTCGGTTGTACTGAACTTGTGACTTTAAATCAATACAATCAAGGATTATTTTGCTTTGACGCTAATGTCATCGAATACGAATACGATCAATGGAGTAACTTTTAGACAGTTGGTACCCTGGTTATTTTTGACTAAACCGAAATTGAAATCGAAGCCAACGAAACAACCTACTAGTAAGATGTAAGCCGCATACGCGTTTCTGCAATTTTTTTACCTTTTAGTGATTTAGGAAAAATCGATTTTATAGAATAGTTATCTACGAGTATGATACAGTGTTTAGAATATGTGTGAAGCCAGTCTCGTACGGGTCGCGGGTCAGCACAGCACTGGGATTTTCTTTCAGTGACTGGTTTATCCTGGAAAATAAAGATCAGCATCTAGTGACACGCTCGCCACAAAGGAAATCAATCCTCGTTACGCCTACTACAGAGTTTAAGATTTGATTGTTGTGCAAGGAGAATACGCATCGAGTCGTTGCATGTCATTGTCATGAGAGTTCTTGAAGATGAATCCTAAGTACAGTCCGTTCAGTTATTATACCTACATCTGCCATTGTATTTTTCACTACGTTGGCATTACTTCCTGTCAGGAAGCGCTTGAATACTTCGAAAAGTAACATAACAACATTAGCGATCCGCATGTTTCACCCATATTCTAAATAAATAAAAGCTATAAAAAATGTGCTTTATTTAATTATGTAGTTGTCTAATAAAATAGATGAAATACATAATTGAGATGTACAATGTACATGTGTAATGTATGTGTGTACACTTCATGTGACAACATAGAACTCAGGTTAGCCTTACAACTAGAGGTAGAATAAATGTGAACGGTCTGTAGAAGTGAATATGTCAAGAATAATAAGGTATGCTTCAACTGTTTAGCTCCAGGGCATAGAACTTTTAATTGTAGTGTCAGATTATTACACAGAGTTTGCGAAAGACGTCATCATTCTCTTCTTCATCAAGAAGAAAATGCAGAAGTGACTATGCTACAGACATTGAACACTGTTAGAAACAGTAAAAGTAAGTAGCTATGAGGGATATATGCTAAAGACGTTTATAGCACCACGTAGCTTGCGTGATGCGCGCCGTCTGCACCAGCAGCTTGTCGCCGTAGAACCAGCGCTGGCGCCACAGCGATATGGCGATATGCTCTCCTGCGCCTGACCACACGGCACGCAATCTACAGAGGAACAGCATCACCTGCCTGTGTGAATGCGAGTGCGACTAGCTGGGCGGGCGCGGCTCGGCGTCGGCCACGATGACCTGCACCACGTAGCCCGGCGTGATGCGCGCCTCCTCCACCAGCAGCTTGTCGCCGTAGAACCGGCGCTGCCGCCACAGCGATATGGCGATATGCTCTCCTGCGCCTGACCACACGGCACGCAATCTACAGAGGAACAGCATCACCTTGCCTGTGTGAATGCGAGTGCGACTAGCTGGGCGGGCGCGGCTCGGCGTCGGCCACGATGACCTGCACCACGTAGCCCGGCGTGATGCGCGCCTCCTCCACCAGCAGCTTGTCGCCCAGCAGCTTGCCGCCGTAGAACCACCGCTGCCGCCACGGTGATATGCTCTCCTGCGCCTGAGCACACACCACAGACGGTTAGACAAGTTCAAACAAGGTTATAAGAGGTCATGATTCTCAGCAATGAGGAATAGGATACAGAGAGAACCCGCAGCCCGCTACACTCACGTGCAACTTCGCCTTGCAGTGCGCAATGGTGTGCCTCGCGCACACGGGCAGGTCGAGGTCGGGCCCGCCGGTGGACAGCCGCAGCCGCAGCGCCAGCGCCGCGCCGCCGTCCACGGGCTCCGAGCACTCGGCGGGCGAGTCGCGCCCGCTCGCCTCCTTCACCATGTTTATCGGCGCTGATAAACAGTAGATTGGTACCTACAACAATAACATTCATTAGGTAATGTAGCATCACAGAGTGAGGATAGTTTCACACAGAGGTTCGACGAAATCGGTTTGACAGGGCGATCATGCGGTGGGTGCGGTAAGTGCGGAGCGAGGTAGGCTTCCATATAAGGTCGGCCTAAAATTTAAAAAAAAAATCAAATTTATTTCACGTAGGCCAACCTGTGGCTCTTATGACAAGTCATAACTCTACCACCGGTTCGGAAAGCGGATTCTGCTGAGAAGAGCCGGCAAGAAACTCAACAGTTGCTCTTTTCAAAATAATCATTTTACAAATATTATTATACAGCTATTACATCGTAATAAGTTTTATCTACTCCAACAAAAAAGTTCGAAAAGTTCCCATTTCGAATTTGACACCTGAATCGAAATGAACCCTCTTTCGGTTTTGCTTCTCATTTCGATGCAGCTCGTTGTATGGGAGCTGAATCGAAATGGTTATCTTCTTAAAATAGGATACCTAAAGCTAAGGCTCTGAGTTCTGGCACTTTTGTACCGTTCATACAACAGAGGCGCCACAGGCGGCTGGTGGCGGCTTACGGAGTTACTTTTTGTTGACAGAGGCGCTACAGGCGGCTGGTGGCGACTTACGGAGTTACTTTTTGTTACTTTAATGAGCCTACGGCGTATTTTGTTAATGATTTTATTTTCCTTGTCGTAGATAAAATCTTGTATGCAACTGAACGTAATTAGTCATTTTAATTCTCGTACTATCCTATTTTGATACTCGGCAAGCCTCGTATCAAAAAACAGTACTCGAATTAAAATGACTCATTACGATGCAGTTGCATAAATAGCTATTTAATACTATCTTGTGGGCAGCTGGATGCCATGCAACTTGCATTGACCATGATTTAACCCAAGTAACTTTGTTAGAATAGAATAGAATATAATATTTCCACAATGAGGTGAAGTTCCAAAAAAAGCATAGGTACTACAATTCAATTCACGTTAAGACGGGAGCTACATTAAAAGGTTGTCGTATTACGCTTGCGTAAAATCTTTAATATTATTATACTGTTAATTTACTGAAATTTATTTATTTACTAGATGATGCCCGCGACTTCGTTCGCGTGGATTAAGGTTTTTTAATTCCCGCGGGAACTCTGTAATTTTCCGGGATATAAAGTAGCCTATGTGTTAATCCTGGGCATGAGCTATCTCCATTCAAAATTTCAGCCAAATTGGTTCATTAGTTGTGGTGTGAAAGAGTAACAAACATCCATCCATACATCCTCACAAACTTTCACATTTAAATTATTATTAGGATTTTAGTGTTACCTATACATCTATGAGTATATCTATACTCTAAAAATAAATAAAATTGAAGTATCTACTTTTTGTAATGTCAAAATGACAGATTTTTACTAAATGTATATTTGGTTCGGTACTTAAACAAAACATTCATTTTTTAATTTTTTGCCTGTCTGTTTGTCTGTCTGTTTGTTCCTACTTATCTCGGTAACGGCTGGACTGGTTTTGTCCAGACTTTAACTGACAGATAGCTGATGTTATAAGAAGTACCTTAGGCTTACTAACTTAACTTTTTAACCGACATTCAAAAACACGACGTGTTTTTTCTGCATATCAATCCGATCAATATCTCTGTGATTTCTTAATCGATTTGCGTGAATATTTTTTTATCGATATAGGAATTTTGCAAGATGGTTCCCTAAAAACTTCGGGTAAAAACTTCGGGTTCTAACTCTTCAATCCTGATGCTGTAGGGTTACTGCCCACCACTGTACTATGGTTATTTGTTAACTGTTGATTATGAATAGTTGTTTTAGGTACCAAGTAATGATTGAAAGCCAAAATTTTCCTCTCACAAATAGTATTAAGTAAAATATTTTTAGGCAAATAAGTGTTCAACTTTTAAGCTGAATCATTGCAAAAAACCAGTTACAGTGAAAGGAATTAAAAAGTAGGTCACACAACTTCACTTAAAATCATTTTGTTGCATTTAACCTTTGCATTTAACATGCAGTTGGCACACATTTAGTTAAATGATACAAAACAGCATGAGACAGATTCAATTAAAACTTATTATTATTTGTAACACTATCAATAGCAAATGGCAATTATTTTTAACATGATTATTTCCTGTAGTTATTTATGTAATCTTGTTATGTTGAATTGGTTGTAGAAAACATTGCATAGTATGTTATTTTGTAATATTTTCTTTATTATTTAAGATGTACCAGTTTAGTTGAATCATTCATCATCATCATTAGCAACCCATCAACGGCTCACTACTGAGCGCAGGTCTCCTCTCAGAGAAGGGTTATAGGCCATAGTCCACCACTCTGGCCCAATGCGAATTGGCGGACTTCACACACCTTCAAGAACATTATGAAGAACTCTCAGGTGTGCAGGTTTCCTCACGATGTTTTCCTTCACTGTTGAAGCAAGTAATATTTAATTGCTTAAATGCACTTGACTCCGAAAAGTCAGAGGTGCGTACCCGGGATTGAACCTGCGACCCCCGAATAGGAGACCACAGTCCTAACCACTAGGCTATCACTGCTTGCACTAGTTGAATACAGGTAACTAATTGCTTGCTTGCCTCAATATTATTTTTAGTATATACAAATATTGTTCATCATATTGAGAACTGGTAAAGGTAAAATGCACTTTCTATTCTATTTATTATTTCAGATATTTTCAGGCTTCATAACATAGTATTGGAAAGTACAGGTTGAATGATTAAATCAACACCCTATATCCAAATAATTTGCAAAAACTCACCTGGCAACCAAATAAGCATATTTAGCATAGCATAGGTCAATAAATTATGCATAATATTTATAAGTAACTAACTAGCTGACCCAGCAAACTTCGTACCGCCAACAAAAATATTTAGGGGTGGGTCACCCTTATCATTTAGGGGTATGAAAAATAGATGTTGGCAGATCCTCAGACCTACCCAATATGCACACAAAATTTCATAAAAATCGGTCCAGCCGTTTCAGGGGAGTTTGGTAACAAACACTGTGACATGAGAATTTTATATATTAGAAGATGAAACAAAGGTTTGTATATATTGTAGTTTGAAAACTTAAACCATACATATTTATGTAGGTATAATTTTACATACAGGGAAGGCACTACAAAATATTATGTTTATGCATTAATATCTCATAAGTGTATGAACTGGGCCTGATCCCTGTACATTGCACAGACAACTTGACTAATCCACAATGGTTTCTAGTAGTAGATTGTGATGATGCCCGGGAGTTCGTCCACATGGATTAAGTATTTTTAAATCCCACTGGAACGCTTTAATTTTCTGGGATAAAATGTATCCTATGTGCTAATCTTAGGTATGACCTATCACTATTCCAAATTTCAGTCAAATTGGTTCATCTGTTGTGCCATTAAGGAGTAACAAACATCTATCCATACATCCGTCAACCCATCACACTTCAACTTTCGCATTTATAATATTAGTAGGAGTAGTGTATTGGTAGAACTAAAAACTTATTTATTTCATATAGGCCAAACTATGGCTCATATGACAATTCAAGACTATCACAAGTATGGAAATCAGATTCTGTTGGGAAGAGAGCCAGCAAGAAACTCAGCAGTTGCTCTTTGATTTGAGTTGAAAGATGAATGATTTGTGTGACAAGAGGCTACATCACAGGCAATATACTTGGAAGCCCATAAAATTTTCTCAAGTTTGCAGGATTTTTTTTTTGTTTTTTTTATTTGATGACAAGCTAGTCCTTGACTGGCGGTCTCACCTGATGGTAAGTGATGATGCAGTCTAAGATGGTAGCGGGCTAACTTGGAAGGGGTATGGCAGTGAACATTCAACCCATACCCCTAATCAGTTTTTACACACCATCATGCCGGAACACTAAATCGCTTGGCGGCACATCTTTAACGGTAGGGTGGTAACTAGCCACGGCCAAAGCCTCCCACCAGACAATTAATTATAAACAGGTTACCTGGTATCTGGTCCCCCATTCATCATAGCACTCAGTGAGGTATCCGTTGGGCACTGACACACTCGCTCCGTCAAGGATCGCCTGCGCGAGCTGGAAGTCGGCGGCCTCAGCAGCCACCGCCGCCGCCCGCAGCGCGTCCCAAATCTCCTTCCGACCTTCGAACGCGGGCGCCGTATCCCAGAATTCATCTCTTTTACTTCGCAACTGGCCCTCCGTCAAAGGCACGTCAGACTTCCAACGAATCGTCTCGTGACACAGCGATTGGTTCTTCCGTAGGCCGCCTGAAACAAAGACGGTTATTAAATATGTAAGGCGAGTCTCCACGGCGACAGAAAGGCCGAAATGGTCAACGATCGAATGACCTACCCGAATTAGGCCGTGACACAGTACCCGATGAATCCTCAATGGGCCCACTTCTACTCCTAGTTATTCCGATGCAGCCACCCATATTATTTACATTCTACATTCACCAACTTAAGCGATATTTACAAAAAAATATACAAGAAATAACATTTTTATCGCCTGTCCACTCCTGTCAAAAAGATAGCTGTACATGTTTTGTTATTGCAAATGGCAATCAACAATGTCTTGCTCTTGTCCTCAGTCCAAAGTTTATGTCATATTTTGAATTGTCTAAAATGTATTTTTATATTAATTTTAATTGCTTTAGTCCTACTTCCTTGTTGTAATTAGTTAAAATTACTTAAGTTTTGAAGTTATTTATTGTAGAATTTTATTAAATAAAAATAGTCATTATCGACTTTTATCGAATGAACTGGAATGAACTTTATGAAAAACTAAACCATAACTAAACGCTTTATAGCACAGAACACTATTACCTACTTTATAGTAGGTACCACAGACCAGGAACAACAAGGTACCTGGTTGAAAGGTTGATAGTGTGTAAGACATATGTACCTGTGGTATTATGTTCGTATATTCGTCTATGGATTTGATGCACGATTGAAAAATGACCATGGAATTATTATGTACTAATACGTACAACGTACATAATAATTCCATGAAAATGACAGTTTTGTATGGACAAAATGCGAATCGATGCGCACAGATGTGGTTCCGGCCTTAATCTGTAACAACAACTGTCAATGATCCATTTCTACCATAGACGATTATTTTATAATTAATAATTCTACTAGACGTAGTCGTAATTTCTAGTTCCATGATTTCTACCACTGGTCTCTATAATTATTCTATGATCACATCTTTGATTTATCACTGGATTGGGTATCCCTCTGTACCATGGAGGTAGGATGCTCTGTACTTAGGTACACATCAATTTGAAGCGCCAGTTTAGACATTCGAGTGTCTCTGGAGCTAATTAAATTGCAAACTCATGTTGTTCCTGGTCTGTGTTGCAAATGGTGCACCAACCTCTTTATTAATGTATGAAATCACATTAGATTCATTATTAGGCTGGAACCACATCAGTGCGCATCGATTCGCATTTTGTCCTTACAAAACTGTAATTTTTCATAGTCGTGTACGCAAGAATTCGGCTTTTCAATGCGTACACGACTCTCATGAAAAATAACAGTATTGTTTGGACAAAATGCGAATCAATCCACACAGATTTGCTTCCAGCATAAAGAGGTCTTTATAAATAATTTATGAAATCTACGATGAAATCGTAAATTAATTATATATGTGTGTGCGCCATTTGCAATATTATTATAAAATAATATAAATATAAATAAATATAATATAAATTTTTTTATAGTTCCAGACACATTCGTGTATGTGCTTACAGCTCCATAATATTATATAAAAATTCTTTTTAAAAAACCGACTTCAAACGCCACTGAAAAGTATAAAATAATTTCCGTTTGTACACGTATTTTGAAGTCGGGCGGGCCTAAATAGAAACGACACAACGAATACGCTTCAGCGCAATGCGGTCATAGTTCTATTGAGGCCCGCCCGACTTCAACATACGTGTACAAACTGAAATTATGTCTTTTCAGTGGCGTTTGAAGTCGGTTTTTTTTAAAGAATTTTATACATATATTTTTATTTTAAGCTTTTTAGTGTAGCTTCATAGGATAAATCTACACATTCTTTACAAAAAAAATTATTGAAAGTGGTTCAGATTTGACGAAGTTATGGAGTAACATCAACAAAAATTGATGAGTTCCGTCCTCCATCATCGAAGATATTCATCAAATCTTCACCTTTAAATGGGACCAACCTGACGGTATTTCCTTTCAAATAAAAAAATTATTGAAATCGGTTTGACGGAATTATGGAGTAACATTGACAAAAAAATACGCGTCGAATTGAGAACCTCCTCTTTTTTATTTTTTTGAAGTCGGTTAAAAATGGCGTCAATGAAGTAGGTCTCGGATAAGTTCGCCCATCTCATGAGGAAAGTAAGCGCACCGAATTGTGATGTCTGTGGCAGAATTGAGGATCTGTTGCACTTGTTAGAACGTAAAAACGCGAATGACAGTCACTGATGGTAAATTTTGATTTGAACAAGCTTGATGTGGGACTTTGTCAGGTTTTCTGACAAACCCCACATGGAAAAGTAGTGTGATGTAGTCACTGCTTGCCGTCAGTGTCAGTGTATTGGCTGGGTGCATAGGGCATAGTGGGGGACACAAAAGTGATGTCAGCGCCCGCTGCGGACAATTATAGAACTTCGGGTGGCTCTTTATTATATAAGACCATAAAAATAACACGTGTGTCAGTTTAATTAAATAAATAAAATAAAATGGGTCATCAAAGTTGTTGTGTAGTCGATTGCAAAAATACTAGTAGAAATAGTAATTGTAGTTTCCGGTTGCCAAGTGGAAATTAAATCAGCGGAAAAAATGGATAAATGCTGTTAAAGGCAAAAGTAAGTATTACTATAACCCACAACCGTACTATAGAATAATGTCATATATATGTGTATATCGTGTAAGAAAATGGAGTAATAATTTAATTAATTTTTTTTGTAAAGTAATGATGGATCGTTATGGTCTCCAAACCTATGGATGTTATATGCAGTGAACACTTCATTGGCGGTGAAAAATCAGATGTTGAATCAAGTCCTAATTACGCTCCAACTATTATAATAAGTATATATAATTATGTTAAATAGAGCTATTTGTTATTTTATATTATATTATTTTAGATTGTTTTTTAATATTAATAATGATTTTTTATTCAATATTAATTTTACAATAAACATTTTGACAGATTTTAACACTGCTTAACCTAATTCACTTATTGAGACTTGTTTTAGTTGTTGTAATTATTTTACTTACTGTTTTTAGCTGACCCACGGAAATTTTTTTAATTTAATATTCACTCTGTGTAATATATCACATTTAACATTGAAAAAAAATTTTTTTCAAGTTTATTTTATTTTTTCAATAGCTATTTGACATCCAATACATGTTTATTTTCTCAAAAGAGCCACCGTAAGTTGTATCGTTAGATAGCGCTGGGGTCACGCACCCAGCCAATAACTATCGGTCGTCTTGGTACATTAAGCTAGATTTAGGTACTAATATGTATAATGGTGTTATATGCTAAGGTTGATTATACGGTTCTGCCCACGAATTTCAAATTTAATTTGGTTTTTCGCAATTTTTAAAAGTAATACGACCAAGTAGGCTTACGGCATTCTAATTGCGCCAATGGCAGTATCATCTTCACAGGTTTAAATAAAAATCTTTACTTGAAAGTGACCAGTTTAAGAAATTAATCAAAATATCGAGTTGGACGTGGGTTACTCACAAATTAGTCGATATTTTGACTCAAACATATGGCTAAGTATGAGAGCGTGCATGCAGAAGCGTTTGCGTTGAACGTGACAGCGCACGCGGCGGGCACCACGGCAGGAGCCGCGGACACGCACCGCGTCACGCGGTTAGCTCAAGCCTCAAACATATGGCCAAGTGAGAGCGTTCATGAAGAAGCGTTTGCGTTGATCGCTGCGGTGCACGCAGCGGGCACCGCGGACACGCGCCGCGTGTGCAGAAACGTACCCTAACTCTCGATTCGCATGTGTCAGCGTAGGCGGTTCTATAGGTATTAAGGTCTAGCCTAACTAGCGATAATCTTTTAAATGAAAAGCAATTACTAGTAAATGAGATTAGAAAGTAAAATTAAACAAGCTAAAACCATTTAAACTTTTATATTTTCAATGTTTTTATCTTTCTCTTTTAATCTACCACCATTTCGTAAGGGGTCATAAGTCACTAGCGGCACGCTATGATGGCCGGTTTGACGTTTGTCCGCTCATGAAGTTCCGTATTAATTGATAACGACTTTGAAGGAAATAATTGTATTACTTTATTGACGATAGTGATGTGCAGAGATTCATAAATTTTATCGAATGTAGTTTTAGGTTTAGGACTCAAAATTTATTTATTAAATTGATTTCTAAAATGTATACAAGTGTAGAAAAATCAGTTTGCACCATTTAAGGGGTGAATGTACTTGTGAATATGAACAATTTTCACTATGTGGACAAACCTCTGAAATCGCAAAAAAATATCAGCTGTTTCATACAAAAGGTAAAATTTTTATTTTTATATGATATATACCACAACTCGGCATTTGGTTTTCTAAATTGAAAATTTTTAAAAACCTTTTTTGGTATCTTTTGTATTCATATGTTTCTTGTGTGCATATAAAGTATGTATATTCATTTTCATTCAAATATTCAGTTCGTTCAAATAAATTAAATAAACATATACATTTTTGTTTTATTAAACCTATTTAATCAGGTACAAAAACAAAACTTAATTGTTTTTTGTTCGAGAATAAATTGACATTCCACATCACTATTGTAATGTGTCAAACCGGCCATCATAGCGTGCCGCTAGTGTAGAGAAGAAATGGCGAAAGAAACTCCAGAGCAACCCATCTTTTGAATTATTTCATTAATTTGGGATTTGTCATATACAAATAAATTACAAAATAATTACACAATAATATAAGCAAATACAAAACAACAATTAAAATATGACTAAAAGCTAATACTTAACTTTCACAATCCAGAAACACCTTCTGCAAACCACGCCACGTGTCAACCACCAGTTTTTAGTTTGAAGTACAACTCGCAGTCCAAGGAAGACTGAGTCTTTAGGCAAGGTACACCGGTATTTATAGGCTGCCACGTCACGTGGTTTGTCACAATAGATACACATAAAACAACACCAATTCCTAAGGTCATCATACCGTCGGCTTATTGACGCTGTATATTGACTATCATGACAGTAGTATAATGACAATAACAATTAGATATATTCATAATCTTGTCATCATACCGTCGGTTTATTGACACTGTATATTGACTATCATGACAGTAGTACAATGACAATAACAATTAGATATATTCATAATCTCGTCATCATACCGTCGGTTTATTGACATTGTATATTGACTATCATGACAGTATAATGACAATCATCATACCGTCGGTTTATATATTATCATATTGTACAATATTTGTCCAATTCTGGCCCGAATAACACAAAATATCCACATAATCTCACACGGCCATACTGACATGTACTTCGCTCTCGAAGTACATAGGAAAAATACTAAAGTGACTAATTACTAACTCTTTCTTTTCATAATTATATTCTTATTCTAAGTTATTTGTATATTGACATTGTTTATTAGTTATCATGACAGTAATATAACGACAACAATAGGAAAGATCACTAGCAATCTTATCATAATACCGGTGGAATATTGAAACAGCAAAAAAAAAAAATTTTTTTTTTGTTCGGGTTTTTGTTTTGTCTTTATAGTATTTCAAAACAGATGACCGATTCTGACCCAAATAACACCACAAAATATCCACACGTAAGGGGTACATAACATACCCCTCACGGCCAGACTGACACGTACTTCGCTCTCGAAGTACATAGGAGAAAAGCTAAAGCTAACCTACTAGTTACTGTCACTTTCTCTGTCCTCCCACCTGCTGTGCGTGAAGATCTAGACAGAGTGGAGCCAGCAACCCAGCAGACTACTGCCTCCGGTCGTTATTGCAGGGTACCTATTCCCCCGCTGATGGGACATAACGGCAAAGCAACCGAGCGGGGCATCAGCGGCCCTAACAGACTCTAACCTTAATGGGGGAACAGCCTGCCTTGACATACCAGACCAATCACCTGCTGCGCATGATTCGCGATCTAGCATCGGGCACGACTCAGCAGTCTAACCGACAGCTAATAGTCTACCCGGACTTAACACATGGTAAGACTTGCCTCCGCCCCGACATACTGATCTACCACCTGTGCATGGTTCACAATCCAGTGTCGGCGGGGCCTGCACAGGCTTCTAACCGAAACTAACAGCCACTTCCCGGACTTAACCATGGTAGGGCTAGCCTCCGCCTTGACATACTGACCCACCACCTGCGCATGGTTTGCGGTCCAGCATCGGGCGGGGCCCGCAACAGGCTTCTAACCGAAAACTACGTCAGCCACTGTCCTTGACATACTAGCCTACCACCCGCTGAAGTGATATTGCATGGTCTAGCATCGGGCCCAGCGCTGCAGCGTAAGACAATTTAGTGTCAGTCCGACTAGGACAAAGAAAAGTACGACAGGACAATTGTGTCAGAATGGTAATCTTCACACATCAACTTCTTTCATCACTTTCCAATGTCAATTTTACCAAATCCACCAGCTGCCACGTACAAGTAGACATACTAGACTATTAACCAAGCACTAGTATCTCCAGCACGTTGTGTCTAACATTACTAACCAATATCCAACTGCACCTAGTAATGATTAGCGTCAGCAACAATTTCACAGATATATTTTACTAACCTGCTGCCACGTACAAGTAGACATACTAGACTATTAACCAAGCACTAGCATCTCCAGCACGAGGTGTCTAACATTACTAACCAATAACCAATTGCGACTAGTAATGATTAGCGCCAGCAGTACACCACAAATTTGTATGACCGACAAACAACACATTTTCTATATCAAACACCGCCGCCAGCAAAACCTGGCCCATATCAACTTTATGTTACTACTCAACTCAAAACTCAACCCTTTCATTTAGCAAAATAAATATCCTACTGTCATGATAACGTACTTACATATAATAGTTACTACCATAGAACACAATAAATTAAAATAGAACAGTTAATGTCAGGGTGACCGTTACTTTCTTTGTTTTTTTTTTTGTAAAACTTCATAGAATATTAATTATGTTCTTTTTTTTATGCTATGAAATAGGAGAATTTCATGAAATTAGATGGCACGGTAAAAGGAATTTAATCGTATGACCTTATTAAATAAAATTCCGGGCAACATTAACAATAAAGCAAAACGTCATATTATGTAATAAGAATTGTCACTGGCAATATCGCATCAGAGTGAAGGCAATGTAAAATAATAGAAATAAAATTTACTTAGTTTGCACCTAAGATGTGGGTAGATATAAATCCTAAGCATTTAAAATAATTCTATTCAACTGCCAACCTGACAACCAAAACAGATTCTAAAAAATTTCAGCTTAGGTCACTTCTAATATCGCATCACAATGAAGGTAATGTCAAAAAAATAATAAAATAAATGTTTACTTTGTTTGTACTAATGATGAGGGTAGATTTAAATTCAAAGCATTTAAGATTATTCCGCTTGGTCAACCTGTCAATTAACCTCAATGGATTCTAAAGCTTTCGGCTAAGTACTGTACACTTCCAAAGTCGCGTCAAAGTAAGGTATGTCAAAATAATAAAAATACTTTGATTGTACCTACGGTGTGGGTAGATTTAAATTAAAGCATTTAAGATTATTCCGCTCGGTCAACCGGACAATTAACCTCAACGGATTCTAAAACTTTCGGCTAAGTACTGTACACTTCAAAAGTCGCGTCAAAGTAAAGGTATGTCAAAATAATAATAAAAATACTTTGTACCTATAGTGTGGGTAGATTTAAATTAAAAGCATTAAACATTATTATGCTCGGTCATCCTGACAATTAACCTAAACAGATTCTAAAAACTTTCGGATATACGTCATAATCATTTTACAACACAATAGAAAAAAAGAAAAATTTCACCCAATAGATGCTACAAATCACGCTACCAAATCCGCTTCAGCTCCCAATACTACATCGCTCTCAGATCAATGGGTACACGAGAAGCAGGGTGCACGATTACTGATAGATGCTGCACATCACGCCACCAAATCCGCTTCAGCACCGAATACTCCATTGCTCACTGATCAATGGGTCCACGAGAAGCAGGGTCCACGATTACTGAAACAATTTAAACAAGTATTACAATTTTGTCAGGGCCGGGTTATCCCACTTCTGATGTCAGCGTAGGCGGTTCTATAGGTATTAAGGTCTAGCCTAACTAGCGATAATCTTTTAAATGAAAAGCAATTACTAGTAAATGAGATTAGAAAGTAAAATTAAACAAGCTAAAACCATTTAAACTTTTATATTTTCAATGTTTTTATCTTTCTCTTTTAATCTACCACCATTTCGTAAGGGGTCATAAGTCTTAGAGAAGAAATGGCGAAAGAAACTCCAGAGCAACCCATCTTTTGAATTATTTCATTAATTTGGGATTTGTCATATACAAATAAATTACAAAATAATTACACAATAATATAAGCAAATACGAAACAACAATTAAAATATGACTAAAAGCTAATACTTAACTTTCACAATCCAGAAACACCTTCTGCAAACCACGCCACGCGTCAACCACCAGTTTTTAGTTTGAAGTACAACTCGCAGTCCAAGGAAGACTGAGTCTTTCGGCAAGGTACACCGGTATTTATAGGCTGCCACGTCACGTGGTTTGTCACAATAGATACACATAAAACAACACCAATTCCTAAGGTCATCATACCGTCGGCTTATTGACGCTGTATATTGACTATCATGACAGTAGTATAATGACAATAACAATTAGATATATTCATAATCTTGTCATCATACCGTCGGTTTATTGACACTGTATATTGACTATCATGACAGTAGTACAATGACAATAACAATTAGATATATTCATAATCTCGTCATCATACCGTCGGTTTATTGACATTGTATATTGACTATCATGACAGTATAATGACAATCATCATACCGTCGGTTTATATATTATCATATTGTACAATATTTGTCCAATTCTGGCCCGAATAACACAAAATATCCACATAATCTCACACATGCGTACGCATCCTTTTGATCCTTACGCATGTGAAAACGTCTTGACTCAGCTAATAGCATTAGGGGATGCCAAAAAGTATCGGTAAATCGGTGAAATTTTCTGAACAACATTTTTAATTATTGTTGTGTCTGTTTTTACTAGTCTAGTTCAATAAATACTGATATATTACTTACAATAATTCATATTATTATGTGCTGGGGGGTTCAACCTATATTGAACAAGGGATTTAATCACTAAAAAAATAAATCACACAATCATTATGTTGTTGATAGTTCAGTCAGTCCCACAGAATACAATTTACTCGGTCAGTCAGTCAGACTACTCGGACCCACAGCGGGGCGACCGGCTAAGAAATATTATATCAATCATTAAAGGACAGCATCAATGTCAAAACATGGTTTTGGCTCCACGTATCATTGATACAGTCCATATAGAATCGTTGAGGACAAAAAAATGTTTTGACATTGATGCAGTACACTATCGATACAATTTTTGTATGAACATTGCTGAAAATTGGTTCCACGTAATACTTTTGAAGTAAGATGTCGTTTAAGGGTGGAACCACATCTGTGAGGATCGTTTCGGATTTCGCCCATACAAAACTGTCAAATTCCATAGAAACGTGAACGGATCAATTCGGCTTTTCGCATCGATTCGGCTTTCGCATTTTTTGTACCTAAAAGTGCCTAAAATTCTTACAAGTGTAGCTCACGTTTCGCATGCGAAAGGATCCTTTCGCATCCTTACGGATCCGTAAGGATGCGAACGGATCCGAAAGGATCCTTACGGATCCGTAAGGATCCTTACGCGTGCGAAAGCGTCTTCGGCAACTAGGGAAATGCATGAAGTGCCAAAAAGTATCGATATATCGATGAAATTAGTTTTTATCTCAAGTATGTATGCAAACACAGGTGCCACTTTTCCGCTATGTTGGAATTCTTTGTTATTACACCGATTTAGTTCAAAATCGATATTTAGGCTTCCCTGGGGACAAGTAAGAGGAAAAGATTGGCAAAATTGTAAAAAGTCACCGCCATATTGAAATTCTTTGTTATTGGACCGATTTCGTTCAAAATCGATATTTGGGCTTCCCTGGGGTCAAGTAAGAGGAAATAGATGGCAAAATTTTAAAAGGTCGCCGCCATATTGAAATTCTTTGTTATTGGACCGATTTCGTTCAAAATCGATATTTAGGCTTCCCTGGGGTCAAATAAGAGGAAATGATTGGCAAAATTATAAAAGTCGCCGCCATATTGAAATTCTTTGTTATTGGACCGATTTCGTTCAAAATCGATATTTGGGCTTCCCTGGGGTCAAGTAAGAGGAAATAGATGCCAAAATTTTAAAAAGTGACCGCAATATTGAAATTATTTGTTATTGGACCGATTTCGTTCAAAATCCATATTTGGGCTTCCCTGGGGTTAAGTAAGAGGAAATGAATGCCAAAAATTAAATAGTCGCCGCTATATTGAAATTCTTTGTTATTGGACCGATTACGTTCAAAATCGATATTTGGGCTTCCCTGGGGTCAAATAAGAGGAAGTGATTGGCAAAATTATAAAAAGTGACCGCCATATTGAAATTCTTTGTTATTGAACCGATTTCGTTCAAAATCCATATTTGGGCTTCCCTGGGGTTAAGTAAGAGGAAATGGATGCCAAAAATTAAAAAAGTCGCCGCCATATTGAAATTCTTTGTTATTGGACCGATTTCGTTCAAAATCGATATTTGGGCTTCCCTGGGGTCAAGTAAGAGGAAATAGATGCCAAAATTTTAAAAAGTGACCGCCATTTTGAAATTATTTGTTATTGGACCGATTTCGTTCAAAATCCATATTTGGGCTTCCCTGGGGTTAAGTAAGAGGAAATGGATGCCAAAAATTAAAAAAGTCGCCGCCATATTGAAATTCTTTGTTATTGGACCGATTTCGTTCAAAATCGATATTTGGGCTTCCCTGGGGTCAAATAAGAGGAAGTGATTGGCAAAATTATAAAAAGTGACCGCCATATTGAAATTCTTTGTTATTGAACCGATTTCGTTCAAAATCGATATTTGGGCTTCCCTTGGGTCAAGAAAGAGGAAATAGATGCCAAAATTTTAAAAAGTGACCGCCATATTGAAATTCTTTGTTATTGGACCGATTTCGTTCAAAATCGATATTTGGGCTTCCCTGGGGTCAAATAAGAGAAAATGATTGGCAAAATTATAAACAGTGACCGCCATATTGAAATTCTTTGTTATTGGACCGATTTCGTTCAAAATCGATATTTGGGCTTCCCTGGGGTCAAATAAGAGAAAATGATTGGCAAAATTATAAACAGTGACCGCCATATTGAAATTCTTTGTTATTGGACCAATTTCGTTCAAAATCGATATTTAGGCTTCCCTTGGGTCAAGAAAGAGGAAATAGATGCCAAACTTTTAAAAAGTGACCGCCATATTGAAATTCTTTGTTATTGGACCGATTTCGTTCAAAATCGATATTTGGACTTCCCTGGGGTCAAATAAGAGGAAATAGATGCCAAAATTTTAAAAAGTGACCGCCATATTGAAATTCTTTGTTATTGGACCGATTTCGTTCAAAATCGATATTTGGGCTTCCCTGGGGTCAAATAAGAGGAAATGATTTGCAAAATTATAAAAAGACGCCGCCATATTGAAATTCTTTGTTATTGGACCGATTTCGTTCAAAATCGATATTTAGGCTTCCCTTGGGTCAAGAAAGAGGATAAAGATGCCCAAATTTTAAAAAGTGACAGCCATATTAAAATTCTTTGTTATTGGACCGATTTAGTTCAAAATCGATATTTAGGCTTCCCTTTGGTCAAGAAAGAGGAACTGTTTGGCAAAATTATAAAAAGTGACCGCCATATTGAAATTCTTTGTTATTGGACCGATTTCGTTCAAAATCGATATTTAGGCTTCCCTTGGGTCAAGAAAGAGGAAATAGATGCCAAAATTTTAAAAAGTGACCGCCATATTGAAATTCTTTGTTATTGGACCGATTTCGTTCAAAATCGATATTTGGGCTTCCCTGGGGTCCAATAAGAGGAAATGATTGGCAAAAATTATAAAAAGTCACCGCCATATTGAAATTCTTTGTTATTGGACCGATTTCGTTCAAAATCGATATTTGGGCTTCCCTGGGGTCAAATAAGAGGAAGTGATTGGCAAAATTATAAAAAGTGACCGCCATATTGAAATTCTTTGTTATTGAACCGATTTCGTTCAAAATCGATATTTAGGCTTCCCTTGGGTCAAGAAAGAGGAAATAGATGCCAAACTTTTAAAAAGTGACCGCCATATTGAAATTCTTTGTTATTGGACCGATTTCGTTCAAAATCGATATTTGGGCTTCGCTGGGGTCAAATAAGAGGAAATGATTTGCAAAATTATAAAAAGACGCCGCCATATTGAAATTCTTTGTTATTGGACCGATTTCGTTCAAAATCGATATTTGGGCTTCCCTGGGGTCAAATAAGAGGAAATGATTTGCAAAATTATAAAAAGACGCCGCCATATTGAAATTCTTTGTTATTGGACCGATTTCGTTCAAAATCGATATTTGGGCTTCCCTTGGGTCAAGAAAGAGGATAAAGATGCCCAAATTTTAAAAAGTGACCGCCATATTAAAATTCTTTATTATTGGACCGATTTAGTTCAAAATCGATATTTAGGCTTCCCTTGGGTCAAGAAAGAGGAAATGTTTGGCAAAATTATAAAAAGTGACCGCCATATTGAAATTCTTTGTTATTGGACCGATTTCGTTCAAAATCGATATTTAGGCTTCCCTTGGGTCAAGAAAGAGGAAATAGATGCCAAAATTTTAAAAAGTGACCGCCATATTGAAATTCTTTGTTATTGGACCGATTTCGTTCAAAATCGATATTTGGACTTCCCTGGGGTCAAATAAGAGGAAATGATTGGCAAAATTATAAACAGTGACCGCCATATTGAAATTCTTTGTTATTGACCGATTTCGTTCAAAATCGATATTTGGGCTTCCCTGGGGTCAAATAAGAGGAAATGATTTGCAAAATTATAAAAAGACGCCGCCATATTGAAATTCTTTGTTATTGGACCGATTTCGTTCAAAATCGATATTTAGGCTTCCCTTGGGTCAAGAAAGAGGATAAAGATGCCCAAATTTTAAAAAGTGACCGCCATATTAAAATTCTTTATTATTGGACCGATTTAGTTCAAAATCGATATTTAGGCTTCCCTTGGGTGAAGAAAGAGGAAATGTTTGGCAAAATTATAAAAAGTGACCGCCATATTGAAATTCTTTGTTATTGGACCGATTTCGTTCAAAATCGATATTTAGGCTTCCCTTGGGTCAAGTAAGAGGAAATGGATGCCAAAAATTAAAAAAGTCGCCGCCATATTGAAATTCTTTGTTATTGGACCGATTTCGTTCAAAATCGATATTTGGGCTTGCCTGGGGTCAAATAAGAGGAAATGATTGGCAAAATTATAAAAAGTCACCGCCATATTGAAATTATTTGTTATTGGACCGATTTCGTTCAAAATCGATATGGCGGTGACTTTTTAAAATTTTGGCAACCATTTCCTCTTTCTTTACAATAGGGAACCTCAAATATCGATTTTGAACGAAATCGGTCCTATAACATAGAATTTCAATATGGCGGTGACTTTTTAAAATTTTGGCATATATTTCCTCTTTCTCGACCCAAGGGAAGCCTTAATATCGATTTTGAACGAAATCGGTCCAATAACAAAGAATTTCAATATGGCGGAGACTTTTTTTATATTTTGGCATCTATTTCCTCTTTCTTGACCCAAGCGAAGCCTAAATATCGAATTTGAACGAAATCGGTCGAATAACAAAGAATTTCAATATGGCGGTGACTTTTTAAAATTTTAGCATCCATTTCCTCTTTCTTGACCCAAGGAAAGCCTAAATATCGAATTTGAACGAAATCGGTCCATTTACAAAGAATTTCAATATGGCGTTGACTTTTTGATATTTTGGCATCAATTTCCTCTTTCTTGACCTCTGGAAAGCCTAAATATTGATTTTGAACGAAATCGGTCCAATAACGAAGAATTTCAATATGGCGGTGACTTTTTATAATTTTGGCAACGATTTCCTCTTTCTTGACCCCAGGGAAGCCCAAATATCGATTTTGATCGAAATCGGTCCATTTACAAAGAATTTCAATATGGCGGTGACTTTTTAAAATTTTGCCATCTATTTTCTCTTTCATGACCCAAGGGAAGCCTAAATATCGATTTTGAACGAAATCGGTCGAAAAACAAAGAATTTCAATATGGCGGCGACTTTTGGCATCCATTTCCTCTTTCTTGACCATAGGGAAGCCCAAATATCGAATTTGAACGAAATCGGTCGAAAAACAAAAAATTTTAATATGACGGCGACTTTTTCAATTTTTGGCATCCATTTCCTCTGTGTAGAAGAAGATTAATATCGCGGTTGAGCTAGCAATTAAAATATCGATGCCATCATCGACCATCCCTACGCAGACAACAATGTTTATAGGCTTTCGCCTCCTTACGGATCCGAAAGGATGCGTACGCATCCTTACGGATCCGTAAGGACGCGTACGCATCCTTTCGGATCCGTAAGGACGCGATCCTTACAAGTGTGTCTTATAGCATCGGCATAAATGCGAATCGATCCTCACAGATGTGGTTCCACCCTTACTGGTCCCGTGGTTCATTTGTCAAAGAGTATAAAGTTTAAAAATCTGAAATCATAAAAATAGTTTGGTGTTTGAATAGTGATCAGTCTTTAAGGTAGGTAGGACTTGGACTGTCAAAATATAATATCAATCACACAGCTGACAGTATTGTATCAGCAGTAGGCCCATGGAACAAGGAATTACAACTTCCTTTGTAAGGCGGGGTCTTGGGGGCGTAATGAAACACCGAATGTTGGATAAATACTAACTTTATTCTAATAGATATTATACAGTCTTTTTATTGTTACACTCTACATCTCCCTTCCTTTCATAAAAAAAAAAATTAGTATTTTATATAATTTTTTTTTTGATAAACAGACTGGTTAAATACATTATTAGCTTAATAATAAAACTTACTCACTAGAATTGAACAATTTTGTACGATTCTTATGAACTACACTAGCGGCACGCTATGATGGCCGGTTTGACGTTTGTCCGCTCATGAAGTTCCGTATTAATTGATAACGACTTTGAAGGAAATAATTGTATTACTTTATTGACGATAGTGATGTGCAGAGATTCATAAATTTTATCGAATGTAGTTTTAGGTTTAGGACTCAAAATTTATTTATTAAATTGATTTCTAAAATGTATACAAGTGTAGAAAAATCAGTTTGCACCATTTAAGGGGTGAATGTACTTGTGTATATGAACAATTTTCACTATGTGGACAAACCTCTGAAATCGCAAAAAAATATCAGCTGTTTCATACAAAAGGTAAAATTTTTATTTTTATATGATATATACCACAACTCGGCATTTGGTTTTCTAAATTGAAAATTTTTAAAAATGGAATCTAATACGATCGTCACATAGGATCGCTGGCTAGCACAACTACTACCTCCGGCAAACTCGCGTCAATGCTCAATGCAAAACAAAGCAGTTTCGAATTGACGTTGCTTCGAAAAGTATAAACTGTCAGTGCAATGCGATTGTGATATAGTTTTGACCTGGCTTTGGATTTCAAATATTGATACTGCATTACTGTTGACCCTTGCTCGTTAATTTGGACTCTGTTCAAGCCCTTTGTTGTGGATTTCGTCGATATGACCGAACGTACGCAGAGAACTGTTCTAAATAGTCAGACACGTGAGTTCGTAATACGCCTTCGTAACTATTTCGATCGTGAAGCTCAAAATGGAGGGCCAATTTTACCTATAACGTCAGTGGTTGAACGCGTAGCTGATGCGCTTAATATTGGACAACGAACTGTTAGACGGATAACTAAAAAAAAATATGGCGAGACTGGCACAGAAGAAAATAAACTTCACACACCAAAAAAGAGAAAACGAGCAAAACCAGTCGTAGGCATCGATAGCTTTGATGCCGATGCTATCCGAAGACATGTTTACGGCTACTATTTACAGAAGGAGTATCCAACAAGAAAAAAGTTGGTGCATTCACTGAAGGAAGCTGGATTATTCTTCGGTGGGGAAAGTTCTTTAACGAAGATTTTGAAGACCATTGGATTTCGATACAAAAAATGTAACAAACGCAAAATATTGATGGAAAGATTTGATATAGCGATGGCAAGGTATACTTTTTTACGGCAAGTGAAAGAAATCAAAAATTGGCAAAATGTTGTGTTCTTGGATGAAACATGGCTTAATGCTAACCATACTGTAGGCCGTTCTTGGAACGATGACACAGCAGCATCTACTTCCAAAGTTCCTGTAGGAAAAGGATCGCGACTTATAATTTGTCACGCCGGAACCATCAACGGGTTTGTCGAAGGTTCTCTCATGGCTTTTGTGTCAAAAACCACTGGAGACTATCATGAAGACATGAATGGAGAAAAGTTTACTGAATGGTTTACCTCAATGTTGTGTAGCCTCCCTGAACCATCTATTATAATTATGGACAACGCCCCATACCACTCGATGCAAATTGACAAGCCACCTGCCCAATCCCAAAAGAAAGCTGATATCGTCGCATGGCTTCGTAAAAATTGCGTAGATGCAAACATGAATATGTTAAAAGCGGAATTAGTACGTCTTTTAAAAGAAAACAAACCAACCAAGATCCGATACGTCATTGACGAAATAGCATTAGAACATGGGCACAGAGTTATACGGTTACCGCCTTACCATTGTGAGTATAATGCGATTGAGTTGGTGTGGGCTCAAATTAAGGGATATGCTGCAAGACACAATACAGAACCCCCATTTACCACAAAAAAAATGCTAAAATTATTAGAAGAAGCTTGTGAACATGTGACTAAAGGAGACTGGGAAAAGGTTGTGAATAGAACTGTTAAATTAATAAGGGAAGATTATGAAAGAGATGTGAAAATAGATAATATTATAGAAAACGAACATATAATTATTAATGTAGGTGATGATAGCAGTGACGACAGTAAAAATAGTAGTATGGACGAATCTGATTAATTATGGCCTTTTGTGGCACCTTTTTTGGTATCTTTTGTATTCATATGTTTCTTGTGTGCATATAAAGTATGTATATTCATTTTCATTCAAATATTCAGTTCGTTCAAATAAATTAAATAAACATATACATTTTTGTTTTATTAAACCTATTTAATCAGGTACAAAAACAAAACTTAATTGTTTTTTGTTCGAGAATAAATTGACATTCCACATCACTATTGTAATGTGTCAAACCGGCCATCATAGCTTGCCGCTAGTTTATATCTAATTTACCGTTTTTATTAATCTGCACATTTGGTGGCATGTCTTTGACCACTTTGTAAGGACCTAAATAAATACTCTCCATTTTGCTACAATTTTCGTTTTTTATTAGAATTAAATCTCCTGGATTGTACACTATAGGATTAATGCATTTATCATAGACTGATTTTCTTAATTCCTTGCTTTTGACTAAATTTTCCATTGCTTCTTTTTGCGATAATTGTAACCGATATTTTAATTCACATGGGTAATTTTCGTGATTATATAATGGTTCTACCTCTTTAGTATTTAGATTACTAGGAAGTGAACAGATTTTCCCAAATACTAATTCGTAAGGAGTAAATCTAGTTTCAGAATGGACTGAAGTGTTATGTGAAAAACACCAAAAGGGAAGCCATTGGCTCCATGTTTCGGGATGGTTGTCTGTTTGTATACGTAAAAATGAGTTTAGGTGTTTGTGAGAATTTTCCAATGCACCAATGCTTTGATGGTGGTAAGCTGTGGAACTTAAATGATTAATTTTTAAAAGTTTACATACCTCTTTAAACACTGAAGACTGGAATTCATTTCAGTTCCAATTTCCCGTGGTAACCCGTAGAGAAGTATGAAGCTATTAACTAAAGCTTGAGCTACCTCCTCTGACTTTTTAGAAATTAAAGGATGTGCTACCACATATTTAGTTAGCTCGCATTGCAGCGTGAGTATATATTTGTTACCGTAATTATCTCTATCTAGTGGACCTACCAAATCTAAATAAACCTTCTCAAATGCTGTTGTAGCTGTTGAAGTGATAACCATCGGTTCTTTGATACGTACTGCATGTTTTTCTTTTTGACATTTTTCACACTTTTTAACGAATTCTCTAACATCTTTCTGTAATCCTGGCCAGTAAAAATATTTTTTAATATATATTCTACAGTAAAATCGTATTCTTCCAATATCAACCTAAACTTCATAAGCCTGCTTGATGGATCTCGCATATTGAATAAGTAGATCAATGGACGATGATCCGTAATAATTTTGAATTTACGACCATATAAATACTTATACTTACTATAGTTTGGGCGGTAAAATATTTTCGTCCATACGGACGAAAATATTTTACCGCCCAAACTATAGCCAAAAGTTCTTTTTGAATCGTAGGATAATTTTGCTCATTTTTATTTAAAGCTCTGCTAGCATAAGCTACTGGACGACCGTCCGAATTCGATAGTATGGCTCCTATCGCGTAACCCGATGCGTCTGTTTGTACGATAAACTCGTTAGCTTCTGAAAAATCTGGGTATTGAAATACTGGAGGTGAAACTATACAACTTTTCAGAGTTTGAAATGATTTTTGGCACTCTTCATCCCAAATAAAAGAGACATTTTTCCTACACAGTTTATGTAAAGGATAAGCTTTTTCCGCAAAATTTGGTATAAATTTCCTATAATAGTTGACAAAGGCTGTGAATCGCTTGACCTCGTCAACAGACTTTGGACAAGGATAATTTTTAACAACTTCTATTTTCCCTGGATCCGGCAAGACACCTTCCTTTGATACTACATGCCCTAAATAATTAATTTCCTTTTTGAAAAATTCGCATTTTGTAGGGTTAAGTTTAAGATTGACTTTGCGTAACCTCTCAAAAACATCTTGTAAATTTTTCGACTTTTCTGCCAAATTCCTTCCGAAAACAATTAAATCATCTTGATAAACTAAGCATTTTTCATATGTAAGACCCGCCATAGCCATTGTCATCATACGAGAAAATGAAGAAGGGCTAGTTTTCAACCCCATAGGCATTCTTGTCAGTTGATAACGTCCCGAAGAAAATGCTGTATATTTTCGGCTGTCTTTCTCAAGTTCAACATTATGAAAGCCTTGGTATAAATCTAAATGACTGAAATAAATACATCCTGACAAAGAATCTAGTATTTCGGTTATGTTTGGGAGAGGGAATTTATCGTCTTGAATACAGTTGTTTAATTTCCTATAATCGATTACTAATCTCCACTTTTTCTCACCAGTAGTGTCAAGCTTTTTTGGAACTAATAACACGGGGCTACTCCATTCACTTGTACTCTCCTCAATAATTCCTTCCTCCAACATCTTTCCTATCTGTCTATCAATTTCTTTCTTCTGAGCGTGAGGTAATCTATATGGTTTAGAGAATATAGGAGACACATTCGGCTTTAGAGTTATCGAGTGCTTATAAATATTAGTCGTGGCTAATCTATCCCCTGGTAAATAAAATACGGCACTATACTTTGCGCATAGGTTCCCTACAGAAACCTGTTCTTCATTATTTAGATGGTCTAATTGCAACGATGAAAACAATTTCTTAACACGATCAGCATTCGATTCGCAGTTCGTAAAAGCGCATATTTTATAATCACAAGCTCTATGAATAATCGGTTTGATTTCATTCAGTGTAAAATGATGCTCCGTAGTGTTTAATATTTTTATAGGTATTCTGCCCCATATTGGTTTAACCAGCGAACTTGCTAAGTAAATCCCGTCATTGATATCTGACGCGCAGACTACGCACTCATCTGTAAAGTCTGTAAAGTGTTTGTATATAGTGAATCGACTCGCATCTCGGTGGTATCTCCAAACGCTTATTTTCTACAGTATAAATTGACAAATTAATTTCATTATTACAAGTAGTCAATGTCATGTTATGTTGTATTTTATTTAGATTAAAATTTAATACCGCTTTATATTTTGTCAGAAAATCTTGTCCGATGATGCCATTCGCTCTAATTGGCAAGTAATTAAATATATAAAATTTATTCTTCAGTTGATGCCCATTTACATCTAAGTTTAAATAACAATATCCAAGCGTTGTAATCGTACCTCCTACACCTGTTATGGTGATGTTTTCTTTGCAATATGAAATTTGATTTTCTAGAACATGTTTATACTTTATAGCTGAGATCGATGCTCCCGTATCGAGTAACCAATTATATGAATGATTGTTTAAAGATAAGCTAATTGAACAATTACTATTACATGACAATGTTTTAGTCACGAAAAAATTTTTTTTCTGTATTTGTTGGTTCCGGTTTTGCTTCCGGTTCTGATAAAACATTAATATTTTTATTGCTCATCCTTTGATTTCGATTATAATTATTATGATAGTATGACCTACCTCTGTATGGCCGGCCGCGGGACGAATCCTGCTGCTGGTGTTGGTTGCGAGGCCCATTCCATCCACCGCGCCGCCCGTTATTGTTATAAACTCCTCCCCGCTGAGGCCTACGCTGATGATATGTTTGGTTCGCGTATCCTCGCCGTCCTGTTGTAAAATTCTGCCTGAAACCTCTATTATTATGGTAAATACCAAGAACTTCGCCAAAACTTGCCGACGAAGACATTTCTTCATCTTGTGCCGCCTGAATCGCCTCCTTGAGGGAACTGAAATTTCTAGACGCTATTATAGTGCTCAATCTTCGGTTTCGCAAGCCATCGGCAAATTTTTTTACCGCATGTTGTTCATTTATTGGTTTGAGAAAATTGTAACCTTCGGTATTCCCTTTGGCCTGCGACACCGTGAGATTCACGAACAGATCGGATATTTGTTTGCCGTAGTCTTTTATTGACAAGTCGTTCTGCCTTATTGAGTTAAGTTTGGTCTGGATAGCTGTTGCAGACTTTTGAGGCAATAAAACCCTTTTCATGTCACTCACTAACTCATCCACACCTGGGTAGTCGGGAGACAATTCCAATTTTGCAGATTGGGATAATCTATTTTTTAATACAAAATTAACCAGCATTCCGGTGCAGTAAGTATGGAATTGTAATATTCGATCCCATCAATTAACTGTTTCGTGTTTGCCTCCTCATCAGTCATGAGGGGCAATAAATTTAACGCCACTTTAATATCGAAAGTAGCCATTGTTATATAATCCTTACTTTTACATACTTTACATAAGTCAATTACGTCGGTGTATGTGTTTTGAAATTTCTCAATGTACTTATAAGTTAACTCAGAATCGCTACTTGATACTTTGCCTTTCTTAATATCGCTTGATATTTGAGACACATAATTAGTATATCTTATAAAAATATTATTTGCTTCACCTAATTTTTTATTCAGTAGACTCTCAGTTCTACGACTTGGACCCACTTTAATCAAGTATACTCTTATTTCTTTAATTTCATTACATAATAATTCTAAAGTAGATGCCATAACTTATAATAACAATAACATAGTATACGCAGTTTATCTCTATCGAATACATTTTATTAATTCTACACTTAAGTATCCATACCGTAATTTGATGCGTGATTATTGTCTCTTCAGTTCAATGCACTTAGAATAATAAAGTATTTGTAGTTTATACACGTAATAGTTCTACACAGGTTTAGGTAAATGGAATAAAGTTACTGTATGACACTGCACACAATTTCGCACGATTTCACTTTTAAACTTCCGCACTGACCCTAGGTGATTGCGGAATTGCACGCAGGAACGAACGCCGCAGGGTGTGATGGTGGAATTGTTGATCAATCCACTGAAGATGGCATTTTTTGTACAAGCTGTATGCCGCGTAAAGTACTCCCAACAACATTACAGTCAACATTATGATTAAAATAATATCCGTGGTGCTAATATGCATCCTAATTTCTTCCACGGATGCCTGGTTTGAACCACCGGCCGCGGTTTGGGCAATGATAACCTCTTCTTTTGTACTTCCTGCACCCATTTTCTTGTTTTTAAACCTTGAAACAGTCTTTTAACGGTTTTAACGACGCCGTCCGTCCGCCGTCAATTTCCAATAGTATTTTATTACTTGACTCACACATGTTCAAATTAAAAACACAATAAACCTATCTGTACTGCGCGGATGGCCCGGATGCCATATAAGGCAGGGTCGCCATGTAAGGCGGGGTCTTGGGGGCGTAATGAAACACCGAATGTTGGATAAATACTAACTTTATTCTAATAGATATATTACACTCTTTAAATTGTTACACTCTACACTTTGAAAAGACAAGAGCAAAGAGTTATTAATACAACTATGGAAAGACAAGAGTGAAGAGTTGAAGACTATGCTAGTGTTCGTGGTCTATGTTGAAGACATTCAACAAGTTCTTTGACTATTTCTGTGGTGTTTTTATACTCTTTGACTTAGATTTTGTTTGTTTTGAAAAACATTGTATTTTAATATTTTTAAGAATATATTAAATAGGAAAACTATTTTAATTAATTAAGTTTATTACAAAAGATGTTAAAAGATTCGTTTAATATTGCAAATTATAGAATTGTCAATGTAAGTAGTTAATACGTAGTATTTTAGTAAATTTTTCAAGTGATTCCCACAACCACAGACCTGAGTGCCTCCCATGTCTCCGAAAGCACGTATATAAAGCCGTCGGTCCTACTCCTGCGCCGGAATCCTAATTACTGATCTCTCTTAGGTCGTGTAGGAGTTCACCTGTGCACCTGTGTTAACGCCCTGTGCACTATAATATCTCCCGCGCAGATGGCTAATCTCCGTGGTGATTGGCCGCCGTGACGGGATTCGGTCGGAAGGTCTAATATTATTACCTATTCTATTGTAGTTTATTTTATGTACTAACTAATGTAAAACTGAACAATGAAGTATATCTATTATATATAAAATTCGCATGTCGCGGTGTTTGTTACCAAACTCCTCCGAAACGGCTGGACCGATTTTTATTCAAATTCAAAATTATTTATTCACGCAGGCCAACCTGTGGCTCTTATGAGACGTCATGACTCTACCACCGGTTCGGAAAAGCGGATTCTGCTGAGCAGAGTATGAAATTTTGTGTGCATATTTGGTAGGTCTGAGAATCAGCCAACATCTATTTTTTATACCCCTAAATGATAAGGGTAGCCCACCCCTAAATATTTTTTGGCATTATGAAGTTCCCTGGGTCAGCTAGTTTTTTATATTACTGCAATATCTGTATTAACTATTTCCATAAAAATAGAAGATATTCTCCTTTCCCTTCTTTGAGAGGAGACCTGCGCTCAGTAGTGAGTCGATGATGGGTTGATGGGTGAAGTCGCGGGCATCATCTGCTCTTAAATAATTATGAACTGAACACTAAGGTAAAAATATTGTTTTTCTGTTGTAGGCAGAGCTGACAGCATACTATGTACCAGAGTTCATCACACAGGAGGAAGAAAAGTACATTACAGCGAATATCTATGCATCACCTAAACCAAAATGGACACAGCTGTCCAATAGAAGGTTACAAAATTGGGGGGGAATTCCTCACAACAAGGGCATGATAGCTGAAGAAATGCCTACTTGGCTGCAAGAATACCTCAACCGTATTCATTCCTTAAACCTAATGGAGGGAAATAAGCCTAACCATGTTCTAGTGAATGAATACTTACCTGGACAAGGTATCCTGCCTCATTTGGATGGATCATTATTCTATCCAACTATAACAACAGTATCTATGTCTTCTCACACAGTTTTAAAGTTCCTAGAACCAATATCTACTGAAAATGCTGTGTTGAAGCCTGTTTTTTCAATCTTATTAGAACCGAGAAGTTTATTAGTGTTAAAAGACAAACTATTTCATTATTTTTTACATAGTATTGAAGAGGTTGATGAGGATTTATTAGATGATTCTATTTTAAATTTAAACATGTGCTCCGATAAATATGTTAGTGGTGTAACTGTGCCTCGGGACACAAGGATATCTTTGACAATAAGGCATGTGCCGAAAACCACCAGTTTTAAGATTAATATTGGTAATAAAAGATGATGAAGCATTGATTGTACATAATTTTTACCATATGTGGCCTTGATGAAAGCTTAGCTCAAAATAAGGCAGCCAAAACAGTAGTAGAATACATAGAGTCTATCTTCATTGTTTGTATGTCATACCTACTAGATATTGATTTATTTATCATAATCCATTGCCACTATAGGGCACAAGTTTTCTCTCAAATGAGAAGGGTTTAGGTCAGAGACACTGGCAATGTGCAAATTGGCAGACTTTACACACCTTTGAGACCATTATGGAGTACTCTTAGGCATGCAGGTTTCCTCATGCTATTTTCTTTCAACATTAAAATAAGTTATTTAAAAACATGACTTCAAAAACTCAAAGTTGTGTTACTGGGATGGGATTGACACCACAAATTGAGTCTTAAGTCTTCCTGAATTCTTAAATAATCTAAAAAAAATCTAATTATATTTTGAAAATAAACTTAAAAATATAAATAGCATACTTATTTACTTAATAAAATGCAAAATTAGGTTTTTGTACCTCTAAAGGCCTATATTTGGCCTATATAATATACTAGCTGATGCCCGCGACTTCGTCTGCGTGAACTTAGCCTTTAAAATGCCTCAGGAACTCTTTGACTTTGCGGGATAAAATGTAGCCTGTCACTCTCCAAGTCCTCAACTATAGGTACCCCTGCAAAAAATCACGTCGATCCGTAGCTCTGTTGGGGCGTGATTGAAGGACAAAGCAACGCACTTTCGCAGTTATAATATTTCACAATATAAAGTGCAAGTGCATATAGTCGACGTGGTTTTTTACACAGGTAAAGTTTTAGACCTGGAAATTAACACAGGCTACTTTTTGTCCCGGGAGCATACATTTAAACGCCCGCGCCACTACGAAGTATATAATTTATTGTAGATTTTTTTTAAAAACAGATCGGTTTAGGCGTATTCGAGTAATCGGTGAACATGAATAGAAAAAAGATTCCGTTGAATTGAGATCCTCCTCCTTTTCTGAAGTCGGTTAAAATAATAATAAAAATTAGTTTAAATGTAACGAAGATAAGGAGTAAAACAGTCAAAATAGTTCAACCCCTATCTCAGAGAACATACATCCATCCATCCGTATACTACATCTATACAAACATACATCCGTATACATCCATCCTCATAAACTTTCACATTAATAATATTATTGTATAATTAATTAATAATATTATTAGTTCACATTAATAATCAACATACATTAATACATGCATACATACATACATACATACATACATACATACATACATACATACATACATACATACATACATACATACATACATACATACATGTATGCATGCATGCATATTGGCGCATGATTTAAGGATAAATATGTGAAAAGTAGCATACGAATATCCCGCGGGAACTGTTTGTTTTCCCAGAATAAAAAGTAGCTGTTGTCACTTTTCAGGTCCTCAACTATGCCTCTCCAAAAAACCACGTCTATCTGTAACTCCGTTGGCGCATAATTGAAAGATAAATGTGTGAAAAGTAGTATACTAATATCCCGCAGGAACCGTTTGTTTTCCCGGGATAAAAAGTAGCCTGTGTCATTTTTCAGACCCTTAACTTTACCTGTGCAAAAAAATCACGTCAATATAAAACTCCATTGCGCGTATTTTGAAGGACAAATGCGTAAAAAATAGCGATGCTATCCCGCAGGAACTGTTTGCTTTTCCGGGATAAAAAGTAGCCCTTGTGCTATTCCAGACTATAATCTGTCTGTGCCAAATTTCAGCAAAATCGGTTCATTCGTTGTCGCGTTAAAGAGTAACAATCATCCATCCATCCATCCATCCATCCATATATCCATTCTCACAAACTTTCGCATTTATAATATATAAGTAGGAGGAAGTAGGGTAGCCGGATAGGTAGTAGGAATATACATACATACATACATACATACATACATACATACATACATACATACATACATACATACATACATACATACATGTATGCATGCATGCATGCATGCATATTGGCGCATGATTTAAGGATAAATGTGTGAAAAGTAGTATACTAATATCCCGCAGGAACCGTTTGTTTTCCCGGGATAAAAAGTAGCCTGTGTCATTTTTCAGACCCTTAACTTTACCTGTGCAAAAAAATCACGTCAATATAAAACTCCATTGCGCGTATTTTGAAGGACAAATGCGTAAAAAATAGCGATGCTATCCCGCAGGAACTGTTTGCTTTTCCGGGATAAAAAGTAGCCCTTGTGCTATTCCAGACTATAATCTGTCTGTGCCAAATTTCAGCAAAATCGGTTCATTCGTTGTCGCGTTAAAGAGTAACAATCATCCATCCATCCATCCATCCATCCATATATCCATTCTCACAAACTTTCGCATTTATAATATATAAGTAGGAGGAAGTAGGGTAGCCGGATAGGTAGTAGGAATATACATACATACATACATACATACATACATACATACATACATACATACATACATACATGTATGCATGCATGCATGCATGCATATTGGCGCATGATTTAAGGATAAATATGTGAAAAGTAGCATACGAATATCCCGCGGGAACTGTTTGTTTTCCCAGAATAAAAAGTAGCTGTTGTCACTTTTCAGGTCCTCAACTATGCCTCTCCAAAAAACCACGTCTATCTGTAACTCCGTTGGCGCATAATTGAAAGATAAATATGTGAAAAGTAGCATACTAATATCCCACAGGAACCGTTTGTTTTCCCGGGATAAAAAGTAGCCTTTGTCATTTTTCAGGCCTTTAACTTCACCTGTGCAAAAAATCACGTAAATCTAAAACTCCATTGCGCGTATTTTGAATGACAAATGCGTAAAAATTAGCGATGCTATCCCGCAAGAACTGTTTGCTTTTCCGGGATAAAAAGTAGCCTATGTGCTATTCCAGACTATAATCTATGTCTGTGCCAAATTTCAGCAAAATCGGTTCATTCGTTGTCGCGTTAAAGAGTAACAAACATCCATCCATCCATCCATCCATCCATCCAAACATCCATACATCCTCACAAACTTTCGCATTTATAATATTAGTAGGAAGTAGGAAGTAGGATAGTAGGATTAGTAGGATTTTTAAAAAAACGCTCGACTGATTTCATTAAAATTTAAATGGGACCACCTGGGAAGTATACCCTTTGAAACAAAAAAAGAATTTTCCAAATCGGTTCAGGCGTCTTCGAGTAATCGGTGAACATACATAAAAAAAGATATTGGATAGAAGCAGGCGTTACTTTGCGGAAGTCCATGATTAGCAAGAAAAGGGTAGAATTATTTTGCTATAATCCGCCAACAGAAAAAATCTGTATAATTTTTACACTACTCTCGACGCACGTTTCGATGCTCCGGTGTCGGGGCGAAACGTGCGTCGAGAGTAGTGTAAAAATTATACAGATTTTTTCTGTTGGCGGATTATAGCAAAATAATTCTACCCTTTTCTTGATAAAAAAAGATTCCGTTGAATTGAGATCCTCCTTCTGTTTTGAAGTCGGTTAAAGTAATAATAAAAATTAGTTCAAATTTAACGAAGTTATTGAGTATAACAGTCAAAATAGTTCAACCCCTATCTCAGAGAACATACATCCATCCATCCGTATACGACATCTATACAAACATACATCCGTATACATCCATCCTCACAAACTTTCACATTAATAATATTAGTGGGATAATATGAGTAATAATAAGTAAGATAGGATATAGTTAATGTATTTATTGTTAGTAGGAGGAGATACATACATATATACATACATGCATGCAAGCAAGCATACATACATACATAAATACATACATACATACATAAGGACATACATACATGCATACATACATACATACACACATACATACATACAATATATGAAGGATAAATATGTGAAAAGAAGCATACTAATATCCCGCAGGAACCGTTTGTTTTCCAGGGATAAAAAGTAGCCTTTTCAATTTTCAGGTCCTCAACTATGCCTATCAAAAAAACCACTTCAATCTGTAACTTCGTAGGCGCATAATTGAAGGATTAATATGTGAAAAGTAGCATATGAATATCCCGCGGGAACTGTTTGTTTTCCTGGGCTTTTCAAGTCCTCAACTATGCCTGCAAAAAACCACGTCAATCTGTAACTCCGTTGGCGCATAATTGAAAGATAAATGTGTGAAAAGTAGTATACTAATATCTCGCAGGAACCGTTTGTTTTCCCGAGATAAAAAGTAGCCTTTGTCATTTTTCAGGCTCTTAGCTTTACCTGTGCAAAAAAATCACGTTAATCTAAAACTCCATTGCGCGTATTTCGAAGGACAAATGCGTAAAAAATAGCGATGCTATCCCGCAGGAACTGTTTGCTTTTCCGGGATAAAAAGTAGCCTATGTGCTATTCCAGACTATAATCTATGTCTGTGCCAAATTTCAGCAAAATCGGTTCATTCGTTGTCGCGTTAAAGAGTAACAAACATCCATCCATCCATCCATCCATCCATCCAAACATCCTCACAAACTTTCGCATTTATAATATTAATAGGATAGGATTATCCTGTGCTATTCAGTGTTTCTACTTTATTTGTGTCTAAGAGATGTCTAAATGAGCATTTGAATATTAGTTTTCAATTCGATGCCTTAACATGGGTAGCATAAGTATGTCAGACACTCTTTAAACATTTCTGTGGTGGTGTCGTGTGATGCGGGTTGTAACGTTCCCTCAAATATGGTTGAGCGAAGCAAAGGCTGGGTCATGCGTCATGCTCGTGAACGGGTGCCACCGGCGGGAATGGTGCTACTTTATGTCTGCCCATCTTAAGATAGAAGTTAGTCGGTATGCATTTTTGGAACTTTCCTCATTGTGGAAACACTGCATATATACCATAGTATTTACTGTATTGTAAATTTGTTTTGAAAAGAGCAACCGCCGAGTTTCTTGTTGGTTCTTCTCGGTAGGAAAGGCATTCCGAACCAGTGGTAGATTCATTGACTATTCAAAAGCACTTGTAAAAGTTTATTTGAATAAAAAATATTTCTATTCTATTCTATTCTATTATTTAGTATTTTTGTAAAAATATAACTATGTACCTACTTGTTTTGTATATTAAACTCTCTGTACTTAAAATAAGTACATGACTATGAAATTCTACATTCAAAATGAACTTTCAATATAACAAATCTAGTAGGCATAATTTTTTTTACTAAATAATAAATTTTTACATAGCTTTTTTTTAAAATATAATTTAATATTATTTTTACAATGATTTTGGGTAAATTATTTCGGTGTGTTCACACATTTCGTAGCAGAGTAAATTCTAGTAGAATAAAATATGTGAGGAAATGTAGTTGTGTTGCCGATGAAGATTGCAACAAGAAGACTGGTGAAGAAGACAACCACACAAATGCTCAGGCGAGTGATGGAGAAGGAAATAAGGTAAATTGAAACAGATGAAATAATCATTACCTACGTTTATTACCAAGTAAGGATTGGATTGCAAGCAGTAGTGGTTCGGACTGTAGTCTCCTATTCGGGGGGTCGCAGGTTCGATCCCGGGTACGCACCTCTGACTTTTCGGAGTCTAGTGCGTTTAAGCAATTAAATATCAATTGCTTCAACGGTGAAGGAAAACATCGTGAGGAAACCTGCACACCTGAGAGTTCTTCATAATGTTCTTGAAGGTGTGTGAAGTCCGCCAATTTGCATCGGGCCAGCGTGGTGGACTATGGCCTATAAACCTCTGAAAGGAGACCTGCACTCAGTAGTGAGCCGTTGATGGGTTGTTAATGATGATGAAGGATTGGATTTATGCTAAAGCCCATTTTTAAAGAAAACAAATTAAACTCTGCTTTATAAACTTTATCATAATATGATTGAAAATAAAACAAAGCGCTAGGGCGCGGTTCGTGTTTTGTTTTCTTACCAATTTCAGCTGTTTGCCGTAAAAATTTTGTTTGTGCTTTAAGGAAGGAAGGAAGACACTACGCTCGGCGTCATTCGTATCGTTTGGTCTTTGGCCCTTAAAACTATAGGACTATAACAATTTTAAAGTATAAATATATGACGAAATGTTTTCCTAGAGCTAAGCTTTGCACGAGCCTTTTTACACGTATTTTATTGTTGTTTTGGTACCTAATCTATTAGTCTCACTAAAACTAGAAAACAGCGATTGATCGATTTCAATATTTTTGTTTCGCTTGTTTTGCGATAAGGGAGTGGTTTAAAAAAGATTGGGAAACCCCAAAAGAAAAATCGAAAATATCATAATTGGTAATTTTGTTTTGTATAAGAATTACCACTTCGGATTACTTTTAATAGATGGCGGGAGCGAAGCCGCGGGTACAAGCCAGTAAGGCGCAATTTAGACGGTGCCTCGTTCGTCGTTGCGAATTTTTTTACGAAAATGAACCGTCTTAATTCGCCCTAAAGGCCAATTTAGCTTTCGAGATTTTTGATTTCACTTTCGAGGTTTCATCGAGTCATCGAAAATGAACCATAGGGGGCTATCCATAAATTACGTCACACAAATTTTATGGTTTTTTGACCCCTCCCCCGTCCATGTCACAGGTGGTCACACTTGTGAAACTCCCTCCCCCCTAGTGTGACGTCACATATTTTTCAATTTTATATTTCAGTACTTAATTTTTTTTTAACTTCTTATTAAATTTATTTTATTTTATTTTATTAAAACAGCAAATTTTCCAAATTATTTTTTATTTAAATCAAAAATAATCTTTAATAGAATTAAAATAAAGTCAAATATTTTAGATAATGGAGATACTAGTAGGTACCTACATAATATTTTAAAGTTTTTGGTTTACTTACATATAAATTTCGCGTTTTAGTATTTTAGATTTCATCATGTGACGTCACATAATCTTTTAACCCCCCCTGTCCCTTGTCACACAATGTCACATTTTATTAGCCCCCACTCAACATGTGACGTAATTTATGGACGGCCCCTAGGGTGTATTTTGCAAAAAATGTTGGCAAAAATGAACGATGAACGGGGCACCGTCTAGTTTCGGTCTTAAGGTTGATTATACGGGTCTGCCCGCGAAATTCAAATTTAATTTGGTTTTTCGCAATTTGTAAACTAATACGACAAAGTAGGCTTATGGCATTCTAATTGCGCCAGTGACAGTATCATCTTCACAGGATTAGGTATATAAAAATCATTACTTGAAAGTGTCCTGTTTAAGAAATTAGTCAGAATATCTGCTAATTTGAACCTGAAAATGATAATTCCACTGGCGCAATTAGAATGCCATAAGCCTACTTTGTCGTATAAGTTTACAAATTGCGAAAAACCAAATTAAATTTGAATTTCGCGGGTAGACCTGTATAATCAACCTTAATAAGGGAATGTCACCAATAGCCTACTTTGTCGTATAAGTTTACAAATTGCGAAAAACCAAATTAAATTTGAATTTCGCGGGCAGACCTGTATAATCAACCTTAATAAGGGAATGTCACCAATATTTAATGTGCAATACTTGCATACAGTTTTATCAGTCAGCCGATGAAGTAACAGTTAGTTGTTTCAATGTGTTATAGTTCTTGCAATTCACGAGGGCGATTGACTTATGGTTGTGCGTGTGTCGTATCTGTATAAGTGTGAGCGAGCGCAATGCTCGCGCCCGCTCCCACCTATGCTTTGACAGGCACGCACTTATGCAATGTGCATGTACACGAAGTAACCACGAGTAAAGCTCACCCGCCTTCGTGAATTGCAAAAACTGTAAGAGATATATTATATTTCAGAGTGGTCTCGTGCTCGGCGTGTACGAGAGCGGCGACAAGTTCGAGCTGACACCCGCCGCTGAAGAGGTTAACACGAAGAGTGGCGGCAAACTGTGCAGATACTTGAACGAGTTAGTGTAGAACATCCTCGTCCACTTGTTTTTTAAATTATTATTCTAGCGACCCGCCCCGGCTTCGCACAGGTAATAGAGTATATTGCGCCGATGCTTTGCAAACTCCTTGGAATGTTCGGTAAGTTATACCTTGAACAGTAAGTAGTACTTATAAAAGATGTACCTATCGCTCGGAAGCACTCGGCTAACATAGCCCGGCGGCGCGCGCTTGAATTTTGGCGCGCGATCGTTTTTATTTTGCGATAACTACTAAGATATATATTTATAATTAAGAATATGTATTTATAACAAAAAGGACAAATAACCTAGCATAGAAACATAGTAGAATTATAATTTTCACAAAACTGCAAGCACTCACTTATGATTGTGTTCCATTGGCTTGCAAATATGTCACAGTGAGGCGAGTCCGTCAACATCGTGTTCAGTGCTGACAATGTGCGCGGTATGGGCGATCTAGCGCGGGACACTGTGCGGCAAAGCGGGACTGCAAATAATTTGCGCCGGCGGCACTGACGCAGTTGAACATAGTTATTAGGGGCAAAAATAGAGCACACCTTATTATGGAGCTCAAGACAATCTATTTGTCCTGTAAGAATTTTACAAATAGTAACGAGTTGGTCAAAAGCTCGTCGTGTTTCAAGAGAATTGAAGCCTAAGTGCCCTAGTAAAAATCTTGTGGGATAAAGGTAAGGGTAATATCCTTGCAGGCGCTTATATAAGTATCTTAGAAAGGCTTTTTGTACCTTTTCAAGTAACAAAGCATAGGTACTTTCGTAGGGATTCCAAACACAAGAGCTGGCTTCCAATTTACTGCGCACTAGCGAATCAAATAACAGCTTTATAGTGCGGCGGTCATGGAAATCGAAAGAATTGCGCAATACAAAACCCAACCGCCTAAAAGATTCTGAAGCAAGCGCAGAAATGTGATTATGGAAAGTTAGTTTGGGGTCAAATGTTAGACCTAAGTCCTTAATGATAGTTGCTCTAGACAAAAGTTCACTACCCATATTGTAATTGAAATGAACTGGATTTTTCTTGCGTCCAAAAGTCCTTACAGAACATTTGCTTATATTAAATTCCATTTTATTAGCCTCACTCCAACCAATCAACGCATCAATATCCCTTTGGAGAGCGATACAGTCAGCCTCTGATTTTATTTCTGAGTATAACTTCAGGTCATCTGCATATAACAGACACCTGGCCTTGCTAAGTATAGAAGGTAGATCATTAATCATTATTAGAAACAGAAGTGGTCCCAAAATCGAGCCTTGGCTGACGCCTGAACGGGTGTGATACTTTTCGGACTCATACAGGCCAAGACGAACAAATTGCATACGATCACGTAGGTAGCTTGATAAAAGCTGTAGAAGGTTAGGGGCGAACCCAATTTTACTCAACTTCGCTAACAATATGTCGTTATTGACTGTATCAAAGGCTTTCCGGAAATCAAAGTAAAGCACATCTACTTGACCACCATGATCCAAACAATCTGAAATATAGTCAACCAGTATTAATAGGTTACTATTAACGGAACGTTTACTTCTGAAGCCATGCTGCTCGTCAATAAGATATAGATTAACCTGTTTATACAACAAATCTTTTAAAATGGTCTCAAAAACCTTTGCCGGAGAAGACAAGATTGCTATAGGGCGAAAATCCTCGACATTTGCGGTTTTTCCAGTTTTAGGAATGGGTGTGACCCTAGACAGTTTCCATTGTGAGGGATAAATACCTGTTTTCAAAGATATATTGAATATATGGAAAAGAGGATAAACAAATTCATTATTAAACCTTTTGAGTATTGAGGGTAGAATTTGATCTGGTCCTATATATCCTGATTATACCTTGTTTGTATTTTTTGCAGTAAATTCTCATTAGTTTGCGGTTTATTCCTATCATTTTCCCTTGGCTATCCGGATCCTGAACAACCTGTACACCATTGAAAGGAATTGGTATTTATTAGCTTGTATGCGAATAGGGTCTACCAATTCGCATTGGACCAGCGTGGTGGACTTAGACTTGTAACCCTTCTCTGAGAGGAGACCAGTGCTCAGTAGTGAGACGTTAATGGGTTGCTACTTGCTTGTGTACAGGATATCATGTGAGCTGAAGCTGGGCAAAGCGTTCGTGGTGACGGACGTGGTGCCAGAGTTCGGGCCGGTGGCGCTGGCGGCGCTGGGCAGGAAGGAGCCCGGCTACAACACGCTCGAGCACCTCGACGAGACCAGGGTAACACAACAAAGCGTTCGTGGTGACGGACGTGGTGCCGGAGTTCGGGCCGGTGGCGCTGGCGGCGCTGGGCAGGAAGGAGCCCGGCTACAACACGCTCGAGCACCTCGACGAGACCAGGGTAACACAACAAAGCGTTCGTGGTGACGGACGCGGTGCCGGAGTTCGGGCCGGTGGCGCTGGCGGCGCTGGGCAGGAAGGAGCCCGGCTACAACACGCTCGAGCACCTCGACGAGACCAGGGTAACACAACAAAGCGTTCGTGGTGACGGACGCGGTGCCGGAGTTCGGGCCGGTGGCGCTGGCGGCGCTGGGCAGGAAGGAGTCCGGCTACAACACGCTCGAGCACCTCGACGAGACCAGGGTAACACAACAAAGCGTTCGTGGTGACGGACGTGGTGCCGGAGTTCGGGCCGGTGGCGCTGGCGGCGCTGGGCAGGAAGGAGCCCGGCTACAACACGCTCGAGCACCTCGACGAGACCAGGGTAACACAACAAAGCGTTCGTGGTGACGGACGTGGTGCCGGAGTTCGGGCCGGTGGCGCTGGCGGCGCTGGGCAGGAAGGAGCCCGGCTACAACACGCTCGAGCACCTCGACGAGACCAGGGTAACACAACAAAGCGTTCGTGGTGACGGACGTGGTGCCGGAGTTCGGGCCGGTGGCGCTGGCGGCGCTGGGCAGGAAGGAGCCCGGCTACAACACGCTCGAGCACCTCGACGAGACCAGGGTAACACAACAAAGCGTTCGTGGTGACGGACGTGGTGCCAGAGTTCGGGCCGGTGGCGCTGGCGGCGCTGGGCAGGAAGGAGCCCGGCTACAACACGCTCGAGCACCTCGACGAGACCAGGGTAACACAACAAAGCGTTCGTGGTGACGGACGTGGTGCCGGAGTTCGGGCCGGTGGCGCTGGCGGCGCTGGGCAGGAAGGAGCCCGGCTACAACACGCTCGAGCACCTCGACGAGACCAGGGTAACACAACAAAGCGTTCGTGGTGACGGACGTGGTGCCGGAGTTCGGGCCGGTGGCGCTGGCGGCGCTGGGCAGGAAGGAGCCCGGCTACAACACGCTCGAGCACCTCGACGAGACCAGGGTAACACAACAAAGCGTTCGTGGTGACGGACGTGGTGCCGGAGTTCGGGCCGGTGGCGCTGGCGGCGCTGGGCAGGAAGGAGCCCGGCTACAACACGCTCGAGCACCTCGACGAGACCAGGGTAACACAACAAAGCGTTCGTGGTGACGGACGTGGTGCCGGAGTTCGGGCCGGTGGCGCTGGCGGCGCTGGGCAGGAAGGAGCCCGGCTACAACACGCTCGAGCACCTCGACGAGACCAGGGTAACACAACAAAGCGTTCGTGGTGACGGACGTGGTGCCGGAGTTCGGGCCGGTGGCGCTGGCGGCGCTGGGCAGGAAGGAGCCCGGCTACAACACGCTCGAGCACCTCGACGAGACCAGGGTAACACAACAAAGCGTTCGTGGTGACGGACGTGGTGCCGGAGTTCGGGCCGGTGGCGCTGGCGGCGCTGGGCAGGAAGGAGCCCGGCTACAACACGCTCGAGCACCTCGACGAGACCAGGGTAACACAACAAAGCGTTCGTGGTGACGGACGTGGTGCCGGAGTTCGGGCCGGTGGCGCTGGCGGCGCTGGGCAGGAAGGAGCCCGGCTACAACACGCTCGAGCACCTCGACGAGACCAGGGTAACACAACAAAGCGTTCGTGGTGACGGACGCGGTGCCGGAGTTCGGGCCGGTGGCGCATTTTTTGAGATCATTATAGAGAAATCTCAGGCGTGCATGTTTCCTCACGATGTTTTCCTTAATCTTTCACCGTTGAAGCATGTGATATTTAATTCCTGCCCGGGATCGAACCTGCGACGCCGCGAATAGGAGACATGCAACATCGCAACATGCATTTTTTGGCACTGAGGGATTTTGCACGAGAAATCCAGCCACACTGCCCAGCCGAGTTGGATTAGATACCGGCGATAGATCTCTGTGTCAAGCTTGGAGCTGTTGAGTTGGAGCGTGTGTCGTGTGTCCAGGAGAACGTGCGCGTGATGGCGGGCGCGGGCGTGCAGGCGCTGTGTGCACGCGGCTGCGCGCGCATCGCCGTGGAGGGCGCCGCCGCCGTCGACGCCGCCGCCGAGGCCGCGCATCTCGCCGCCTGGAGGTGAAATAATGGATTTATCTAATTAAATAGGATTCATGGATTATAAAAAACGTATTTATTTTTCTATTTTGTGCGAGATTGATATTCAATTTAATAAAATATAAAAATATAAAAACCCGCCATATTGGATTTAACACCAATCAGAGCAACATCTATCTCCAAACTTTGACGATAAAAAAAGGTGACATCACGAACGACGCCTTATCACCAGCGAGCGTTCTTGCGTGAATTTCAAAACTTAATATTGAAATAGCAATTTTATCTACCAAACCTTTTTTTTTTGCTGAAATAAGATATTTTTTCAAAATAGTAAATCTTCCGAATAGTTTTTCAAAATCGGTCATCATGCCAATTCTTTGATTTTCCGGAATAAATTTAATTAGCATATGTCACGTTCCAAGTCCTCAGAAATACCCACGCAAAAAATTACACCCGTTGCTCTGTTGCTGCGTGATTGACAAACCAACAAACAAGCAAACACTACTTTCGCACTTATATAATATTAGTAAGGGTAGGTATAAAGCTACATTGTCCAAAATGAATATTAGTATTCAATTCAGTGCCTTAATATGGGTAGCTTAAGGGCAGGATCTCCGGGCGCAGTAGGCATTTAGAGCAACCTCAGTCCCCGCGCGGTGAGGTGCGCGTAGGCGCTTTTCAAATGAACTCACTCACCCCAAATTTTACATCATAGATTAAATAACTTTATTGTACCTAACAGTACAGGGACACTTGTAAGTTTTAGAAACATTTATTTTATTTTTTATTCATACATTTATATTATATAAGTGTGATTGTTATTTTGCATATTACGTACATAGGTACATTTACCTACTTATTTTTTTTTTGTTTTTTTTTTTTTGTTATTTCTTTCGAACTCGATATCTGGGGTTCCCTGTACTTATAAAATACGTAACCGTTGCCAAAATGTCGGCCATTTTCTCTTTTTTTGTTATTGGGCCGATTTCTTTCAAAATCCATATCTGGGGATCCTTGTACTAATAAAAGCGGTAACCATCGTCAAAATTAGAAAAAGTGGTGGCCATATTCTTTTTTCTTGTTATAGGACCGATTTCTTTCAAAATCGATATCTGAGGATCCCCGTGCTCATAGCAGTGGTAACCAATGTCAAAATTAGAAAAATGGAAAAGTTTTTCCCTAACCTATTTGGGACGAAGTTCCTTAGACATTTTTTTGTTATTGGACCGATTTCTTTCAAACTCGATATCTGGGGTTCCCTGTACTTATAAAATAGATAACCGTTGCCAAAATGTCGGCCATTTTCTTTTTTTTGTCATTGGACCGATTTCTTTCAAAATTGATATCTGGGATTCCCAGTGCTAATAAAAAAGGTAACCATCGTCAAAATAAGAAAAAGTGGTGGCCATTTTTTTTCTTGTTATGGGACCGATTTCTTTCAAAATTGATATCTGAGGATCTCCGTGCTCATAGTAATGGTAACCGATGTCAAAATAAGAAAAATGGAAATTTTTTCCCCAGCCTATTTTGGACAAAGTTCCTTAGCCATTTTTTTGTTATTGGACCGATTTCTTTCAAACTCGATATCTGGGGTTCCCTGTACTCATAAAATAGTTAACCGTTGCCAAAATGTCGGCCATTTTCTCTTTTTTTGTTATCGGACTGATTTCTTTCAAAATCCATATCTGGGGATCCTTGTACTCATAAAAGCGGTAACCATCGTCAAAATTTGAAAAAGTGGTGGCCATATTCTTTTTCTTGTTATGGGACCGATTTCATTCAAAATCGATATCTGAGGATCCCTGTGCTCATAGCAGTGGTAACCGATGTCAAAATTGGAAAAATGGAAAAGTTTTTCCCCAACCTATTTGGAACGAAGTTCCTTAGCCATTTTTTTGTTATTGGACCGATTTATTTCTACCTCTATATCTGGGGTTCCCTGTGCTTATTAAATAGTTAACCATCGTCAAAATAATAAAAAGTGGTGGCCATTTTTTTTCTTGTTACGGGACCGATTTCTTTCAAAATTGATATCTGAGGATCCCCGTGCTCATAGCAGTGGTAACCGATGTCAAAATTAGAAAAATAGAATAGTTTTTCCTTAATCTGTTTGGGACGAAGTTCCTTGGCCATTTTTTTTGTTATTGGACCGATTTTTTTCAAACTCGATATCTGGGGTTCCCTGTGCTTATAAAATAGTAACCGTTGCCAAAATGTCAGCCATTTTCTTTTTTTTTTTTGTTATTGGACCGACATCTTTCAAAATCCGTATCTGGGGATCCTTGTTCTCATAAAAGCGGTAACAATTGTCCAAGAAAAGTGGCGGCCATTTTTGTTCTTAATATGGGGCCGATTTCTTTCTAAATCGATATCTGAGGATCTCTGTGCTCATAACAGTGGTAACCATTGTCAAAACTAGAAAAAGTGGCGGCCATTTTATTTTTTCTTGTTATGGGACTGATTTCTTTCAAAATCAATATCTGAAGATCCCTGGGCAAGTTTTGGCAACATTTACCTGTTATGACACAGTGGTAACCGTTGCCCGAACAAAAAAATGGAAAAGTTTTCCCCCAACCTATTTGGGATGAAATTCCTTATCGGAATAGCAAAGAATAATAAAAACACCTATTTAATATTTGACAAATGTTTATAGTATAAAAAAAATTGCCGACACTTTTTCTAATTTTGACGACGGCGACCTCTTTCATGAGTATGATGAATCTCTGATATTGATTTTGAAAGAAATCGGTCCAATAACAAAAATAAATAAAATGGCCGCCACTTTTTAGGGTTCCGTACCCAAAGGGTACCAACGGAACCCTATTACTAAGCCTACGCTGTCCGTCCGTCCGTCCGTCCGTCCGTCCGTCCGTCTGTCAGCGGGCTGTATCTCGTAAACCGTAATATATAGACAGATGAAATTTTCACATATTATGTATTTCTATTGCCGCTATAACAACAAATAATAAAAATTAAATTAAATTAAAAAAATTAAATTAAAATATTTCCATGGGTACATGGAAATATTTTTATTTAATTTTTTTAAACGGAACCCTAAAAGAGCGAGGCCCGACTCGCACTTGGCCGATTTTTCTTATTTTGACGATGGATACCTATTTTATTAGCACTGGGAACGAACCCCGAATATCAATTTTGAAAGAAATCGGTACTATAACAAAGAAGAAGAAAATGGCCGCCTTTTTTCTTATTTTGACGATGGTTACCTCTTTTAATAGCACTGGGAACCCCAGATATCAATTTTGAAAGAAATTGGTCCAATAACAAAGAAAAAGAAAATGTCCGCCTTTTTTTTCTTATTTTGATGATGGTTACCTCTTTTATTAGTACTGGGAACCCCAGATATCAATTCTGAAAGAAATTGGTCCAATAACAAACATAAAAATGACCGCCACTTTTTCTTATTTTGACGATGGATATCTCTTTTATTAGCACTGGGAACCCCAGATATCAATTTTGAAAGAAATTGTTCCAATAACAAAAAAAAATTAACCGCCACTTTTTCTTATTTTGACGATGGATACCTCTTTTATTAGCACTGGGAACCCCAGATATCAATTTTGAAAGAAATCGGTCTAATAACAAAGAAAAAGAAAATGGCCGCTTTTTTTTTCTTATTTTGATGATGGTTACCTCTTTTATTAGTACTGGGAACCCCAGATATCAATTCTGAATGAAATTGGTCCAATAACAAAAATAAAAATGGCCGCCACTTTTTCTTATTTTGACGATGGATACCTCTTTTATTAGCACTGGGAACCCCAGATATCAATTTTGAAAGAAATCGGTCCAATAACAAAAATAAAAATGGCCGCCACTTTTTCTTAATTTGACGATGGATACCTCTTTTATTAGCGCTGGGAATCCCAGATATCAATTTTGAAAGAAATCGATCCAATAACAAAGAAAAAGAAAATGGCCGCTTTTTTTTCTTATTTTGATGATGGTTTCCTCTTTTATTAGCACTGGGAACCCCAGATATCAATTTTGAAAGAAATCGGTCCAATAACAAAAATAAAAATGGCCGCCACTTTTTCTTATTTTGACGATGGATACCTCTTTTATTAGCACTGGGAACCCCAGATATCAATTCTGAATGAAATTGGTCCAATAACAAAAATAAAAATGGCCGCCACTTTTTCTTATTTTGACGATGGATACCTCTTTTATTAGCACTGGGAACCCCAGATATCAATTCTGAATGAAATTGGTCCAATAACAAAAATAAAAATGGCCGCCACTTTTTCTTAATTTGACGATGGATACCTCTTTTATTAGCGCTGGGAATCCCAGATATCAATTTTGAAAGAAATCGATCCAATAACAAAGAAAAAGAAAATGGCCGCATTTTTTCTTATTTAGACGATGGTTACCTCTTTTATTAGCACTGGAACCCCAGATATCAATTTCGAAAGTTTTCGTAATTTAAATCAAGATATTTTGTTCTTTCTTCCATTTTTATTCCCCATATTTACTTTATTATATTATTCTTATATTATAGTTTAACACTATCTATACAATAAGACTCTAAACCTAAAACCTATAATACTAATATTTACAGATTTATTAATAAATACTAAAAATTACAACAATATTAACCCTCTGATTTGATTTAATCTATGATAAATGAATACGGAATGAAAATAATAGGTATCTATGCAATAGATCGCTTGATCAGCGGGGGATCGCAGCGAGCCAGCGAAAGCGATACGTCCAACCTCGATGATACTTTGCGGGCTACTGAAGTGAAGCGCACGAGCCACTTTGTTATATAAAAAGTAAAAACGTCGTGATTAAAAAAATACAAATTTTTTAGAGAAAAAGTAATCACAAAAGAATCTTCTAAAAGTGTTTGCCTATTTTATGAAATTTGTTTTTTTAGTCTAACTTTAATATTCTATGAACACGACCTGAAAAACGATAAAAATTACACTGTTTTCGAAATTATTTTTGATCGGGTGAAGTTGTAAATATAGAGTTTTGAATCACAAAAGAATTAAGAACATACATTAAACTACAACATATATTTTTAACCGATCAAAACAAAGAATATTTCATTGTTTACGATTCAATCAAAAATAGGTCGATGTCGAAGATCCCGCCGTTAAGTATGTCACGCTCTTAAACATTTCTGTGGTGGTGCATGGTGTCGTGTGATGCGGGTTGTTACGTTCCCTCAAATATGGTTGAGCGAAGCAACGGCTGTGGATTGCGGAAGCACTGCATATATAGCATAGTATCTATTGAATTGTAAACTTGTTTTGAAAAGAGCAACTGCCGAGTTTCTTGCTGGTTCTTCTCGGCAGAAAGGACATTCCGAACCAGTGGTAGTCAGACGATTCATAAAGCACTTGTAAAAATATTTCTATTCTATTCTAAAATTGCTTTCGAGTAAAATATTCATAAGTATTCAATATAAGACCTTTTATGAACAGTTTCACCAATACTTTGGACACGTAACATCTTTAAACAATAACTTTGACAGGTAAAAAGTTCAACAATACCTTTGACAGGTAACACCATAGTGCTATCTGACTGCAACACAAGACATAAAAGTGTCTGTTTGTTCGGCGCCTAACCAAGTTGTTGGGTAACTTATCGACACATTACAGATAGATTTAATGTAGGAACTGGGTGTTAATCATCAACGATTCAAAAGCACTTGTAAAAAAAGTTCATTTGAATAAAAAATATTTCTGTTCTATCAATTCAATTAAATTCAAAATTATTTATTTCACGTAGGCCAACTCTTGGCTTTTATGATACGTCATGACTACCACCGGTTCGAAGAGCGGATTCTGCTGAGAAGAGACGGCAAGAAACTCAGCAGTTGCTCTTTTAAAATAATCATTTTACAATATTATTATGAAGCTATTACATTGTAATAAGTTTTTGGAACGTAGTTCCTTATCGCGCGGTGCGGAAGGGGGCTAGACGGAAAAAATTAAGACAAAATTGAACCGACACTTTTTTGTATGTGGATTTGGCATTGTGTTCAATATTTTCACAGTACAATATAAGATCTCGGTAGCCTTGTGGTTCCTACAGTCTAACTTAACTTAAAATAAGTTATAAAAAATTAGGGAAAAATTCCACATGTAGAAATTATTTAAAATAAAATAAAATAGAAAATAGAAAATTCAGTCTGTCGAGCTGGGATTCGAACCATCGACTTTTAAATGTTTAGCGACTGTAGAAACCACAAGGCTACCGAGATCTTATATTGTAGTGTGAAAATATTGAACACAATGCCAAATTAATTAATCGAAAGGAACTTCGTTCCATCCGGGTGTCCCTTGACACCTCTCAAGTTTTTTTATACTATCTTGTGGGCAGCTGGATGCCAAGCCGTTTTAACCCATGCAACTTTGTTAGAATAAAATCCAATATTTCCACACAATTCTGACTCCCCAGATTTGAAGAGTTCAAGTCGTGCGGCGCGCGCGGCGTGTCGCCGCAGCTGGCGCCGCACGGCGCGGGCGGGGAGGGCGGCGCGGACGGCGCGCTGTGGGCGCAGGGCGCGGCGCTGGGGCGCGCGCAGAACTGGGCGCGGTTCCTGTCCGACATGCCCGCCAACAAGATGACGCCCGTCGACCTCGCGCAGGTACCTACTAATATTGCTATAGTCTATTTTTTTTTAACAAACGAGTAGGTACCGAGTATGTCTCTCGGACATTTCCGATATTGACAGAGTGAGATGGGTCATGGTTAAGGGTGGGGTACTGAGTATGCCTCTCGCACATTTCCGATATTGACAGAGTGAGATGGGTCATTGTTAAGGGTGGGGTACTGCGTATGTCTGTCGCACATTTCCGATATTCACAGAGTGAGATGGGTCATTTTAGGGGTGGGGCCTGGGACTCTATGTTGATTACGTGGACCAATAGCAATGCAGTAAAATTTTTCGGTACTATAATGGTGCACCGACCACGATCTATATTTAGTCTTTGAAATCATACATTAATATGAAATCATAGATTAACTAAAGATGGCTCTATTACTTAATCTATGAAATCAATACATTACGTGAAATCATAGATTAACTAAAGAGGGCTCTATTAATTAATTTGTGAAATCATAAATTAATTAAAATTATAGAGTGTGCGCCATTTGCAATATTATTATTTCCAAAAATACACTCGTATCTATGATTCTATGATACAGCACCAAAATGGCGTCAATCAAATCCAAAATGGCGTCAATCGAGTAGGTCCAAAAATATGACGGCAACCTCTCCAGTGTAAATCATAGATCAATAATAGACCTCAGTGCCAGCAACCCAGCAGCTCACTACTGAGCGCGTCTCCTCTCAGAGAAGGGTTATAGGCCATAGTCCACCACGCTGGCCCGATGCGAATTGGCAGACTTCACACACCTTTGAGAACATTGTGGAAAACTCTCTGGCGTGCAGGTTCCATCACGATGTTTTTTCACCGTTGAAGCATATGTGATGTTTTATTGCTTAAATGCACATAACTTCGAAAATAGCGGCCAAACGAGCAGGCGGGTCAGTTGTTGTTAAGTGATTAGATACCGTCGCCCATGAACATTTGGAGCACTGAATCCACCGCCAATGCGTTGTCGGCTTTTCAGGCAAATGTTGATCCGTCCCTAATGTCGAACTCCAGTGGGAACACCGCCGAAGGAAGTTAGTTGGTTCCACTATTTGCATGTGTGTGAAAAAAGACATCTTGTGCACCGGATGGTGAGGGTGAAACTGCTTTCAGTAACGCGCGGTGCGATTGTAGAAAGAGCGTGGAATGAAGCCAAACAGCACTTCAGTACACTCTCCATTATTATAATCTCATCAGCAATTTTTTTTTTAATTATTTGTTGTTATAGCGGCAATAGAGTTAAACATTCTAAGAGGCCCGCCCGGCTAGCCCGCAGACGGACGGACGGATAGTCCAGTCGACAGGTAGTTTCAGATGGAAAAGAAGTTTCAGTCAGAAGTTTATGAAACTTTGGGATGTTGTTTAGGAATGGCTAATTCACATTTTCTCAAGTTTTGTACCTCGAGGACCATGTGCTAAAAGAAGAGGGGGGGGACTGCAAAATTTTCGACCTTCATCCGGTTTTTCCTCAATAACTTTTTTCCTTACGTCCTACGGCAAAAGCATTTCTATACTTTTTTGTAGAGCGTTAAATTTCCTACAGTTTTGACTATACAGACTTGTTTGTGTGCTAATTCCTTACCGACATATGGGCTCTTTGAAAAATAGTCCAGTCGACAGGTAGGAAAAAGTGGGGAGATAGGTGGAAAAAGGTCGGAAATCAATGAAACTTTGGGATATTGTTCAGAGATCGTTAATTAACATTTTCTCAAGTTTGAACCTCGAGGACCCTGTGCTAAAAGAGGAGGGTGGGGGGAAAGCTGCAAAATTTTTGACTTTCCTCCGGTTTTTCCTCAAAAACTTTTTCCCTTACGTCCTACGGCAAAAATATTTCTATAGTTTTTGTAGAACGTTAAATTTCCTACAAAGTTTGATACCACAAAAATGTATGCCAATTCGTTTCAGAGATATGGCGCTTCGAAAAAAACATTTTGGCAAAATTCGCTAAAAATCTTTTGTGAATTGGGGTTGTGTGGGTTGACCGGAAGAATGGGGTGTCCAAAGTTTGTGATAAAACAACATTTCATCATATTCGGGAATAACAGACGAAATAAGGTGGAATTCTGCGTTTTTTGTCGCATTTTTTTAGCGAATTTTGAATTTTTTTCCGAAGAGCCATTGACGGAAACGAATTGACATACAAAAATTTTTGTGTCATCAAACTTGTAGAAAATTTAACGTTCTACAAAAAAGAATAGAAATATTTTTGCTGTAGGACGTAAGGGAAAAAGTTATTGAGGAGAAACCGGAGGAAGGTCGAAAATTTTGCATCTTTCCCCCCACCCTCCTCTTTGAGCACAGGATCCGCGAGGTCCAAAACTTGAGAAAATGTTAATTAACGATCCCTGAACAATATCCCAAAGTTTCATTGATTTCCAACCTTTTTCCACCTATCCCCACTTTTTCCTACCTGTCGACTGGGCTACGGCAGACAGCGGAGGCTCAGTGCCAGGGTCCGCCCGTGGTGACCGGCCCTTGTGTCCGGCAGGCGGCGCTGGACGTGCTGTGTCCGCTGGGCGTGCGCGTGACGGCGTTCGAGCGCGCGTGGATCGAGGCGCAGCGCATGGAGGCGTTCCTGGCCGTGGCGCGCGGCTCGTGCGAGGAGCCGCTGTTCCTGCAGTGCGAGTACACGCCCGCGCCCGACGCGCCGCCCGTGCTGCTCGCCGCCAAGGGCATCACCTTCGACAGGTAACGTGCTGTGCTGTGCGCGTGACGGCGTTCGAGCGCGCGTGGATCGAGGCGCAGCGCATGGAGGCGTTCCTGGCCGTGGCGCGCGGCTCGTGCGAGGAGCCGCTGTTCCTGCAGTGCGAGTACACGCCCGCGCCCGACGCGCCGCCCGTGCTGCTCGCCGCCAAGGGCATCACCTTCGACAGGTAACGTGCTGTGCTGTGCGCGTGACGGCGTTCGAGCGCGCGTGGATCGAGGCGCAGCGCATGGAGGCGTTCCTGGCCGTGGCGCGCGGCTCGTGCGAGGAGCCGCTGTTCCTGCAGTGCGAGTACACGCCCGCGCCCGACGCGCCGCCCGTGCTGCTCGCCGCCAAGGGCATCACCTTCGACAGGTAACGTGCTGTGCTGTGCGTGTGACGGCGTTCGAGCGCGCGTGGATCGAGGCGCAGCGCATGGAGGCGTTCCTGGCCGTGGCGCGCGGCTCGTGCGAGGAGCCGCTGTTCCTGCAGTGCGAGTACACGCCCGCGCCCGACGCGCCGCCCGTGCTGCTCGCCGCCAAGGGCATCACCTTCGACAGGTAACGTGCTGTGCTGTGCGCGTGACGGCGTTCGAGCGCGCGTGGATCGAGGCGCAGCGCATGGAGGCGTTCCTGGCCGTGGCGCGCGGCTCGTGCGAGGAGCCGCTGTTCCTGCAGTGCGAGTACACGCCCGCGCCCGACGCGCCGCCCGTGCTGCTCGCCGCCAAGGGCATCACCTTCGACAGGTAACGTGCTGTGCTGTGCGCGTGACGGCGTTCGAGCGCGCGTGGATCGAGGCGCAGCGCATGGAGGCGTTCCTGGCCGTGGCGCGCGGCTCGTGCGAGGAGCCGCTGTTCCTGCAGTGCGAGTACACGCCCGCGCCCGACGCGCCGCCCGTGCTGCTCGCCGCCAAGGGCATCACCTTCGACAGGTAACGTGCTGTGCTGTGCGCGTGACGGCGTTCGAGCGCGCGTGGATCGAGGCGCAGCGCATGGAGGCGTTCCTGGCCGTGGCGCGCGGCTCGTGCGAGGAGCCGCTGTTCCTGCAGTGCGAGTACACGCCCGCGCCCGACGCGCCGCCCGTGCTGCTCGCCGCCAAGGGCATCACCTTCGACAGGTAAGCGTGCTGAGCGCGCTGGGCTCTTACCTTCGACAGGTAACGCTCGCCACGATACTTTTGACAGGTAACACCTTCAACAATACCTTTGACAGGTAACACCTTCAACAATACCTTTGACAGGTAACAACTTCAACATGACTTGAAAGGTGAAAACACTGTTTTTTACCTGTCAAAGGTATTGTGATAAATGGATATGTCGGCACCATGATAAATGTTTTAGTAGGACGTTTGTGACGATGTTTATTGTAGTGTGTAAGTTTTACACAAATGAGGCTATAGATCGTGTCTAGAATTCGCCGCCAATTCACACGTGTTGGCGAGCTACTGGGTGAATTTAAAAAACGCGCGTAAATCGCGTGTAGTGTGGCTGACTGCTCGTTGTTGCAGCGGCGGGCTGTGCCTGAAGCGGCCGGAGCTGATGCAGGAGATGCGCGGCAGCATGGCGGGCGCGGCCGTCACGCTGGCTACGCTGCGCGCGCTCGCCGAACTGAAGGTGCGCGGGGAACAGCCACCTTATTATCTGCTAGTAAAATCTGTATGGTACAACGTGTGGCAAGGGCTATGTTGACATTGCGATATATTCAATATTAGCTTTTGCCCGCGTGAAGTTTGGGTTTTAAAATCCCTCGGGAACCTTTAGATTTTTTCGGATAAAATACTTCTGTCATTCTCTAGGTCCTCAACTATAACCGTGTTTAAAAAATCACTTCGATCCTTTGTTGCGTGATCGAACGAGAAACCAATAAACAAACCCACTTTTGCATCACCCGTTTATTTATAATATTATGGATAATCGGGATAATCCAGCATTTTTGTTACTTGTCAAAAATTGTATGCACTTTTTGACAACTATGGCGCTGCGCAAATGTAGACAGTTTTTGTTACCGACACGAGACACCATCACAGGAAACTGATTTTGTGTTCAGTTTTGACTGTGCGTGGGTGTCAAGTGCACTTGAGCAATGGATACCAAAAGTGCCTATGTCTGTGCAGGTAGTGGTTCTTTCATATTGATTGTAATAAAAGAGAATAAAATAGAACAATTTTTTATTGAAATAAACTTTATAAAGTGCTTTCGAGTAAAATATTTATAAGTAACTTTTAACAACTTCACCAATACTTTCGACAGGTAACATCTTTAACAATACCTTTGACAGGTAAACACTTCAACAATACATTTGACAGGTAACACCATAGTGCTATCTGAATTCTGACTGCAACACAAGACACAAACAGACACTCTGTTTGTTCAGCGCCTAACCAAGTTGTTGGGTGACTTATCGACAGATTACAGAAAGACTTAATGTAGGAACCGGGTGTAAATAAAGATTAAACACTTGTGGTCCGCAGGTGCCCATAAACGTGTGCGCGGTGATCCCGCTGTGCGAGAACATGGTGAGCGGGCAGTGCATGAAGGTGGGCGACGTGGTGCGCGCGCTCAACGGACTGTCGCTGCAGGTGATGCGCCACTCCACTGCCATTATACCTCAACATCATCATCATCATAAACGTGTGCGCGGTGATCCCGCTGTGCGAGAACATGGTGAGCGGGCAGTGCATGAAGGTGGGCGACGTGGTGCGCGCGCTCAACGGACTGTCGCTGCAGGTGATGCGCCACTCCACTGCCATTATACCTCAACATCATCATCATCATAAACGTGTGCGCGGTGATCCCGCTGTGCGAGAACATGGTGAGCGGGCAGTGCATGAAGGTGGGCGACGTGGTGCGCGCGCTCAACGGACTGTCGCTGCAGGTGATGCGCCACTCCACTGCCATTATACCTCAACATCATCATCATCATAAACGTGTGCGCGGTGATCCCGCTGTGCGAGAACATGGTGAGCGGGCAGTGCATGAAGGTGGGCGACGTGGTGCGCGCGCTCAACGGACTGTCGCTGCAGGTGATGCGCCACTCCACTGCCATTATACCTCAACATCATCATCATCATAAACGTGTGCGCGGTGATCCCGCTGTGCGAGAACATGGTGAGCGGGCAGTGCATGAAGGTGGGCGACGTGGTGCGCGCGCTCAACGGACTGTCGCTGCAGGTGATGCGCCACTCCACTGCCATTATACCTCAACATCATCATCATCATAAACGTGTGCGCGGTGATCCCGCTGTGCGAGAACATGGTGAGCGGGCAGTGCATGAAGGTGGGCGACGTGGTGCGCGCGCTCAACGGACTGTCGCTGCAGGTGATGCGCCACTCCACTGCCATTATACCTCAACATCATCATCATCATAAACGTGTGCGCGGTGATCCCGCTGTGCGAGAACATGGTGAGCGGGCAGTGCATGAAGGTGGGCGACGTGGTGCGCGCGCTCAACGGACTGTCGCTGCAGGTGATGCGCCACTCCACTGCCATTATACCTCAACATCATCATCATCATAAACGTGTGCGCGGTGATCCCACTGTGCGAGAACATGGTGAGCGGGCAGTGCATGAAGGTGGGCGACGTGGTGCGCGCGCTCAACGGACTGTCGCTGCAGGTGATGCGCCACTCCACTGCCATTATACCTCAACATCATCATCATCATAAATGTGTGCGCGGTGATCCCGCTGTGCGAGAACATGGTGAGCGGGCAGTGCATGAAGGTGGGCGACGTGGTGCGCGCGCTCAACGGACTGTCGCTGCAGGTGATGCGCCACTCCACTGCCATTATACCTCAACATCATCATCATCATAAACGTGTGCGCGGTGATCCCGCTGTGCGAGAACATGGTGAGCGGGCAGTGCATGAAGGTGGGCGACGTGGTGCGCGCGCTCAACGGACTGTCGCTGCAGGTGATGCGCCACTCCACTGCCACTATACCTCAACATCATCATCATCATAAACGTGTGCCCGGTGATCCCGCTGTGCGAGAACATGGTGAGCGGGCAGTGCATGAAGGTGGGCGACGTGGTGCGCGCGCTCAACGGACTGTCGCTGCAGGTGATGCGCCACTCCACTGCCATTATACCTCAACATCATCATCATCATAAACGTGTGCGCGGTGATCCCGCTGTGCGAGAACATGGTGAGCGGGCAGTGCATGAAGGTGGGCGACGTGGTGCGCGCGCTCAACGGACTGTCGCTGCAGGTGATGCGCCACTCCACTGCCATTATACCTCAACATCATCATCATCATAAACGTGTGCGCGGTGATCCCGCTGTGCGAGAACATGGTGAGCGGGCAGTGCATGAAGGTGGGCGACGTGGTGCGCGCGCTCAACGGACTGTCGCTGCAGGTGATGCGCCACTCCACTGCCATTATACCTCAACATCATCATCATCATAACCCAAATGTTGGATACTCAGATAGGATCTGTCAAACTAGATAAAAAACGTGCCGCTCGCGCTGTTCACTGCTGCTCAAAGAAAATCAATCTACTTAACGGATGTAAATAACTTGACGATGTTACTAAACTTATTTTTTGTCCTCGTCAGATCGAGGACACGGACATGGAGGGTCGGCTGGCGCTGGCCGACGCGCTGGTGTACGGCCAGGCGCTGTACAAGCCCTCGCTCGTCATCGACGTCGCCACGCTCACGCGTAAGTAGATCGAGGACACGGACATGGAGGGTCGGCTGGCGCTGGCCGACGCGCTGGTGTACGGCCAGGCGCTGTACAAGCCCGGCCTCGCTCGTCATCGACGTCGCCACGCTCACGCGTAAGTAGATCGAGGACACGGACATGGAGGGTCGGCTGGCGCTGGCCGACGCGCTGGTGTACGGCCAGGCGCTGTACAAGCCCTCGCTCGTCATCGACGTCGCCACGCTCACGCGTAAGTAGATCGAGGACACGGACATGGAGGGTCGGCTGGCGCTGGCCGACGCGCTGGTGTACGGCCAGGCGCTGTACAAGCCCTCGCTCGTCATCGACGTCGCCACGCTCACGCGTAAATAGATCGAGGACACGGACATGGAGGGTCGGCTGGCGCTGGCCGACGCGCTGGTGTACGGCCAGGCGCTGTACAAGCCCTCGCTCGTCATCGACGTCGCCACGCTCACGCGTAAATAGATCGAGGACACGGACATGGAGGGTCGGCTGGCGCTGGCCGACGCGCTGGTGTACGGCCAGGCGCTGTACAAGCCCTCGCTCGTCATCGACGTCGCCACGCTCACGCGTAAGTAGATCGAGGACACGGACATGGAGGGTCGGCTGGCGCTGGCCGACGCGCTGGTGTACGGCCAGGCGCTGTACAAGCCTGTAAGGCGGGGTCTTGGGGGCGTAATGAAACACCGAATGTTGGATTAATACTAACTTTATTCTAATAGATACACTCTTTATATTCTTACACTCTACATCTCCCTTCCTTTCATAAAAAAAAATTTGTATGTTATATAATTTTTTTTTGTTATACAGACTGGTTAAATACATTATTAGCTTAATAATAAAACTTACTCACTAGAATTGAACAATTTTGTACGATTCTTATGAACTATATCTAATTTACCGTTTTTATTAATCTGCACATTTGGTGGCATGTCTTTGACCACTTTGTAAGGACCTAAATAAATACTCTCCATTTTGCTACAATTTTCGTTTTTTATTAGAATTAAATCTCCTGGATTGTACACTATAGGATTAATGCATTTATCATAAACTGATTTTCTTAATTCCTTGCTTTTGACTAAATTTTCCCTTGCTTCTTTTTGCGATAATTGTAACCGATATTTTAATTCACATGGGTAATTTTCGTGATTATATAATGGTTCTACCTCTTTAGTATTTAGATCACTAGGAAGTGAACAGATTTTCCCAAATACTAATTCGTAAGGAGTAAATCTAGTTTCAGAATGGACTGAAGTGTTATGTGAAAAACACCAAAAGGGAAGCCATTGGCTCCATGTTTCGGGATGGTTGTCTGTTTGTATACGTAAAAATGAGTTTAGGTGTTTGTGAGAATTTTCCAATGCACCAATGCTTTGATGGTGGTAAGCTGTGGAACTTAAATGATTAATTTTTAAAAGTTTACATACCTCTTTAAACACTGAAGACTGGAATTCCGAACCTCTGTCAGTTCCAATTTCCCGTGGTAACCCGTAGAGAAGTATGAAGCTATTAACTAAAGCTTGAGCTACCTCCTCTGACTTTTTAGAAATTAAAGGATGTGCTACCACATATTTAGTTAGCTCGCATTGCAGCGTGAGTATATATTTGTTACCGTAATTATCTCTATCTAGTGGACCTACCAAATCTAAATAAACCTTCTCAAATGCTGTTGTAGCTGTTGAAGTGATAACCATCGGTTCTTTGATACGTACTGCATGTTTTTCTTTTTGACATTTTTCACACTTTTTAACGAATTCTCTAACATCTTTCTGTAATCCTGGCCAGTAAAAATATTTTTTAATGTTATTGAACATCCTTCTCATGCCCGCATGGCCACTTGTGGGCAAAAGATGGAAGTCGTTCAGGATCACTCTTCTATCATCTTTATTTTCTATTCGTTGTACACAATTCAATATATAAAATCGTGTCGCGCACCTATTTTGTAATGATTTAACTTCACTTGACAATTTTTCAATGAATATTTTATTACTTTTATTTTTTATTATATATATTTCGTCGACGTTTATTTGTTTACAGAGACTATCCAACTCCCTCACAAATGCGGCTCGCGTCAATTGTGATTGGAAAGCAGGATTAATAAAAATTGTCAACTTACTTTCAACATAGCAAAACGCGTTTCTTTCCATAGTAATTTTACGTTGTCTTCTAAGACTTTCTAATTCCTCTTTCTCTATAAATCTAAGTTCTACTGCTTCTCTTGGTTTCGTATGACTTCCAATCACCTTTGGTTGATCAGGCCAACTGTGATTTGAAATCATATCGCAAGGAGCTTGCTGTTGCATTCTTCTCGCCTGTGCCCTAGTAGTTACGTTTATATTGCATTCGCTCATATTTTTTAAATCATCCGACGTAAAAGAAATTCGAGACAAGGCATCTGCAGCTGCATTATCTGAACCCTTTACGTATTCTACAGTAAAATCGTATTCTTCCAATATTAACCTAAACTTCATAAGCCTGCTTGATGGATCTCGCATATTGAATAAGTAAATTAATGGACGATGATCCGTAATAATTTTGAATTTACGACCATATAAGTATGGACGAAAATATTTTACCGCCCAAACTATAGCCAAAAGTTCTTTTTGAATCGTAGGATAATTTTGCTCATTTTTATTTAAAGCTCTGCTAGCATAAGCTACTGGACGACCGTCCGAATTCGATAGTATGGCTCCTATCGCGTAACCCGATGCGTCTGTTTGTACGATAAACTCGTTAGCTTCTGAAAAATCTGGGTATTGAAATACTGGAGGTGAAACTATACAACTTTTCAGAGTTTGAAATGATTTTTGGCAATCTTCATCCCAAATAAAAGAGACATTTTTCCTACACAGCTTATGTAAAGGATAAGCTTTTTCCGCAAAATTTGGTATAAATTTCCTATAATAGTTGACAAAGGCTGTGAATCGCTTGACCTCGTCAACAGACTTTGGACAAGGATAATTTTTAACAACTTCTATTTTCCCTGGATCCGGCAAGACACCTTCCTTTGATACTACATGCCCTAAATAATTAATTTCCTTTTTGAAAAATTCGCATTTTGTAGGGTTAAGTTTAAGATTGACTTTGCGTAACCTCTCAAAAACATCTTGTAAATTTTTCGACTTTTCTGCCAAATTCCTTCCGAAAACAATTAAATCATCTTGATAAACTAAGCATTTTTCATATGTAAGACCCGCCATAGCCATTGTCATCATACGAGAAAATGAAGAAGGGCTAGTTTTCAACCCCATAGGCATTCTTGTCAGTTGATAACGTCCCGAAGAAAATGCTGTATATTTTCGGCTGTCTTTCTCAAGTTCAACATTATGAAAGCCTTGGTATAAATCTAAATGACTGAAATAAATACATCCTGACAAAGAATCTAGTATTTCGGTTATGTTTGGGAGAGGGAATTTATCGTCTTGAATACAGTTGTTTAATTTCCTATAATCGATTACTAATCTCCATTTTTTCTCACCAGTAGTGTCAAGCTTTTTTGGAACTAATAACACGGGGCTACTCCATTCACTTGTACTCTCCTCAATAATTCCTTCCTCCAACATTTTTCCTATCTGTCTATCAATTTCTTTCTTCTGAGCGTGAGGTAATCTATATGGTTTAGAGAATATAGGAGACACATTCGGCTTTAGAGTTATCGAGTGCTTATAAATATTAGTCGTGGCTAATCTATCCCCTGGTAAATAAAATACGTCACTATACTTTGCGCATAGGTTCCCTACAGAAACCTGTTCTTCGTTATTTAGATGGTCTAATTGCAACGATGAAAACAATTTCTTAACACGATCAGCATTCGATTCGCAGTTCGTAAAAGCGCATATTTTATAATCACAAGCTCTATGAATAATCGGTTTGATTTCATTCAGTGTAAAATGATGCTCCGTAGTGTTTAATATTTTTATAGGTATTCTGCCGCATATTGGTTTAACCAGCGAACTTGCTAAGTAAATCCCGTCATTGATATCTGACGCGCAGACTATGCACTCATCTGTAAAGTCTGTTTGTATATAGTGAATCGACTCGCATCTCGGTGGTATCACCAAACGCTTATTGTCTACAGTATAAATTGACAAATTAATTTCGTTATTACAAGTAGTCAATGTTATTTTATTTAGATTAAAATTTAATACCGCTTTATATTTTGTCAGAAAATCTTGTCCGATGATGCCATTCGCTCTAATTGGCAAGTAATTAAATATATAAAATTTATTCTTCAGTTGATGCCCATTTACATCTAAGTTTAAATAACAATATCCAAGCGTTGTAATCGTACCTCCTACACCTGTTATGGTGATGTTTTCTTTGCAATATGAAATTTGACTTTCTAGAACATGTTTATACTTTATAGCTGAGATCGATGCTCCCGTATCGAGTAACCAATTATATGAATGATTGTTTAAAGATAAGCTAATTGAACAATTACTATTACATGACAATATTTTAGTCACGAAAAAATTTTTTTTCTGTATTTGTTGGTTCCGGTTTTGCTTCCGGTTCTGATAAAACATTAATATTTTTATTGCTCATCCTTTGATTTCGATTATAATTATTATGATAGTATGACCTACCTCTGTATGGCCGGCCGCGGGACGAATCCTGCTGCTGGTGTTGGTTGCGAGGCCCATTCCATCCACCGCGCCGCCCGTTATTGTTATAAACTCCTCCCCGCTGAGGCCTACGCTGATGATATGTTTGGTTCGCGTATCCTCGCCGTCCTGTTGTAAAATTCTGCCTGAAACCTCTATTATTATGGTAAATACCAAGAACTTCGCCAAAACTTGCCGACGAAGACATTTCTTCATCTTGTGCCGCCTGAATCGCCTCCTTGAGGGAATTGAAATTTCTAGACGCTATTATAGTGCTCAATCTTCGGTTTCGCAAGCCATCGGCAAATTTTTTTACCGCATGTTGTTCATTTATTGGTTTGAGAAAATTGTAACCTTCGGTATTCCCTTTGGCCTGCGACACCGTGAGATTCACGAACAGATCGGATATTTGTTTGCCGTAGTCTTTTATTGACAAGTCGTTCTGCCTTATTGAGTTAAGTTTGGTCTGGATAGCTGTTGCAGACTTTTGAGGCAATAAAACCCTTTTCATGTCACTCACTAACTCATCCACACCTGGGTAGTCGGGAGACAATTCCAATTTTGCAGATTGGGATAATCTATTTTTTAATACAAAATTAACCAGTTGTCTCCTGCATTCCGGTGCAGTAAGTATGGAATTGTAATATTCGATCCCATCAATTAACTGTTTGATGTTTGCCTCCTCATCAGTCATGAGGGGCCATAAATTTAACGCCACTTTAATATCGAAAGTAGCCATTGTTATATAATCCTTACTTTTACATACTTTACATAAGTCAATTACGTCGGTGTATGTGTTTTGAAATTTTTCAATGTATTTATAAATTAACTCAGAATCGCTACTTGATACTTTGCCTTTCTTAATATCGCTTGATATTTGAGACACATAATTAGTATATCTTATAAAAATATTATTTGCTTCACCAAATTTTTTATTCAGTAGACTCTCAGTTCTACGTCTTGGACCCACTTTAATCAAGTATACTCTTATTTCTTTAATTTCATTACATAATAATTCTAAAGTAGATGCCATAACTTATAATAACAATAACATAGTATACGCAGTTTATCTCTATCGAATACATTTTATTAATTCTACACTTAAGTATGTAATTTGATGCGTGATTATTGTCTCTTCAGTTCAATGCACTTAGAATAATAAAGTATTTGTAGTTTATACACGTAATAGTTCTACACAGGTTTAGGTAAATGGAATAAAGTTACTGTATGACACTGCACATAATTTCGCACGATTTCACTTTTAAACTTCCGCACTGACCCTAGGTGATTGCGGAATTGCACGCAGGAACGAACGCCGCAGGGTGTGATGGTGGAATTGCTGATCAAACCACTGAAGATGGCATTTTTTGTACGAGCTGTATGCCGCATATAGTACTCCCAACAACATTACAGTCAACATTATGAGTAAAATAATATTCGTGGTGCTAATATGCATCCTAATTTCTTCCACGGATGCCTGGTTTGAACCACCGGCCGCGTTTTGGGCAATGATAACCTCTTCTTTTAGACTTCCTGCACCCATTTTCTTGTTTTTAAACCTTGAAACAGTCTTTTACGCCATCCACAGCATAATAATATAACCATTATGACGACTACTATTAACGCAGCTGTCATTGCAAAAATCATAATCCAGTCTTTAAAAAAGTTATCAATTTCCAATAGTATTTTATTACTTGATTCACACATGTTCAAATTAAAAACACAATAAACCTATCTGTACTGCGCGGATGACCCGGATGCCATATAAGGCAGGGTCGCCATGTAAGGCGGGGTCTTGGGGGCGTAATGAAACACCGAATGTTGGATTAATACTAACTTTATTCTAATAGATACACTCTTTATATTCTTACACTCTACAAGCCCTCGCTCGTCATCGACGTCGCCACGCTCACGCGTAAGTAGATCGAGGACACGGACATGGAGGGTCGGCTGGCGCTGGCCGACGCGCTGGTGTACGGCCAGGCGCTGTACAAGCCCTCGCTCGTCATCGACGTCGCCACGCTCACGCGTAAGTAGATCGAGGACACGGACATGGAGGGTCGGCTGGCGCTGGCCGACGCGCTGGTGTACGGCCAGGCGCTGTACAAGCCCTCGCTCGTCATCGACGTCGCCACGCTCACGCGTAAGTAGATCGAGGACACGGACATGGAGGGTCGGCTGGCGCTGGCCGACGCGCAGGTGTACGGCCAGGCGCTGTACAAGCCCTCGCTCGTCATCGACGTCGCCACGCTCACGCGTAAGTAGATCGAGGACACGGACATGGAGGGTCGGCTGGCGCTGGCCGACGCGCTGGTGTACGGCCAGGCGCTGTACAAGCCCTCGCTCGTCATCGACGTCGCCACGCTCACGCGTAAGTAGATCGAGGACACGGACATGGAGGGTCGGCTGGCGCTGGCCGACGCGCTGGTGTACGGCCAGGCGCTGTACAAGCCCTCGCTCGTCATCGACTTCGCCACGATCACGCGTAAGTAGATCGAGGACACGGACATGGAGGGTCGGCTGGCGCTGGCCGACGCGCTGGTGTACGGCCAGGCGCTGTACAAGCCCTCGTTCGTCATCGACGTCGCCACGCTCACGCGTAAGTAGATCGAGGACACGGACATGGAGGGTCGGCTGGCGCTGGCCGACGCGCTGGTGTACGGCCAGGCGCTGTACAAGCCCGGCCTCGCTCGTCATCGACGTCGCCACGCTCACGCGTAAGTAGATCGAGGACACGGACACGGAGTGTCATTATCGGTCATTATAGGTGCGCGCTTATTTATTACGAGATGGTTCTAACATGTGGCGAGAGATGGCGTTGATTCTAAAAGGTAATGTTTTTAAAAGGAACTTTGTTCCCAATCCCACCATCTTAAACCCCCCCCCGTGCACTGTCTAAGGGGCTGGGTTGGAAATAAAACACTCGTTTGAACTAAAAAGGGAGGGTAGATATAATGTGGGTCCAAGGAAGAACAACTTATTATGACTGCATTACCTGAATATAAGCTTTTGCCTACAATAAGATAGCACGACTCAGTCTGACAGCGCCATCTATGATTGGATTTCCACAACATGGCAATAAATAATCAATTTCGCGATTCAAGATTGTACAGCGCCATCTAGGCTTCGGTCGTGAGCAAACTTCGTTCCGAGTGGTCCACGACACTCGCGCATTTTAGTTAAATTGGGTTCTTGGCTTTTGATGGTATATCTTAACAGCAGCAGTATAATAATGTGTCTGAGTAGTTGAGAGTATGGTTGTAGTCAGCAAGAGCGTCGCCAGCCGAAGGCCAAGGTGGGGGGGGGGGGGGGGGCAATTTGATACGTTTGATCCCTAGAAAACAGGGTTCCTACTACATTTTTAAAAACCTTACCCTATGCGGACGAAGTCGAGGGCAAAATCTAGTTAAGTATAAGTTTTTTAGCTTTACAGTTGAAGATTTGGCAGCGGTATCTGGATTTCAATGAAGTATCTACTAGTACTATATTTTTCAAATGTCTAGGGGGGGGGGGCAGCTGCCCCTGCCCACTCCCCCTTGGTAGTCAGTAGGCGTGTGCGCGCAGGCGGCGTGCTGCTGGCCACGGGCGGCGGCGCGTTCGGATGCTTCTCCAACTCGGAGGGCGCGTGGCGAGCGATGCGCGACGCGGGCGCCGCGACGGGCGACCGGCCGTGGCGCTTCCCGCTCTGGGACTATTACCAGAAGCAGATTGACAGTGAGTGTCATGCCCGCTTACACCAACCATACCCAAATCATCGGCTGAAATGGGGCTACTTTCTGTCTGCCCGTCTTGTGTTGAATTATAATTAGGTATGCTTTTGTGGAACTTCCTCTCATTGTGGATACACTGCATACATAGCATAGTAGGTATCTATTGTATTGTAAACTTGTTTTGAAAAGACTAACCGCAGAGTTTCTTGCTGGTTCTTCTCGGCAGGAAGGACATTCCGAACCAGTGGTAGACTCATCGTCGTTTCAAAAGCACTTGTAATAAAGTTTAGTTGAATAAAAAACATTTCTATTCTATTCTATCTCCAAAGTAGAAGTTACGTAGGTAGCGCCTAAATACAATCGCTTACCCAATGTAATTTTGGAGTCTCGTAAAGGTTCGTGAAAACGAAATTGGCGGAAAGCGTCACCCAACTTTTTGACGACCTCCCTGGCGCAGTGGCTTATAACTGGGAGGTCTCGGGTTCGATTCCCTTCGAGGTCAATTCGGGAATTTATAATTTCTAGATTGTCTCTGGTCTGGTCTGGTGGGAGGCTTTCGTTGGCCGTGGCTAGTTACCACCCTACCGTCAAAGACGTGCCGCCAAGCGATTTAGCGTTCCGGCGCGATGGCGTGTAGAAACCGATTAGGGGTATGGGTTGAATGTTCACTGCCGTATCCCTTCTAAGTTGGTCCGCTACCATCTTAGACTGCATCGTCACTTACCATCAGGTGAGATCGCAGTCAAGGACTATCTTGTCATCGAATAAAAAAAACCTTAGCTCAGGTAGTCCGTACAAGTTAGGGAACATTGGTGAAAACGGGCACCAGATATGTTTATAGTTTGATATTTATTTTCATGGTTATCGGATCCTACCGACTGCGCCATTTGTGATATCGGAAATGAATTGAAAGAAGTCAAGCATCATTTTATGTACCCTCACCTCAATACATAGCAATAAGAAAAGTGTGGGAAGAATTGTGGAGTCCAATAAGGAATTATTATTAATTATCGACGTAGTTCTTAATTAATCAAAAATAAAGTTAAAATTTTGAGTGTGAATCAAAATATCAGTTTCATAATACTTAATTACCTACTTATCATTTAGCTAAATGATGATAAAACGAATTTATAGCTATAAATTCGTATGTGCGTTACAGACAACTCCGCGGTGGATCTGAGGAACAAAGGCTCGGGCACTGCGACGGCGTGTATCGGGGCTGCTTTTCTAAAGGTTCTGTTCATATCGTTCTTTATTTCATTTTACCATTACCGTTAGCTCCGCTTTTATAATTTCCTTTGTAACTATTTCGGCGTAGTCAAAGCTAATTGGGGCTGGGGCCTGGGCTAGAGATGTATTTTCAACCGGCAGATCTGTAATAGTTGAAGTGAAATATTTGACCATCCTGACCCATCTTCTGTTACACTTGACTAAAACCTGTTGTATGCTACTGTTCAGAACTTCATCTGCGGCGAGTGGGTGCACGTGGACATGACGGGCGTGGGGCGCGTGACGCCGGGCGCGGGCGCGGCGCCGCCCTACCTGCACCCGCGCCGCATGTCGGGCCGCCCCGCGCGCACGCTCGTCGCCTTCCTGGCGGCCGCAGCGCGCGTCAAGCTACACCAAGACGACAAGGCCGCCGCGGCGCCCCCGCGTCCCGCGCCCAACGCGTAGAACTACCCGCACCCGCCCCGCGCGCACGCTCGTCGCCTTCCTGGCGGCCGCAGCGCGCGTCAAGCTACACCAAGACGACAAGGCCGCCGCGGCGCCCCCGCGTCCCGCGCCCAACGCGTAGAACTACCCGCACCCGCCCCGCGCGCACGCTCGTCGCCTTCCTGGCGGCCGCAGCGCGCGTCAAGCTACACCAAGACGACAAGGCCGCCGCGGCGCCCCCGCGTCCCGCGCCCAACGCGTAGAACTACCCGCACCCGCCCCGCGCGCACGCTCGTCGCCTTCCTGGCGGCCGCAGCGCGCGCCAAGCTACACCAAGACGACAAGGCCGCCGCGGCGCCCCCGCGTCCCGCGCCCAACGCGTAGAACTACCCGCACCCGCCCCGCGCGCACGCTCGTCGCCTTCCTGGCGGCCGCAGCGCGCGTCAAGCTACACCAAGACGACAAGGCCGCCGCGGCGCCCCCGCGTCCCGCGCCCAACGCGTAGAACTACCCGCACCCGCCCCGCGCGCACGCTCGTCGCCTTCCTGGCGGCCGCCGCGCGCGTCAAGCTACACCAAGACGACAAGGCCGCCGCGGCGCCCCCGCGTCCCGCGCCCAACGCGTAGAACTACCCGCACCCGCCCCGCGCGCACGCTCGTCGCCTTCCTGACGGCCGCAGCGCGCGTCAAGCTACACCAAGACGACAAGGCCGCCGCGGCGCCCCCGCGTCCCGCGCCGGACGCGTAGAACTACCCGCACCCGCCCCGCGCGCACGCTCGTCGCCTTCCTGGCGGCCGCAGCGCGCGTCAAGCTACACCAAGACGACAAGGCCGCCGCGGCGCCCCCGCGTCCCGCGCCCAACGCGTAGAACTACCCGCACCCGCCCCGCGCGCACGCTCGTCGCCTTCCTGGCGGCCGCAGCGCGCGTCAAGCTACACCAAGACGACAAGGCCGCCGCGGCGCCCCCGCGTCCCGCGCCGGACGCGTAGAACTACCCGCACCCGCCCCGCGCGCACGCTCGTCGCCTTCCTGGCGGCCGCCGCGCGCGCCAAGCTACACCAAGACGACAAGGCCGCCGCGGCGCCCCCGCGTCCCGCGCCCAACGCGTAGAACTACCCGCACCCGCCCCGCGCGCACGCTCGTCGCCTTCCTGGCGGCCGCAGCGCGCGTCAAGCTACACCAAGACGACAAGGCCGCCGCGGCGCCCCCGCGTCCCGCGCCCAACGCGTAGAACTACCCGCACCCGCCCCGCGCGCACGCTCGTCGCCTTCCTGGCGGCCGCAGCGCGCGCCAAGCTACACCAAGACGACAAGGCCGCCGCGGCGCCCCCGCGTCCCGCGCCCAACGCGTAGAACTACCCGCACCCGCCCCGCGCGCACGCTCGTCGCCTTCCTGGCGGCCGCAGCGCGCGTCAAGCTACACCAAGACGACAAGGCCGCCGCGGCGCCCCCGCGTCCCGCGCCCAACGCGTAGAACTACCCGCACCCGCCCCGCGCGCACGCTCGTCGCCTTCCTGGCGGCCGCCGCGCGCGTCAAGCTACACCAAGACGACAAGGCCGCCGCGGCGCCCCCGCGTCCCGCGCCCAACGCGTAGAACTACCCGCACCCGCCCCGCGCGCACGCTCGTCGCCTTCCTGACGGCCGCAGCGCGCGTCAAGCTACACCAAGACGACAAGGCCGCCGCGGCGCCCCCGCGTCCCGCGCCGGACGCGTAGAACTACCCGCACCCGCCCCGCGCGCACGCTCGTCGCCTTCCTGGCGGCCGCAGCGCGCGTCAAGCTACACCAAGACGACAAGGCCGCCGCGGCGCCCCCGCGTCCCGCGCCCAACGCGTAGAACTACCCGCACCCGCCCCGCGCGCACGCTCGTCGCCTTCCTGGCGGCCGCAGCGCGCGTCAAGCTACACCAAGACGACAAGGCCGCCGCGGCGCCCCCGCGTCCCGCGCCGGACGCGTAGAACTACCCGCACCCGCCCCGCGCGCACGCTCGTCGCCTTCCTGGCGGCCGCCGCGCGCGCCAAGCTACACCAAGACGACAAGGCCGCCGCGGCGCCCCTGCGTCCCGCGCCGGACGCGTAGAACTACCCGCACCCGCCCCGCGCGCACGCTCGTCGCCTTCCTGGCGGCCGCAGCGCGCGTCAAGCTACACCAAGACGACAAGGCCGCCTCGGCGCCCCCGCGTCCCGCGCCGGACGCGTAGAACTACCCGCACCCGCCCCGCGCGCACGCTCGTCGCCTTCCTGGCGGCCGCAGCGCGCGCCAAGCTACACCAAGACGACAAGGCCGCCGCGGCGCCCCCGCGTCCCGCGCCGGACGCGTAGAACTACCCGCACCCGCCCCGCGCGCACGCTCGTCGCCTTCCTGGCGGCCGCAGCGCGCGCCAAGCTACACCAAGACGACAAGGCCGCCGCGGCGCCCCCGCGTCCCGCGCCCAACGCGTAGAACTACCCGCACCCGCCCCGCGCGCACGCTCGTCGCCTTCCTGACGGCCGCAGCGCGCGTCAAGCTACACCAAGACGACAAGGCCGCCGCGGCGCCCCCGCGTCCCGCGCCGGACGCGTAGAACTACCCGCACCCGCCCCGCGCGCACGCTCGTCGCCTTCCTGGCGGCCGCAGCGCGCGTCAAGCTACACCAAGACGACAAGGCCGCCGCGGCGCCCCCGCGTCCCGCGCCCAACGCGTAGAACTACCCGCACCCGCCCCGCGCGCACGCTCGTCGCCTTCCTGGCGGCCGCAGCGCGCGTCAAGCTACACCAAGACGACAAGGCCGCCGCGGCGCCCCCGCGTCCCGCGCCGGACGCGTAGAACTACCCGCACCCGCCCCGCGCGCACGCTCGTCGCCTTCCTGGCGGCCGCCGCGCGCGCCAAGCTACACCAAGACGACAAGGCCGCCGCGGCGCCCCCGCGTCCCGCGCCGGACGCGTAGAACTACCCGCACCCGCCCCGCGCGCACGCTCGTCGCCTTCCTGGCGGCCGCAGCGCGCGTCAAGCTACACCAAGACGACAAGGCCGCCGCGGCGCCCCCGCGTCCCGCGCCCAACGCGTAGAACTACCCGCACCCGCCCCGCGCGCACGCTCGTCGCCTTCCTGCCGGCCGCAGCGCGCGTCAAGCTACACCAAGACGACAAGGCCGCCGCGGCGCCCCCGCGTCCCGCGCCGGACGCGTAGAACTACCCGCACCCGCCCCGCGCGCACGCTCGTCGCCTTCCTGGCGGCCGCAGCGCGCGTCAAGCTACACCAAGACGACAAGGCCGCCGCGGCGCCCCCGCGTCCCGCGCCGGACGCGTAGAACTACCCGCACCCGCCCCGCGCGCACGCTCGTCGCCTTCCTGGCGGCCGCCGCGCGCGCCAAGCTACACCAAGACGACAAGGCCGCCGCGGCGCCCCCGCGTCCCGCGCCGGACGCGTAGAACTACCCGCACCCGCCCCGCGCGCACGCTCGTCGCCTTCCTGGCGGCCGCAGCGCGCGCCAAGCTACACCAAGACGACAAGGCCGCCGCGGCGCCCCCGCGTCCCGCGCCCAACGCGTAGAACTACCCGCACCCGCCCCGCGCGCACGCTCGTCGCCTTCCTGGCGGCCGCAGCGCGCGTCAAGCTACACCAAGACGACAAGGCCGCCGCGGCGCCCCCGCGTCCCGCGCCGGACGCGTAGAACTACCCGCACCCGCCCCGCGCGCACGCTCGTCGCCTTCCTGGCGGCCGCCGCGCGCGCCAAGCTACACCAAGACGACAAGGCCGCCGCGGCGCCCCCGCGTCCCGCGCCGGACGCGTAGAACTACCCGCACCCGCCCCGCGCGCACGCTCGTCGCCTTCCTGGCGGCCGCAGCGCGCGCCAAGCTACACCAAGACGACAAGGCCGCCGCGGCGCCCCCGCGTCCCGCGCCCAACGCGTAGAACTACCCGCACTCGCTCGTCGCCTTCATGGCGGCCGCAGCGCGCGTCAAGCCGGCCAAAGATAAGGCCGACGTGGCGCCCCCGCCGGACGTGTAGAACTGCTTCAACGCTTGTCACCATCGATTTCCACCAGTTTTGCGATTCTTGCCACCTGTGTGTTCATGTAAGACTGCGCGTCCAGTGAACGGGTCAATTTACCATCTTTATAGGTTCAAGTCCACGTTCGTAACCAGTTACGAAACAGGAAAAATTTTTCAGCGTTTTTTTTTCCAGGAAATTAGATAGAAAATTGAAAATTTCAAAGGATTTTTTTTCCAGGTTCGTAACTGTTTCGTAAGCGGCTACTAAACTAACTCTGCTTTTTCTGTAGCCACTGCACGATCTGTACATTTACCAAAATCTTAGGTTAGGTTGGGGCTGTACATAAATATTCAGGTTCAGCACTTAGGTTCTATTGGGTTAATATACGATCAATAAATAAAAAAAGTTAACTACGATCCATTTTTATTGTAAACGTAATATACTATATTTTTATGTCACGTTAAGAGGCAAATTAAAACTTAATTTTCATTTTATAGTCATTTACGAACCCAGTTAACCTTGATTATTAACCAGTTACAAAAAGACATTAATTTTATTCTTTTACGAACCCGGATTTTACATTCTGGATTAGTAGTTACGAAACGATGAAATTTTAGTTACTACGTGATTTTATTACGCCGAATTTTGTCGAATTTCTAACGAGGAACCATATTTTAACAGTTACGAACCAAGAAAAAAAAATCTTATTTCGTAGCCGGTTATGAACCTGGAAAAAAAATCCTTTTTCGTAACCGGTTACGAAACGCTGAAAAAATTTTCCTGTTTCGTAACTGGTTACGAACGTGGACCAAAGGTTTTTATACGCTAATAGATAGGTACAGTTTACAATTCTACTAACTTCAAATAAGTGTAACATGGCGCGAACGGACATTAGAACTCATTCATACCTCCTCCACATTTTTTTTGGCGACGACATGACTAAAACTACTTATACTGTCATGTACGATGAGCAATAAACTCGGTACCTAACAAAATGCAAATTAGTCTGTAGTAATATGAAAATTGTGCTAGTCATAAATCAAATTGTATCATTATTTAAAAGCAAATATAAATATTTTTTCTTAGTCTCGTTTTATTTTTCGAGTTGAGCGACACTTTTCAAGTCTAAATGCAATATAGTGGAGTACTTTATCAGCAACCCCTCAACGGCTCACTACTGAGTGCAGATCTCAGAGAATGGTTATGGTCCTCCAACACGCAGGCCCTGGAGAATTCTCAGGTTTCCTCACGATGTTTTCCTGCACCGTTGACTATCCACTAGGCTATCACTGCTTAAGTTTCAAGTCTAAATGCAATATAGTGGAGTGCCTACCTGCAGTTGTAATGTCAAATTGCATTACAAATACAATAAAGCTTGTACCTAAGTGTAGTTACTTCTTTATCCATTCGATTGCGAGCAACTAGGAGAGCGACAGTGACGATTATTTGATTAAGGGCCATTTTCACCACCTTCTGATTAGTGTCGGATAGCTTATTCGCATATTTTGTCTTTGTCACTTGACAAAGTAAGAAAGTGACAAAATTTACGGTCAGGCTATCCGACACTTCAGAAGGTATCATTTTTTTTGTTGGTGCAATATGATGCCCGTAAATCTCACCGTACTAAAATCATTGCAAAAACATGCATACGTATTTTGGCTAATTTTGTCATGTACCTTCTACACAATCACTAAACTAAGGGTCTGTGCCCACTAACGGCACGGCATGCAGGGGATTTTCATACGAAGAACAGATATAAGGCAAGTATATTTCTGTTCTGTATTAGTATGAAGATAAAATTGAAATTTCAATTTAGTTAAGAGATTGTGTATAATAAACCAGAATTAGCTTTTAAAATATTTCCTTTACACCATATACTTTCATCATCATCATTAGCAACCCATCAACGGCTCACTACTGAGCGCAGGTCACCTCTCAGAGAAGGGTTATAGCATAGTACAAACAGAATAGTCCACCACGCTGGCCCAATGCGAATCGGCGGACTTCACACACCTTCAAGAACATTATGAAAAACTCTCAGGTGTGCAGGTTTCCTCACGATGTTTTCCTTCACCGTTGAAGCAAGTGATATTTAATTGCTTAAACGCACTCGACTCTGAAAAGTCAGAGGTACCCAGGATCGAACCTGCGACCCCCCGAATAGGAGACCACAGTCCTAACCACTAGGCTATCACTGCTATACTTTAATTCTTATTCCACTAAAATCTCCAAGAAATCTATTGAGTTAGGTACTTTGAGTCCATACATTTTACAAGCTAGCACATTCTCATTCATTATTTATTTGTGACAATATCTCAAACTCAAGCAATTTTGAAAAACGAATCAATCGGTTAACCGCAGCACGTTTTAGAACCATGTGGATAGTATTAAACAAATTTAATTTTAATTTCTTGACGATTGATTTATGATAACAAAAAAAATAGTTATACTACGGCCGTTCCTGACACGTCGCGATTGAACTGACGACGTAACTTTGTAATGGCGTTGCAGTTACGATAAAATTATTATTGCTGGTTGTTTACCGTTTTAACAATTGATGAGCATTAAAACAACATTATTATATCAATAATCAATTAATGTTATAATTTTGTGCCAAACTGAGTGTCAAATAACTTGGTAAACAATATTTTTCTGATAGGTGTCAGGAACGCATTCTCTGAACGGCCGAACTTTATAACATCTTACTCTATTGATCATAAACTAATAGCCTAGGCAATGGAGCGGTCTGTTGTATGGAGACCCCCACATCAAATCCTCAGTCGATGAAATTTGGCGGGGTTGTAGTATGGGATGACCCAAAATTTACACAAAAATATCCAAAAAAAAATCCATGCGGAAGTTAGGTATTTATACCTAAAAGTACAAATAGCTCAATATTTTGAAATAAATAATTTCTCCGTCCAATTTTTTTTTACCAAACTAATTATTAGCTTTAATAAGAGGTACTTGATAAAAATCCAAAACTTTTTTCAAACGGAACTGTCACTTTTTAAAGAGGTTTCCTTTTTTGTCCGTAATTTCGACCACAAAATTGCTCAGTCAATTTTTTATTTTTAAATGTCCTTAACATGTAATTTAGCATAACGTGTAAGAAAATCCAAAAAAAAATCCATGCCAAAATCTATTTATCTTACTTCAACTGAAAATTGTTTATAACTCGGTATGAAAAATTTCTCAATCCAATTTCTTTTTTTTATCATAGTAGGTAGTCACATTTACACTCTTATCCTAAATATCCAAAAAAAATATCACGAAGAACATTGATATCGAAACAGATTTTTGGAAATCTAAACTGCGTTTTCGCGATAATGCACCTTAATTCTTGAGACATTGGGTATAGTTTAGCGTGCGCGAGCGAAGCGACTTCACAAAATAATATACATGTTACTACATGCCTTCTACAATGCTAAATATTGAACATAAACATGTAACTGAACATTAATTTATTTGTACAAGATAAATGAGCTTAAATAAGGGCTCATAAATTATTTTTTTTGTAAGCTTATGTCTAGGTAAGTAAATTAAAATAAAAAATTAAGTGGCACTCGGGGACTGCCGCAGTAAAGCTATTGCATAGCATTTTTTTATCAACTTATGCAATTATAATATTTATGCAATATTTTTTTTGCATAATAAAAATTATGCAAAAATTAATTATTTAATTAAAAAACAAACAAACAAGAAAAGCGCACTGTCAATTCTTCGCGAGTGAGATTCGAACCTGCGACATCAATCATCATACACCATACGGTAAAGAAAGCGGCCGCTCGCCCACTGCGCCGAACAGAGCTACTTGTGAACCTCTAAAATGTTGAACGCTTACTGAACGACGGTGTTAGGTTTTTTTTCGTTACGGAATTTCTTGATTCGGTCGCCGCGCTCAAACTGTTTGTCCTAGTTCAAAGCCCGCGATAAAAGCTATGCAATAGCTTAAAAACATACAGTCGAACTGAGAACCTCCTCCTTTTTAAAGTCGGTTATAAATACATAGGTAGGTATAACGAAATGGAACGGTTATCGAAATTATTGTGTGTCTATGCAATAGCTTAAAATTCAATTTTTTTCATTACTTGGATTTGAGGAAATAAAGGAGGAAATGTATTAAATATATTTTGTTTAAGTACGTATTTGGCACGCCAGAAATTTGCAAACTGTTTAAAGCAAAATGCTAGACAGTTTATGCAACTGATATCGACGCTGGAAATTTCAAATGTCGTAAGGGACATTCTGTCGTAAGTACACTTGATTCACCATCGAACTTGAAATTTTTCTTTCTATCGATCTGTATATTTATTTAAAATTTTGATATCTCTTATAATTATAAATAAGGACTGGAGATACGAAATGTAATACTTTGTAGTAAGTAACAAAAAAGTAAAATTTTAGTTAGTATAGATCAAATTTTAGATTCTAACTTTCTTGTACAGTACCCGGCGATATAAATTGCACATCGGCCATAAAGCCGATGTGAGATATATATCGCCGGTGCAATATATATGCCGATGTTGCAATATATATATATATATATATATATATATATATATATATATATATATATATATATATATATATATATATATATAATATATATATTATATATATTATATAGTAGTAGTACATACAGTACCCGGCGATATATATTGCACATCGGCCTTATGGCCGGGTACTGTAGCTTTTTGTAATGTCGTAATTCATTTCAAACTGTCTGGTTTCTATGCTGTAACGCGTCTACAAAAATTAAAAACTCTTTACGATCTAAAATCTATTTTGGTATTTAAAAATTTTGAATTAACATTGACGTAAGTAGCGACGAATTGATATCGACGCTGGAAATTTCAAATGTCGTAAGGGACATTTTGTCCTAAGTACACTAATTGATAATATACCATTGAACTCGAAATTTTTATCTCTATCGATCTGTATATTTTAAATTTTGATATCTCTTATAAATAAGGACTGGAGATACGAGATGTAATATTTGTAGTAAGTAATAAAAAAAGTAAAATTTTAGATCGTATAGATCAAATTTTAGTATGGAATACATAGCTGCGTAGTACGGCCGTTAATCACTGGCCTATATCATTGAGCTTAAGGTACCAACTCCTCAATCCTGATGCTGCTGGGCTTCGGCCCACCAGACTCAGCTAGCCTTAATTAAATCATTGGGTCGTTAAAATAATCTAGGAACTGACACAATATTGTAGAGATTTGTAGGGGCGGCAAAATTTGAATAGCCTACTGGCGGCAAATGTGTAAATCTGGTGTGCGTTGCGCCTCCGTTTGTTTCGACGTTTCTTATATGCCCATCCGACTTCAACATACGTGTAGAAACAAAGATTATATATGTAATTTATAGAGGCGTTTGAAGTTAGTTTTTTGAAAATCGTTATTATTTTTAGTGGCCTAGGAGTGCAATATTCTGCAGCATCAGGTCTGATTGTCAGGTCAGGTGATAGAATCTGGAGTTCGTGGTGTAGTCTAACTAAAGGTTTGGTAAACAAATTAATTGGTCTTTACAATATGAATTCACAATTTAATTTTAAATTTAATTTTAATGTAGTAGGTAGTTTTAATTTTAGAGTAAATTTAGGTTTAATGTAGTATACTGTATAAAGTCAAATTGTCATAATAAAAAAAAAAAATTATAATTATTCATCTACTAGTGGACCCGCCCCGGCTTCGCACGGGTAGGCTACAAAACAAACACAATGGTATAATCATCTAGGGCCTGGAGGTTAATGATAAATTCTATGTCTATGGCTAAAACCCTCATATAAATATGGAATGCCTCTATTCGATCTTTGTCCTTTACGTGAGTGACTTTTGCTGCTACCCGTGAAGCATTATGTCCTCTATCTCCTATAATATTTATCAGATCTTCATCAAAATTAGACAAACTATGCCTGATATTATACACTTTTAAATAAAGAAAGAATTATTAAAATCGGTTCATATTTGACTGAGTTATGGAGTAAAATCAACAATAAATTTCATCCCCTATCCTGGAGTAACCTTATGTTTTATCGGGATAAAAACTATCCTATATGTTGACCCGAAGTATCAGCTAAAGCTATACCAAATTTTATTTAAATCCGTTCAGTAGTTTTCGCGTGATGCGCGAACAGACAGACAGACAGACAGACAGACAGACAGACAGACAAAAATTAAATAAAAATCTGTTTTGGGTTCAGTATCGATAGTAAAGCATCCCCCAGTTAAAATTTTCAAAATATATTAAATGTACAGAAATCTTCCAGTTACAGTTTTATTATAAGTATAGATTAGTAGCCATACCGCTTGCCCTATTCACAATCAAAAATTATATATATAAACTTCCTTTTTTTGAAGTCAATTATAAAGTATCTAACTTTATTTTAGAGTAAATGAAATACAAAAATGGAAAATAAATTAATTTTTTTTTTGTTGGCAAGGGGGGCGCAGGCGGATTTTCGCACCCCGGCGTCCAGTGTGGTTAAGACGACCCTGTCTATGCAATGGTCTGATTCCAATCGAATGTGCTAGATAACATCCAAAGACATTACAAAGTATATTGTTTTTAACATACTTGGTAGTGTCTTGAAATAATAAGTTTTAAATATTTAAGAATCGACCTTAGCCTAAACGACACAAACAGCAAAAGGCGTTAGCTTAGTTTATTTACAAATAGCAAAAGCTCTTTGTTAATAAACTAAGTCAATTTAGAAAAAATGCATAAAAGAAGTGTCTCAATGAAAAATTAATGATTGTTAAAAATCAATGGAAGAAGAGTCCAACATTTCAAATGCACCAAAAATCTTCTAAAGATGTAAGAATTGAATTGGAACCTGAAATATCTGTAGCAAAATGCAATGATCTGAAAAGTTTAATGCAAATATAGAACTATAATATAAATATAGCCTACTGCCTATGTGTTAATCCTGTTTATAAGCTATCTCCATTCCAAATTTCCGCAAAATCGGTTCATTCGTTGTAGCGTGAAAAAGTAATAAACATCCATCCATACATCCTCACAAACTTTTGCATAGTCATCGCATCGCATAGTAGGAACTAGGATAGTAGGATATACTGCATCACAAAAAAAAAATTTTTGTGATGAAACTACAAATTTACGATTTTCGGATTTTTTCCTTTCTTTGTGCTACATGACATTGCTTCATGCCAAATTTCATGATTCTAGGTCAACAGGAAGTACCCTCTAGGTCTTGCGAGTGTTAAAATATGCGGCATAGATGGACCATAAAAGGCCATTGATACTATTTTCAACTTGATACCCTCCATGTGTTCCTGAGAAAAAGGGTATTGACAGACGGACAGACAGGCGGACAACGAAGTGATTCTAGAAGGGTTCCGTTTTTAGTACGGAGTACGGAACCCTAAAAATGAGAGTTATGACAGTTTAAAAGGTAAAATTTTGTTTGGTCCTCCTGAAAATTAGGGGTTTGTCGCATGTTTGTCGCTTACAAAATTTGAAATTTCCAGCATCGATGTATCAGATTACACACGGACCTCGGATTACAAAGGGCGTAAAGGACATTTTGGCCAAAACTTGAACTTTTTAATGGTATCATACTCAGTTTTTAACGCTCTTTCGATCTGTCTTATTTACGTCTCAATATTCGCTAAAAATGTCGTTTACGACCTAGATTTTTGGTGTTCTTAAACATGAATTTTCGAATAGGTCACTACTAATGGTACTACAGTATGTAATGCATACATAGCATAATATCTATTAAGTATATTGTAAAAGTATTTTGAAAAGAGCAACTGCCGAGTTTCTTGCTGGTTCTTCTCGGCAGGAACGGCATTCCGAACCAGTGGTAGACTCATTGACGATTGTAAAAAAACTTGTAAAAGTTTATTTGAATAAAAAAACATTTCTATTCTATTCTAATGGTCGTAAAGCTTGAGCTAAAACATAATATCATCAAAACTATTTTTTTTTTTATTTTAAAAAGTAAAAAATATTCATATCTATTTCTTCTTTATCAACCTATAAACGTCCACCCGCTTTCAGGAGTTCCGCAATGATTCCGTCATCACCAGGCGCTTTGTTGTTCTTGAGCTGTTTGAGAGCCATACTAATCTCGTATAGGCTGACTGACATCTGGGACATCTTGGGTATAGTTCATAAATCATAACCAATATTTGATCGTCATAGTCACCGTCGTTGGCAACAGTTTTTGATTGACAATTGCACAGTCGATTCAACGAAATACAGGCTCGCGTCACCGTAGAAAAAATATGTCGATATAATAGGCAGATAATATGTCGGGTCTCGTGACGTCACCACGCTCCTGCTTCCCTTGATGGATTAAATATAAAATATTTCTTTCTAAAATGTTTATAGTTTTTAATGCGCTTGATTATTTTTTGGATATTTTGATACTTGATACAAAAAAAATAATTTTAATCATATCAATAAAAAAAATGGATGGAGAAATTTTGCACTGTGAGTAAAAGGGTAGTTTTTGAAAAAAATATAGTCTCTTGGTATATTGTTTGGATTTTCAAGTTGTAGGTACAAAACGGCTATAAAAGGACATTCCAGTGAAAAAAATTCACAGAGCAATTTTTCGCTGCAAGTAACATTGAAAAAACGTATTTTTCAAAATTTATTGGTTTCGACTAGGAGTATATTTTGGATATTTTATATTTTGTTTCTAGACTTTACATGAATGTTTCAGGTGAAGAAAGTTTTGACCGAGCATTTTGCCGAACTGAGATATTAAGCATAAAAGAGTTTAGGTAAAAATACCTAACTTCCGTCCTAATTTTTTTTTGGATATTTATAAAATACTTTTAACTACTGATACTTTATCATTCTGTAAAGTTTCGTCGCCTGAGGAATTGATGTTGGGGTCCACTAGCTTCATTGCCTAGACTATAATTAAAATAACGTAAAAGCAATACAATATTTATTCTGGTCGATTGTGGAATAATGCATCAATCATTGTGGTGATAGGTTGAATTGCACTTTTGAAAATGAATCGAAATAATTTAAAAAGCAACCTCTTTATAGATTTAAACTAGGCTACGAATTAATAAATATTTTTTTTGGCTATTTTCAGAAATGACTTAATAATTGTTTATAACAAAACGAGAATTTATTTTTCAATTCCTTATAAAGAAAACTAAATAGGTAATAATTAGGTACATCGAATTTATGCTTGCTATGCAAAGCAAAGCTAGTCTCCCTTATAAAGGAGACAAGTCCATTGAAGCAAAGTGGTGTTCTGCGAACCAATCGCGTTGAGATGAGGTTATCAAAGTTATCGACGTCGTGTCCATCTATTTTATTATTGGTCTCTGCTGACCACGACTTTGCTTCAGTGGACTAGAACCCTTAAGGGGTGCGGCGACAATGGTCTAGTAAGGATAGAAAAAAATTTTTTAGTTCAATGCTTTAGTTGGGGATTTTTTTTAACTGTAAAACTTATTTGATTGCACCTGAAATAATTTGGTTTGTTGACTTTAGCTGTTTAATGTCAAAAACGGAGTCCCCATAAACATAGGTTCAGATTATTTGGGTATCATGCACTTTAAAAATCGGATCAGTACAGTTTTGTATCAAATATTGTGTGATGGAAATAGCTCTACCAGAAAGAGAGGGAAAAGTAAGTTTTGCTTAGGGTTAGGGGTACAGTTTCAGTTTTTAGTCATTTTATATAACAAAAATAAATGTGCTTTAAATAAAGAGGCACAGTGATTAAGTTCGAATTAATTTAATTTACAGATACAACTTAAGTTATAATAAATTATTATCAAACATACATTACAAATACAAGCACAATGATAATTAATTATGAAAGAACTACAATAATGCTATCCAGCTACAGTCGATCGGCAACTAAGAGCGTAATAACAGGAGGAGGTGAAATAAAACAACGATGCTTATTGACCTAAAAATGAAGAAACATTTATTTTCAGTATGTCTTTTGTATAATTTAATAACAGAATGAATCAAATGGTAAGAGAATAACAGCGGAGCACTTTTCACCGACAATACAAATATAATATTATTTATCAAGTAATTTACAGATACAATTAATTAATTATGCAGTACCAATAATTAATCTAATTTATTCGTTTACCGAGTCTGTCAAGTTTAAACATCAATAAGTAGATAATGTACAGCGGCGGTTGCTACGGCCACGGATCTTTTTTTTTTAGGATTTTTTAATTTTTAATCTTCACGTACTTTATAAATATCTCATACTTGAAAAAAATTTACATTAAAATGTATCGGAACGATACTAGATGTGCAGACCGCAGGCCGCACACACGCACGCAGTCGGCCGGCGCGGGACCGGCGCGGCGCCGGCGCGGGACCGGGGCGGGACCGGGGCGGGGCCGGCGCGGGCCCGGCGCGTCACGCACACACACCGACCGATATCACACAACGCGACGCACACCTATTCGTTTCGCCTTTGTACCGCTACACTTGAAGTTTTCTTCCTTACATAGTAAAATTAACGGAATACTTTAAAGTCTAAATAGGGAGGGAGCGCGCGCGCGCCTCCGATATACCTTAACTGAAACGATGACAATAGTAATTTATCGCAAACACTAGAGAAATGCAGGTCCAATACGATGGCAATATTGTGTGTCATGAAACAAAATGTATATTGAAATTCTCTGCTTTATACACACACACTAGCCGGCGGCTCACTTCGACGTCATCATGGTGACGAATTCTGAAAGCAAACAACAAAGGGTTACTGCGAGGCTACGACAGTGTGTCACACAGAACAGAACCGAGGATATAGAATAGTAGTCTTATGTGCAACGAAACCAAAACCGCGCCGGACACGCTCCGCGCGCGCGCACGTCGCCCGTGTGCGGAGCGCGACCGACGCCGGGGGGCATAAACAAACCATAAGAAACGGCCATACCTGTCATGCCACTACGAAGGGATAACGAAATACCACCCTCTGGATACATCGTCAATCAATGTTACAGTACAGCGACAGCGGTGTGATACAAACAGGACAGTAAACTAGTGTCGTGTGGCCGGTGCGGCGAGCGCGCGGCTCGGCTCGGCTCGGTTCGCTGGTATGTTTGCTGCTCGTTTTACAGAGTTAAGGCGCGGTAAGTGGGGACGATCTATCGGCGGTGGAACGCCAGGTGGTATTTCTATAAGAAAGATTTTGTACAGATATTAGACACATGCACCAGAGGCCGCCCGGGACCCCTAGCATGGAACTTTGGCACTCAGAATCTATTCCGAATGGCCGGCTGTCAGCCAAGCCAATCTGAATGGTTGTCACGTATAGCAATTCGGAGAGGAAGATCGCATCGTGACGCCCACAAGTTCGGTGCTAGGGGGTGTGCGGCCTTGAGAGTTAGAGGCACAAGAGAGTGAGGCCCCAGAGGGGGCGGGGGAGGGAGTAGGGAGCTACAACGAGCAGCAAACCACAGCAGGTACCTAGGGGACAGTATCGCGGTCCGCGGCGGCTCGGTACCGGTCGGTATCGCGAGCCGCGCGCTAGCGGCTGCCGTCGCCGACAGCGAATATCATTTGCGCGAGCGCGTGGAAGTCTGCAAGAAGAAACGCTCGTCGCTCACACCGCTCGCACACTGGCCACCGCTCACATAAGAGAGCATTTGACTGTGTCTCATAATATTTTCAAGTTGTAGGCCATTTGTGAAGCCCTAGAAGTCTATTTTTTTATGTGAAACATCTATAGCGGCGGCGGATCAGACCGACGTCTGTGTGACTACATACTACATACTACATACTGTTAGAGTGGCGATATAGTAATGTACGTAGTAGTATATATGTATGTAGTACGACACAGTGTTGTTTACTACGGTCTATCATGTGTCTTATTTAAAATATGACTGTTTTGCATTCCAACAAAACAGTTATTATGTGTGTGAAAAAACACACAGCATTGGTTGAAGAAGAAGAAGAAGCATCCATAGATCCTACCTTTATAGTACATGCTAAGCTTTCTTTACCTGTACTCTTCAACTATCTGTCACCTTCACGCACCAGCAGAGCGCGTCAAATCTCCTGTCAACGCGCACCTGTCAATGTCAACTCATAGTCTTCAATTAGCCACCAGCAAGCATCTTGCTCCAATGCTGTGTGTTTTTTCACACACATAATAACTGTTTTGTTGGAATGCAAAACAGTCATATTATATGTGTTTCCAAAACACACAGCATTGGTTGAAGACCTGTTTGATATCTGCTGGTGAAAGAGTACTACAAACGCTATGTGATGATAAAATCAAAATATAAAAATATCACTCCTGTATATTACATTATCACTGAAAAACAAAATTTTTAAATCCTGTTACACCTATCTCTTCATAATTTTAAATCTACTATTAATCATAAGAATCAATCAACTGAAAACACAGGGAAATAGTCACAACTCATATGACATATTGTGTGACCAAAAATTATTATAAAAGGAGATCACTATTCCTCTAATAAGGCACATTATGAGATCAAGAATTAATCTAAAAGACACTAATTTTTACTATTAATTCTCTACAAATACTTTGAGGTCAAAAATTCTGTATGTACCTCTAGGTACTTACAGACCCACTAAAGAATATTACAAACTAAAAATAAAGACTCTCTTGTAGAAATCACATTATTAGATCAAAAATTTAAATTATAATAAACACGGATAAATCAAAATTATTCTCTGAATTAACTTTCACCTCTTCTTCCTCTGAATCAACATTGATTCTTGAAAGAAAGAAAAATAAATGATTGCAAAACTATCTAATGGCTATTTGTTCTAGTTAGACTAGACTCTTTGTCTAGAATAGAATCAGACAGATTCTCTGCAGACAATAGAATTTTCTGAAGGTCTGGGAACTCCTCCAGTTACTTCTTTCTAGAATCTCCTCTACAGGTCTATTTTCAAAAAGCTTCTTGAAGCAGCTGCTCAGCGCACACTGCCTGGAAATGCATCTATTCCAATCTTTTTTTTTTTTTTTTTTTGTTTTTTTTTTTAAATTGTTCTCACCCAATTTGCTATCATGGGTTGATGAGCTGGTTTAATCATGCTAGTTGTTCATATTTAAACAGACTAGTTATATTGATTTCCTATGAATGTCTACTCTGTGTCTAATTTCTTTAGATGTCTCTTGTCTCTAGACATTAGCGTGCATCAGGATGCTGCTTACCTAGCAGCTTCTTCTATCTACACTGTCCGTCCTTGCCACACATCTTGGCCACAAGTCCACTTCATTACTGATGTTATTCATTACTGCTGTTAGTCATTACTGCTGTTATTCACAACAAAGTTATCCCTAGCCACCTCCAACAAAGTCAGGTCATGAATATGATGACCAGAAGCTAATAACAATATAACAGCTGTTTTTCTAGCTCGGACGTAGCGCTTCGTATAATTATGATAGAACTTCACGTACAGGTAAGTTCGTTTAATCATTAATTATTCTACAATCTGAGTCTCCCTAAGCCAATTAAAAGTAACTCTGTATGCCAAATGGGTGTCCTCATCTTTGGAGCTTAACAATTGATATTGTTGCTGTATAGGTGGTTCTACACTAGTTGCTGTATATATATATGTATATGTATATATATATATATATATATGTATATGTACTAGGTGGTGATTACAGACTCATATAGAAGGATAGTATGCCAAGCAAGTTTGTCCTCCCGACACAACCTAGCCAAATATCTAGCCACTTACATCACTACCCAGTGGAGACTTAGGAATCTTGTTAAACTCACACCAAGTTACCCAACATCTAATTGGAGCTTTATATGTAGCCAATGTTAAATATCGCCAGGTTCTTTTTCAAGAGATCCTTCTCCTGTGAAGACCAATGTACTACCCTATCTTTCCACCCCAAACCAACCATGCTAATTGCTAGACGCTCCAGTCTCTCCACCCGGGGGCGGAACCTGCCTCTCATGAGACCTATCAGGTTCTTCTGCAGGCACTCTATTGATACCGGTTCTGCTAGGGCTCGCGCCCTCAGGTCTGCTAGCCAAAGCACTGTGTCCAATGGGGCACTATCACTATATAAATACCTATCGTTGTATTGAGTCGGCGTAACACCTGCGGAATCAGATTGGGTGGTGGAAATACAGATTGGGTGCTGAGTCGCAAATAATAATAATAATTCTGACCCATCTCTGGAGTCCCATGTTACGTAGCGATCTACTACGGCGTACGTTACGGCGTTCTTTTGAAGCGAACAAGGCGACTTCTGTTACGCCCCAAAGCCTGAATACGGCCTCCGAGGCCGGGGGCAACAAGTGCCATTCCGGCACTGGTCGATTCCCTGGCAGGCGGTCGGCTATGCCGTTGTACCTCCCCGGGAGGCACGCCGCCGAGAGTGTGATGTTCAACCATGTAGTCAGCTCCCGGAGCCTTGTTGCTCAACAAGTGCCATTCCGGCACTAGTCGATTCCATGACAGGCGGTCGGCTATGCCGCTGTACCTCCCCGGGAGGTACGCCGCCGAGAGTGACGTTCAACCGTGTAGTTAGCTAAATCGAGTAGGGCTGTATACGTCACAATTCGTTGTTCGACTGAAACTATATGTGTGCATTTCTTAAGAAGTTTTGGTGGTGACTTATTGCACCATACACTACAAACAAACTCATTTACGTCTTTGAGTGCCAGGACCTCTGGTGCACTAACGACCTGCTTAGATATTTCCTGTTGAGGTGAGCGCCCCAGCCCGCATCCGCTGCGTCTGTGTTCAAGAAGTGGGTCACCTCTCACTTGTGCAGTGAAACCAAACTTTGTAGCGGTAAAGTTTGCGAAAATCAGGAGTCCTATCACCCTCTGAATCTCTCGTAGTGTACTACAACCCCTTCTTATGATCCTTGATAAAAAATCTTTTATCATTACTGCCCTCTTTGGAGGTCAGGCCATGATACTGTTCCTTGTATTCCACAAAAGACCTTAATATCCCAGTTCCTGAGGGGTGCTGTCACAGACTTTTGGTGGTCCCCGAGACCTGATGCTGCAATATTTTTCTGTCCTGGTTCACGATGATGTCATTGTTCAAATAAACCAAGACCCCCTGAACGCCCCCCCCCCCTGCAAGCCAGATCTCTGCTTTCAATTGGACAAAGCAGCAATAGCTCGGGGGTGGATGAAAGGCCGAAGGGGAGCTGTCAACTGGTTGTCATAGTGAATCCTTAGAAAGCAACGGTGACATTGCAATAGACACATGAAAATAGGCCTACCTATCTACTTTCGACATCCAATCGATTTTTCGTAGGAACTCTGCAACATCTGAGAAACCAATTGAAAATGCTTGTGTGCTACATGTTTATGCAGTCCTCTCAGGACGTATGTCCCACCTTGATTTTTTTTTTTTTTTTTAAATATATGAATGAATGAATGAAAATTGGAGGCACTTCCAAAATTCCTCTCTTAAAAAACCTGAATTATTGTTGTAATCTCAAGAGAAATCCTCGTGTTGACTTTCCTCAGTAAATGCGGTGATAAATGAAGTAGTGGGGGGCCTTAATCTGAACAGTATTCTTCTCTCTGCTTATTATGTCCAAAATAAATTGGTTTGCACCAAGCTCCTTCCGTATCCCCCTCCCTGAATTTTCTCTCCCTGAACATAGTTATTTCTGTTCTCTAATCTGCTCTACACTATTCCTCCTGGTGTAGCCTCGACAAAAGCAATGGTGTTTGAGAGGGGCTTGAAAATTATTATTCTTACCTGTCTGGTCTGCTCCAGTAATGTTCTTGATAATAAAGGCATTGCGAGTAGGTCTCTTCCCTGATCTAGAGTTTGAAATGAGTTTTGAGCGATACAGCCCCTTCTTTTTTTATGTATTCTGGTCTATTCAGTCATGTTTGTAAACCTCCCAGCGACTGAATAACTAGCTGCTAAGCTTGTCTACTAAAGACGTATTTATTCAGCACTAAGGGGAATGAGCATAGGACTGTTAAATTCTTTAAAATTCTTTCTCCTCCTCAAAAAGACTTGACATATTTAAATCAACAAGGTTCCCCGCAACCCACAAGTAGATCCTGCAAACCCTGTTTCAATAGTTCCTGCCACTCTAATTCGGCATTAGTCAAACCTGCTAACATATTTTCAGTAGAAGCTAGATAGTCTTTCGTTTTGTTAAAATGACATATTCTTCATTAACTCTAAGTAACAAAACCTAAATTTGCAGAATAACCTGCTAATGTTGACCTGTATCACATGCCCTTCCAGGCCTGCGTTTCAAAATGCTGAAGATGATCTAACTTATTAAGCCTTCTTAGAATGAAGAATTACCTTCCTTTCATCAGTCAGTTTTTAAATCACCTAACTGAACCATCTTATCAGAACTTGTACAAGGATTAATCAAAAATTGAGACTGAACTAAGTTTTTCCCTGCTACTGGGGCCTGGTTTACTCTGGCTTTGCGTGTCTTGATTAGCAGCTACGATGTAATGGGGTAGCTGCGACAAATAACCCGAAATAAAGTTAACCTGGTTAACTTAAGAATTAATTTGGTGGTCATGAGATTCACGAGTAACGAGTGCTTATCAAATCTACGGCGCTTATTGGGCGGCGGTGTAGCATACCCTTGTTCATCTTCCGAAGATGATACAGTCGCTTGCACTACTGGAATTACCAGAGCGACGTCGAGATGGGCGCTCTTCATCCGAAATAGCGGCATCCGACCGGTCACTGACGTCGGACTTACCCTGCTCATTCCGCACAGACCGATCAACGCTCATCCTCGTATACACTAAGCACAGCCCAGAAATAACTGCGCAACACTCACTCACTATAAAAAGTTCAATTCAATTCGACTTTCTTTTTATTCTAAAATTTTGCATGCTTTTGCGGCAAAATCTACAAACGCTATGAGTTGACATTGACAGGTGCGCGTTGACAGGAGATTTGACGCGCTCTGCTGGTGCGTGAAGGTGACAGATAGTTGAAGAGTACAGGTAAAGAAAGCTTAGCATGTACTATAAAGGTAGGATCTATGGATGCTTCTTCTTCTTCTTCTTCAACCAATGCTGTGTGTTTTGGAAACACATATAATAAATAATTTGAACACTAAATTATGTCTCTGATAATTCCTCTTGCAAAGAAAGCAAATTGTAATTAGAGTGTGCATTTATGTGTACTAAGCTCGATATTACCTGTACATAATAATTTCAATGTTTTACATCTGCCAAGCGTCCCGCGACGGCTTACAATTTTTTTTAAATTAAATTTCTTTATCTCGAAACGCTCGCCAGTATTGTAACAACCGCGCGAATTTTGTCTGTTGTAAACAGCAGTGGTATTCTCTTTTTATTGCATCAGTAAAGATAGCAATGACTTTTGATTGGCTGCATTTATAGCGTCCTGCTGCATCAATGAATTTTATCCAATAGCGGGAGAGTACCAGCCAATCACAGGCCATCGCGATCGTTAAACTAACGCAATCAATGTTAGAAAATACCACCCCACTGGTGTATTGCAACCTATCGGACGTGCACAGATTGAAAAAAAATAATTTAATATAAAAAACCCACTTCAAATTCCCGCGCCACCACTGGTGTATTTAGTATTTTCCGGAAACTTAAGATTGACTAATGACAAAATATTTAAAACACAGTCAAATACTCTTTTAGTACACTATTATCATAATAGTTTCACTTCCATAGCGATTACTTTTTAATACCATCACCATTTATTTGTACATAACGCTTTAGTGAATAAACAAAGGATTTATTATAATCTTTGGTATGGGACAGGATACATTACATACATGCATTGGTTACTACAAATCCCAACCACCTAAGATTATTATCGTGCTGTTTTGTAGTACACATTATCATTCTCTTCAAATATGACAATTGATTCCAAAACAACTAAATGATATTGATATAGGAATAGCAAAGTATGTTTCCTTACGGTAACACACTAGATACAAATAATATATAAATTTTTTACAATAGTTATTTGTGTTATATGGGGCCAAAGGAATTTTTTGTTCCCCGAGGGCGTTATTTTGAATTCAGAGCGAAGTGAAGGATTCTATAGTAGACTCCCGAGCGCAGCGAGGGATTCTAAAGTAGAATCCTGAGCGTAGCGAGGAATTCAATATACGCCGCCCGAGAACAAAAAATTTTGGCCCCGAATGACACACACTATTTTTCATCATTACCTATGAGAAAAAGCTAGGAGTATTAAGTAGCAACCTACTATGTATAGAGTATAGACATTACCAATACGTATATTGAAAGTTTAAATAAAACACAAATAAATTTTTATGAAGTAATTAAACATTAATCACATCGTAGACAACAGCTTCTCAAACATTTTTGAATTTCGACACATTTTTGAATTCTCTCTTCTGATTGGTCCGCGTTAGTGCTTTAGTATGCTAAAGCACTATAACGTGGACCAATCAGAAGAGAGAAATGAAAAGTCCCATGGGGTTAAAATTGATTGGTCTGCGTGCGTGATTGAGTGGTCTGATTGGTCCGCGTTAGTGCTTTAGTACGCTAAAGCACGGACGCGGACCAATCAGAAGAGAGAAATGAAAAGTCCCATGGGGTTAAAATTAAATTTTGCTCCCGCTATCCTCTGAAGCCAATATTCGTTTTTCGAATAGGTATGATGAAAAAAAATTTTTGTCTTCTAGGAATCTAGATAGATAGATGATTAGAGGGTGGTATTTTTTGCATATTTTCGTCATACTCGTAGATGGAATTACCTAATTGCATTGAATAACATTGCAACAATGCAGTAAGCGCATAATAAAATTTATGTGGGTAGGAACACAGTTCTAAAATTACGTAAATACCTTACTACCCGTATTACTTACTAATATCGACTTAGTCGAATCCAATTTTGAAATAAAAATACTATTCATGGAAATATAGAGTATATTATTATCTAAGAATTAATAATTCATGTTATAGTTTTTTATACTTAGCAAGTTTTTGCATAGATTTCACATAGTTTTATTTATATTAGAAAGGGTAAGGGGAAAGATCATCTAAGTCAGTATTTTTATCAATCAAGTTATTTTTATGTAAATTTTGTTGTCTTAAAAGCAGAAACTAGAAAAAGATCAGATCACTAGGTCACAATTGCCCACGGAAAATTATTTGTAAAAAAAAATGGAACTGTAATCAACTTTAACTTAAAAAAGGAGTTTGGGCATACTTTATACATAGTACATACATACTCGTATAATACATTATAAAGTTCGGCCGTTCAGAGAATGCGTTCCTGACAGATTTAGAAAAATATTGTTTACTTAAGTTATTTGACACTCAGTTTGGCACAAAATTATAACATTAATTGATTATTGATATAATAATGTTGTTTTAATGCTCATCAATTGTTAAAACGGTAAACAACCAGCAATAATATTTTAATCGCAACTGCAACGCTATTACAAAGTTACGTCGTCAGTTCAATCGCGACGTGTCAGGAACGCATTCTCTGAACGGCCGTAGTATAATTATACTTTATACATCGTTTTTATTTTCTCTTATTTTCTCCAAACTATTCTATCTACCTATCCCCTTACCTTTCATATGTATTTAAACACTAGATGATGCCCGCGACTTCGTCCGCGTTGATTAAGGTTTTTTATTCCCGCGGGAACTTCTTCATTTTCCGGGATAAGATGTAGCCTATGTGTTAATCATGGGTCCTATGTGTTAATCATGTGTATGAGCTATCACTATTCCAAATTTCAGCCAAATCGGTTCATTCGTTGTGACGTGAAAGAGTAACATCCATCCTCACAAACTTTCGCATTTATAATATTAGTAGGGTTTTTACTTTTTACATCACTATGCATTTCTTGTTTTAGAAACTTGCTGAAAAATCTGGTACAAAAACTTGCGAGTCTCTCTTTCTGAATATTTTGTATGTAAACAAAAGTTACGTCAAGTGGCATCGCCCACGATTGTTTGGTTCCATGTGAGTGGACATAATCTGTGATATTACAGTGGGTTGCGTTTGGCAAAAGACCAATAGAGATTTTTTGAAGTGTACCCTGACAAATAGTTACAATCATTGAACTCTTGAACTGCATGTTTGCAAATATTTTTCTTATCACCTTTGTGATAACATTGTATTTCAAAGCTAAGGAAAAAATATCGAACAGTCTTCGTAATAACAAAGTTCAGTCTTATTTTATCTTTTAATATCCCTACTAATATTATAATTGCGAAAGTGTGTCTTTTGGTTTGTCCTTCAATCCACAGCAACAGAGCTATGGATCGTGATTTTTTGCATAGACATAGTTAAGGACCTCGAGAGTGACTTAGGCTACTTTTAACCCGAAAAATCAAAGAGTTCCCGCGGGATATTAAAAACTAAATAAAAATAAACGCGGACGAAGTCGCTGGCATCAGCTAGTAAGTAATAATTTCTATGGTTTACAATGACAAGTTCTAAAGGTCCATCAATGCCATACAAAAATTACATAATTATTAATTCGGTAATTTATAATAACGCAATAAATTGACATTGGAGTCATCCTTTTCACAGTGGAAAAGGACAGGGTGCATTTAATTCTGATTTAAGTTAGTATACATTTTTTGCGCAATTTAATTATAGCTCCAATGTCATTTAGTTTTGAGAGTATATTGACGTTGTACTCTGTACACAAAATAAATCAGGCGGACGTAAACAAGCCGTTCATATTGTAACTACTTGTCGACAGCAAACAGCTTTCGACGACAAAAAATTCCTACGTGAGTCATCATTATAATAAGCCCACCTAAGTATGTTATCACAAGGACATATCGATAGCGTGATATAATCCGCTAGCTTTAGTCAGCGAGATCGTTCGCGTGGAGATGGTTTTTAAAAATCCCACGGGAAACATGTTTTTACGGGATAAAAGGTACCCATGTTACTCACCAAGTCAACAGATCGACGTCATATTTTGCTTGGGTATAGCCCATTTTTACGTTGCTGGGTGATTGAAGGACAAACCAACAAACATCCGAGCTCATTCCTCCCTGGTATTTGAAAGCCCTGCAGAAAGCTGGTATTGAATGGTGCTGTCTGTTGTACGTCCTTCGGCCATCGCGGACATTTCAGACTTACCTACTACTCACTTAGACTGAAGTCTATAGATCGTACTCTGGCTCTGCTCAATACTCTTGAGTTAAAATTAGACACGAATATGTCCTGACGTAAATTTGTCTCGTTTAACTGAGTTTTGAGTCTGAGCTTAGTGAGAGTGCCATCTATGGATCTCAAAGTTAGTTAATAACGTATCTCCGTATTAATGTCTCGCTGGGTCACTCCAGCTGAGCTAACTGCAGACCGAGACGCGCTGCCGGGGGATTCAGTACGTGATAGCTCCACGCAAGCTCTGCCGAGGCTTATAGAATGATGCTGTTCATCGTACTCATACTTGACCTGATGTCCCGGGTCATTCTCTGTGTAAATACAAATACACTTACTCTAACGCATCACGTCACGTCTCGCTGGGTCACTCCACGAGCTCACTCCTCAGGGGTTTAGCATGCAACAGTGCTGTGTCGTCGCAGACACTCACCCTCGTAATTGACCTGGCCGTCGCCGTCGATGTCGGCCTCGCGGCTCACCTCGCCGACCCGCAGCACGCGCCGCTTGCCGCAGACACTCACCCTCGTAATTGACCTGTCCGTCGCCGTCGATGTCGGCCTCGCGGCTCACCTCGCCGACCCGCAGCACGCTCCGCTCGCCGCAGACACTCAACCTCGTAATTGACCTGTCCGTCGCCGTCGATGTCGGCCTCGCGGCTCACCTCGCCGACCCGCAGCACGCTCCGCTCGCCGCAGACACTCAACCTCGTAATTGACCTGTCCGTCGCCGTCGATGTCGGCCTCGCGGCTCACCTCGCCGACCCGCAGCACGCTCCGCTCGCCGCAGACACTCACCCTCGTAATTGACCTGTCCGTCGCCGTCGATGTCGGCCTCGCGGATCACCTCGCCGACCCGCAGCACGCGCCGCTCGCCGCAGACACTCACCCTCGTAATTGACCTGTCCGTCGCCGTCGATGTCGGCCTCGCGGCTCACCTCGCCGACCCGCAGCACGCTCCGCTCGCCGCAGACACTCACCCTCGTAATTGACCTGTCCGTCGCCGTCGATGTCGGCCTCGCGGCTCACCTCGCCGACCCGCAGCACGCGCCGCTCGCCGCAGACACTCACCCTCGTAATTGACCTGTCCGTCGCCGTCGATGTCGGTCTCGCGGCTCACCTCGCCGACCCGCAGCACGCTCCGCTCGCCGCAGACACTCACCCTCGTAATTGACCTGTCCGTCGCCGTCGATGTCGGCCTCGCGGATCACCTCGCCGACCCGCAGCACGCGCAGCTCGCCGCAGACACTCACCCTCGTAATTGACCTGTCCGTCGCCGTCGATGTCGGCCTCGCGGCTCACCTCGCCGACCCGCAGCAGGCTCCGCTCGCCGCAGACACTCACCCTCGTAATTGACCTGTCCGTCGCCGTCGATGTCGGCCTCGCGGCTCACCTCGCCGACCCGCAGCACGCGCCGCTCGCCGCAGACACTCACCCTCGTAATTGACCTGTCCGTCGCCGTCGATGTCGGCCTCGCGGCTCACCTCGCCGACCCGCAGCACGCGCCGCTCGCCGCAGACACTCACCCTCGTAATTGACCTGTCCGTCGCCGTCGATGTCGGCCTCGCGGCTCACCTCGCCGACCCGCAGCACGCTCCGCTCGCCGCAGACACTCACCCTCGTAATTGACCTGTCCGTCGCCGTCGATGTCGGCCTCGCGGCTCACCTCGCCGACCCGCAGCACGCTCCGCTCGTCGCAGACACTCACCCTCGTAATTGACCTGTCTGTCGCCGTCGATGTCGGCCTCGCGGCTCACCTCGCCGACCCGCAGCACGCTCCGCTCGTCGCAGACACTCACCCTCGTAATTGACCTGTCCGTCGCCGTCGATGTCGGCCTCGCGGCTCACCTCGCCGACCCGCAGCACGCGCCGCTCGCCGCAGACACTCACCCTCGTAATTGACCTGTCCGTCGCCGTCGATGTCGGCCTCGCGGCTCACCTCGCCGACCCGCAGCACGCTCCGCTCGCCGCAGACACTCACCCTCGTAATTGACCTGGCCGTCGCCGTCGATGTCGGCCTCGCGGATCATCTCGTCGACCTCCTCGTCGGTGAGCTTCTCGCCCAGGTTGGTCATGACGTGGCGCAGCTCGGCGGCGGATATGAACCCGTTGCCGTCCTTGTCGAACACACGGAACGCCTCGCGGATCTCCTCCTCGCTGTCCGTGTCTTTCATTTTGCGCGCCATCATCGTGAGGAACTCGGGGAAGTCTATCGTGCCGTTGCCTGGAATCGCAAACGATACAATACTTTAGTGAAGAATCGAAACAACGGTGGTCTATCGATTTGTGATTAAAATTGTTACACAGTTGTTGACAAAGTTGCCTTGAAAGTATAGGCTTTGCATTCAGCTGGTCAAATTATATTACCATAATTTGTTGATGTAGCACGCATTGACTTAAAAAGAGCAACTGTGAGTTTCTTGTCGGCTCTTTTCAGCAAGTATTAGTAAGACTATATCACAAGTTTTCATAGATTCCATAGGAGTTGTAGGTTGGTCAATATAAAAATAGATAATTTTAAATTTAATGAAGAGTTTAAACACTTCAAAAAGCTTTTCGAATCAGGCTCATGGTTTATAACTAGAGAATATAATCCCGAATTCCCGACCATGTTTGTAACTAGAGAATACAATCCCGAGCATGTTTTTAACTGAAGAATACAATCCCGAGCATGTTTTTAACTGAAGAATACAATCCCGAGCATGCTTTTAACTGAAGAATACAATCCCGACCATGTTTGTAACTAGAGAATACAATCCCGAGCATGTTTTTAACTGAAGAATACAATCCCGACCATGTTTGTAACTAGAGAATACAATCCCGAGCATGTTTTTAACTGAAGAATACAATCCCGAGCATGTTTTTAACTGAAGAATACAATCCCGAGTATGTTTTTAACTGAAGAATACAATCCCGACCATGTTTGTAACTAGAGAATACAATCCCGAGCATGTTTTTAACTGAAGAATACAATCCCGACCATGTTTGTAACTAGAGAATACAATCCCGAGCATGTTTTTAACTGAAGAATACTGTTGCGTTACAGCAATGGTTGCCGTAACAGCGTGTTCTTGCAGAGGGACGTCGTTGAAGGAATAAAGAAACACAGACTGCAGTGTCTAATGGTAGTGGCATATATTACGTATTTACAAAGATCTTATATACTAATTAATTTTATAAATAAAAGGTGGGGAGAGATGTGCTTGGATATTACGTACGTGCAGAAGTTGCTGAACTAATATTATTATAAGTTTGTTGAAATAAATTACAAGGTTTTGTTATTGCGGAATTAAATATGCTATGAGGTCCGTATGGTCACGTCTCGTAGGTGCCATAGATATTCCCCCCTTTAGGGAAAAAATGACGTATACATCAAAAGGGAAGAAAAACTACTACTAATTAACATTGTTGAAAACGAACTGACTTCTTAATCTTGCTGTGGTTAGTTGAGGTAGGGAATGGTCCTGCGATATCACTTTGCTCATGCGAAAAATGCTGTGCAGGCATAAATTTCCCGAGTGGCGATACTGTGTGCCTATGCACTTTTGATAGTTGGCATGGTATGCACGAATCGCACCACTGATTTATTTCTGTGTTCATTTTAGGCCAAATGTAATTTCTTCCGATTAATTTCCTTGTCGTATTTTTGCCAGGATGGCTGAAGTTATGATAGCTGTCGAAAATAGTTCTTCTAAGTTGCTTCGGAATGTATGGTCGTGTAATTCCAGTAGAAATGTCGCAATAAATCTTGCTATTTGTATTGGGTACTGCTACTCGCGTCATGTATAATGACCTATTTTGTTTGAGTTGCTGTAGCTCGATGTCACCTTCTTGGTATTTTTCTAGCTCAGAATAATCGATAACGGTGGGTAACGTGATAGTTTCTACGACTCGAGATAAGGCGTCAGCCACTACGTTGTGATTCCCGCTTACGTGCTGTATATCGGTGCTAAATTGTGATATAAAATCCAAATATCTTATTCTCCTCGGAGTGTCATCTAGTGACGGCTTCTTGTCGAAAGCGTGCACCAATGGTTTGTGGTCGGTGTAAATCGTAAAAATGCGACCTTCTATCAGTCGTCGGAAATGTTTTACCGCCATATAAATTCCGAGTAGCTCTCGATCATAAGTTGAATACTTGACTTGCGTATCCGATAAGGATTTTGAAAAATATGCAATAGGTATCCATTTTTGCTTGACCTTTTGTTGTAAAACTGCGCCGACGCATTTTAAACTAGCGTCGGTCATTATTGCGATCGGTGCGTTTTCATCAGGAAATGCTAACGTTGCAATATCACGTAAATCTTGCTTGCATTGTTGAAAAGCACGCTCGGCCTCTGCGTTCCACTTAATCAGCCTATTATCGTTTTTTCTTGAATTTATTAAAAATATGTTGAGTGGAGCTTGATGATTGGCGGATTGCTTGATTGCATGTCTGTAAAAGTTGACCATGCCCAGGAAACGACGAAGTTCCTTCACAGTTTTGGGTTTGGGATAATCGATGATTGCTTGAATTTTTTCTTGTGTTGGTCTCATTCCTTGGCTCGTTATATGATAACCAAGAAAATCTAATTCTTGTTTGGCAAACTCGCATTTGTTCATGTTGATTGTAATACCATTTTGTTGCAGTCTCTTGAAAACTGTTTCCAGATGTTGGTAGTGTTGTTCTTCGGACTTGCTTGCAATTAATATGTCGTCGACAAAAATGAAAACGTAGTCCAAATCTCGGAATATTGAATCCATGAATCTCTGGAAGGTCTGTCCTGAATTACGTAAACCGAAAGGCATTTTTAAAAATTCGTATAAACCGATCGGTGAAACGATCGCGGTTTTCTCGGGTTCCGCTACTGGTATAGAATGATAAGCCTTCCTAATGTCGATTTTGCTGAATATGTTTTTTCCGTTTGCGATATATGTAAAATCCAGTAACCTTGGCAACGGGTATCTGTCTGGAACAGTAATCTTGTTTAGGGCGCGGTAGTCACCGCAAGGTCTCCATTCACCATTCTTCTTTTTTACCATGTGCAATGGACTGGCCCATGGGCTACTGGATGGTCTGTAAATTCCCATCTCCATCATCTCTTGAAATTCTTTTTTGGCGATTTTGTACTTGTCAGGAGGAAGTGGGCGAGCTTTGGCGCATACTGGAAATCCTTCCGTGATGATGTGATGTTGAACATTGTGCTGCGTAGGTCCTTTCATTGAAGTTGGCCTTGTAATACTTTCGTATTTTTCTAGTAATTGTTTGAGAGGAGCGGATAAGTTGTAGTCGATGGAGCGGACGGACGGAATTTTTACTCGTATAGAATTCATTGGTTTCTTGATTTCAGTCGTTTTGTCGATTAAGGTTTTCCCGTGTATGTCTACCAAAAGTTTGGTAGTGGTCTAGGAAATCAGCTCCTAATATAGGCATCTTGACGTCGGCAATAACGAAGGTCCAGATGAATGGGCGGCGTAACCCCAAATTTAAGGTTAGGGTTTTTTCTCCATACGTATTGATAATGGTTCCGTTGGCGGCAAATAATTTCAACTCGCTTGCCTTTTTTGAGCTCTGTGATGGCTTTGAAATGACTGAAATGTTCGCCCCAGTATCCACGAGGAATCGATAACCACTGTTAGAGTCGGTAATCGTTAGGCGATTTGAGGGAAGAATAGCACAGAGTCTCGCCGCACGCTGTGCTGAATCTAGTTTTCCGAATGTTTGTTTACCCAAGAACAGGGTTTTTCACACTTTCGAGCTTTTTCTTTAAAGTTTTTATGATAGTAACAAAAATTGCTTCGTTGTTCCGATCGTGAATGCAGGCGTGAACTTGACCTAGGTCTATTGTACCGAGGTTGACTAAAACTGCTGCGTCGATGCATTGTTCGCGAGCGGTCATTGCGTAGCGCTGCAATTTCTAACTGCATCGTTGCAATTTGTGACGTCAGTTGGGTGATTAAATTAATGTCAGCTGATGCCGAAGACGATATGTTCGTATTGCAGCGACTGTTCTCGTAGATGCAATCAGCCATTTTGCTTAGCTTGTCCAGTGCCAAATTTTCGGAAATCGCTAACACGGAGGTTACGGATGGAGGAAGTTGTCTCATCCATAATAAACGTAGTGTGTCGTCATTAATCTTGCCGCAGCCAGCTTCTTTCATTTTTCTTAATAGTTGAGATGGCTTTTGATCTCCCAGATCCATCTCAGACAAAAGCTTATGGAATCGCCGATGTTCGCTTTCTTCATAACAGCTGATGAGCCGTTCCCGGATGCAGTGGTACTTGTTCTCTGAAGGCGGACTCGTTAAAATGTCGCTGACTTGATGGATGACGTCTTTGGGTAATTTTGATACGACCGCGTTGAACTTGTATTCATCGCCTTGTTTCTGTGGAGCCACAATTGCGTCAAATTGAGAGAACCAAAGTCGCGGTGAATCCGTCCAGAACTGCGGAATCCTCTCTGCAATTGGTATTGATGCCACTAAGTCTGTGCCGCCGTTGAGTTGTTCGTCTGTAGAGTTGCCAGCGCCGAAACCTTTGACAGGTGTTTGACGAGCCATGATGACGAAAAAATATGACTCACAATGATGAGGATGTCTTGATGTGTTGGCCGATCTCGTTGGTTGGTTGGACACGTTGGGTACGATCTCGTCGGATGAACGCGTCGGATGACTCGGTTGAGGATCACTGCTTCGTACGTCGGAGAGCAGAATCACGTTGAGGTTTTTTCACGGTCAGGGTCACCACTGTTGCGTTACAGCTTATGGTTGCCGTAACAGCGTGTTCTTGCAGAGGGACGTCGTTGAAGGAATAAAGAAACACAGACTGCAGTGTCTAATGGTAGTGGCATATATTACGTATTTACAAAGATCTTATATACTAATTAATTTTATAAATAAAAGGTGGGGAGAGATGTGCTTGGATATTACGTACGTGCAGAAGTTGCTGAACTAATATTATTATAAGTTTGTTGAAATAAATTACAAGGTTTTGTTATTGCGGAATTAAATATGCTATGAGGTCCGTATGGTCACGTCTCGTAGGTGCCATAAATACAATCCCGACCATGTTTGTAACTAGAGAATACAATCCCGAGCATGTTTTTAACTGAAGAATACAATCCCGAGTATGTTTTTAACTGAAGAATACAATCCCGACCATGTTTGTAACTAGAGAATACAATCCCGAGCATGCTTTTAACTGAAGAATACAATCCCGACCATGTTTGTAACTAGAGAATACAATCCCGAGCATGTTTTTAACTGAAGAATACAATCCCGACCATGTTTGTAACTAGAGAATACAATCCCGAGCATGTTTTTAACTGAAGAATACAATCCCGAGCATGTTTTTAACTGAAGAATACAATCCCGAGTATGTTTTTAACTGAAGAATACAATCCCGACCATGTTTGTAACTAGAGAATACAATCCCGAGCATGTTTTTAACTGAAGAATACAATCCCGACCATGTTTGTAACTAGAGAATACAATCCCGAGCATGTTTTTAACTGAAGAATACAATCCCGACCATGTTTGTAACTAGAGAATACAATCCCGAGCATGTTTTTAACTGAAGAATACAATCCCGAGCATATTTGTAACTGGCATATTTCCCGTGATATATCCACGAATTCTTCAATTTTTAAACAGGCTCACACTTAGTATTTACCAACCCTGATTCATTTTGTACTTTAGAATCTGAAGATTCCACGCTTTTATCAATTTCCCAGTTGTAACTTTTCCCTTACTATCAATTGGGAAGTTTTTGTCACTGCAAACAAATGCCCATGCAAACTAGACCTGATTGTGGTAGGTAATCCCGAAAATCCCAAGATTAGTTAAGTCCAGTCCCGGGATTTTCGGAATCAGAAAACGGCCGGGATCCCGGGATTGTACTCGATTAAAGCAGTCTGAATGTTGAATTCTGCTAAAATATAGAAATAATATTTCTATCAGAAGAAATAGAAAGGGTCATTATATCCATTACTCTTATATTTCATTCGAAGTGTATATTTTATTGCCTTTTCATGGAGTGTTCAAGCCATGTAAAGAAATCTATAGAACTGCAAAAACAAACACCCCGAGAATTATCTGCGACATGACAGGTTAAAGCGGAAGGCGATCCCGGGTGCTGGATGTATTATTATTTTGGAGATTAATGAGCCCGATCAAAAGAAGCGCCAAATGTTTACACAAGCGCCGGAGCTATACTCCGATATAAACCCGAGCGTACACACATAATGCGATATAATCTGTCGACTATTTGCGCACGTATTGTTTGTGGTCTTTTAGAGTATTATTGGTGTGTGTATAAGCGATAAGGAGTCGATGAACTACATAACACTGTACCTAACCAAATACCAGAACCAAACAAGTCAAAATAGATGGATTCTTATTTTTCTGCTTTAGAATATTTTATCTTTTTTGTTTTTATAAACAAAAGAATGATAACCGGATGAAATCATTAATTCATTTCACCACATATTGAATTTGTTCGTATAAAATTCAAGCATATGTCACACGGGGAATATATAGAAAGGGGAGTTTATCGCGTAATTTTTTCTCAGTCCATAGAGGACTACACTGCATCTATATCAAAATATGATTTTGGGCTTCTCATATTTGCCAAAACCATGTTTTGACATTGAAATAGTCCTTTTAAAAGGACAGCGATAAAAGTTACGCGATCGCCCGCGCCGGGCCGATTGACAGTGGACACCTCATTCATCAAAATTGGCTCAGAAGTTTAGGCGCTACGGTGGAACATACGTAAATATAAACATACAAACATACATTGCTACAATGCCTTTCCTTTAGGCTTTGGCCTTTGCCGTAGTCGTGCAAAAACGGGACGGGAGTATAATACCCGTTCCCGATTCATAATTCGTCCATATGCAAAGAATAAAGAATTAGTGTTTACAGCGCTGTCCCTCACATCAGTGAATTAGTGTATGAAACGCCAGAACAAAGGATTACATAGATTTACCGGACAAATGTGAAACGATGGCGTTTTAATACGAAATGTTCTCCGTATAGCGGATAAGAATAACTCTACTCAATTCTACTGTTTATTGCGGTAAGCTACCACGCATATGTTAAGGGCAATATGTAAGTATGTAGTTTATAATTTATATATTTATATATCTAAATATATATAAGGAAAAGGTGACTGACTGACTGATCTATCAACGCACAGCTCAAACCACTGGACGGATCGGGCTGAAAGGCATACAGATAGCTATTATAGCGAAGCCATCCGCTAAGAAAAGATTTTTGAAAACAACCCCTAACGGGATAAAAATAGGGGTTTGAAAAATCGAAATTAACTTGAGCGGAGCCGCGGGCAAAAGCTAGTTAATTAATATTAGGGAAACTTATCAGAATTAGTAAGATTAATTTTTAAACAAGGATCGAGCAAATTATTTGCCTCTAAAATCAGTCAATACACACTACCCTTGCTGCACCTTTATACTGAAGGTACCTTCATGAGGTGTTCTCTATATTCTACAATGCACTTGCAAACACTACGAATTTGGGTGGTGTTGCGCAGTGACGCTCTACGAAATCAAATATAATTAAACAATATCCAATTTAATTATGTTAGTATGATGTAGACAACTGATGCTTCGTTCGCGTGGATATAGTTTTCAAAAATTCCGCAGGAACTCTTTGGAATTTATTATTATAGTATGTTTAATACGTTAATAAGTGCTCCAAACATAAGGTCAGACCAGGAAGGTGTTTGTTTACGTTACGTCACAAGTCCAGATGACTGTATCCTACAAGTGAGACGGCCACAGGCGCGGGAACGCGGCTCGCATTCCCAAACTCAGATGTAAGCAGGGTATTCAATTATGTGAGCATGTCTCCTACGTCTAAACCGTGTCATAGTAGTAATAAGTGCTCTAAAACTTTAGGGACACACCAGGAAGGTGTTGTTTACGTTACGTCACAAGTCCAGACGTGTCCTACACAAGTCGGACGGGCTACGGATCGCGGCCCGCATTCCGCGCGCGGTACGCAGGGTATAAATATAATCCGCGGAAAGGTTACCCCAAAATTAGCAGCTCCAAACTTAACTCGCACTTATTTTTGCATTCGCGCGGAACGTTCACCCTCCGCGTTAGTGATTGACGAGACGATGTGTCTGGACATTTTGGCGACCCGGCGCATGCGATTACGAGCTGTTTGGGAAGTGATCTTCACTAAAACCTGCAGTGCATTGCACTAGCTCATTGCGTAAAATAGGTAATTTGTATAGATGTTAAAACATGCCCGTATAACTAACTAGCTGATGCCCGCGACTGCGTCCGCGTGGATTTAGTTTTTGACATCCCGCGGGAACTCTTTGTCACCCTCCAGGTTCTCAACTTTACCACAGAATATATAATAGTACTACGTAACTATACCTGTCCAAAAAAATCACGTCAATCCGTAGCTTTGTTGCAGCGTGATTGACGGACAAACTAACAAACAAACACACTTTCGCATTTTTAATATGTATTAGTAAGGAAAAATTAATACTACGATAATAAAGGCAATCTAATTAAATTGTAGAACACAAAAACTACTATTGTGACTTAAATATGATAGTTACATAATATATTCCCTCGAGGACTTTTTTGTAGAAAATTTTATGTATCATCAATAGGTCTCTCAGCACACGCCAAATAATGCATTTTATAGGCAAAATTTTGCTACTTTGGATTACATTATTGCAGTTTTCTTAAGGATCTCAAACTTTTTTGAAAATAAATTATAGCCTATGTTACTTCCTGATAACTTAGCTTTCTATTGGTGAAAAAATGGTTAAAATCGGTCCAGTACTTACAGCGCCTATTCGGTACAAACAAACAAACAAAAAAATATCTTTCCTCTTTATCGACCGAGCGAAGCGAAGTTCTCTGAGTTTACTAGAGCGATTTGCACTTGTCCGTCCGTCCGTCTGTCACAGCCTTATAACTTCTGAATTACTGAACGTAATTACTTCAATTTTAGATATGATATGTAAACCGATGGCCTCCAGCCGTACAAGGCTTAAAAAGTTATAAAAATCTTTATTTCAGGGGGGCTCCCATACGAAATGGGGGGCTTTCAAAGTGGAGATTGTATTCGAGGCTAGATTTCTAAAACCACTTTGTTTTAAAACTTGAAACTTACACATAATTTGAGTTATATTCTGTACTTGAACAACAAATACTAAGATTAGATAAATATTATAAAGAAACGAAATTATTTGAGTTTTAATGGGCATCAATGTTTTTAACAAAACTTCACTATACTGTTACTAGATGGCGCTGTCTTTAATATTGTAAATATGCATCCCATCCACGAAAGCAGATGACGATTGACGTCATCAGATTCGGCGCGTTTTAATTACAATATAATATAGTTAAAACTACCTTATGGGAATTATGGGATACCGCGAGGTCTCAGTTCGGGGCGAACCACTAGTAATATTAAGTATAGACTAGAGCAAATCTTGACTGACAGAGAAAACATGAATCTTGCAGAAAGACGCGTAATATTTTCTGCCGACGATAAACTAAACATATTATGACCAAAAGCAGATTAATATTTCTTAGAACTCAGTCTAGTCACCGAATTCATTAATTAAAAGGAATGATGACTATCTTTATTATTACGCGGTATAATAGTTAAACTGGCGACTTCCCCTGGGACGCGATCGACCTCCATGCTGGCATATCTAACGACTAGCCTCGTAATCGTAAGTAGCAATTGAGAAGTGGATCGTGCTCGGCCGGTGGGCAGCCATTGTTTGCAGCAACAATAGACAATAGGCTACCTCACCTTGGATCAGGACAGCAACCGATTTTTGCATTATATCTTGTAATAGCGGCCCGCCCCGACTTCGTTCGAGTTGATCAAGTAAATTATTATATGTAGTTATTTATTTCAATACTTCATATAAAACATTTATTATTTATTATTCAGTTTTTCTGAGGGTTTAGAATACCTATATTGATTCTCCGCATTACCTGACCTACAGAGACATGCAACAACATGCTTAATAATATTATAAATGCTAAAGTTCGTTGGTCCTTTAATCACGCAGCGACGAAGCAACGGATCGACGTGACGCATGGGTATAGTTGAAGACCTGGAGGGTAGTGAGTAGTGACATCTAATTTTTATCCCGGAAAATCAGTTCTCGCGCAATTTTAGAAAACCAAATCCACGCGTACGAAGTCGCGGGCACCAGCTAGTAATATAATAATTGTCAATGAGTACGTAAAGCAATCTTCCCATGATTCAAGTCAAGTCCAATATATTTGTTTGTTTAACCTTGGGATTTGTTGATGGTGATAACATCATGTTATGTTGAGTAGTTTGGGAGTTATAAAAGGATAGATGAACCTACTAATCGCAATTTCAGACTTCAAGATGGACGGCCATTAAGTGCGCGGTCTGAAAAACCGAAACCATCGTGGACACAAGCTTATACTAATTATTCGGAGGGGAAAGAGTATTTTTTCTTCTTCTTTATCAACCTATACACGTCCACTACTGGACAAAGGTTTCCTGCATGGACTTCCACAGGCTTCGGTCTTGCGCCGCTTGAATCCTGCGGCTCCCTGCGACTCGGTTGATGTCGTCGATCCACCTAGTGGGGGGTCTGCCAACACTGCGTTTCCCGGTGCGGGGTCGCCACTCCAGCACCTTGGGACCCCAACGACCATCATCTCTTTGAACTATGTGCCCGGCCCATTTCCACGCCCCGCCCATTTCCACTTCAGTTTCGCGACACGCTGAGCTATGTTGGTGACTTTGGTTCTCCTACGGATCTCCTCAATTCTGATTTGATCTCGCAGGGATATACCGAGCATAGCTCTCTCCATCGCTTGCTGAGAGAGTATTTAAACGAAGGTAATTTATTTTTAAACGAAATACATAGTTTATTGAATATCGTACACTGACGGCGAACGTTGCATGTCCCGTACACGCGGTTTCTGCGGTTTGCGGCGTGCTTCGGTTTCCACGTTGTGCAACGAGATTATTATACACAATAAAGGACAAGCTGTAGTTATATGTGTTATAGCGAATCCTAGTAGCAATTTGAGTTAGCTATTAGTTGGGCCTTTGTTCCTAGTTTGGTTGGCTAACAGTTAGACTTGTCATCCCTAAAACTCGTGAGGCCAACTGCAGAAAAGCAGGATATGGTTGGCCTTACGAAGGGACTTAGTCAGCATTACCACTACCATCTCCCAACCGTTAGCTATCGTTGGCTATCGGGTACCACCGGCGGGAAAGGGGCTACTTTATGTCTATCCATCTTAAGATATATTGCATTGTTAGTACTTGGTAGGTATGCATTTTTGGAACTTCCCTCATTGCGGAAACACTGCATACATAGCATAGTAGTAGCATAGTATTTATTGTATTGTAAACTTGTTTTGAAAAGACCAACCGCCGAGTTTCTTGCTGGTTCTTCTCGGCAGGAAGGGCATTCCGAACCAGTGGTGGAGTCAGACGATTCAAAAGCACTTGTAAAAAGTTTATTTGAATAAAAAATATTTCTATTCTATTCTATAAAACCCCAACGGGAATTGCTACTAGGGTATCCCGCTGATGCTTCTGCATGAATTCTTGTCCGATGTACCTATGATTATTACATATGCGAAACTGTCTGTAGACTTGCAGAGAATTGATTTGAGTCTATAGCTCTTTCCTACGCGATTGAGGCCCTATACTCGTCCTAAGACTCTTTCGTTCCGAAACAAAACGATCTAGGACTTGCGACTGGCGCCAGTCGCAAGTCCTAGGTCGTTAGGCGTCGCGTTCGCGAAATTGGATGACATGGACTTGATGATCAGCCAATACCGTAGAAGTACCTACCTAGAATGTAATTTTTTCTCAAATTGCAATCAATCAAGATTTATCTTGATTGATTGCAAGACTTGCTCAAGAAGTCCATAAAATCGCGATCTCTTCACCAAAGAGGTCATCAAAATGAAACCACTCGCGCCAGCAAATTAAATTTTTCGTAAATAGCTTTGCAATAATAGCAATTGAACGGTTATTGGCCGCGATAATAGACTCGCTCGTCTCATAACAAATCAGCGCACTCGAGCGGTAAACAAAGAAGATAATCTTTTTGTTGGATGATTTATTTTATGGGGCTCGCATAGGGGAAAGTACAGCTAATCTTATGTTTGTATTCTTAAAAGAGATTGGCGAATTCCATAGAGTTTCTGACCCAGACGAACTGAACTGAACACTGAACGCCCACGTTCACGAATCAAACTCCTCATATTTGTACTAGTAAACCAGACTAACAAAAATTAATCAAAGTCTATCAAATAAAGTTGGGAGAAGAAAGATATTCACTTGTATTGCCATGTAACGATTATTAATTATAATGTGTACTTGTCAATAATTATATTTTTGATCCCCATCTTCAAAAATATGGGGTTTACACAGAGAATTACTCTGAAAAATATTAATTAGAATTAAATGTTTTCTGAATCTGAACGGTTTTTAAAAATGCTGGGTCAAAATTCGCCAAACTCCTTTAAATACTCGCTTGTGAAAAATGTTCCGGTGCTGAGGCCAGAGCATTCGGTTCACAAGTTCGTCGGAACGATTGAGATAGAGCCACGACTCGTTGTTCTACGATCTAGTCTAGTCTCTCTCTGAGTTTCGGAAACTATAGAATTTTTTCAACACGTTATAAACCTCATTGAAATGAATAAGATCATCTTCATACTGTGTTGGTCTTTTGGACACGCAAGAAAAATGTGTCATTGCATTTTAACACTATACTAGCGGCACGCTATGATGGCCGGTTTGACGTTTGTCCGCTCATGGAGTTCCGTTAATTGATAACGACTTTGAAGGAAATAATTGTATTACGTTATTGACGATAGTGATGTGCAGAGATTCATAAATTTTATCGAATGTAGTTTTAGGTTTAGGACTCAAAATTTATTAATTTATAAATTTTAAACCGGCCATCATAGCGTGCCGCTAGTATAGATAAATAATTTAAAATATTTCCTTTCAAGAAATCGCAAAAATAACAATTAGGTAGCTAAGATCGAGGGTACACGTCAAACTTTTGAGACGTCAGATCTGGTCTTAACTAGACATTTTCAGATAGCTAAGGCTAATAAGGTTTATCTCCCTAATCGTAAACGATATTTTATTTTACTCGGATGGTGAACGAGTTGACTATGAGTATGTATGTAGATTGCAACTTTCAACTTAGCATTTCAAAAGGAAAAAGCATTCGACGCCGTAGTCTAGAGTAGCTTAGGAGAGTCAATTAACCAACGCGACGTAACAGAGGCTGCCAAACCTCACTATGTATTCATACTATTCATCTACACTATATTTTGACAGATCAACGTTACTATATTCACATAATTCTGGGGTTATACCGGTTCTGCTTTTCAGCTATAGTAATGTGAGGATAGATAAAACATCGCACCGAGAAACCGACAGAGGAAGAGATGGCGTTAATGCAATTTGGCATCCATACAGTAACAATAAACAAAAAATTGAAGATCAGAAGAAGATTTGTCGAGAAAATTGTTTCCAATCATTTATACAGATAAGTGATTCGTTTCATGTTGATTCGCTTTGACATAGTTCAAAGCGAATTAACATGACCCAAAAAGCATAATTTAATTTTACCTAATGCTATAATATGTCGCGGCACGAAAGTCTTAGTACTATTATATATTCTGTGGTCTAGCGCTGAACGAAACGTGGGGGATAGCTGCGCATGGGTACTGTCGCTCAACGAGTCGCGGCACGAAAGTCTTAGTACTATTATATTATATTCTGTGTTCTAGCGCTGAACGAAACGTGGGGGATAGCTGCGCATGGGTACTGCTACTGTCGCTCAACGAATGACGCAGCGGTAAAAATCGCATAAATTCTCAAACAGGATACCCGCTAACATGAGAACTCCGGGCTCTGATGAATTTACTTAAGGCGCTGTGTGCAGTCACGTTCATCATTCGTGAGCCGAATCACAAGCCGAATGAAGATCGTCTTATTTAAAATCTATGGGTCATAATATTATGAAAAAAAAAGTAGTTATAATTGATCGTATTTCTGGCCTGATGGTTGTTTCTTAAAAACGATGACGCAAACTTTTCTCGATAGAAAAAAATTGCAAAGTTCACTCTGCAAATACATAAACTCCCATCGTTCTCTGTTATGCATACATTTATTTTGGTAAAATTCAGTACAATAAATTGTTTTTCATATTTTACTACAATAAATGGCTGTTTTAGATTTTATTTATTGCAACTGTTAAATTATACATTATAATATATTAAAATTATAACAGTCACAATAAATAAAATCTAAAACAGCCATTTGTTGTAGTAAGATATGAATGATATGATAAACAATTGTACTTATTTTTTTTTTCCAAAATAAATGTATGCATAACAGAGAACGATGGGAGTTTATGTATTTGCAGAATCAATTTTGCAATTTTTTTTTATCGACTAAAGTTTGCGTCATCGTGTTTAGGAAACAGCCATCAGGCCAGAAATACGATCAATTATAACTACTTTTTTTTTTCATAATATTATGACCCATAGATTTTAAATAAGACGATCTTCATTCGGCTTGTGATTCGGCTCACGAATGATGATCGTGACTGCACACAGCGCCTTAAAGTGAATGAACGTAACACTAAATGGCTACCCACCGTGAGACGTAATTTGCGAAAAATCCCGAAATAAGACACCGATTACTCACACCGCTGCGCGAACCTTGGTCGCTAATAAGATTAATTTGTATGCCGATACCAACACGACTCGAAGAAGCCTTAGCGAGGCGCAAGGACGCGTCACGTCACGAGCTGCGATTGCGTCAGCTAAACTTTAGCCTGTATTGCCTATAGTATACCTACTGGCTATACTGGCACATTCCTCTTGTGCTGCGTAATCAAGCCAAAGATCGCAACCGTAGCGTAAGGTAGCGGACTAACTTGGCAGAAATTCCTTAAAGCGTAGTTTTGCTTTAACTAAGAAATTAAACCACGACGGCGTTAATTTTTCTAACGTTTACATAAGGGAGACTAATTCGCTCGCGCTCTATTTTTTCACAACAAAAGCTGATATTTTTAAACCTCAATACCCAACCTCAATACCTCTCAAAACCATTATATTTATTTAAGTTTGATATCAATATAACTATTAACTATATTTGTATGGAAACTCGAAATTTTCGGGAAAATCTTAGCCGCATCGCGACGATTTGGTATGGTGACGTCAGTCAGGGTACCTCCCGTGGGTACCTTAACACTGCCTACTGGCACATTCCATTTATATTGCGTAACGAAGCCATAGCTAGACGTCCATAAAAGATGGCCCGTGCTGCATTGTGGGTGCGACACCCATCTACCAGGTTTAAAAAACAAATCGCAATTGTATTGCCTATTAAAATATGGTCAAGGCTATTTTTAATTAAAAAAAAAACTATTCGCATTTGCAATAAAATTATCTTTATTTTTATGTATTATATTATGTTTGATTTCTTTTAAGTTCGTTCGGTAAACAAGATTGAAACATGGACAAAAAAATTTTAATTATATATTTTTTTTATTTAAATATAGCCTTGAACATATTTTATTAGGCAATACAATTGCGATTTGTTTTTTGTAGATAATATTCGATAAAAAATATTTTTCTTCTGGTAAACAGATGGGTGAAGGACGACCTCTGTTCGGATCTTGTACTATTTGCATTAGGCAGATAGAACCGTGTGTCAAAGTAAACAAAACTGAGACTTTGCTTTCATTAAAACACTTCACTGATGTACAGGTTGAGATTTTATACAGTTGAGCTGTGGGTGTAGGAATCCTAAAATGACATCAATGAAGTCGGAAGTTCTCAATTTCACTCGTATTCTCTATCTCGTTATGACGAAACAAGTATACCTGCTGGCTGCTGGTTAGCGAACCACTAGTGATGCAAGTGAGACACCTCTGGGGTACATTATGACGTGAGTGCCTACATTCCTTTAAATACTGCGTAATGAATAGTGGACTAACAACTCACAGCTCATACCTATAGCTGCCAGTAAACGTACTAACTGTGATTAATACTAGTAATTACATGACGAAAGCCATTATATAGTTCCTTAGTCATCAAGGAAGTAAAATAGGTTTGTGGCATTGAGCAAAAATTATTTGTCTAATCCGATTAAATTGTTCTTGCAGTTTACAGCCCCTCTAGCCAAGTTACACTTCGTTGTATCGTTTCTCTTTCTACGATAGTTGTCACTTGAAGTTTTGGCTAGGGCTAGACCAAATGGCGCTGCAGCTGATCAAAGACAGAAGTGTATTGATAATATTTCGCGGCATTTTTTTAGCATTTAAAACATTTATAATACAAAATGCCGCGAAATATTATCAATACACTTCTGTCTTTGATCAGCTGCAGTGCCATCTAGTAGCCCTAGCTAAAACTTCAAGTGACAAAGATCTTAGAAAGACAAACGACACAACGAAGTGTAACTTGGCTAGAGGGGCTGGACTTTAATGTCGCGGCACACTCTCCCTCTCCAAGATGGCTGAGGCCGTGATGAAATATTGACATTGATAGTTGAGGTAATAGATAATGATACGGTTGGTTCCCACTTCCCAGAGCCTTCCAATACGATTGACCAAGAGAAAGTTTCAGCACGTAGATTTAACGATTATTATGATACGAAGTTTGATAAAAATAGAACCCACGTGGTTTCCGAGGCGCGGATGACGCATAAAGGCCAAATTAGGATCTTCAAAGTCGGTCATCAATCCAGCTAATTGCTTGAATAAACATTGTTTAATCTGCACAATTGACTGATGTACACTTTCACAACTAAACATACAACCCTCAACTCTTTGGTCGTTAAAAAAGAAACTAATCAATAATTAAATAAAACTTATAAACCTACCCTACTAACTGGACCTCCTGATGTAGAGTTGAATGTAACCCAGGTCCGCCATTTACTAAAGTCACCATAAAATTGACTACTGCGCAGTGTTTAAAACACGCACACATATACAACTACATTATACATTATTCTAAATATGGTGGCGCAATGATAAATTACTTAAAAATTTGAGCCAAAACGAATCGAAAGGGAATCATATGATGACCAAAGCCCTGTACTACGAAACTCGTGTTTACTGCATTGCAACTGTCGCCGCCTCTTGTCTGTAATTAGCCAATAAGTGCAAGTGAGTATTGGCATCAGCTAATGGAAATGGAAAAGCGATTATCGCATTGCTCACATCAGAGCTTCGTAATACAGACACAGACCGGTCTGCCGGTGACGTGTCGCACGTAATGCTAATGAATATTAATTGTCAGTTGAAATGTAACAATAGAAATGGCGAGAGGCTCGCGGAAGTTGCCAATTATCACGCGGATGGCACACGCGTCAGCCGTACATCCATATATGTCACTAATAACCATTATGTATCTATGCACGAGCATGGCTAAGCGGTGTCGCAACGTGAGTTTGAAAAACCAGTTCCAAATAAAAATATTATCGATTTACTGACTAAAGTCCGTTTTAGTAGGAACTCTCTTGGAAATGGTTGTACCAACACAGGAAAAGGTACGAATGGCGCTAGAGGTACCTATTGATCAAAACAATCCAAGAAACTTCTTAGCGTAAACGTATCGATTTACTAAGTAAAGTTCGTTTTAGTAGGAACTCTCTTAGAAATGGTTGTACCAACACAGGAAAAGGTACGAATGGCGCTAGAGGTACCTATTGATCAAAACAATCCAAGGTACTTCTTAGCGTAAACGTATCGATTTACTAAGTAAAGTTCGTTTTAGTAGGAACTCTCTTAGAAATGGTTGTACCAACACAGGAAAAGGTACGAATGGCGCTAGAGGTACCTATTGATCAAAACAATCCAAGAAACTTCTTAGCGTAAACGTATCGATTTACTAAGTAAAGTTCGTTTTAGTAGGAACTCTCTTACACTAGCGGCACGCTATGATGGCCGGTTTGACGTTTGTCCGCTCATGAAGTTCCGTATTAATTGATAACGACTTTGAAGGAAATAATTGTATTACTTTATTGACGATAGTGATGTGCAGAGATTCATAAATTTTATCGAATGTAGTTTTAGGTTTAGGACTCAAAATTTATTTATTAAATTGATTTCTAAAATGTATACAAGTGTAGAAAAATCAGTTTGCACCATTTAAGGGGTGAATGTACTTGTGAATATGAACAATTTTCACTATGTGGACAAACCTCTGAAATCGCAAAAAAATATCAGCTGTTTCATACAAAAGGTAAAATTTTTATTTTTATATGATATATACCACAACTCGGCATTTGGTTTTCTAAATTGAAAATTTTTAAAAATGGAATCTAATACGATCGTCACATAGGATCGCTGGCTAGCACAACTACTACCTCCGGCAAACTCGCGTCAATGCTCAATGCAAAACAAAGCAGTTTCGAATTGACGTTGCTTCGAAAAGTATAAACTGTCAGTGCAATGCGATTGTGATATAGTCTTGACCTGGCTTTGGATTTCAAATATTGATACTGCATTACTGTTGACCCTTGCTCGTTAATTTGGACTCTGTTCAAGCCCTTTGTTGTGGATTTCGTCGATATGACCGAACGTACGCAGAGAACTGTTCTAAATAGTCAGACACGTGAGTTCGTAATACGCCTTCGTAACTATTTCGATCGTGAAGCTCAAAATGGAGGGCCAATTTTACCTATAACGTCAGTGGTTGAACGCGTAGCTGATGCGCTTAATATTGGACAACGAACTGTTAGACGGATAACTAAAAAAAAATATGGCGAGACTGGCACAGAAGAAAATAAACTTCACACACCAAAAAAGAGAAAACGAGCAAAACCAGTCGTAGGCATCGATAGCTTTGATGCCGATGCTATCCGAAGACATGTTTACGGCTACTATTTACAGAAGGAGTATCCAACAAGAAAAAAGTTGGTGCATTCACTGAAGGAAGCTGGATTATTCTTCGGTGGGGAAAGTTCTTTAACGAAGATTTTGAAGACCATTGGATTTCGATACAAAAAATGTAACAAACGCAAAATATTGATGGAAAGATTTGATATAGCGATGGCAAGGTATACTTTTTTACGGCAAGTGAAAGAAATCAAAAATTGGCAAAATGTTGTGTTCTTGGATGAAACATGGCTTAATGCTAACCATACTGTAGGCCGTTCTTGGAACGATGACACAGCAGCATCTACTTCCAAAGTTCCTGTAGGAAAAGGATCGCGACTTATAATTTGTCACGCCGGAACCATCAACGGGTTTATCGAAGGTTCTCTCATGGCTTTTGCGTCAAAAACCACTGGAGACTATCATGAAGACATGAATGGAGAAAAGTTTACTGAATGGTTTACCTCAATGTTGTGTAGCCTCCCTGAACCATCTATTATAATTATGGACAACGCCCCATACCACTCGATGCAAATTGACAAGCCACCTGCCCAATCCCAAAAGAAAGCTGATATCGTCGCATGGCTTCGTAAAAATGGCGTAGATGCAAACATGAATATGTTAAAAGCGGAATTAGTACGTCTTTTAAAAGAAAACAAACCAACCAAGATCCGATACGTCATTGACGAAATAGCATTAGAACATGGGCACAGAGTTATACGGTTACCGCCTTACCATTGTGAGTATAATGCGATTGAGTTGGTGTGGGCTCAAATTAAGGGATATGCTGCAAGACACAATACAGAACCCCCATTTACCACAAAAAAAATGCTAAAATTATTAGAAGAAGCTTGTGAACATGTGACTAAAGGAGACTGGGAAAAGGTTGTGAATAGAACTGTTAAATTAATAAGGGAAGATTATGAAAGAGATGTGAAAATAGATAATATTATAGAAAACGAACATATAATTATTAATGTAGGTGATGATAGCAGTGACGACAGTGAAAATAGTAGTATGGACGAATCTGATTAATTATGGCCTTTTGTGGCACCTTTTTTGGTATCTTTTGTATTCATATGTTTCTTGTGTGCATATAAAGTATGTATATTCATTTTCATTCAAATATTCAGTTCGTTCAAATAAATTAAATAAACATATACATTTTTGTTTTATTAAACCTATTTAATCAGGTACAAAAACAAAACTTAATTGTTTTTTGTTCGAGAATAAATTGACATTCCACATCACTATTGTAATGTGTCAAACCGGCCATCATAGCGTGCCGCTAGTGTAGAAATGGTTGTACCAACACAGGAAAAGGTACGAATGGCGCTATAGGTACCTATTGATCAAAACAATCCAAGAAACTTCTTAGCGTAAACGTATCGATTTACTAAGTAAAGTTCGTTTTAGTAGGAACTCTCTTGGAAATGGTTGTACCAACACAGGAAAAGGTACGAATGGCACTAGAGGTATTGATCAAAACAATCCAAGAAACTTCTTTGCGTAATACTCGTACAGGGCTCCCAAACAAAAAAAAACTGAATTTTTCTTAAAACAATCATGGAGACACATCTCAGCACATATGTATTAGGCGGCAGAAGGAAATTGGGAGAAACATTTTGCTAGCACGACCCAAACGGATATTGTCCCGGAACAAATCCCCGACCAAATGATATGGATGCTTTCTCGTAGAAATAATTGCTCGGGACGGTTAAGCGTAAATGCCTTAAACATTTTGTAAGTTGCTGGTAAATTAGCAATACTATCATTGTAACATTTTGTCAGTCTGCCAGCGGATGTTTGGTGGGCATGTTCAATGCAATATTTAGGGCAAAACTAGTCGTTCGGGCGTCGGGCGATGCTCCTAACGGCGAGCGGGAGTAAATCGCGACAGGCGTTGCTGGCACTTCGCCAGGGGATATGCAAATTCATTTGCAATCCCCGTCGACTCCAGACGCCCGCTGTGCAGTCGGACAGTGCGTTGTCAACACATTTCGATTTAGCAATGGCTTCCAAACAGACAGATTCCAGAAACCATGGCACCGGATCATTTGCGTTCATAACGCAGATGACTCGGAAGGCACTTCTCTAACTCAATGTTACCCAATGTCATTAGAAAAGGTCTGATAACTTATTTTCGACATCAATCATTTTTCCAACGTTCCTCTCCATAGAATGATTTAATTCCGGTTGAACTTTACAAAACATAATTAATATAACTACTAACTTTATCAACAAATAGATTGGCAAAAGAAAAATGTCGAACGTCTGCAGTCAAACCATTAGGTATTTCATATTATATTCACGTAAAGAGATGCTATTTTAGTAATGTTTATTAATCAACACTTTAATTACACTCCGCACGAGCAAATAAATAGCTGTCAAGTTATTTTAATGTTGATTCCATTCGAGTTTGCGGCACTGGATTTAGACCCTGACTAATAGACAACAGCAGCAGCAGGTACAAATTGGAGCAGTTGTACTATATTCGTCCGTGAATCAGTGTCGCAAAAGGGCACCGGGTGACCGACGCCGGCCGGCCGAGAGGGCGACTCGACAATGGCTCAGCTATTAGAGCAGCGTACGAGCTATGTGTCTTAACATCTGCAGATGTATGGACAAGACGGCTGCCGACATTTTCCACGGCTTTAATCTATTAAGTTCGTAGCCGAGTCTAGTCAACTTTTCAACGAATTGTATTATCAAAACGCTGAATCGCCTGGCAGATGTGTCCGAACCATCGGCTTCGGCCAGAAATCGACCTTCGGTCAGACGATACCGGCAAGCTTCCCAGCAAGTCTTTGACGGTACAGCTGTAACTAGCCACGACCTATCAGACAAACTTGGTAGCTATCAGACAAACTTCTGAAAAGTCCTATCATCATAGTCATCAGCAACCCATCAACGGCTCACTACTGAGGGCAGGTCTCTCAGAGAAGGGTTATAGATAGGCCATAGTCCACCACACTGGCCAAATGCGAATTAGCGGACTTCACACACCTTTGAGAACTTTATGGAGAACTCACAGGTGTGCATGTTTCCTCACGATGTTTTCCTTCACCGTTGAAACATGTGATATTTAATTGCATAAACACACATAATTTCGAAAAATCAGAGGTGCCCGGGATCGAGTCTGCGACCTTTCTGCTTCTCTAGTTCCTATAGCGATTCGAAATGCACCTTGAGCCCTGGCCTTCCTACAACTCAAATTCAAGCTCTTCTTACCAATTGCCCACAACTTACAAGTTATTTTTTATTGGAAGAACGGGGCTGACCAGGCAGCAAAAAACCTTGGGACAATCGAAAGAGGTACTTCCAAATTATTACCGGTAGGACTTACCTAAACAGTAGACGACTTAATAACGACAGGGGCTGCGTCCGGATCAATTTGAAAACAACTAACTTGAAGTTGGAGGTTGGCACGTGTATTAGTGCTATCTGAGGAGACACAGACGAGCCGACCGATGGCCTGGCATCGCTCCAACGGGTAAGGATTTTCCTTCGCATTGGATTCCATCTGTATTCAATATTTTGCCTGCGTGTATTGTACACATGTGATTTATGCGCTCCGCGGTTTATGTACTGTGACACGGACGGCCGTTGCCAATGAATTGTGTAGGCGAACGCGAATCCAAACACGCAAAACTATTTTATTGGAAGCCATAACTTCCATAAACAACGTTTTTGAATCATAACAATCAAACATTTTTATTGAAAAACATTAAAATAAGTTGAGACAACTTATTTACGCTTGGTCCTAAGTATGTATCAGTGCTTAAAGTTACAGAAATCCTCGGTGTTTTTATGCAAAGTAAAACCGTGGTACAGCCGTGCCTAGCCCCCAAACTAGAACCTCCAGTGATATGGGAAGCTGGTCTTTCGCGAGAATTTCCGATCATACTTTGAAATTGATTAAATACTGCTTAGATTCAAACGTTTGTCACATAATTGCCTACAACTTAAGCATAACTTTAGAAAAGGCAATGTTCTCAGCTATTCTTTTAACAGTTGCGTAAACATGCTTCTGTCAAGGTGATTGATTACTTCAAATTAGCTTTCTAAGTGCGAAGTACAAAAAGAATAGCTGATGTCACCGTGAATGCGTGAAATACATAATAATGAACCAAAAAAGGTCATCATGATATACATAATCGGCGACATAAATATCTTTTGTTGCTACGTCATATAGTGGGCCATAAATACTTGAGAGTAGAAGCGCGTACTGGTTTTGCAACTGCTGTGAAATTGCCGCATTTACAGATGGTCGGGTAAACAAATAGATTCTGTCAGACATCACCTTATGTGCTTTGGAAATTTGTCTTGACAATAAAATCAGGAAACTCTTTTTACATGTTTTGAATGGAAACATTTATGAAAATGCCAGATTCTAAATTAGCGGCAATGACAGAAAAGATGACTGCTCTAACACTAGTCATGATTTCCGAACAAGGGATTTTAAACAATAGCAGCTTGTTTAGTATCCCACGCTATAATTGGTGATATTATGGCGATATCATTTAACAACTTCGTGATGTCATAAAAAATTATAAGAATAGTAAACACTTTACACTGATTCATCGCCGTTGATCATCCACATTTCATAAAAAAATCCTGCTTTTGACCGCCCTCCATCACGAAGCATGAAAGTCGTAATCTTTTTAGGATTCCGTACCTCAAAAGGTAAAAAGGAACCCTTATAAGATCACTCTCTTGTCCGTCTGTCCGTGTGTCACCACCGATTTTCTCAGGAACGGGTGGACCTAGCAAGTTGAAATTGATACCAGATACTGAGGTCTATAGTTCCTATTAGGTGTATAAAATCAAGGTCCTGAGTCAACACGATAAAAAGATATGGGCAAATTTAGATTTTCGCGAAAACTTGTTAAACTTTTTTTATTTTTCGGAATTTTCCATTTACTAGTGCTGTAAGACCTTGCTTTTAACCAAAATTGACAATTCTAGGTCAACCGGAAGTACCCTATAGGTTTTGGGTCGAAAACCTATATGGTACTTCCCGTTGACCTAGGATCAAGAAATTTGGCAAGAAGCAAGGTCTTACACGCACAAATAAAGGAAAAATTCCAAAAAATAAAAAAACTTAAAAGCTATCTCTTTTTTTTTTTAACAGCATTATATCACACAGTAACTTTAAAGTTTTAACACGTAAGTGAAGTCTGAGCAAATGTAAAGTAGGTACGCACACGCCCATTTATATTTTGTTCCCTGATTGGAAGCATAGAGGCGTACGTGTAGTACAGCATAATACAGCGGTAGTAGCGTGAGTCGTGACACAATAAATCTGTGAAGTCAACGAGGGTACGTCACAAGATTTCATTGTCAATTAGGCTTCATTGGCTCTGATTATTTCGCAATCAACTGTGGTCAACAACGATTATGAGCGTAGACATGTTACTGCCCCATCTTTGGCGGACAAGGTCTTGTCCAAGGCTGCAATTTTGTTACTAAAACAACTTTTTTCAAGCGAGACGATAACGAACTATACAAAAGTAACAACATATTTGTGACAAAGTTATTCATTAATGAATTGAAGCCAAATAGATAATTAATATTGAAAAAGTGAAGCAGTAACATACGTTACTGGCCTGGCTTACTTTAATGGGATGTAGCGATAGTATGAATTTCATTAAACGGAGTCAATCTGAATATTATAATACTAGATGATGCCCGCGACTTCGTCCGCGTGGATCAAGGTTTTTTAATACCGCGGGAACTCTTCAATTTTCCGGGATAAAATGTAGTCTTTGTGCTACTCCCGGGTATGAACTATGTCCATTCCAAATTTCAGGCAAATCGGTTCATTTGTTGTGGCGCATCCATCCATACATCCATCCTTACAAAACTTTCGCATTTATAATATAAGTAGGAACATCTATACCACCGTAAGAAATGAGCGAACTTGCTAAAAATTAGCAATCAACCATTTTTCCAATTTCTCTAATATATTGTAAAGAAAGAGGGCCCGAGCACGCCTTAGCCTACCAGCAGTGACCAGACCACCAGCGTTGGCTGACACAAGAATACATGCAGCGGTAGCGAGTGACGTTTTTTTTTATTTATTTGGTGACAAGATAGATGGTAAGTGACGATGCAGTCTAAGATGGTAGCGGGCTTTACTTACTTTAACTTTAAAGGGGTATGGCAGTGAACACTCAACCCATACACCTAATCGGTTTCTACACGCCATCGTGCCGGAACGCTAAATCGCTTGGCGGCACGTTTTTGACGGTAGGGTGGTAACTAGCCACGGCCAAAGCCTCCCACCAGACCAAACCAGAGACAATTCGGAAATTATAAATTCCCTAATTGACCCCGCCGGGATTCGAACCCGAGGCCTCCCAGTTATAAGACCACAGCGCTCACCACTGCGCCAGGGAGGTCGTCAAAACGTAAATTGAGTCTACTAGAATCAAAAACAGCAATGTCCATCAATTACAAAAAATTTGATATCTATGGTCGCAGATTCAATAGACAAATTGGCACCTCGTACAATATTAGTTTGAATTTGTCTATTGAATCTGCGACCATAGATATCATATTTTTTGTAATTGATGGACATTGCTGTTGTTGATTCTAGTAGACTCAATAATTATGCTCGCAACAATAGGTATGCAAGTTCGGTGCTATGGCCATTGGCCACAGATAAATCAATGAGATCGCCACCATGTCGGTCGCTCGAGGTTGATGGGGTCAATCGAGCCGAGTCGCGGGCGCGCGCAAGGTAGCACAACAGTTAATTGGTCGTTTGCCCCCGCCGCGCGCTAACAGATTACCTGCATCCACACAAATGTAGGCTCATTAGAACCTTGTGCTCTGCGTCACGTTAATGATAGCATTTATCACGACGCTACTTGCCCTACTAATAGAACTCGCCCATTACCATTTCTCAAGTCTTTTTATTTAGAGATTTGGAGTGTATTTATGATCTGGTAGCAGTTTTCGCAGGCAGTACAAACTGTTTGATAAATTTTTTTGTTAAGGGCAATGTCCATCTTCAAAATTCGTGAAGTCAAATGTCATCGACGTCGTCGGTATAGCGATCGAAAATAATAAACGATACAATCGCTTCCGTATAATTATGATTTCATTGATTGATAATTATTGGTCGTAGAGTTGGTTGCTCTTCGTTCAATGATAACGACGCAGATACACTCATACTATCTACTCCTTGTTCAAAAAATTACCAGCTTTATTTGCAATACAAAAACAAATCGTGTCCACACTCTACATTGTCAACGTGGTGTTGCGGTAAACAAAAACCAAGTTATTCTGCTGTTGCGTAATGCGTCGCTTCCGCAATCTATGGATTGCGTGGTTTTGGGCCAAAAAGTTGGTAATTCTTCACGTCAATTTTGAAAATGATATAGAAAATTGCTACGGTTGAAAATCAAAGCTGTAGTTCCAGCTGTGGGATTGTCTAAAAGTGGTTGCATCAGTGTAACGATCCCAATCACCTCTGATTGCCTAGTGGTCTCTGTCGCTATTAGTTAAAAGCAGTAGGAACGCCATAACCTGTTTTATGTAGCTTTTCAACAAACAAACAAATAACTTCAGCCAGCCAGAGGTGATTGCTGGTGTTGGTGATGTTATCATTAGAATAGAAATGTTTTTTATTCAAATAAACTTTTACAAGTACTTTTGAATCATCAATGAGTCTACCACTGGTTCGAAATGCCGTTCCTGCCGAGAAGAACCAGCAAGAAACTCGGCAGTTGCTCTTTTCAAAATACTTTTACAATATACTTAATAGATATTATGCTATGTATGCAGAGTTTCCACAATGAGGGGAAGTTCCACAAAAGCATACGTAATTATATCTAATTATAATTCAACACATGTTAAGACGGGCAGACAGAAAGTAGCCCCATTCCCGCCGGTGGAACCTGTTCACGAGCATGACGCATGACCCAGCCATTGCTTCGCTCAACCATATTTGAGGGAACGTAACATTACAGTTACCCTTAGTTAGTGTACCAAAAAAATTTGAGCGCTCAATAGGGGCGGAAGTCAGCTGTCGCCGGGGAGGGGGCGGGGAGGGGTCGGCGGGCACTCGATCAATACCCCGGGGTGGGGCAGGGGTAATTGGACGACCAGCTTTGCGCCCCCGAGCCGGGCGCTAGTTCGAAAAATCTTTCACATTTCATAATCCGCGTGCAGCCCGAACGGATTTTCTGGGTCAAACTCGCAACTCAGTTTACTTGGAAGCTATTCGAGATGAGGTTAATAGATACAATTTGAGATTGGACCTTAGGAATCAAGCCGAAGAAGTCGTGCCGACATAATATTTTCCCTGGTGTCTTACTTTGTGCACGATAACTTTGTGTGGAGCTTCCAGTAAAATTATAATTTAACTAGCTGATGGTCGCGTGGATTTAGTTTTTAAAATCCCTCGGGGAACTCTTTGATTTGATATAAAAAGTAGCCTATATCACTCTCCAGGTTCTAAACTATACCCATGCAAAAAATCACGTCAATCCGTAGATCCGTTCCAGCGTGATTGAAGGACACCAACAAACACACTTTAACATTTATATTAATATCAGTAAGATAGTTTCCGCAGCGTACGCGACAAAGGATTTTTCGGCGTTACAATATGATACCTCATGTAATGCAATAGCATGTAACATAACTGTAATAGTAAGACATAATAAGATATCGCGGACTTCTTTTGTAGATATTGATGTCCTCTATAAAAATGTAGTACATCACTTTGCTCTATTGTCAATCGTTTCCGTAGCGTACGCGACATAAGGATTTTTTTCACACCTTGGCTTACACAGTATCGAAGTTTTCATACGGATCCCTAACTTTTTAAAATTGTGGAAAAAATTGTAAAATTTGTGGAATTCTCTATCTATTACTAGCTGATGCCCGCGACTTCGTCCGCGTGGATTTAGTTTTTTAAATCCCTCAGGAACTCTTTGATTTTCCGGGATAAAAAGTATATGTCTATGTCACTCCTCAGGTCTTCAACTATAAACATGCAAAAAATCACGTCGATCCGTAGCTCTGTTGCAGCGTGAATGAAGGACAAACCAACAAACACACTTTCGCATTTATAATATTAGTAAGGATATCTCTAGAAAACACTAATGCTTAGAGTTTCTGTCTCGGGACTTAATCGTGCAATCGGCAAAGAAAACGTTATGACAAATAGGCCATCGCAGCAACGCAAACGCTATTTCCCTCGACAACGCTCGCGATATTTATTTTTATCCAAGAACCCTGAACTTACTCCGCAATCGGCCAGGAAGTTCTGAAACTCATCTGGATCGCGAGACGCGTGGGCTTAGCGCCATCGTCTTCAGTATAAGACTTCAGGCCAACTTGCGCCGGCCGTTTCATTGACCCCACCGACTTTAGAGAGTATATTTTACGAGATTTCGATACAAAGTATACACGATAAGTCTTTCCTTTATTACGAAGCTTGTGATTAAATGCGACCATCGCAATACCTATCGATAACGTTACTTCACAATTAGTGTAAATTGAAAATTTAAAACACCCCCGACATGGCACGCGTGAAGCGCTTTTAATGGGAGTTATCATACGCTAAAAATGCCTTACATAATTTTGGAAAAGAGCTGATACTCTTACACTGCTGGACCGATATTATCCAAACATAGCTAAGAACCACCGCAAGGAAACTGGCTTTCAAATGAAAAACCGTATCGAAATCGGTCCATCCGTTTGAGAGCTACGATGCCACAGACAGACACACACACAGAGACAGATAGACAATTTTACACAGTGATCTGTATAAAATTCCAACGTAAAATGTGTCTGAATAAATATTCAGAAGGTTTCAATGAAGTTTAGGAGAGCTATCCTATAAAGAGGAAACAAATCTTTTCAAGGGTTTAGAACTTTTTGCTTCATATTGCCAATGCAGTTAGAGGCAGCCTTAAACATTGATTTTATTATGCAGTCGTTAAGTTGTGCTTTGCATTTTCTATTACTAGGTTGCCTGGAAGAAATACTCGTAGCTTCGATAAAGCCACCTATTATTGCATTCTGTTTTGCCTACTTGTGATATTTGTTGTTTAATATTTTTTTATCTATGGTATCTTAGATTAAAGTTTCAAAAGATAATATAAAAACTTATTACAATGTAATAGCTACTACATAATAATATTGTAAAATGATTATTTTGAAAAGAGCAACTGCAGAGTTTCTTGCCGTCTCTTCTCAGCAGAATCCGCTTTCCGAACCGGTGCAGTGGTAGAGACATGATGTGTCAAGAGCCACAGGTTAAAATAAACAGGAACATAACACATACACAGGAAATAAATAATTTTGAATTTAGATTTTTTTAAAATACTATAGATCCGAAGTTTCTAACAAAGTTCCGTTCCAAACGTAGCGTGATGCGTGAGCTCAAAACAAGCAATGAATGTATGAATGCCATGTAATTATTTTCTGTAGTGGTACTCTTAATTACATTTTTGATTATGATTTTGTTATAAATGGCGTATCATCGCGTCGACTTGAGTCATCAAATCTTGCAAATTAATAAAATTTTTGTAGTGGACGGGATCACTAGATACCGATCCATATAAAAAAAGGAAAGGACTATTGGTATACTATGGTATACAACAAGAATATTTCATTCATTCATTCATTTCATAGTCAATCGCATACTCAAGCTTCGAATTCGCACGCCACTGTACTGTCTAGAGACCTAGACTCTCCAGGGAGCCATAGAGATTGTATCCAAGATACGTAACAGTCTGGGATCGCTGAACTGAACCAAACTGCTGGTGGCCAAACGGCCGAACACTCGAGTGGCCAGGAAGTGCAGTGGTCCGGTTAATTGCGCATAAATTCCCTTCAATAACATATTTTATGGCACCTAAAACGTTATTGCTTTCACCGGAATAGTTTCTTGTTTTATTGGCCTACTACTACTATACTACAGGGGGTAAACAAACAAATACAATGTTGGTACAACGCCTATATTCCAATGGGCTAGAACAAGGCGTTTCTGAATTTTTAAACTTCATATTCAAGTGAGTATCATTTTCAGTTTCTTGCTGGTTCTTCTCGGCAGGAAGGGCATTCCGAACCAGTGGTAGTAGACTCATCGACGATTCAAAAGCACTCGTAAAAAAGTTTATTTGAATAAAAAACATTTCTATTCTATTGCTTCGGAATCTGAACGGCAGTCTCTTTACTCAAAATACAATATGATCGGATGATGTGAGAACATCTGTTCCAATCGCAAATCTTTGACAGCTACGATGCTAGTATTCGTACTCACATACATTTTGGTTAGCTGACGCCTTATCCACAATTGACTTTAATAACTAATTTCAACTGGAATTTAATATTACATGCGTAGATACATAAGTATCCAATATCCATGAAGTTTGCTCATTTTTCTATCTCACACTGCATAGCAATGCTTCTATTCCTAGAGCACGTCACTTGCTAACAGCAGGCTATAAATAAAGCGGCTTAACTCGTACGTTCAAAATAAGCCAATTGTTTACAGGTCTTAGTCATTTTGATGGTGATGTCACAATTTACACGACAACGATAAACCCAGAAGCACACTTAACACACATTTGAATGAAACTCTTTAAGTACCTAATTAGAAACAGCATAAAATCCCCACGGGAGGGTATTTGTAGTGTTGATAGTGCGCTTCTGTCATAGAACAAAATTCTTCCCTTTGACGTCACAAATCAACTCTCAAGTCGTTCACTTTTCAGAACGGGACAGCGCGCTATATCGAGCTACTGTGCTGCTCTAACGCTATTTGCGGGACAGCACAATGCCACAAGACGGAAAAGCTCGTTTGATCTAGTATTTATCGCCGGCTGACCAGGAACATCGACTTTGTTCACTACCAGACGAGTTATTTGCCGACGAGGCTATACAATCCAAGTTTTCTTAAACAACTGACACATGGTTAGAAATGAAGACCCATGGGAAATATGCCACCAACTCCACGTACAAGAAAAAGTACTATTCTTTCATTGAAACATGGTGCGGGTGACTGGTCAATAGACTAGACTAGAAAGTAACTTATTTTGTACCATATTGATGCAATCGTAAGGTCTATACAATCTATTGAGACTATTCTTTTGCAGATAATCTTTTAACATTATGACTGAAAGTGTGGTACAAAATAAATTACCGTCTAATGACCTGTCACCCGCACCATGCCACAATGAAAATCTGTACATAATTTTTTTTTTATTTGAATCGGCCAGACATGTTTGGGACACGTCTCAGCGATTAAACCTCATTATTGTTCTACTGCAGGCAGGCGAGGAACCGCGAGGCTGCAGTGATCACACTAATCACACTTCACACTAATACTATAAAGACGAAAGTTGTGTGTGTGTGTGTGTGTGTGTGTAGACGGATTTGGCTGAAATTTGGAATAGAGATAGCTCATACGTAAGATTGTGTTAATCTAGGCTAGTTATCTAATAGGCTACATTTTATCCCGGAAAATTAAAGAGTTCCCGCGGGAATTAAAACACCCTCCATCCACGCGGACGAAGTCGCGGGCATCATCTAGTTCAAAATAAAAGTACGCATAATGGAGGCAACGTGTATTTGCACACTACATAATATTATGTCACGGGAAGTGCCCACTCGTTGCCACGGAATAGTGCCCACTCGTTGCCATGGGAGTGGGACATTCCGTCGTGAGCGGTTATCGCGGCAGTATTACATAGCTGTTTACAGGAAAATGGACATCTGCTTATCGCACCAGTCTTTCCTGCTCTGCTGCGGCCTGCGTGGCGGCGGCGAATTAGTTCGCAGCGGTGACGCCGCCGGATGTGACACAGTGCCTATTGTCCACAAACGGCAATAAAGGCTTTGCCACATAGTACGCGGGTCCGCATCCGACTCAACTCGACATTGTTGGGCATCGAAAAATCTATTTTAAAATACAGTACCCGGCGATATATATTGCACATCGGCCTTTGGAATAAAACGCTATTTCTATTCTATTGCAAGGAAAGCTAGCCAGAAATTCACGTAGTAATTACGGAAATCTCTTCACAATCGGCGAGCACATCACGTAACATATATAAAAAATGCAGTCGAACTGTGAATAGAATAGAATAGCGTTTTATTCCAAAGGCCGATGTGCAATATATATCGCCGGGTACTGTAGTAACATGTCTATTCAACAAAAACATGTAATTCAAAACTTTACGAGATATGACAAACGAAATAAATAGCCAAGTATGTTTGACATGCACTTGACCAATTTAATTTAATCTTTGCAGCTTTAAATAATTTCTGAACAAAGCGTGATTTCCTTGTTACGGAACCCGGTCGAAAAGAACAATCCGGAGCCTTCGCTCGCATTAGCAATCAATTTGTTAGTCGTGTTGACCCCACTAACATCTGGTTAGTTTTAGTTGACATATAAATAAATAAAACTTTATTGACCTTAACCAACACAACAAATTAGTTATCACTAAGAGTCTAATGAACAAGCGGCGCAAGACCGAAGCCTGTGGAAGTCCATGCAGGAGACCTTTGTCCAGCAGTGGACGTCTATAGGTTGATAAAGAAGAAGAAGAAGAAAAAGAGTCTAATATATACCTATTTAAAAGTAATTGGTGTGGAATGGTCAATGGGCCACCCCCTCAGCTTGTGACGCAGCATGAAAGGCAGGTATGCACCTACCGGACACACCGCAACGCTGATTTTCAGGAAGGGCCCAAGATATAGAATCTTCAAGTTAGTGGATGGCTGTCAATGGTTCTTGAGTCAACAGCAACCCATCAACGGCTCACTCAGCTCAGCAGGAGGAGCGCAGGTCTCCTCTCAGAGAAGATTTAGGCCATAGTCCACCACGCTGGCACAATGCAAATTGGCAGAATTGACACACCTTTGAGAACATTATGAAGAACTCAAGTGTGCAAGTTTCCTCAGGATGTTTTCTTTCCCCGTTGAAGCTTGTGATATTCAATTTCTTAAACGAACATAACTTGGATCGAACCTGCGACCCCTCGAATAGGAGACCGCAGTACTTACCACTAGGCTATCACCGCTTTGTTCTTTTTTTCTCTCTTTTTTTAGGCTTTTACCAAGCAGGTATGTCAGCCTAATCATAACCCTAATCACAATGAACAAAAACCTAATACAATCACTTTCTTATGAATAATCTGAACAGATTCCAAGCTCCGTCAGGACTTAAGTAGTACCTATTTATGCTACTCAATTATTTTGTTCTGTCGCTATTATATTATTTTCCTTGGTTAAATAATCGAAGTGGACTCGCGCCGCGTTTGGTTTGGTGAACGCTTTACATTGCGGTTCGGCAATAGACCGTTATGAGTTGACAGTTAGCTATTACACTAAAATGGCCGGAATACTCAATTTGGCGGGTCACCTAAAACGCACTTTTAGATAGTATTGTCCGACGGGCTCATTAAGATATTATTATGAGGTAAAAAACAGTTTAATGAGTTCTAAAATAACGCTATGTAGATAAAAACAACATAATTACCTAATGTTTAGTTAGTGAAACATGTCCCATTTTCCCGAAAAGCTTTTAGGCCGGTTCATGCGGTAATAAGTATGTATGTATCACTTCTGGAAACTTTATTGTAATTCCATGATGAAGGTCCAAGGTAGCGTATTTACGAACTTATAAGGGACTGGGACTGCGAGTTTTAGGAAGGAATGCCACAACCCTTAGTGAATTCTTAACATGAATTGAATTGTAGTACTTTTCTTTTTTGGAACATTGTGGAAATATTATATTTTATTCTAACAAAGTTGCATAGGCTTGGCATCCAGCTGCCCACAAGATAGTATAAAAAACTTATTACAATGTAATAGCTTCAAAATAATATTGTAAAATGATTATTTTGAAAAGAGCAACTGCTGAGTTTCTTGCCGGCTCTTCTCAGCAGAATCCGCTTTCCGAACCGGTGGTAGAGTCATGACTTGTCATAAGAGCCACAAGTTGGCCTACGTGAAATAAATAATTTTGAATTTGAATTTGAATGAAGTCAGCCAAGGTACTATTTTTGGCTGAGTATTTTGTTCCAGTTACGTACAAAATGTAAAACACATAAAAGACATAGGATAGGATATATTTTAACACATTAACTGCGTCGTCGTAAAGGCGTCTTCTTTCGAAAGTTAAACAATTTTGTCCTTGCAAAGATAATACTCAAAGTGCCAATATGATAAAATATATCTTTTTCGATACAATAATAGTATGAATGTTTGTTGTTGATGTTTTCTTGCGACACATTTGCTCACAAGCTTAAATATTTATATTATTCTTTAAAAAACCAGAAAAATTCAATAGCTCCTTATTTGGTAACTAACTGGTACATAACACTGTGCAAAAAATAGTAACATGTCTAGTTCAATAGACCCAGGTTATAACTTAAATATTATGTTATGATTTATGAAGATTAAGGACAATTCACAGCAAGCAGAGGCTTTCGTGAAAGTAGGTTATCCTTAATCCTACTAATATTATAAATGCGAAAGTTTGTGAGGATGGATGGATGTATTGATCTTTGTTACTTTTTAACGCGACAAAGAATGTACCGATTTGGCTGAAATTTGGAATCGAGCTAGTTCACACCCAGGATTAGCACACAGGATAAGCATACATTTTATCCCGGAAAATTAAAGTTCCCGTGGGAATTAAAAAAACTTAATCCACGCGGACGAAGTCGCGGGCATCATCCAGTTCGGAACTTTTCCTCAATACCTATGACTAATCATAACATCGATAAGGTACCTATTTCTGCATGTTTTAATTGTTTGCTAAAATGCTAGGAATTATAGTCACGCCCACTGCCTTTTAGTGCTGTCTGATAGCACATAAAAGCCATTCAAATGACGTGTAGCGCTGCGATCGCCAATTTATAACATTTGAGTGGCACGCTCTAGCGATAAAATATGCAAAAATCGTGCCATAATGTAACGCGTTGAAAATGTTAGTATCGTGAATTGGTTTTCCTCGTTGATAAGGAAAACGGTAATGAAACTTTTCATATTAATCACTACGGTAACAAACAATACTGTTGTAAGCTAGATAAGCTAGTATTTAAACTTTTCTAATATAATCTATATATATAAAAGAAAGTGGTGTTAGTTACACTATTTATAACTCAAGAACGGATGAACCGATTTGGCTGAAAATTGGTGGAGAGGTAGCTTAGAACCAGGAGACGGACATAGGATACTTTTTATCCCGTTCGACCGCGTTTCCGTCAAGTCAATATAAAACGTGGTACAACAAAACGCAAATGACAGTGGAATAACAAAACGTAAATGACAGCTAAACGTAATTTTGTCTTTGGTTAAGTATGGTAAAAAATTTGACAATTATAAAAATGATAGCTAAACGTAATTGATAATATCAGTAATATGTTTTCTCTTTGAATCATCATTAACAATGCCGCGAGCAAGACGATCAAATCCTGCTACAAAGCTACGGATTGACGTGATTTATTGGATAGGTATAGTTGAGAACCTGGAGGGTGACAAAGATTTCCCGCGGGATGTTATGAACTAAATCCACGCAGACGAAGTCGCGGGCATCAGCTAGTTTTATATAAAAAAATCTTTTTAAACAACCGATTACAAACTCCCGCTTTACTACATTACACACACACTATGTATACAAAATATATAATTTATTGTTGATATTTTAAAAACCGCTCGAACGATTTCGATGAAATTTATATGGGACTACCTGGGAAGTATACCCTTTCAAACAAAAAATAATTTTAGAAATCGGTTCAGGCGTCTTCGAGTAATCGGTGGACATACATAAAAAAAAAAAGATTCCGATGAATTGATAACCTCCTCCTTTTTTTGAAGTCGGTTAAAAAGAAGTACATACAGAGAGCTTTATCTGAACTCAGAAAGACACTCTAGTAGCAATCTGCGTTGGCCGTTGGTTGGGCCTTTGTCCCTAGTTTGGTTGGCAACAGTAAGACTTGTCATCCCTACAAACCGTGGAGCCAAACGTAGAAAAGCGGGATGTCGTTGGCGTTACGAAGGGACTTAGTCGGCGTCACCACTATCATCTCCCAACCGTTGGCTACAAAATCCCAACGTTAATTGCTACTAGGGAAAGGACTACCTAGATCCCTCAAGTATGCAGGTTTCCTCACAATGTTTTTCTTCACCTTGTTTAATGTGCACATAACTCCGGAAAGTCAGAATTGCGAGCGTGATGGAATCGAAACCTGGACCCCCCCCCCCCCCCCCCCCACGCAAAGAGCGCTTAACCACTAGGCTATCTTGAACGTGGTCCCATTTAAACAAGAAAATATTCCATCTCTAAGGGAAGAAAAATAAGGGGATGGGACGAACCTTAATTTTAGAATTCACGCGGGACTTCAATAATTTTTATGGTACTCCATAACTCCGTCCAATCGGAACCGATTGCACAAATTTTTTTAATTTGAAGGGACATACCGTCAGGTTGCTCCCATTTTTTGGTGAAGATCTAACGAATATCTTCGGCGATGACATACGCGACATACGCCAAAAAAAACGCGTCGAATTGAGAACCTGCATCCTTTTTTGAAGTCTGATAAAAACCACAATTTGCGTATAATCAATAATCACATCAGTTTAGCGGAGTCTATCAGATGTGGCAGCGGCTGGCATTGTTTGTTATCTTTCGACGCAGTTGCACGGGCGTGAGACCGTCAATTACCCTAACAATTGATGTCGCATGTCGGTGTTGCTGTGTGTTGTGTGTTGTGTAACGCAATACTCATTAACCCGCGCCTGTTAGCCTCGTGTTGATACTTGATACCTGTCCATCATCATTGACTTTGCGGTGCCGGATATCGTTTACGTCAAACGCGTTCACTTGTGACGACTTAGTTTGAGGACATATGTCCTGTGACTAAGGAAGTTTTGGCTTCGATTCCCGGCTAGCTCTAAAGGGCTTTCCACACGGTACTCATATTCAATCTATGTATCTGTAATCTGTCGATAAGTTCGGCTTCGCCTCGGGCCTCAAACTACATCCTGTTAGTATAATCGGGCACTTTCACCTTTCAGTGAACAATGTACCTACTATTTTTTATTTTGAAACTGATACAAAGTTTGTCGAGGTATCATTTTCTAACTAACTCCTCAGCAAAAAGTATTTAAATACACACGTTTTTAATAATAGTGTCAACATTTTTTAATTCCGTATCTACCTAATGACCCAATTATTAATTTTACATTGATGCAGTTATTTGAAGGATTTTGACTTTGGTGCAACTTTTATAGACTTGCAGACGCCAGGTCTGTTGTAAGTTAACAGCTAACTGTAAGATCACTTCTGAATTCCGATTGGATGGTTCTTCCTCACTCACACACCAATCATTACTTTGGGAAGTGCACACCAGATGACGTCTTATAGACGCGATGAAGACTAGAGGAAAGATCATGTGGTCCAGAAGTTTATCTCAAAATTTAGTTTGCCATTACAAGACACTTTTTCGATTTTTCTCCTGTCTTCGTCGCACGCGATATGAGCAGGCGACAGAATTGTCGTTAGTGTGGTCTCGTGTCCAACAAAGTATTAATTCTTGTTTGACACCACGATAACATATTATAATGTCAAGGTCGCCTCGCGTCGCGCGCTCCGGCCCACAACGATATTGTAAACAAACAATTCTGAGTGAAGCGCCTGTAAAAACGGGCAAGGGATTTTAGTTTGCGCTTCAATACCATGGTAACAAGTATAAATTAAAAATTTAAATCACCCATGCGGTATCAATATGTAGAATTTAGAAATAGAAATGTTTTTTATTCAAATAAACTTTTTACAAGTGCTTTTGAACTGTCGATGAGTCTACCACTGGTTCGGAATGCCCTTCCTGCCGAGAAGAACCAGCAAGAAACTCGGCGGTTGCTCTTTTCACAAGTTTAAAATTCAATGGATACTATGCTATGTATGCAGTGTTTCCACAATGAGGGGAAGTTCCACAAAAGCATACCTAATTATAATTCGACACATGTTAAGACGGGCAGACAGAAAGTAGCCCCATTCCCGCTGGTGGCACCCGTTTGTAGGTATGATATACCCGACAATCTTTTACCCACTACTACTATAGTTAAGCTTAAGACCAACCTAACGAGTACACACTATGTGGATCGTTTTAAGAGCTTGACGACTTTGACGATTTCCCCGGCGCAGTGGTGAGCGCTGTAGTGTTATGACCGGGAGGTCTCGGATTCCCGGCGGGTCATCGGCATTAACTCGCTTTCGAATAAAGGAAAACCGTATTCAAATCGCAACTATAAGCGCATTTGAACGCTGCGAATTGCGATGTCTCATGTCACACGCACAGACAAAACTGTCAAACTTATAACACCCCTCTTCTTTGTCAGGAGTTAAAGTGCACATTACGCATGGAACTAGGATTTGGGACTACGTCTTCCTATTTCTGTGACATTAGGATTTACGGAAGATGCTAGTAGACGCGGCCTGACAGTTGACAGTTGACAGTTGACATCTCCCGCTCATAAGCTTAGTAACTTAGTATATTTACTATACGGAGTAAATATACTAAATTTATGCTACTACTATATGTTAAGTTTATGTTACTACGTAGTAAATATACTAAGTTTATGCTCCCAGCCGCTAACTTCACTCTCCGAGGTAGTAATATTGTCAACATAACGAAGTTGTTAGTGAATAAAGAATACAATCCCGGGATCACAGTCGTTTTTTGATCCCGAAAATCCTGGGGCTTGGCTAATCTCGGGATTTTCGGGATTACCACAAACAGGTCTAGTTTGCATGGGCATTTGTTTGCAGTGACAAAAACCTCCCAAACCCAATTGACACTAAAGGAAAAGTTACAGCTGGAAATTGATAAGAGCATGGTTTCATCAATTCAACAATCCTCAGATTCTGAAGTATTAAATGAATCGGTTTGGTAAATAGTTCTAGATGTGAAATGAGCCTGTTTAAAAGTAGAAGAGTTCACTCGTGGATATCACTTAGAAGTAACATACAAATATCTGTTGTCTATTGCTCCTACCAGTATTATAGAGCCTGAGCGAGCGTTTTCAGCTGCTGCAGTGCTTATGTTGGCAATAAACTACGCAGGCTTGGAAATCAAATATCGGTTGCATTGATATTTCTGCGTTTGTATTTTCAAAATTCTAAATAATTTTTTGTTCCTTATTAATAAATATTGTGTTGTGCAACAATATTAATAATCAATTTTTGAGAAATTCCTAGTGTTATTTGTTTTCACAAAATTGTAAATTTTTTTTAATGGATAAAAAAATTATGTTTTTTGTGACAGATAACATATCCGGATATGAAGTTAAATTACTGTGTTAAAGCACAAATCTATAGGCGTGATAGTATTTCAGTAAAGTGTACCACAAAAATGCTCAGGTTGTGGGATAGTGTTAGAACAAGCGAAGTAAAGTGTACCTACCACAAAAATGCTCAGGTTGTGGGATAGTGTTAGAACAAGCGAAGTAAAGTGTACCTACCACAAAAATGCTCAGGTTGTGGGATAGTGTTAGGGCGAGCGAATGCTTCTGGGGAGTATGAAAGTTTGGTGATATCGGGTCACTAATATTTGCGCTATGAGGTAAGTACGTACATACAGCACGAGTCGATAATGCTATAGCTGTGGGCACAGTAAATACGTTTGTGCGATAACAACGCGATTACCGATAATAACGCTTCACCTACGTGCCGGGTATAAATTGCGTGGACGCGACTTGTTACAATACCTACCTATTCACTGAAATAAATTGAAAAAAAAAAATGATTTTTTATAATTAGTACTAGCTGATGCCCGCGACTTCGTCCGCGTGGATTTAGATTTAAAGCCCCTCGGGAACTCTGATTTTCCGGGATAAGAAGTAGCCTATGTCACTCTCCAGGTCCTCAACAGTTGAGTTTAGTACATAGTTACTATACCCATGCAAAAAATCACGTCGATCCGTAGCTCTGTTGCGGCGTGATTGAAGGATAAACCAACAAACACACTTTCGCATTTATAATATTAGTATGATAGCCCGAGACGATCTTTTTTCGAAATCCCTAAGAATGAACACCTTTGCTTTTTCAGAATAAAAAGCCTGTTACTTTCCAGTGGGACTATCTTCTTTCTATCACCAACGTAAAATAAGTCTTATCCGAGCGTAAAGATATTTTGACAGATGTTCAATACGAAAAGATATTTTGACAGATGTTCAATACGAAAACTGTCAAAATAGTCCAAAGTTACGATAACACTTATTTTACGTTTTTGTGAAATCGGCCCTAAGTGGCTATCAAAAGTTGCTAAGAACTGTCAAACGCGCATTTTGTATGAAGAAATGCGGGTATGACTTGTGACAGATCTTAGCAAGTAGCAACTTTCCATTGTTTTCCATAGCCACTGGAAATGTCAAAATTAGAGAATTCGGTCAAACAGCAGGTCCTCGACTAACCCCATTAAAAAAACACGCGGATCCGTTGCTGAACGATTACTTGCAACCTTTTCAGTAATTTAAATTAATAATATTACTCAGTTATAAGGACAACTATTAACTATGTAACTAATTACATATTTGCATGCTACTCTGTGGCGGATTGAAGCGAATGTATTATAATTGTTAAGATCTTAAATGTACTCAATCTGGCAAATAAATAATTTGAATTTGAATTTGAATGATTAAAAGACAAACCAACAAACAAACTTTTAATATTCACTCGTATGATTCTAAAAAGTATCCCTGTACTGTGCCCAGTGCCCAGTGCCATACAAGCACCTACGAGTACTCTAAGAGCGAGTCGACGTGGGCGTTGTGATGTATTTTCTACAATAATGTAGGCTGCAGTTTACATCGTATTTTATCTCCACTGTAAATATTTTTCATCCTACCTGCTATTGTCTGAGAGCTGGTGGCGAATTTTATGACTTCTGTAAGCGACGCGAAAAAACATTTTTTATAGTGACTTACATTTTATAAGAAAAAATACCTAATAATAAAAAATGTTGACAGATGTCAAAGAAATTTTTCCGTTGATGAAATAATAATCCTAAAGAATAACTTGACTTTTTATTTTAGACGATAGCTTCAGCTTGCTGTCTATTTTTTTATCATGATTAATGCAGCAGATAAATGTTTCAGTCATGTTATAGTTATTTATGACATAAGTGCGGAAAGTTGAAATCATTTATGCGGATCTGTGGTAGCCAGGCTATTCGCTTACAAATGGTTGTAACTTGTACCGATAATTTAATAGACGAGCCGCCGGCGTAAATATCGCAGAGGATTTTTATGTGCACGTTTATCGTACCTACTACCTTTTCAAATGTAAATAAACGTTATTCCCTTCGCAATTGCGTAAGTCGCGCTCGTGATTCCAGGCTCACATCCGACTTTACGGAGTGTTTAGCATTTAAATAACAATTACTTCAACGGTCAAAGAAAGCATCGTGAGAAAGCCTGCATGCCGGAGAATTCTTAGTATTCTTAGAAGTGTGTGAAATCCATCAATCCGCACTTAGCCAGCGTGAAAGATTGGCCTAATCCCTTCTTATTCCAAATGAGATGTATGTCTAAGTTCATGGTTCGTCATGAGATTGGAACCATGGAGTTGTATCAAGCACCGCCTGACACATTCCCACCAGCTCTTGTACTGTACCTACGCGATATCGGCCCGCGCGCCAGCCGCTGAAGAACGCAATAATTTACAGATAGTTTAGCTGCCAATATGTCATAACGTGTATTATTAGCACTATGGCGCCGGGCTTATACTGTCCCTAATCAACACACATACATAAATGTTGCATTATCATTAATGTATTTGCTAAATTGTAAAGTATTTTTGTGATATTAGGATATAATGGAGTAGTTTTATGGTATGATATAATAAAGTCAGTACGAATACAAGCTAATACACCAGTCACTTTTTTTGAACATAGTATAGACTAGCTCTTCACTGCAATCTCACCTCGTAAGTGAAGATGCAGCCTAAGATGGAGTGCATTTGCCTAGAAGATGTCTATTCCCTCTCGATTTAAAGGTATCCAAGTTATAGTCAGTTGGAGAAACGGAAGCCGGTATTCCTACATTGACCCATTTCAAATTGGCCTACCCATGGTCAAAATTGTGTAAAACTCTAGTAGCACGGTGTGTGGGACGGGATTACTGTATGTAGGAAAAGGCTTCGCTACCGCATTGTAGTTATCGCTGGGAACAAAGCGCAAGGCAAATGTTTGTCGCAGAATACATTAAACAAACACGCTTTACTTCTTATTGTGTTATTGTGCGCGCAAGAGGCTTTGATTGTGTATCCAGTAGGTAGTAGATATCTATCACGTGTTTTTGAATGTACGTGGAATGTACAGTAAGCAGCACAATATGTTAAAACGTTCAAATATTAACGTACTTTACTATAGGTCGACCGTTTAACTCGCGTATCGCCTGCACGGTAAGAAGGGAGCGGGGGCGGGTAACGCTACACACGGAGTCAATAATCCAAAGATTTATCTCGAGATAGACATTGTTGGTAAAGAATTAAGTATTTATTTTTAAGTTTTAACATCTCTAACATCTCCCTCCGCTCCCTTCTTACCGCGCAGGCGATACGCGAGTTAAACGGTCGACCTATAATAGAGAATACAATCCCGAGCATATTTTTCAAACCCGGGATTACGGGATTTTTGATATGTAAGTCCGGGATCCCGGGATTAGACTATGTGGTTTCTAATTGGCTCAAATGAAAAAAATAACACTAGGAATTTCTCAAAAATTGATTATTAATATTGTTGCACAACACAATATTTATTAATAAGGAACAAAAAATTATTTAGAATTTTGATAATACAATCGCAGAAACATGTCCGATTTGAAAAATTCTTTCAGTGTTAGATAGCTCATTTATCGAAGAAGGCTTAGGCTATATATCATCACGCTAAGACCAATAAGAGCGGAGCACCAATGAAGAATGTTTCAAAATCGGGAGTTTTTTCCTTTTGAGAGTTTCCGCTTCGTGTGTTGCGTAAACGGTTAAAGTTTCGCAAAAATCATCAGAATTGTCCCTTTAAAAGTCCTAAAAAAGTCCGCGACAGCATATGTCAATCTTTTAAGGTTGGCTCACTGTAATCTTTTTTATGCTAACCGTTCTAAAATATTGCATTATTTGCGAAGGTGTTTTTATAAACATGATATTAAGGGCCTGTATTACCACCTTCTGATAAGTCTCGGATAGCTTAACTGTATATTTTGTCACTTTCTTACTTTATGTCAAGTGACAGACAAAATATGCGAATAAGCTATCCGACACTTATCAGAAGGTAGTGAAAATGGCCCTAATCCTTATCCAAATAAATACGTTATTCATCACAAGTATTTAATTTAAAACAAAATTGCCCTTTACATCATTCGATTTCAATGAATATCAAATTCAAAATTATTTCAAATTATTTATTTCACGCAGGCCAACCTGTGGCTCTTATGACAAGTCATGACTACCACCGGTTCGTAAAGCTGATTCTGCTGAGAAGAGCCGGCAAGAAACTCAGCAGTTGCTCTTTTCAAAATAGGATATCTTAGGAGATATCGCAGCCCAAAGTAACTATTCCACGCGGACGAAGTCGCGGGCAGAAGCTAGTAGGTACACTATAAAACTAGAACCACGCGCGGGCAGCCCGCAGCAGCTGGTCAGTAAGGGCACAGTAGAATTATAACCAGTACGGAAACTACCTACAAACGCTCGAAACGGCCTCACTCACACAAACATGCGCATCGACGAGACCAAATAGCGGGCCTCGCGGTCAGGGTTCGAGGATATATATCAATGGATATATATCACGATATATATCCGATATATATCAAACTGGGTTCGATGATATATATCAATGGATTTTTTTTATTTGTTTTATTACATAAGTGTAGGTATGACCATTGACTGATTAGAATTTATAAAAAAAGGTTTCATGTTTTTGAGTTCCTTTTTTGATATACATGTATAAGATTTTATGTTTTTAGTTGATTTTGCCTGATCTAAAATAAAATTTTATGTTTTGGTTTCATTTGTCTGATTTTAAGTACCTAAATAAATAAAACATTAAAACATTTTAGTTTTTTCATAATTTTAGTATGTTTATGCACATATGCAAATAGTATTCATAAATAATACAATAAAATATTAATATGGCTTTCATACAAAATTGATATATATCAAACTTGATATATATCGGATATATATCATAAATATCCGATATTTTGATATTTATAATAAATATCGGATATTTTCGAACCCTGCTCGCGGTGCTTTCAGTAGTGAGGACCGCTATTTGGTCTCATCGAAGCGCATGTTTGTGTGAGTGAGCCGTTTCGAACGTTTGTAGGTAGTTTCCGTACTCTATTCAAAATTCAAAATTATTTATTTCATGTAGGCCAACCTGTGGCTCTTATGACACGTCAAGATTCTACCACCGGTTCGGAAAGCGGATTCTGCTGAGAAGAGCCGGCAAGAAATCATTTTACAATATTAATAAGTAGCTATTACATTGTAATAAGTTTTTATACTATCTTGTGGGCAGCTGGATGCCAAGCTGATTTAACCCGTGCATCTTTGTTAGAATAGAATATGACATTTCCACAAAACGTACTACAATTCAATTCATGTCAAAGACGGGCAGACAGAAAGTAGCCCCATTCCCGCCGGCGGAACCCGTTCACGAGCATGACGCATGACCCAGCCATTGCTTCGCTCGACCATATTTGAGGGAACGTAACAATCCGCACCACACGACACCACCACAGAAATGTTTACACTAGCGGCACGCTATGATGGCCGGTTTGACGTTTGTCCGCTCATGAAGTTCCGTATTAATTGATAACGACTTTGAAGGAAATAATTGTATTACTTTATTGACGATAGTGATGTGCAGAGATTCATAAATTTTATCGAATGTAGTTTTAGGTTTAGGACTCAAAATTTATTTATTAAATTGATTTCTAAAATGTATACAAGTGTAGAAAAATCAGTTTGCACCATTTAAGGGGTGAATGTACTTGTGAATATGAACAATTTTCACTATGTGGACAAACCTCTGAAATCGCAAAAAAATATCAGCTGTTTCATACAAAAGGTAAAATTTTTATTTTTATATGATATATACCACAACTCGGCATTTGGTTTTCTAAATTGAAAATTTTTAAAAATGGAATCTAATACGATCGTCACATAGGATCGCTGGCTAGCACAACTACTACCTCCGGCAAACTCGCGTCAATGCTCAATGCAAAACAAAGCAGTTTCGAATTGACGTTGCTTCGAAAAGTATAAACTGTCAGTGCAATGCGATTGTGATATAGTTTTGACCTGGCTTTGGATTTCAAATATTGATACTGCATTACTGTTGACCCTTGCTCGTTAATTTGGACTCTGTTCAAGCCCTTTGTTGTGGATTTCGTCGATATGACCGAACGTACGCAGAGAACTGTTCTAAATAGTCAGACACGTGAGTTCGTAATACGCCTTCGTAACTATTTCGATCGTGAAGCTCAAAATGGAGGGCCAATTTTACCTATAACGTCAGTGGTTGAACGCGTAGCTGATGCGCTTAATATTGGACAACGAACTGTTAGACGGATAACTAAAAAAAAATATGGCGAGACTGGCACAGAAGAAAATAAACTTCACACACCAAAAAAGAGAAAACGAGCAAAACCAGTCGTAGGCATCGATAGCTTTGATGCCGATGCTATCCGAAGACATGTTTACGGCTACTATTTACAGAAGGAGTATCCAACAAGAAAAAAGTTGGTGCATTCACTGAAGGAAGCTGGATTATTCTTCGGTGGGGAAAGTTCTTTAACGAAGATTTTGAAGACCATTGGATTTCGATACAAAAAATGTAACAAACGCAAAATATTGATGGAAAGATTTGATATAGCGATGGCAAGGTATACTTTTTTACGGCAAGTGAAAGAAATCAAAAATTGGCAAAATGTTGTGTTCTTGGATGAAACATGGCTTAATGCTAACCATACTGTAGGCCGTTCTTGGAACGATGACACAGCAGCATCTACTTCCAAAGTTCCTGTAGGAAAAGGATCGCGACTTATAATTTGTCACGCCGGAACCATCAACGGGTTTGTCGAAGGTTCTCTCATGGCTTTTGCGTCAAAAACCACTGGAGACTATCATGAAGACATGAATGGAGAAAAGTTTACTGAATGGTTTACCTCAATGTTGTGTAGCCTCCCTGAACCATCTATTATAATTATGGACAACGCCCCATACCACTCGATGCAAATTGACAAGCCACCTGCCCAATCCCAAAAGAAAGCTGATATCGTCGCATGGCTTCGTAAAAATGGCGTAGATGCAAACATGAATATGTTAAAAGCGGAATTAGTACGTCTTTTAAAAGAAAACAAACCAACCAAGATCCGATACGTCATTGACGAAATAGCATTAGAACATGGGCACAGAGTTATACGGTTACCGCCTTACCATTGTGAGTATAATGCGATTGAGTTGGTGTGGGCTCAAATTAAGGGATATGCTGCAAGACACAATACAGAACCCCCATTTACCACAAAAAAAATGCTAAAATTATTAGAAGAAACTTGTGAACATGTGACTAAAGGAGACTGGGAAAAGGTTGTGAATAGAACTGTTAAATTAATAAGGGAAGATTATGAAAGAGATGTGAAAATAGATAATATTATAGAAAACGAACATATAATTATTAATGTAGGTGATGATAGCAGTGACGACAGTGAAAATAGTAGTATGGACGAATCTGATTAATTATGGCCTTTTGTGGCACCTTTTTTGGTATCTTTTGTATTCATATGTTTCTTGTGTGCATATAAAGTATGTATATTCATTTTCATTCAAATATTCAGTTCGTTCAAATAAATTAAATAAACATATACATTTTTGTTTTATTAAACCTATTTAATCAGGTACAAAAACAAAACTTAATTGTTTTTTGTTCGAGAATAAATTGACATTCCACATCACTATTGTAATGTGTCAAACCGGCCATCATAGCGTGCCGCTAGTGTAAAGAGAGCGCGACATACTTACACCCATATATTCTAAGTCGTAACCTCACGATTTCCTTCACTCGACTCAAGCTCACTGAGGTGATTTCATATGCTTAGTTGTAATATTTCACCTCCACTCGAGGAGTTTCCTCACTCGAGGTGAGTACGAGTGGAGTAAACGTAAGGTTGATCGGCATCTACCTTGAGGATGGTTTTGTGTAAATCGTAGCTAAATAACGCGTATTTTATTAGATTTTAAAATGTTTTTGAAGAGTTTATTGAATATTAGCTTTTGCCCGCGGCTTCGCTCACGTTAACCTCTATTTTTAACGTGAGCGAAACAAGTGCGAATTAAAAAAAAAATTTTTTAAATGTATTTCAAGCTTTTAGTAGTAGGTACATCATCAGAGCCTGGATATCATCTAGGACCCGAGTACTTATCAAAGCGAATCAAACAAGCCCAAACTTAATGGGGCTACGTCGTTTTATTACAAAGTTGCCAAAACCACCTTCTGGCTTAATCATCAGACTTTGGATATCATCTAGAATCTGAGTGATTGTCAAGACAAATCAAATGAGTCCAAACTTGATGGGGTTACGTCGTTTAATTACAGAGTTCCTGTAGCCATCTTCCAGCTCCATCATCAGAACCTGGATATCATCTAGGACCAGAGTACTTGTCAAGATTAATCAAACGAGCCCAAACTCTATGGCGTTTTGTTATTTTATCACAAAGCTGTCAAATCCACCTTCCGGCTTCATCACCAGAACATGGATATCATCTAGGACCAGAGTACTTGTCAAGACTAATCAAACGAGCCCAAAGTCTATGGGGTTACGTCGTTTAATCACAAAGCTGTCAAAACCACCTTCCCGCTTCATCATCAGACCCTGAATATCATCTAGGACCAGAGTACTTGTCAAGACTAATCAAACGAGCCCAAACTCTATGGGGTTACGTCGTTTAATCACAAAGCTGTCAAAACCACCTTCCGGCTTCATCATCAGACCCTGAATATCCTCTAGGACCAGAGTAGTTATCAAGACGAATCAAACGAGTCCAAATTCGATGGGGTAGCGTCGTTTTATTAGAGTTCCGATAGCCATCTTACAGCTTCATTATCAGATCAGCTCCATGTTACAATAATATTGCATTGTCATCCACAAAAGGACAGCACAACTCTAGTGCGAATTACTACTCTCGGATCCGACATAGGCCAAGGGTCTCATAAGTAGGCTCAGGACCGCTCAGCGGGCGATGGAGAGAGCTATGCTCGGTGTGTCCCTGCGGGATCGAATCAGAAATGAGGAGATCCGTAGGAGAACCAGAGTCACCGACATAGCTCAGCGAGTCGCGTTACTGAAGTGGAAATGGGCGGGGTCATACATAGTTCGAAGAGCTGATGGTCGTTGGGGTCCCAATGTGCTGGAGTGGCGACCCCGCACCGGGGAGCGCAGTGTTGGCAGACCCCCCACCAGGTGGACCGACGACATCAAGGGAGTCGCAGGGAGCCGCTGGATTCAGGCGGCGCAAGACCGAGGCCTGTGGAAGTCCATGCAAGAGACCTTTGTCCAGCAGTGGACGTCTATCGGTTGATAAAGAAGAAGAAGATTATCAGTTAAAATAAATATTGACTTGTTTAAATGTGTTCAATTTCATATTTTTAACACTCGAAATAAATATGTGACACTTGAAATTGAAAGCCATAGTTCAATAAGGTTCAAATTTCGTTTAAAAGTAAGTTTAGTCAACATAACAAATGAAACATTCCTTAAAATGATGACGCAATCGTTGATTTTTACCTCGACTCCACTCGACTCACACTCATTCAAGGAAACTCATTATTTCCTTAGCTTTACAACTAAGAATACCAATTTCGAGGAACGTTCGAGTCCTTCCTTGAGGCTCCCTCGAGTGAGGATGAGTCGAGGGGCTTTCGAGGTTAAGACTTAGAATATGGGTGTAAGTCTACCCGTATCAAAGCATCGAATTGAATAATATTATTCAAACACTAATTTTAAGATCCCATGCAACTTTGTCATTAAGAAAGTCATTAAGTTTGTAATAAGCGCGACTCAGTAAGTGAGTTTTTACTTTACTATTGCTATGTTTACTCAGGTAAGGGTTGTCACTCACCGTCCGCGTCGACCTCGTTGATCATGTCCTGCAGCTCGGCCTCTGTGGGGTTCTGCCCTAGCGAGCGCATCACCGTGCCCAGCTCTTTGGTGGTGATGGTGCCGTCGCCGTCCTTGTCGAACAGCGAGAACGCCTCCTTGAACTCGGCGATCTGTTCCTCTGTTAGCTGATCCGCCTGCGAACAGAGGGCCGAGCGTCACTACATTTGTTAGTCACAAAAACCGGAAAAGTTCGCGATGGCATATATCTACCTTTTAAGGATAGCTCACTATGCCCATTTTAACTTCTAAAAAATGGTCACATACCATGCGATGAAATCTATTTAGACAAATACAGTATTAATCCTTATCAACTTAGATACGTTAGTTACCATAAGCATTTCATGAATAGAATAGAATAGAATAGAATAGAAATGTTTTTTATTCAAATAAACTTTTTTACAAGTGCTTTTGAATCGTCGATGAGTCTACCACTGGTTCGGAATGCCGTTGCCATGCACATTATGATAATCATTTACAACATACAATTTAAATGAATATCTTAGGAGTTATCAGTTATCACAAAATAAAAACGAACGCGCGCCAATATAAATACGCAGATTTCAACCCGACGATGGCGATGACGGGACTCGCCCATGCGACCAGTGACCACCCCCGCGCGCGCCGCGTTGTTGCTATATTATAAGCCGAGCGATACTTCTTTTGAAAGAAAAAGTATGTTTGTCATATACGGGAATGATAATAAATTTACACTTGATACTAGTTGGCTTTACAAAAAATAAACTTTGCACTTTACAAAATCTTGTCCAACAGAATTATCACAAAATGACTGGGAATTTGTAACCTTGATTTTGTAGTTAACAATCATACGCATAATTATCAAGTTTATTTCTTATCTACATTATAATCTCTGCATTGCATTTGCGAAATATTTATACCTACTAAGAGTTTTATAGTATTGTTTTCTATGCTAATATTATAAAGAGGAAAGATTTTTTTTGTTTGTACCCAATAGGCTCTGAAACTAAAATACTGGACCGATTTTAACCACTTTTTCACCAATAGAAAGCTAAATTATCAGGAAGTAACATAGGCTATATATATCAATTTTCAAAAAAATTAGAGATCCTTAAGAAAATTGCAATAATGTAACCAAAAGTAGCAAAATTTTGCCTATAAAATTCATTATTTGGCGTGTGCTGAGAAAACGATTGATGATACATAAAAATGATGTACTACATGATTAAAGTACTCATTATTCTGTACAAAAAAGTCCGCAAGGGTCTAAGGTAGAAAAAAAGGCATTAATTACATTTGTATCATGTACTAATTCTCCTTACTATAATATTATAAATGCGTGTGTTTGTTTGTTGGTTTGTCCTTCAATCACGCAGCAACAATGCTACGGATGGACGTGATTTCTTGCATGGGTATAGTTGAGAACCTGGAGGGTGACAAAGGCTACATTTTAACCGGGAAAATCGAAGACTTCCCGCAGGATTTGAAAAACTAAATCCACGCGGACGAAGTCGCGGGCATCAGCTAGTTTATATATAAATGGCGAGCGCGGGTCATCTGATGTTAAGGCCTTAAGAAGGGTGAAATGTCTAAATTCCATGGTTGTTTAATTCAATATATCAACATAATTGTTGATTTAAGCCGTAAATAAAAAATATATAATGAAAGATAAAGATTCAATAACTGTTTAGGCTGTTAAAAATGTTTATTTTTGTCAACCCCCTCTTGTAAAAAAAATCCCCAAAGAGTACCTATTTTTGACATAATTTGCACAAGTTCTCCAAAAGCGCGCTAGCTTTTTAATTCGTTCTTGCACATAAAAAAAGGTCTTAAAAATATTAATCTTTTCGCTGTTTAACTTTATTTTTACACCGCATAACAATCGTGTATAGTAATATTAACCTGAAATTCAACTAAATCCGAGCTGATAAACACTCGCGAGCCCCATCGACAGTCCCTGCCGGGACGTTGCGGAGGGAGGACCGCGCATCGATTTCGCAGCGACTTCGTTGAAATTAATTTTAGCTTTTAAGGAGTTTATACCAATTTCTAAATATTTACATTAATAGATTTACTTAGTTTAGATAAAATCTTTAAATCAGTAACTGTAAATATTTTTTTGTAAATACATAAACTTTTATAAACTTTTTATGTAATCAAAGAATAGTGAATTCGAAAATGCCAAACAGGTGGACAATTAAAAATGTATTGGTGAATATTTACCTATAATTTTTAGTTAGTATAATATGTTATTTTTTCGATTATTACCTATGCTATGCATAATAATGTAAGCAGTGATAGCCTAGCGGTTAGAACTGTGGTCTCCTATTCGGGAGGTCGCAGGTTCGATCCCGGGCACCATTGATTTTTCGGAGTAATGTGCATTTAAGCAATTAAAATCATCGTGAGGAATCCTGCCCTCCTGCACACCTGAGAGTTCTCCATAATGTTCTCGAAGGTATGTGTAATCCACCAATTCGCATTGGGTGGATTATGGCCTGAAGCAATACCTGGGTCATGCGTCATGCCCGTGAACGGGTGCCACCGGCGGGAATGGGGCTACTTTCTGTCTGCCCGTCTTAACATGTGTTGAATTATAGGAATGCTTTTGTGGAACTTCCCCTCATTGTGGAAACAGTGCAAACATAGCATAGTATCTATTATATTGTAAACTTGTTTTGAAAAGAGCAACTGCCGAGTTTCTTGTTTCGGCAGGAAGGGCATTTCGAACCAGCGGTAGAATCATCGACGATTGAAAAATACTTGTAAAAAAGTTTATTTGAATAAAAAGCATTTCTATTCTATTATTTAACCCTTATCTAAAAGGAGACCTGCGCTCAGTAGTGAGTCGTTGATGGGTTGCTGATGATGATGATGATGATATGCATGTTGATAAAAATTGCTTGAGGTCTTAGACCATATTTTTTGAATGGTCTAAGTTTGAGGTAGATACCTACAGTGGTTAACAGCAAAACATCAAGTCAAGCCTGACAGTATGACTTTCAACGTGCCTTATTCCTATAACAATAGGGTTGACATTCGCAATTCACTCGTACCATTGAACAGCTGTCGACTGTAGGTACCGTAGATCTTGTGATTTAGTGGTTGTATAGGTATTATACAAGACGTGGTCTAGTGGTTAGCAAATTCGACTACAGATGACGAGGTCCCGGATTCGATTCCCGGGATTATACTAATGTGTACATATTTTTATATTCATAGATTTAATATGTTTAGTTTTATCTTTAAAATTGTGTGTTGTGTGTGTGTGTGTTTTGTAAATAAGTTAACTTTTTAATCGGTCAAAGAATAGTGTAAAATTTACACTATAAATATTTACACTGTAAATAGTGAATAGTGCAGGTCAAAAATGCCAAAACATAAGAAAAAATATCTTGTTAAAAGAGCAAGAGAATTAAAAATGTATATGTGAGTATTTACTTACACTTTATATTTAGTACCTATATTTTATATTTGTTATTTTTCGATTACATAGGCATGTTGATAAAAATTGCTTGAGGTAAGTATAGATGATATACGTAGGTACCTACTGTGGACAACACGTCATGTAATAACTAACTGCCTCGTTGGTCTAGTGGTCAGCTTGTTCGACTGCGGATGACGAGGTCCCGGGTTCGATTCCCGGGTCGGGCTGCGGCCGTTAAAAAAAAGTATTGCGTTTTTCTGCCAAATAAATTCTCCGTACTGGCCCGGAGTTAGGAAGTTGGTGGTTACTGGTTAGTCACCCCCGTGCCTCGGAGAACACGTAAAACCGTCGGTCCTGCGCCTGATCTCTCTCCGGTCGTGTCGGATTTCCGTACCATCGGACTATGAGAGTGAGGGAATAGAGAGTGCACCTGTGGTTGCGCACACACTTCTGCACTATAATATCTCCCGCGCAGATGGCTGACCTCTAAGGCGACGTTTTAGCATAGGAGGTTGGCCGCCGTGATCGGATTCGGTCGGGAGGACATCATGTAATAACTAGCTTATATGTTCGCGACTTCGTCCGAGAAGTTGGACCAAATTACAGATAGTTACGAAGTTTGATCAAAATCGGCGTAGTAGTTTTCAAGTTTATCCCGAACATACTTCGTGACTCGAGATTTTTAATATAGATAGGGGTTGACATTCGCAATTCACTCTTATTAACATAAAATAACTAGTTTTTATAAATTAATCTATACATATTATATAATAAAACTGTAACTGGAAGATTTCTGTACATTTAATATATTTTGAAAATTTTAATTGGGGGATGCTTTACTATCGATACTGAGCCCAAAACAGATTTGTATTTAATTTTTGTCTGTTTGTTTGTCCTTCTTTCACGTAAAAACTACCGCACAGATTTCTACAAAATTTTATACCGTGGTAACTTATTAATTGGGTCAACATCTAGGCTACTTTTTATCCCGGAAAATCAAGGAGTTCCCGAGGGACTTTAAAAACTAAATCCACGCGGACAAAGTCGCGGGCATCAGCTAGTATTATCTATACCTACTTATAATAAAACTGTAACAGGTCCAATTGTCTATAGTTAAGCGATTGATCGTAATCGTATTCGATGTCATTAGCGTCAAAGTAAAATAAACCATAACAGCATTGAATTAGAGCTCAATTTCGTGTATGCATTCTTATACATTTACCTATGTATGATACGCTCCATAACTCATGAAGAGTTATGGAGCGTATCGGTTGTACTTACTGAATTTGTGACTTTTTATCAATACAATCAAGGATTATTTTACTTTGACTTTGAATGGATTATTAGAAGTATATATATAATTATTATTTAACTAGCTGATGCCCGCGACTTCGTCCGCGTGGATTTAGTTTTTGATCTCCCTTGGGAACTCTTTGATTTTCTGGGATAAAAAGTAGCCTATGTCACCCTCCAGGTCCTCAACTATACCCATACCGTAGGTCTTACCTTGCTTTTAACCAAAATTGACAATTCTTGGTCAACCGGAAGTACCTACTCTATAGGTTTTGGGTCGAAAACCTATATGGTAGTTCCCGTTGACCTAGAATCACAAAATTTGACAAAATGCAAGGTCTACCAGCACAAATAAAGGAAAAATTACAAAAATAAAAAAGTTGAATTTTAAAGGGTGTCCCCATACATAAATAATGAAGCCAATTAAGATAGTCCTCCGAGTTGTATGGGCGCTCATACAATTTAGGGGTCTATCTTAATTGGCACTAACCTTAAATAAGGTAAATAAATAAAATTGTGCTATTTAGTCCAGTAAAAAGTTAAATGAAACCATGATCTGACCAGCTTTGGCGCAATGAGTAAAAATGTGTTCATTAATACTTAAATAATGATATTATAAAAGAAATTTTGATTTAAATTTAGGGGAAAGGGATGAAAAAAATAAAAAAAGGGTTGAAAAATGCCTTTTTTTTAAATAACTTAATAACGGTAGGAAAAAGAAAAACCAGTTTCAAGTAAAAGTAGTAGAGAAAAAAATTTTACACAAAAAAGTTCCACTTCATTTTTAGAGTTCCGTACCCAAAGGGTACCAACGGGACCCTATTACTAAGCCTACGCTGTCCGTCCGTCCGTCCGTCCGTCTGTCAGCGGGCTGTATCTCGTAAACCGTAATAGATAGACAGATGAAATTTTCACATATTATGTATTTCTATTGCCGCTATAACAACAAATAATAAAAATTAAATTAAATTAAAAAAATTAAATTAAAATATTTCCATGGGTACATGGAAATATTTTTATTTAATTTTTTTTAACGGAACCCTAAAAGAGCGAGGCCCGACTCGCACTTGGCCGATTTTTTTTGTTATCTGATTTGGTTTAGCTGCAAAAAATAAAAATTAAATTTGCTTTGTAATTAATTGTAAAGATGTATAAAGGCGGGAAACATAGTGCCTATCTCAATTAATTAAGCTTTGAATAACGGTAGTACAGTCAAATTAATAAGGTATTTTTAGGGTTCCGTACCCAAAGAGTACCAACGGGACCCTATTACTAAGCCTACGCTGTCCGTCCGTCCGTCCGTCAGCGGGCTGTATCTCGGTAACCGTAATAGGTAGACAGTTGAAATTTTCACAGATTGTGTATTTCTATTGCCGCTACAACAACAAATAATAAAAATTAAATTAAATTAAAAAAATTAAATAAAATATTTCCATGGGTACATGGAAATATTTTTATGTAATTTTTTTTTAACGGAACCCTAAAAGAGCGAGGCCCGACTCGCACTTGGCCGATTTTTCCGAAATAGAAGATACTTCCGAACATCATCCAACAGTTTTCAAAATCGGTCATCGTAGCTATTAAAACTCTAACCTGCGTGATGTCAGATTTCAGATTGAAACTTTTTCGCTTTCTATATTAAAAAGTTAGACTTTAGACTGTTTGACTTTAATTTGTTTTTAACCAATTTAAAAAAAGGAGGAGGTTCTCAATTCGTCGGAATCCTTTTTTTTGTGTATGTTCACCGATTACACGAAGACACCTGAACCGATTTGCAAAATTCTTTTTTTTGTTTCAAAGGGTATACTTCCCAGGTGGTCCCATTTAAATTTTATCGAAATCGGTCGAGCGCTTTTTACAATAACAACAATAAATTATATACTTTGTAGTGGCGCGGGCGTCTGAAGTCGGTTTTTAAAAAGTATTTTTTAGTATAGATTATAGCGGCAGTGATCGGCCTAATTTTAGGCCTATATTTTACACACTTCTACTTAGAAGTGTGTACAATATAGGCCTAAAATTATACGCATAATATTGTGACTGGCAACTACGGAACCCTACACTGCGCGTGGCCCGACACGCAATTGGCCATTTATTATACTTTACAAATAAAACTACAAACATACTAGTTTCCAGAGCATACAAACAGAATTCGATAACAATCAAATAAGAATCAAACTTCATTTGTGTGGGGCTCGCTCGCTGAGTCTTCTATTGCAAACTTCAAAAATCTAGATACTCTGATACAAAAATATGATTGAGTTGCACAGCACAAAACCTGACAATAGTTTGATGAAACGCATGACTTTTGTATACTTAGTTTTAAGCATGGACACGTCTCATAGTATTTTGATATGGTATGAAATTCGTATTTTGTCATACCTCCGTATTTTTCAGGTATTTTTCTATTACAAGTCAACTGACTTGGGTTGACTACGGATCGAATTTTATATTACGCCTCATGCGTACTGCAAATTCACACTGCTGTGATTTTTAATTTCGTACAACTTGGCAAAAAAGTGTAGAAACTGAACTAATTGTTCTCTTTATTGACAGCACTATTATGTTGTCAAGTTTCATCGCCGAAGTGTTTTTTTTATTCGATGACAAGCTAGTCCTTGACTGCGATCTCACCTGATGGTAAGTGACGATGCAGTCTAAGATGGTAGCGGGCTAACTTCGAAGGGGTATGGCAGTGAATATTCAACCCATACCCCTAATTGGTTTCTACACGCCATCGTGCCGGAACGCTAAATCGCTTGGCGGCACGTCTTTGACAGTAGGGTGGTAACTAGCCACGGCCAAAGCCTCCCGCCAGACCAGACCAGAGACAATTCAGAAATTATAAATTCCAAAATTGACCCCGCCGGGAATCGAACCCGAGACCTCCCAGTTATAAGACAACACAGCTCACCACTGAGCCAGAATGTTATGTTTTGAAATTCGTCAATATTTATTTGAATTCGTAAATACATACCTACGTATTAGTCTAGTCAACAAGTTCAAAAACGTGAAAAATAGAGATAAAGGTCCTAAAAATATGAGCGATGGCTCATTCGAGTCGGAATCACCTCTAGAAAAATGTTTTTGAAGGATTTTGGTGCAGGTAAAAAATTGCAATTGTTATTAGAATAGAATAGAAATAAGTATTTTTAATTCAAATAAACTTTTACAAGTACTTTTGAATCGTCAATGAGTCTACCACTGGTTCGGAATGCCGTTCCTGCCGAGAAGAACCAGCAAGAAACTCGGCAATTAACAAAATAAGATGAAAAAAAAATGATTTAATAAAAAATTGGTTTAATGTAGTATACTGTATAAAGTCAAAATGTCATAATAAAAAATATGTTATAGTAAAAAAAAAATGATATTTCGTTTTTTGTTAGTAACTCGAAAAATATTGACATTTAAGCAATTTTGAAAAAAGCTCGTTAAGAGGAGGAAATTTCCAATAAAAAAGTCCCAAGTCCCGGGATTCTATCTCCATTATTTATAATTTTAATTTGACGTTGAAAATAGGGCTCCGCGCGGCTGTTACAGCATGCGCGCGCCCCCGCTAAAGAGAGTTCAGCAATAAAAATATTTTTTTTATAACATAAGATGTTATTTTAAAAATTTGAAAAACTTCTAGTATCTTCTTAACACTTGAAAGAATCGAGCCCTGGAGAAACAAAAGTTTAACCACCATTTTTCAAAAAGTTATACAATTGTTAACTAACAAATTATTTCCCAATCTCCATTGTCATAAACAATGGGATGAAAGGTATAAATAATTGGCCTATATTTTTGTATCAGAGTATCTAGATTTTTGAAGTTTGCAATAGAAGACTCAGCGAGCGAATTGAGAACCTCCTCTTTTTTTTAAATTGGTTAAAAACAAATTAAAGTCAAACAGTCTAAAGTCTAACTTTTTAATATAGAAAGCGAAAAAGTTTCAATCTGAAATCTGACATCACGCAGGTTTGAGTTTTAATAGCTACGATGACCGATTTTGAAAACTGTTGAATAATGTTCGGAAGTATCTTCTATTTCGAAAAAATACCTTATTAATTTGACTGTACTACCGTTATTCAAAGCTTAATTAATTGAGATAGGCACTATGTTTCCCGCCTTTATAAATCTTTATAATTAATTACAAAGCAAATTTAATTTTTATTTTTTGCAGCTAAACTAAAGCAGATAACAAAAAAATGAAAAGGAACTTTTTTGTGTAGAATTTTTTTCTCTACAACTTTTACTTGAAACTTTTTTTTCTATTTCCTACCGTTATTGTTATTAAAAAAAAAGGCATTTTTCAACCCCGTTTTTTTTTCATCATTTTCCCCTAAATTTAAATCAAAATTTCTTTCATAATATCTTTATTTAAGTATTAATGAACACATTTTTACTCATTGCGCCAAAACTGGTCAGATCATGGTTTCATTTAACTTTTTACTGGACTATAATATCTCATAAACAGTAATACATAGTTGAAATTTTCACAGTGTGTATTTTTATTTCCGCTATAACAACAAATAATAAAAATAAAATAAAATTAAAAAATAAAGTGGGCTCCCATGCATGGAAAAGATTCAAAAATGAAGAAATAGGGGCCTTCAAAGTTGTGACCAAAACAAACGAGCATTCTTTCCCCATATCCTAATTTAATCATCATCATCATTTCATCATTAGCAACCCATCAACGGCTCACTACTGAGCGCAGGTCTCTTCTCAGAGAAGGGTTATAGGCCATAGTCCACCACGCTGGCCCAATGCGAATTGGTGGACTTCACACACCTTCGAGAACATTATGAAGAACTCTCAGATGTGCAGGTTTCCTCACGATGTTTTCCTTCACCGTTGAAGCAAGTGATAGTTAATTGCTTAAACGCACTTGACTCCGAAAAGTCAGAGGTGCGTACCCGGGATCGAACCTGCGACCCCCCCCGAATAGGAGACCACAGTCCTAACCACTAGGCTAACACTGCTTGCTAATTTAATACTAACTCAGAACTAAGTTATCTAAATGTGTATCTAGTTTTAAAAAAGTGATTTGGTCATATTATGTACGGAACCCTAAAAGAGCGAGGCCTGACTCGCACTTGGCCGATTTTTTGTTTATTACCTAAATAAATATTTTTGATAAAACAGGGTTGGCACCTTTTGGGTACGAAACCCTAAAAACTATCAAAGAATACAATGATTTTAAAAGACTTATTAAAAATAATTAAGGTAAGAATAACAACAAAAAGAATTAATTACCTAGAACTTATAAACTACTTGCAAGCTCGTTATGGTACATGGCGCCTACTAGGTGAAGCTAAAGCAATGGAGACTCTTAACACCTGCACGTGACATCAATCTCAGTGAGGCCCAAACATACTAGGTAGGATAACATAAAACACTGTTCCCTCTGCACATTTACTTTATCTTTGATATATTTTGAGGTACTCTCATGTACTTGCTGAGTTCTCGAGCAAGTACCGAGCGTAGCCGCTAGATGGCGGTGACGTTGAAATAAGTCTACGCTGGCTCCGTTTCTCAAGGTTATTTCACGCATCTTAAAGCCTTAAGTGATTACCGCAGCCCATAAACAGAGGCAATATAGGCACCACTACTGTGTTACTGGCTAGTATCAAGAAGAATACGCAACAATCTTTCCGACTACTGCGTCATGTCAAGATTATCAGATTGTTACTATCATACAAAACAAGGTAGCTGTAAAATTGTGAGTTAACACAATTCAGTTTTTAAAAATCCCTCGGGAACTCTGATTTTCTGGGATAAAAAAGTAGCGTATTGTCACTCTCCGTCCAGAGCACTCCAGTTCCTCAAGATGAAGAGGAAAACATCATGTCGATCTATAGCTCTGTTGCTGCTTGATTGAAGGACAAACCAACAAACAAACCTTCACATTGATAATATTAGTGGGGATACAATTTGTCGGTACATTGTTTGTATTCGGTTCAGATACCTACATACAACAAAACTCCTAGTTCAATGAAATAAATAAAGCAAACATACCTCTGAGACCACCATTTTCCTTGCTAATTACCAAACTAACTAATTAATAGAACAATTCAAGACAGCGCTCTGGCCATTAATGAGATACATTGTCATGTGGCTGATAAGTGATAAGGAGTGATAAGATAGCTCAGCGTAGATTATAATGTAATTACTGTACAGCCTGCCACGTCACACTGCGGACCACTCTACACTAGCGGCACGCTATGATGGCCGGTTTGACACATTACAATAGTGATGTGGAATGTCAATTTATTCTCGAACAAAAAACAATTAAGTTTTGTTTTTGTACCTGATTAAATAGGTTTAATAAAACAAAAATGTATATGTTTATTTAATTTATTTGAACGAACTGAATATTTGAATGAAAATGAATATACATACTTTATATGCACACAAGAAACATATGAATACAAAAGATACCAAAAAAGGTGCCACAAAAGGCCATAATTAATCAGATTCGTCCATACTACTATTTTCACTGTCGTCACTGCTATCATCACCTACATTAATAATTATATGTTCGTTTTCTATAATATTATCTATTTTCACATCTCTTTCATAATCTTCCCTTATTAATTTAACAGTTCTATTCACAACCTTTTCCCAGTCTCCTTTAGTCACATGTTCACAAGCTTCTAATAATTTTAGCATTTTTTTTGTGGTAAATGGGGGTTCTGTATTGTGTCTTGCAGCATATCCCTTAATTTGAGCCCACACCAACTCAATCGCATTATACTCACAATGGTAAGGCGGTAACCGTATAACTCTGTGCCCATGTTCTAATGCTATTTCGTCAATGACGTATCGGATCTTGGTTGGTTTGTTTTCTTTTAAAAGACGTACTAATTCCGCTTTTAACATATTCATGTTTGCATCTACGCCATTTTTACGAAGCCATGCGACGATATCAGCTTTCTTTTGGGATTGGGCAGGTGGCTTGTCAATTTGCATCGAGTGGTATGGGGCGTTGTCCATAATTATAATAGATGGTTCAGGGAGGCTACACAACATTGAGGTAAACCATTCAGTAAACTTTTCTCCATTCATGTCTTCATGATAGTCTCCAGTGGTTTTTGACGCAAAAGCCATGAGAGAACCTTCGACAAACCCGTTGATGGTTCCGGCGTGACAAATTATAAGTCGCGATCCTTTTCCTACAGGAACTTTGGAAGTAGATGCTGCTGTGTCATCGTTCCAAGAACGGCCTACAGTATGGTTAGCATTAAGCCATGTTTCATCCAAGAACACAACATTTTGCTAATTTTTGATTTCTTTCACTTTCCGTAAAAAAGTATACCTTGCCATCGCTATATCAAATCTTTCCATCAATATTTTGCGAAAATTGTTCATATTCACAAGTACATTCACCCCTTAAATGGTGCAAACTGATTTTTCTACACTTGTATACATTTTAGAAATCAATTTAATAAATAAATTTTGAGTCCTAAACCTAAAACTACATTCGATAAAATTTATGAATCTCTGCACATCACTATCGTCAATAAAGTAATACAATTATTTCCTTCAAAGTCGTTATCAATTAATACGGAACTTCATGAGCGGACAAACGTCAAACCGGCCATCATAGCGTGCCGCTAGTTTAGATAGGGAATACTGCAGTGCTCACAATAAACGTTATCAATACACAGATATCAGGTATAGCATATCTTTGATTATCGATATAACTTAAGGTTATTACCAAAGAAATAAGCTGCAGTAATCCATGAAAGGGCCTCATAAGTAGGCTCAGGATCGCTCAGCGGGCGATGGAGAGAGCTATGCTCGGAGTGTCCCTGCGGGATTTCCGTAGGAGAAACCAAGTTACCGACATAGCTAAGCGAGTCGCGAAACTGAAGTGGAAATGGGCGGGCCGCATAGTTCGAAGAGCTGATGGTTGTTGGGGTCCTAAGGTGCTGGAGTGGCGACCAGGAAGCGCAGTGTTGGCAGACCCCCCACCAGGTGGACCCACTACATCAAACGAATAGCAGGGAGCCGCTGGATTCAGGTGGCGCAAGACAGACTTGTGGACGTCCATGCAAGAGACCTTTGTCCAGCAGTGGACGTCTATCGGTTGATAAAGAAGAAGATCATTTCATTTCAAGAAGAAGAATCCATGAAATGTACCTGCCTACTTGACCCAGTTTATTTCCCACTCTGACAAGACCAGTAGTGTTGGTCGACCCTTCTTTTTTTATATTCGATGATAAGATAATCCTTGAATGCGATCTCACTCGATGGTAAGTGATGATGCAGTCGAACATGGTAGCGGGCTAACTTGGAAGGGGTATGGCAGTGAACATTCAACCCATATCCTTAATCTGTTTCTACATGCCATTGTGTGGGAATGCTAAATCGCTTGGCAGTACGTTTTGACAGTAGGGTGGTAACTAGCCAAAGCCTGAATGGCAGACCAGAGACAATTCAGAAATCACAAATTCCCTTTCCCAAAAAAAAACAGACCTTCCAGTTACAAGACCACAGCATTCACCACTGCGCCAGGGAGGTAGTCAAAGACCCTGTACGGTAGTAGTCTAGTGCTCAACTACGTGGTTAGAAAACATCACATCACAAGTTCCAGGTAGGCCTTGGACATAACTGGCACAATGGGATAAATAGCCTACATCTAAGTAGCCCAGCAGTGGATAGGATGATGATAAACACCTCTATAGCCCAATTGTGAAAGGTGTGGATTGAAAACTGAAAGGCATGGTTCGATCTCCACCAGTTGCACTATAGTTATACCCACTAAAACAAGTTTTCAGTTTATTAGAAGAGTAGAAGAATATACATAGTTGACCTATACAGGATCTAGGCACACACACACACACACACACATCATACATGCACTGTATACATACAAATAGAATCAGCTTTCTTAGCTTAGCTAGTAGTTAAAAGAATCTGTAGATTGATAAAAATTAAAAAACTATTGGCAAAAAATGTACTGATTTAGTAACATGAGTTGGAGCTATTGTTTACTCAAGATCTCCTTGATAGAGCATCAAGAGCCGCATCGATGACGTAATTCGCGCTATGACGTCATAATGAGCTTGTCATGAAATCACGTCAACAAGGAAATAATAAACAAGTCTAAATTTGAGTCTCTGAAGCTTTTGTGCCCACAAGGCCACTCAGAAGTCAGAACACAATTCTGGGAACCAAGTAAGAAGTGAAGAAGTTAGGTACATTAGCCATCAATTTTTGATAGAGAACAGGGTTCGAAAATATCCGATATTTATTATAAATATCAAAATTATATTATAATAAATATCCGATATTTATGATAAAAGTTAATTAACAGTTTTCATTATAAAAAATAAAAATTATGGAAAAAAATAGTTAAAAACTACTACTAAATATATTTACAAAAAATACACGCCATCCAAGGGCTCGCTAATGGGCATGGTGCCCAAAAACACTGGTGCTATAATATTAACTTTCTGATTCAATTATAATTTTAATTTTTTTTTCTTCATTCAACTAGCTGCTGTAACTTCATCTGAAATACTGCTATTATTATGGAAATCCCTAATGAGACCCATTTCAGCACAGTGATTGTCAATGACATGATAGACATGGGATCAAAATCCCAGCTAGGTCCATCATGTCATTGACAATCCTAGACCTCTCACTTATAGGACACCATGCTTTTTTTTTATTCAATGACAAGATAGTCCTTGACTGCGATCTCACCTGATGGTAAGTGATGATGCAGTCTAAGATGGTAGCGGACTAACTTGGAAGGGGTATGGCAGTGAAAATTCAACCCATACCCCTAATCGGTTTCTACACACCATCGTGCAGGAACGCTAAATTGCTTGGCGGCACGTCTTTGACGGTAGGGTGGTAACTAGCCAAGGCCAATGAAAGCCTCCCACCAGACCAGACCAGACAATTCAGAAATTATAAATTCCCAAATTGACCCCGCTGGGAATAGAACCTGAGGCCTCCCAGTTATAAGACCACAGCTCTCACCACTGCGCCAGGGAGGTCGTCATGCATTGACATACCTATTGATATTTAGGTCAGCAGTATTAGGAAGAAAAGTACTTTAAAATGCCAGCAATAGTAAAGCTTGTTTTCGCCAAACATAACAAAATCATCCCCTATGCAGGAGTCTCTTTACGTAGGTAGCCCCTAAATACAATCCCTTGCTCAATGTCGCACAGCTCACCTTTAGATCTCTCCTAAAACTTCGTGAAAATGAAATCAAAAGGCTCACCTAACTTAGCTTAAGTAGTTTTGTGAAGTTAGGGAATGTTAGTAAAATGATAGAGAAATAAAGAGTTCCTACTGGACTTTTACAAAACCTAAATCTAAGTGGACAAAATTGCATGCATAGGTGAGTGGGCCAAACCAAAAGTAACAATTTCTCAACAGGTTGTTCAATGCACTCCTGATACAAACAAGTGGTTGCTGCAATCAGGGAATATAGGCCTGAACAAGCTCTTCAAAAATATCTAGTCCTCCAATTTACTGATTATCAAGTGTTTTTAAACTGTTCAAACAGGTTTTATATAGATAATGTCCACAGTACTAAAATTTATGAAATCAAGTGTATATCTGTAGCCTTTTGATGCCCCTACTGCTCTACCTTAACATCTTCATGAATGAAAAAGATACTTCTGATAAAAAAGATATCCAGCCCAAATTGTTCGGAATGTGGAGTACTAGAGGACATAAATCATATATTTCTAGAATGCAGTCGCATCGAAAGTCGAAACTGAAAGATTTAATTATTTTATTATGTTTAATTTAGAGAGATTGAATGTTGGCCTTTGTAATAGCATTCTGGCCTCTCCGCTGTCACGAGCGGCCAGGATGCTATATAAACTGTTTCATGTAGCCCTTAAGCACAGGTCGATGTAAACAGATTTATAGAGTAAGATCCCAGTGCCGCCAGACCTAAGTTATTTTCTCAGCAATTATTTGTGTACGATAGAGTACTGTTCGAATGTCCTTTCAGTATATGCGTACCAGTTAGATTGTGCCGACGGCCAATTTCCAGATACCAGGTGCTAAAGGTAGGTAAAAACTAGAATAACTTATCTTAAATTCTCAGGGCTGATTTTCATATATGTTTTAAAGAATATTGTAAAAATTAATAAATTAATACTGCCAGACGCTTACCGCCGGCGGTTACTTTAGCCAGACGCTTTGAAACTCCCAAAAAAATATATAATTTAAGTTAACTTATATTCTCAGTTCTGATTTTTATACATGATACTCAGGGAACTATTGCGATATTATCTGTAAGCTGCCAGACCTATTGGAAGGGTCAAACATCCCCCCAGACACACATTATGCGTCCCCATATGTATGAGCGCTAGAACATGATTCACTTGTTTAAGTGTGTGAGAGATAATATCATCATACTATAATATTATAAATGCGAAAGTGTGTTTGTTGGTTTGTCCTTCAATCACTCTGCAACAGAGCTACGGATCGACATGATTTTTTGCCTGGGTATAGTTTGCAGAAGATATTGCAATAGTTCTCTCTCTCTAGATCCTAAGCTATACCCAGACAAAAAATCACGTCGATCCATAGCTCTGTTGCAGAGTGATTGAAGGACAAACCAACAAACACACTTTCGCATTTATAATATTATAGTATGATGATATTATCTCTCACACACTTGAACAAGTGAATCATGTTCTAGCGCTCATACATATGGGGACGCATAATGTGTGTCTGGGGGGATGTTTGACCCTTCCAATAGGTCTGGCAGCTTACAGATAATATCGCAATAGTTCCCTGAGTATCATGTATAAAAATCAGAACTGAGAATATAAGTTAACTTAAATTATATATTTTTTTGGGAGCTTCAAAGCGTCTGGCTAAAGTAACCGCCGGCGGTAAGCGTCTGGCAGTATTAATTTATTAATTTTTACAATATTCTTTAAAACATATATGAAAATCAGCCCTGAGAATTTAAGATAAGTTATTCTAGTTTTTACCTACCTTTAGCACCTGGTATCTGGAAATTGGCCGTCGGCACAATCTAACTGGTACGCATATACTGAACGGACATTCGAACAGTACTCTATCGTACACAAATAATTGCTGAGAAAATAACTTAGGTCTGGCGGCACTGGGATCTTGGACCATTATGTTGATTGTGAATTATGAGGGTGTCATGTTCATAAGTGAACAAACCCTTTAATAAAGGAAAAAAAAATTGTAGTTTAATTTAGTAATCTTGAATTCATTTCCAAAAATCTCAATCAATTTTAAACAAGAAGCGAACAGTTTGTACTTATGATTGGCATAAAGGGGTAAGTCCCTTGGGAATTGACTCTTTGATGGCAGCAATAGTAACAACTTTAGTACAAAAATTATTAATGGGCTGCATATTTATTGTTAGTGTCACAGTTTTTCAGTAGTAGTAGTGTTGTTTATCAGTTCACATTACTAAGTACTTAGCACTTAGTACCTATTATTCAGAAAACCAGTTCTACCTACATAATGTTTAAATCATATTGACTGATAAACAACTTAACCACTTAAAATTGTTTTGTTTCAGGAAAATAATTGAAATTTTATAGAAGAGTATCATACTAATTATAAATGCGAAAGTGTGTTTGTTTGTCTTTCAATCACGCCGCAACAGAGCTACCGATTGACATGATTTTTTGCATGAGTATAGTTGAGGACCTAGAGAGCGAGATAGGCTACTTTTTATCCTGGAAAACCATAGTACCCAAGGCGGTTTAAAAAAGTAAATCCACACGGACAAAGTCGCAGGCATCAGCTAGTAGTATAATAATTATGCAGTAAACTAAATATAAGGATGTTTTTAAATATATTGTTATTTTCCTCATTGGCTCTTGTATAGCACACGAAAATATTAATCTCTAAACCTGCTCATAAATAAACAATAGCACAATTAATAATTATATATCTACATTTTAATTAGTTCATTATAACCAGGGTGTTACTTCAATGACTTCAAAATCTCCTATCACCGTTTATGAATGTTGCTTTCAAAATTTAAGTAATTACTAAATTTTAATTAGTAGAAAATGATAATTTAACCTACACTTACACCTCAAATTGAATATTTATTAAAATTGGTGATACTTCTTTAAATTCAATAGCAAAAGCCTGTATCGGAGCATTTCTTAGCTGTTAAAATTACCCAGTTTCAATTATTACTATTGTATGTATGAAATGTTATTTAACAGACTGCATTCTGTCTTTATATAAAATGTTCTGTCAAATTTTAATTTGAGCATAGTTAACCATTAAATTGTGATTTTATTAAATACTAGCTGATGCCAGCTACTTTGTCCGCGTGGATTTAGTTTTTAAAGTCCCTCGGGAACTCCTTGATTTTCCGGGATAAAAGTAGCCTAGATGTTGACCCGAGTAATAAACTACCACGGTATAAATTTTTTTATAATTCTGTGCAGTAGTTTTTACGTGAAAGAAGGACAAACAGACAAAAAAAAATCTAGCTTCTGTTTTGATATCTGTATCTTGAACACAATTAGAAGCAAAAACCCTTTTTTGAATCTATTTCATGTAAAGAATTGGTTTCATTTCTGTTTTATTATATGTATAGATGAGCCTGAGTGACACTGCTGCAGATATACAGGATGGAGCAGTCATATCCTTTATCGATAAATTGCTACCCATTTGTAATATTATATTATTAACTACATGACACAACTTTTATTTTTTCTGACTAAAAGGGAATGAAATACCTAGTTAAAGCTTAAAATTAAGTACATAGTCATCGTTATAATAGTCAGTTTTTAAACTGACTTATGATGAGAACTACCGAATAAATAATATGAAAACTATCCATCGCTATTGTAGTCTTTTGTTAGCCAGTTATTGGTGTTGTTTAGAAAAAGATAATAAAAAAATAATATAATAGTTTGAAGAATTTCATTGGTACATTTTTTTATACAATTTGGTTCAGAGGGAAGAAAAAATGTAGCAGCTGCACTAGAATGTTGGCTCAGTAACAATAAAATGTCTAACATTGTAAGACCAGAGTAAGGACATTAAAAACATCAATTTATTACTGCCTGATATGTTTTCTCTCTCGGGTCAAATATTTGCCATACTTGTGTTAAATTTGTTGCAATTCAGGCCAAGAATGATAAATTCACGTTACAGCTACACTTACCATTGTTTACATGTAGAGTAGAGAGTTGGTAAGTGTCGTAGTTTCTAACTCACTATATTGTGCAGAGTGGAATGGAAAGCAGTTAGAGAATGTATATAAATACACTGACGTGCGGGCTCTGAATACCGGAACGATACCGGCTTTTCCCGACATATATTCTAAGCAGACCTACCGGACACCACCCATGACTTCTTTACCAAATCTAGGAGATGAAAGCTAACGGAATCCGCTTATTGAATTGCGTATGAAAAATATAAGCTCGCGCTGCGATGAGTCAACGGGCGTTTGACAGGTGCGGCGCCCGGCCGATCGATCGCCGTCAACGGGGCGAAGAGCCCGACACCCTGCCCACAACACTGCAGCTTACACAGCACGTCCGGCGTGTCCTCTAGCAGCCGGCTGCGGCCCCAGCGACGTCATTGCAACCGTTACAACTAGCGAACTATGGCGACGGACTTTTCTCGACGACTCGCAACCGTCGCTCCCAGAGACCGCCCCCTCTGCGCGACGAACGGCATCCCGGAGCCTCCGAAACCGTTCGCTTTGAAATTTCGCGACGACTTCTACGACGGTGACGATCCGCAATGCGGTAAAAAACGGCCATCACAATAATAATGGAGGCCGTCATCACTATAAACACCGATGCACCACAAGCCGAAAAATATAACCGGGATATAGCTCGATATTATCCCCCGAACGCACTGGTAGCTTCATTTCGATGAAAAAACACTCACCATTGTAGATTAACTTGGATTATCTGGAGCTACACTAAAAATCACAGACTACGCCGCAAAAGCGACCACACGGACCGACGGTTGAAGCGATACTGCCGCCCTCTCTCGCGCGAGCGGCCGCGCCGGGAAACTAACGACCGCGATACGCTCCGTGCGCCGCGCGAATCGTTCGGAATCGTTCAATCGAATCGTCGCACTATCATGACCGACTCGATGCTCACTCGGTCGCGTCTCAGTCTCGATTCAATGCACGTTTCGAACATCCAAGTCCATTTCTCGGGACGCACAGCACGGGATTAGATTTGATCCGCAAAGGATAGTCGGTTTTATATCGGGCTGGTGCGGCGGCGCGTAGAGACTGGCGGCGCGCGCCGATTGGCCACCGCGCACCTGCAATGCGTCACTGCGGCCCGCGGGGCGCACGGGTGACGGGGCTCGTCGCGCGCGAGTCGAGCGCCGCGCCGCGGCGACACCCGGCCGGCGCGCCGCTGCCGCCTGCCAGCGCCCGCTGCCCCAGTTCGCCGCCGCAGTGCCACCGCTAACGAGATAACAGCGTCCGCCGCCACCCGACTGCGCAGGCTTCCCGCTGGCGACGCCTGTGGACGCGTAACTCCAGACTCATGCTGACAAGAAAATGCAATTTTATATTATGCTCATATTATTAAGGCACACAAAATGTGGCAACTACGCAGTATTGAGATCGCAATTCAAGAGCTATTTAATATTTTGATATAACAAAATATTTAATTTAGATTTAATACTGTATTAGCATTATAACATCGAACGTAGAACTATAAAGTATAGCGACGTATCAGTGGATAGTATTAAGTACCTAAGTTGTATTTATGCGGATGCCTTTATCTAAATTACATAATTATTATGTAATTCGAAGTTAATTTATTACTTAGGTAGGTACTCAACTTAAATTGCGAAATGCATTGGAAGCCTTAGCAAACTGCAAAGTCAAAGGTCAATACGTCTTCAGCGGTTAAATAATATATACGATAATACCTACGTCACTATAGCTTGTGATAACTTCTACTATGATTATCCTTAAAATAATATTATTATCAAACTGAATTGTTTTGACTTTTGATTAGGTAGGTACCTAGTTTGATAAACTATATAAGTAAGTATTTTCATACTTTATCTTTAGTATGAAAATAGAAAATCTAAATATGTATGTATTTTACAACTTTTGTAATTAGATTTAAATATTTCCCAATAAGTATATTTTATTATTTAGTGTTTATTAGTTTAAAAAAAGTCACTCAAGATATTATTAATAATTTGTTTTTGTCATTACATAAATCGATGTTATAATCGGAATCGATTGTTCAATTCGTTCCATTATTATTCTGTGATTTCGGTAATGCACAGGCTTAAAAAGGTTAGAACCCAGAGCCGTTACATGCTGAAACCTATTAAAAAAATTTTATTGAACCACTGTCAAAAGATTTTCAATGTACGAACTAGATGGCGTTGTTTTAACCAACCGGACCGCGACTTCTGTTGAACGTCACGTCAAATTAATAATAATAAATTGTTATATTACTTATGTAATTGTATTATTTTAAAACGTCGCGTCGGGATATTTAAATAACACGATTCTTTGTATTAAATTAACATAAACCAAATACCTTATCAAAGTGTAATGTTATTTACATAATTAGAAGATATTAAGGGTGGAACCACATCTGTGAGGATCGATTCGCATTTATGCCGATGCTATAAGACACACTTGTAAGGATCGCGTCCTTACGGATCCGAAAGGATGCGTACGCGTCCTTACGGATCCGTAAGGATGCGTACGCGTCCTTACGGATCCGTAAGGATGCGTACGCATCCTTTCGGATCCGTAAGGAGGCGAAAGCCTATAAACATTGTTGTCTGCGTAGGGATGGTCGATGATGGCATCGATATTTTAATTGCTAGCTCAACCACGATATTAATCTTCTTCTACACAGAGGAAATGGATGCCAAAAATTGAAAAAGTCGCCGCCATATTGAAATTCTTTGTTTTTCGACCGATTTCGTTCAAAATCGATATTTAGGCTTCCCTTGGGTCAAGAAAGAGAAAATAGATGCCAAAATTTTAAAAAGTCACCGCCATATTGAAATTCTTTGTTTTTCGACCGATTTCGTTCAAAATCGATATTTAGGCTTCCCTTGGGTCAAGAAAGAGGAAATAGATGCCAAAATTTTAAAAAGTGACCGCCATATTGAAATTCTTTGTTATTGGACCGATTTCGTTCAAAATCGATATTTAGGCTTCCCTTGGGTCAAGAAAGAGGAAATAGATGCCAAAATTTTAAAAAGTGACCGCCATATTGAAATTCTTTGTTATTGGACCGATTTCGTTCAAAATCGATATTTAGGCTTTCCTTGGGTCAAGAAAGAGGAAATAGATGCCAAAATTTTAAAAAGTGACCGCCATATTGAAATTCTTTGTTATTGGACCGATTTCGTTCAAAATCGATATTTGGGCTTCCCTGGGGTCAAATAAGAGGAAATGATTGGCAAAATTATAAAAAGTGACTGCCATATTGAAATTCTTTGTTATTGGACCGATTTCGTTCAAAATCGATATTTAGGCTTCCCTTGGGTCAAGAAAGAGGAAATAGATGCCAAAATTTTAAAAAGTGACCGCCATATTGAAATTCTTTGTTATTGGACCGATTTCGTTCAAAATCGATATTTAGGCTTCCCTTGGGTCAAGAAAGAGGAAATAGATGCCAAAATTTTAAAAAGTGACCGCCATATTGAAATTCTTTGTTATTGGACAGATTTCGTTCAAAATCGATATTTGGGCTTCCCTGGGGCCAAATAAGAGGAAATGATTGGCAAAATTATTAAAAGTGACCGCCACATTGAAATTCTTTTTTATTGGACCGATTTCGTTCAAAATCGATATATGGGCTTCCCTGGGGTCAAATAAGAGAAAATGATTGGCAAAATTATAAAAAGTCGCCGCCATATTGAAATTCTTTGTTATTGGACCGATTTCGTTCAAAATCGATATTTAGGCTTCCCTTGGGTCAACAAAGAGGAAATAGATGCCAAAATTTTAAAAAGTGACCGCCATATTGAAATTCTTTGTTATTGGACCGATTTCGTTCAAAATCGATATTTGGGCTTCCCTGGGGTCAAATAAGAGGAAATGATTGGCAAAATTATAAAAAGTGACCGCCATATTGAAATTCTTTGTTATTGGACCGATTTCGTTCAAAATCGATATTTAGGCTTCCCTTGGGTCAAGAAAGAGGAAATAGATGCCAAAATTTTAAAAAGTGACCGCCATATTGAAATTCTTTGTTATTGGACCGATTTATCATCTATTACAAGATGATCTCAACTCTATTGTAGACTGGTGTGCTAAAAATAGAATGACTCTTAACGTTTCCAAATGCGCGCACATAAAATTCACCCGTAAAAAGAACATACTAGGAACTGGCTACTTTATTCACGACCATCAGCTTGAGGAGGTTTCAGTCATCAGGGATCTCGGTATTATGATCGATAGTAAGCTTACATTCAAGGAACACATCAACCAAATAGTCTCCCGAGCGTGGAAGCTACTGGGTTTCATTAAACGTAACACGAGTGACTTTATGAGAACCGACTGCATTATAAAAATATTTAATGCACTAGTGCGTAGTATCCTGGAATACGCAGTCCCGGCATGGAACCCGCACTACAAAATCCACACTTCAAGAATAGAGCGAGTTCAACGCTCCTTCACGAGGTACCTAGCCTTCAAAGACAACTCTTGTCCTCAAGAAGCTGACTATGACACACGCTTGAAACATTTTAAAATCCAATCCCTGGAAAAACGCAGGTTGGTGACTGACCTCATAACACTTTATAAAATAGTCCACAGCACCTTGGATTCCCCTGACCTGTTGTACCACGTCAGCATTCATGTCCCTCGACGACCCTCTAGACATCCTATCAAAAACATCTTCCAGCCCCACTTCTCTAAATCTAACCTAGGCAAATTCGCCCCAATAAATCGAATTATTAATGCATACAATAACTCGACGTGCCCTGACATTGACATATTCCATGATAGTTTGTTTAGCTTTAAGAAAAAATTGTACATAATATCAGCATGAATAATTTATGTTAATATCATCTAATTCAAATTAATAATATCTATTCCTTAGCTTTGACATTGTAAATATTTAATAACTGTATCTTGCTAGCTATGACATTGTTAATATTTATTGATTATTTAAAATTTTGATCGGTTTGTAATTGTAAATTGTAAATATTTAATAACTGTATCTTACTAGCTATGACATTGTTAATATTTATTAATTATTTAAAATTTTGATCGGAGTTACCCTGGCAATGTTGAATATGCCTATAATTGGTAATTTGTAACAGCATTAGAATTTATTAAGCACATTGTATTATTTAAAGTGTATCTTGCAATTTATCGCTGGCATATCTATTAAATAAATAAATAAATAAATAGATTTCGTTCAAAATCGATATTTGGGCTTCCCTGGGGTCAAATAAGAGGAAATGATTGGCAAAATTATAAAAAGTGACCGCCATATTGAAATTCTTTGTTATTGGACCGATTTCGTTCAAAATCGATATTTAGGCTTCCCTTGGGTCAAGAAAGAGGAAATAGATGCCAAAATTTTAAAAAGTGACCGCCATATTGAAATTCTTTGTTATTGGACCGATTTCGTTCAAAATCGATATTTAGGCTTCCCTTGGGTCAAGAAAGAGGAAATAGATGCCAAAATTATAAAAAGTCGCCGCCATATTGAAATTCTTTGTTATTGGACCGATTTCGTTCAAAATCGATATTTAGGCTTCCCTTGGGTCAAGAAAGAGGAAATAGATGCCAAAATTTTAAAAAGTGACCGCCATATTGAAATTCTTTGTTATTGGACCGATTTCGTTCAAAATCGATATTTGGGCTTCCCTGGGGTCAAATAAGAGGAAATGATTGGCAAAATTATAAAAAGTGACCGCCATATTGAAATTCTTTGTTATTGCACCGATTTCGTTCAAAATCGATATTTGGGCTTCCCTGGGGTCAAATAAGAGGAAATGATTGGCAAAATTATAAAAAGTGACCGCCATATTGAAATTCTTTGTTATTGGACCGATTTCGTTCAAAATCGATATTTAGGCTTCCCTTGGGTCAAGAAAGAGGAAATAGATGCCAATATTTTAAAAAGTGACCGCCATATTGAAATTCTTTGTTATTGGACAGATTTCGTTCAAAATCAATATTTAGGCTTCTCTGGGTTCAAAGTTGTTCGTGGTTTAGATTTTTAGTTCGCGTACGTCGATGATATTTTAGTTTCTTCAAAAGATAGCGAACAGCATGCAAAACATTTACGTATTCTTTTCAAACGTTTTTGAAGGATACGGTATAGTTGATAACGAGAAGAATGGTATTTTAATGTTCCAGAGGTTCGTTTCCTTGGATACAAAATAAGCGCTCCCGGGATTGGCTCTCCTGCTGACCGCATTAAGAGTTTACAGGATTTTCCTCTACCTAAAACAGTACAGGTATTTAGAAGATATGATTAATTTTTATCGAAAATTTCTCCCTAGCATAGCGCGACTTCAAGCAACATTAATAGATGCTTTATCAAAACTTCAAGATAAAAGTGCTAAACCTTTTACTGGGACTCCCGATTTAGAGCGTATCCTACTTCCTACTAATATTATAAAGGCGAAAGTTTGTATGTTGTTTGTTCCTCTTTAACGCAAAAACTACTGGATGGATTTGGCTGAAATTTGGAATGGAGATAGATTATACCCTGGATAAACACATAGGCTACAAATTATTCCGGAAAAATCCAAGGTTCCCGCGGGATTTTGAAAAACCACTGATAGATGGCGCTGATTGTACTTAAATCACGCTTACATTATCCGCAGTATCGAGAATAAGTAAAAAATTCCAATTCAACAATCAAGTAGGATAACCACAGTTATTGAAGTTTTTCATTAGCAATAGAAAATTTCTTAGGGATTAGGGATGGATTACGAAATAAATAATACAATTAGTACAAGGTATCGATTTGTCCAGTCATAGTGAGTACATTGCTAGATATTATAATGACTGGTCATGTGTGTATAATTTATAATTTTTAATAGGATAATAGGATAGGATAGGATCTACACATGATGTAATCCATCCCTAATCCCTAATCCCTAAGAAATTTTCTATTGCTAATGAAAAACTTCAATAACTGTGTTTATCCTACTTGATTGTTGAATTGGAATTTTTTACTTATTCTCGATACTGCGGATAATGTAAGCGTGATTTAAGTACAATCAGCGCCATCTATCAGTGGTTTTTCAAAATCCCGCGGGAACCTTGGATTTTCCGGGATAATTTGTAGCCTATATGTTAATCCAGGGTATAATCTATCTTTTTTTTTTTTTTTTTAATTTTTTATTCAGAAATATAATAACAAGTATTAGTAAACTTATTCTACCACGCCAAACTGCACATGCAGTTTGTTGGCGAGTCTGCGCTCATACAATTAATAAACTTATAACTACATATTATATTCTAATGCTAGCCTACTTGTGTCGGTCAGTCTGTCAGTCGGTCGGTCAGTCAGTCGGTCGGTCGGTCGGTCGGTTCCATTCCAAATTTCAGCCAAATCCATCCAGTAGTTTTTGCGTTAAAGAGGAACAAACATACACACAAACTTTCGCCTTTATAATATTAGTAGGAAGTAGGAAGTAGGATGAAACGGAAAATAAAAAAGTAGTTGGGGATAGAATTTAATTTGACTTGAAAATGTATTAAAGCGGAAATGTGGGCTGATTGGTTGAATGTAAGGGGAAATTGTAATCATCCATTCCATCCATTTTGTTAGTCTAAAAATATAAAAGGGAAATGTGAATTAGTTTAAAGTTAGTTCTCGTTCAGCGTGGGAGCCGACTGTGGCTCCATAAGTGTTTTCGATATTTACTTTTATATTTTAAAAGATGTGCTGTCGTGGAGTTTCTTTGCCCTTTCTTCTACACGACTATAGCACTTTGCGAAACGGCATTAGAGTCATTTTTATAATATATAGATCTATACTGAACAACATAATTAAATACAGATAGATGTTGATGAAGGAGTTTTCTTTACAATCCTTGTTACGTCCTTTGTGTAGGTAGTTATTTTTATTGATGGAAGGCGATTGCTGAGAATGATGTTCTGTTCTGATATTGTGTGTGATTCCTTTTATTAGACGCTCGGCGATGAGGGGGGTGCCGTCATACTTTTAAAACTTATGGCAAATATTTCCTCTTTCTTGACCACAGGAAGCCGAAATATCGATTTTGAATATCGATTTTGAATTTCAATATGGCGGTGACTTTTTAAAATTTTGGCATCTATTTTCTCTTTCTTGTCTCAAGGGAAGCCTAAATATCGATTTTGAACGAAATCGGTCCAATAACAAAGAATTTCAATATGGCGGTCACTTTTTATAATTTTGCCAATCATTTCCTCTTATTTGACCCCAAGGAAGCCCAAACATCGATTTTGAACGAAATCTTTCCAATAAAAAAGAATTTCAATATGGCGGTCACTTTTTAAAATTTTGGAATCTATTTCCTCTTTCTTGACCCAAGGGAAGCCTAAATATCGATTTTGAACGAAATCGGTCCAATAACAAAGAATTTCAATATGGCGGCGACTTTTTATAATTTTGCAAATCATTTCCTCTTATTTGAGCCCAGGGAAGCCCAAATATCGATTTTGAACGAAATCGGTCCAATAACAAAGAATTTCAATATGGCGGCGACCTTTTAAAATTTTGCCATCTATTTCCTCTTTCTTGACCCAAGGGAAGCCTAAATATCGATTTTGAACGAAATCGGTCCAATAACAAAGAATTTCAATATGGCGGCGACTTTTTATAATTTTGCAAATCATTTCCTCTTATTTGAGCCCAGGGAAGCCCAAATATCGATTTTGAACGAAATCGGTCCAATAACAAAGAATTTCAATATGGCGGTCACTTTTTATAATGTTGCCAATCATTTCCTCTTATTTGACCCCAGGGAAGCCCAAATATCGATTTTGAACGAAATCGGTCCAATAACAAAGAATTTCAATATGGCGGTCACTTTTTAAAATTTTGGCATCTATTTCCTCTTTCTTGACCCAAGGGAAGCCTAAATATCGATTTTGAACGAAATCGGTCCAATAACAAAGAATTTCAATATGGCGGTGACTTTTTATGATATTGCCAATCATTTCCTCTTATTTGACCCCAGGGAAGCCCAAATATCGATTTTGAACGAAATCGGTCCAATAACAAAGAATTTCAATATGGCGGTCACTTTTTATAATTTTGCCAATCACTTCCTCTTATTTGACCCCAGGGAAGCCCAAATATCGATTTTAAACGAAATCGGTCCAATAACAAAGAATTTCAATATGGCGGTCACTTTTTATAATGTTGCCAATCATTTCCTCTTATTTGACCCCAGGGAAGCCCAAATATCGATTTTGAAGGAAATCGGTCCAATAACAAAGAATTTCAATATGGCGGTCACTTTTTAAAATTTTGGCATCTATTTCCTCTTTCTTGACCCAAGGGAAGCCTAAATATCGATTTTGAACGAAATCGGTCCAATAACAAAGAATTTCAATATGGCGGCGACTTTTTATAATTTTGCAAATCATTTCCTCTTATTTGAGCCCAGGGAAGCCCAAATATCGATTTTGAACGAAATCGGTCCAATAACAAAGAATTTCAATATGGCGGTCACTTTTTATAATGTTGCCAATCATTTCCTCTTATTTGACCCCAGGGAAGCCCAAATATCGATTTTGAACGAAATCGGTCCAATAACAAAGAATTTCAATATGGCGGCGACTTTTTATAATTTTGCAAATCATTTCCTCTTATTTGACCCCAGGGAAGCCCAAATATCGATTTTGAAGGAAATCGGTCCAATAACAAAGAATTTCAATATGGCGGTCACTTTTTAAAATTTTGGCATCTATTTCCTCTTTCTTGACCCAAGGGAAGCCTAAATATCGATTTTGAACGAAATCGGTCCAATAACAAAGAATTTCAATATGGCGGTCACTTTTTAAAATTTTGCAAATCATTTCCTCTTATTTGAGCCCAGGGAAGCCCAAATATCGATTTTGAACGAAATCGGTCCAATAACAAAGAATTTCAATATGGCGGTCACTTTTTATAATGTTGCCAATCATTTCCTCTTATTTGACCCCAGGGAAGCCCAAATATCGATTTTGAACGAAATCGGTCCAATAACAAAGAATTTCAATATGGCGGTCACTTTTTAAAATTTTGCCATCTATTTCCTCTTTCTTGACCCAAGGGAAGCCTAAATATCGATTTTGAACGAAATCGGTCCAATAACAAAGAATTTCAATATGGCGGCGACTTTTTATAATTTTGCAAATCATTTCCTCTTATTTGAGCCCAGGGAAGCCCAAATATCGATTTTGAACGAAATCGGTCCAATAACAAAGAATTTCAATATGGCTGTCACTTTTTATAATTTTGCAAATCATTTCCTCTTATTTGACCCCAGGGAAGCCCAAATATCGATTTTGAACGAAATCGGTCCAATAACAAAGAATTTCAATATGGCGGTCACTTTTTGAAATTTTGGCATCTATTTCCTCTTTCTTGACCCAAGGGAAGCCTAAATATCGATTTTGAACGAAATCGGTCGAATAACAAAGAATTTCAATATGGCGGCCACTTTTTAAAATTTTGCCATCTATTTCCTCTTTCTTGACCCAAGAGAAGCCTAAATATCGATTTTGAACGAAATCGGTCCAATAACAAAGAATTTCAATATGGCGGCGACTTTTTATAATTTTGCCAATCATTTTCTCTTATTTGAGCCCAGGGAAGCCCAAATATCGATTTTGAACGAAATCGGTCCAATAACAAAGAATTTCAATATGGCGGTCACTTTTTATAATTTTGCCAATCACTTCCTCTTATTTGACCCCAGGGAAGCCCAAATATCGATTTTGAACGAAATCGGTCCAATAACAAATAATTTCAATATGGCGGTCACTTTTTAAAATTTTGGCATCTATTTCCTCTTTCTTGACCCAAGGGAAGCCTAAATATCGATTTTGAACGAAATCGGTCCAATAACAAAGAATTTCAATATGGCGGCGACTTTTTATAATTTTGCAAATCATTTCCTCTTATTTGAGCCCAGGGAAGCCCAAATATCGATTTTGAACGAAATCGGTCCAATAACAAAGAATTTCAATATGGCGGTCACTTTTAAAATTTTGCCATCTATTTCCTCTTTCTTGACCCAAGGGAAGCCTAAATATCGATTTTGAACGAAATCGGTCCAATAACAAAGAATTTCAATATGGCGGCGACTTTTTATAATTTTGCAAATCATTTCCTCTTATTTGAGCCCAGGGAAGCCCAAATATCGATTTTGAACGAAATCGGTCCAATAACAAAGAATTTCAATATGGCTGTCACTTTTTATAATTTTGCAAATCATTTCCTCTTATTTGACCCCAGGGAAGCCCAAATATCGATTTTGAACGAAATCGGTCCAATAACAAAGAATTTCAATATGGCGGTCACTTTTTAAAATTTTGGCATCTATTTCCTCTTTCTTGACCCAAGGGAAGCCTAAATATCGATTTTGAACGAAATCGGTCGAATAACAAAGAATTTCAATATGGCGGCCACTTTTTAAAATTTTGCCATCTATTTCCTCTTTCTTGACCCAAGGGAAGCCTAAATATCGATTTTGAACGAAATCGGTCCAATAACAAAGAATTTCAATATGGCGGCGACTTTTTATAATTTTGCCAATCATTTTCTCTTATTTGAGCCCAGGGAAGCCCAAATATCGATTTTGAACGAAATCGGTCCAATAACAAAGAATTTCAATATGGCGGTCACTTTTTATAATTTTGCCAATCACTTCCTCTTATTTGACCCCAGGGAAGCCCAAATATCGATTTTGAACGAAATCGGTCCAATAACAAATAATTTCAATATGGCGGTCACTTTTTAAAATTTTGGCATCTATTTCCTCTTTCTTGACCCAAGGGAAGCCTAAATATCGATTTTGAACGAAATCGGTCCAATAACAAAGAATTTCAATATGGCGGCGACTTTTTATAATTTTGCAAATCATTTCCTCTTATTTGAGCCCAGGGAAGCCCAAATATCGATTTTGAACGAAATCGGTCCAATAACAAAGAATTTCAACATGGCGGAAAAGTGGCACCTGTGTTTGCATACATACTTGAGATAAAAACTAATTTCATCGATATATCGATACTTTTTGGCACTTCATGCATTTCCCTAGTTGCCGATGACGCTTTCGCACGCGTAAGGATCCTTACGGATCCGTAAGGATCCTTTCGGATCCGTTCGCGTCCGTAAGGATCCGTTCGCATCCTTACGGATCCGTAAGGATGCGAAAGGATCCTTTCGCATGCGAAACGTGAGCTACACTTGTAAGGATTTTAGGCACTTTTAGGTACAAAAAATGCGAAAGCCGAATCGATGCGAAAAGCCGAATTGATCCGTTCACGTTTCTATGGAATTTGACAGTTTTGTATGGGCGAAATCCGAAACGATCCTCACAGGTGTGGTTCCACCCTAAAGCACCAAAGCTACCTTAGCGTAAAACCGTCAATCGATTTTTTAGGGTTCCGTACCCAAAGGGTGCCAACGGGACCCTATTACTAAGTCTCCACTGTACGTCCGTCCGCCCGTCTGTCCATCTGTCCGTCTGTCTCTTCGTCTGTCAGCGGGCTGTATCTCTTAAACCGTTATAGGTAGACAGTTGTGAGTTGAAATTTTCACAGTGTGTATTTCTGTAGTCGCTATAACAAGAAATAGGTAATAAAAATTTAGTAAAATCTATAATATAATAAAACTGTAACAGGTCCAATTCTGTACATTGAAGATATTTTGAAAATTTTTATTTGAGGGCACTCTATAATCGATACTGAAGCCAAAACAATTTTTTTTTAATTTTTTGTCTGTCTGTCTGTCTGTCTGTCTGTCTGTCTGTCTGTCTGTCTGTCTGTATCTTGGCCGCGCATCACGCCGAAACTACTGGACGGATTTAAATGAAACTTGGCACGATTTAAGTTATTACTACGAGGTATAATATAGGATACCTTTTATCCCGAAATTCAGCATGGTTCCCTTGGGAGAGGGGATGAAAGTCAAAATGTGTATTTCGCTGTAATTCATTAAGGCGTATTCCGATTTAATCCATTCTTTTTTTGTTAGAAAGCAGGTTTTTTAGAGATTGTCCTGTAATTATTTCAAGGTCGTCAATTTCGTAGTTCAGAAATTATAGACATCACAATCTTCAGCATAGGTCCAAATAACTTGAACCCCGAAATCTACAGGATACTTTGAATGAACGGCTCATCTTAAGCTGGCAAGTGTAATTTATCGTATATAGCCATCGTGGATACTTTTTTGTCAAAGTCAAACTACTCCAAAGGCGTCAGATTTTGCCAAACGATCATTATACCTACATACTACATAGTAGGGTATGGATGTAATACATCGTATGGACGTAATATTACAGTGTTTTCCTATGTAATTTAATATTCTCATCATACTTACTAATATTATAAATGCGAAAGTGTGTTTGTTTGTTGGTTTGTCCTTCAATCACGCCGCAACAGAGCCACGGATCTACGTGATTTTTTGCATGGGTATAATTGAGGACCTGGAGAGTGACATAGGCTACTTTTATCCCGGAAAATCAAAGTGTTCCCGAGGGATTTTAAAAACTAAATCCACGCGGACGAAGTCGCGGGCATCAGCTAGTTAAAAAATATATACTCTCATACATGAAAAAGTAGTCTACATAAAGTTTTATTTTTTTACCCTGGCATGTGGGATATCATTGTCTAGAGCTCATTAAGTAAGTTCAAATAGTTTTATTATTATTATTTTTTAGCTACATAAACGAAGAAATGGGGCCGACAAAGTTAGACCATTTTTGTTATGGGGTCTATCTCAAACACTTTACTACTTAGGAATTTTAAATTTCTGTATATTATTAATAATAAATATTAATTTATTATGTATTAAAATGGGAATGATTGTACTAACTTTTCGAAAGGTAGGCAAACTGAGAAAGTTGGCAAAGGTCCCGCAGATCCCTAGTGTATTTAAACAATAAATACTGAAAACACCGATTATAATGTGGTTTGTAAGTTGTGACCAAAACAAACGAGCATTTACTTAGTCCCCGTATGCTAATTTAGTACTATCTAAAAACTAAGATATCTAAATATCTAGTTTTAACAAAAGTGATTTGATCATAACCCTAAAAGAGCGAGGCCCGACTCGCACTTGGCCGATTTTTTCTAACAGGTACAACCTACACAACCTACGTTATAAACCAGGTAAAAGTCAGAGGTTTGGTCAGGGGTAGTAGGTAGGTAGTAATTTTATCGGAAACTACGGTGAAGGTTACGCACGTTCACCGTAGATTTCGTTTCGATAGTGAAAGTAAGCGCAAAATAAAGCAAAACTTTAAAAACCAAGACAAGAACTTTAAAGAACCAAGTTAAAATATACTTTAGAGATTGTAAAGCGAGTTGGACGTGAGTTACTCACAAATTAGTCAGTATTTTGATTAATTTCTTAAACTGGTCACTTTCAAGTAAAGATTTTTATGTAAACCTGTGAAGATGATAATTCTACTGGCGCAATTAGAATGCCATTAGCCTAGTTTGTCGTATTAATTTACAAATTGCGAAAAACCAAATTAAATTTGAATTCTGCAAAGGATAAAATTAAAAAAAATTATAAGAAGCAAAACAAAGGTCACTGATGTAGGTTATACGATTAAGAAACTCAAATGAAAATGGGCTGGTCATCTTATCAGAAACAAAAAAGATAATTGGGCAACATACATAAAAGAGTGGTATCCACGAGAGGGCAAGAGGAAAAGGGGGAGGCCTTTTCGAAGGTGGGAAGATGACCTACGGGCCACAGCAGGAGTTTTATGGAGGAGGAAAACGCATGACCGTAAAACACGGAAGTACCTGGGGGAGGCCTATGCTGACGGGAAAAACAATCGAATATTAGCGGTCCGCGTCAATTAAAGAGTTTTATATCCCGCGGGAACTCCTTAATTTTCCGGGATAAAATGTAGCCTATGTGTTAATCCTGGGTATGAGCTATCACTATTCCAAATTTCATTTCATTTCAATCGTTGTGGCTTGAAAGAGTATCAAACATCCATCTATCCATCTATACACATCCATCCATATATCCATCCTCACAAACTTTCTCATTTAAAGTATTAGTGGGATTTAGGAACTAGGATAATATTATGCACTGTAACAACTAGGCCATAAGTTTCACAACTATTCGGGAGAGGGCAAACTGGCCACTTTTAGTAGCAGCGATCAGTGGTTTTGTGGTTTTGAGTCGCTGTTTGGATGCTCGATTCCGCGTCCGAACTTAGAGGGCACGTTTCTATACACGCGGCGCAATCTCTTACATAATTTATAGTCTTCTTTTAATATATACCTAACCTTAGTTTTAAAAATGAGGCAATATTTGATTCGAAAGTCCATTGATATTCAGAGTTCGAACAACCTACTTTACATATTAATTATAATTCATAATTTAAAGTAGGTTTGTTACTTTGTTACTAAGTCGAGCCCTGTTAGGTAATCATCTAACAAGGCTCGACTTGGTAATTAATAGGTTAGGTTACTTTGAAAAGTGTAATCACCTTTTGTGTTAATAATTGTCACCTTTTTTTCATAATAAGATATCGCAAACCAATTCTAACTGCCATTTCATCTGATGGTAAGTAACGATGTAGGTATAGTCTAAGCTGGTAGCGGGCGGAGGTCTGGCAGTGTACCTACCATTCCGGTTTCCGGTAATCGGTTTCTACATACCATCGTGCCTGAACGCTTAATCAACCACCAGATACCTTTTTGACGGTAAAATGGTAACTAGCCACGCCCAAAGCAACCCACCAGACCTATTAATTTAAAAATTAAAAATTCCCAAATCGGCTCTGCCGGAAATACTTGACATGTGTTCACTACTGCACTAAGGAGGTTATCGTCTTTCTCGATAAGGAAAGTATTATCTCATTCGGCATCGTATTCAACTTTTCTGAGGGCAATAATCCCTTTTCTATTGATTAGGTACATGGTGGTAGAGGTTTTAGATAATTCATTTTCAATGTTATCGGGGTAGTTTCACACGAAAACGTTTGACCATTCCCCGTCTACCGCCCCATTATGACGTAGAATACATAAATTCATGAAAGACAGACAGAGTTACTTACGTATTTCGATCATTATATTATTATGGATGTAGCTGTAACGTCCAAAGAAGTAGGAAATGACCGTCGGACGTGACGTAGCATAGCGTCTATTCCACAAAGCTGTGAGCTACGTCGTAGCACGCTAAGAGCACGCTACACGCTACGACGAGACGGCTGATAAAGTTCCAAATTCGTGAAACCTATTTATTCATTGACAGCCGTCGGTAGATATTATGGATTTAAGATCAATGATTTTAGAATAGAATAGAATAGAAATGTTTTTTATTCAAATAAACTTTTTACAAGTGCTTTTGAATCGTTGATGAGTCTACCACTGGTTCGGAATGCCCTTCCTGCCGAGAAGAACCAGCAAGAAACTCGGCAGTTGCTCTTTTCAAAACAAGTTTACATTAAATAGATATTATGCTATGTATGCAGTGTTTCCACAATAAGGGGAAGTTCCACAAAAGCATACCTAATTATAATTCAACACTGTTAAGACGGGCAGCCAGAACGTAGCCCCATTCCCGCCGGTGGAACCCGTTCACGAGCGTGACGCATGACCCATTGCTTAGATTTTATTAGATATTATGGATTTAAAAGACCTATACGCAGTGTTTCTTTTTTTTAATTTAAATAATTGCAATTGACTGAGGACGTTAACTCTTCACGCCTCAACTACCTACCTACTACTACCTACCTACTACTACCTACCTACTACTACCTACCTACTACTACCTACCTACTACGGTAATGTACTCTTCGGATTTCAACTAAAATAGAAATGTAATACGAATACAAGCGGTAAATACGGCCTAGTGATTTTGCTTGCTCCGTCGATTCGACGTAACGAGATATCGGTCGAAAATCTCTTAAATCAGCTTGGTTTGAACACCGCCCGTATTCCGATAATCTGATACTCTACAGTCTAGAGTCTAGTGTTACTTTACGTTTAATTTGTCGCATATAGTATCGAGATATTTTTATCAAAAAAATATGCTGCACCTGCAATGCCAAGTTTGCTCTTTGTTTGTGAGCAACCCATTACCGTTTCACTACTGAGCGCAGGTCTCCTCTCAGAGAAGGGTTATAGGCCATAGTCTACCACGCGGGCCCAAGAATTCGTAGACTTCACAGGCCTTTGAGAACATTATGGTGAACTCTCAGGCGTGCAGGTGTCCTCACGATGTTTTCCTTCGCCGTTGAAGCCTGTGATATTTAATTTCTTAAATGCCCTTAACTCCGTAAAGTAAAAGTAAAGGCCGAGATCGAACCTGCGACCCCCCGAATAGGAGACCGTAGTCCTAACCATTGGGCTATCATTGCTTGCCCTTTACCCTACTCTTAATTACTTCACGTAGTGACCAATATGTGTTCCATATCTATATATATAAAAGAAAGTGGTGTGTGTTACACTATTTATAACTCAAGAACGGATGAACCGATTTGGATGAAAATTGGTGGAGAGGTAGCTTAGAACCAGGAGACGGACATAGAATACTTTTTATGCCGTTCGACCGCGTTTCCGTCATTTCACTATAAAACCTGGTATAAGAAAAACGCATCTGACATGGAATAACAAAACGCAAATGACAGTGGTATAACAAAACGTAAATGACAGCTAAACGTAATTTTGTCTTTGGTTAAGTATGGTAAAAAATTTGACAATTATAAAAAGTGTTATAATAAAGCATTACTGATATTATAAATGCGAAAGTGTGTTTGTTTGTTGGTTTGTCCTTCAATCACGTCGCAACAGAATAGCGGATTGATGCGATTTTTTGCATGGGTATAGTAATGGATGTAGTAGTGGTTCCTCAGACCGGGAGAGCTACTTTTTATCTCGGATAATGAAAGAGTTCCCGCGGGATTTTTAAAAACTAAATGCATGCGGACGAAGTCGCGGGCATCAGCTAGTTTTTGATATACTTCTTTCGACTTCCTCAAGAGAGTTCTGTGGTTTGAAAGAAATTTGTTTTCCCAAGATATCGACGAAGTCCTCCACAAACTCTATTTCAACATTGTCTATGTATAAAGGTGTCGGGCTAGAGTTGGTTATGACCTCACTTTTGTCTAGGTTAACTTCTAGGACCACTTTTCTGCTCGCGGCTTGTAGAAGAGAATAGAAATATTTTTTATTCAAATAAACTTTTACAAGTGCTTTTGAATACTAGATGAATCTACCACTGGTTCTGAATGCCGTTCCTGCCGAGAAGAACTAGCAAGAAACTCGGCGGTTGCTCTTTTCAAAATAGTTTACAATAGGTACTATTCTATTTATGCAGTGTTTCCACAGTGAGTGGAATTTCCAAAAATTCATACCTACTTACAATTCAATACATGTTAAGACGGGCATACAGAAAGTTCATTCCCGCCGGTGGCACCCGTTCACGAGCATGACGCATGACCCAGTAGTTGCTTCGCTCAACCATATTTGAGTGAACGTAACGTAACGTAACGTAGAGCGACTATCATCAGCTGCAACTCCTTGGTATCCAAATATCTACTGCCACCGCTGTATATGCAGATATTTAATTTCTTTAAAGAATTTTAGCCATGCTGACTTAAATTCCCCTCTTCCATTTAAGTTAAGGAGTGGGTACGATAATACAGCTACGGGTAGGTATTGAAACGTCGACTTTTCAGTTTCCAGTTCGCACCTATTAACAGTTGGGCTATGGAGGCAACAATAGTTAAACTTTGCTAAATAAACACCGACAGTACTGAATACACGACTACGTAGTACTATTATATATTCTGTGACACGACTTTAAACACGGAATTTAGATCTTTTTTAGTCTGGCGTTATTATATCTCGATACTCGCAAACCATCAATGAGCAAGATGCGCTGACTCGTACTAAAGCTACTGAACGGCTGAGTAAGTAAAGCTTAGGAAAGTTAAGCTTGAGTGAAGCAAAGGTTGAGCAGTAAAGTAAACGTTGGAAAGGCTTTGCGGATCAAGTTGCGAACACGGATTCAGACATGTTATAACTTAGGTAAACCTTGCTGGCTTTTAAGGTGCAGATGTTAGGTTAGGATTCGTTTGCCATTTAATGCATCTTCATAGTAATCTTACTATCCTACTAAAATTATAAATGCGAAAGTTTGTGAGGATGTATGGATGGATGTTTGTTACTCTATAACTCCACAACGAATGAACCCATTTGGCTGAAATTTGGAACGGAGATAGCTCATACCCAGGATTAACACATTGGCTTCATTTTATTTTACATTACTACGGATCATTTTATCCTGGAACATTAAAGAGGGAATTAATTCCCGCGGGGATTAAAAAACCTTAATTCGCGCGAATGAAGTCGCGGGCATCATCTAGTATTGTTGTAAACAGAAAAGTGTGTTCTTTTGTTGGTACTTGGTTTATTCTTCAATTAGGCAGCAACGGAGCCACGAATCGTGGTGATTTTTGAATGGATAAAATTGATAAAATGGAGAATGACATAGGCTATCTTCTAAACCGGAAAAACAGATGTTTTTTTTCAAAATTCATTTTTTCATTCGTTGTGGTGTGAAGGCGTAACAAACATCCATCCATCCATCCTCACAAACTTTCGCATTTATATTATTAGTAGCAACGTAGTATAGGATTAGTAGGTACATACCTACCAATGTATAACATCCAATAAAAAAGAAAAATTAAACTGAATAAACAATTCACAATTGGAAAGAATTGTTGAGTCAACATCTCCTGATGATGCTCCGGTATCGGAGCGAAACGTACGCAGTTTGGCGGATTATAGCAAAGGAATATTAATTTTTCTTTAAATATCATGGAATTCCGCAAAGTAACGCCTGATTAGAATAGAATAGAATAGAATACTCAACGAGGGGAGAGATCGAACTTTTTAATAGAATAGAATAGAATGGAATAGAAAGGTTTTTATTCAAATAAACTTTTTTTTTTTTTAATGTTACAAAAAAACTTATAGCTAAACTAATCTAATTACTATACAAATCATGCCCGCGTGGAATGGTGCCAAGAATACTGGCTGCATTCTCCATTCTCATTCACTCCATTCCACGCGGGCATGATTTGTATAGTAATTAGATTAGTTTAGCTATAAGTTTTTTTGTAACATTTAAAAAAAAAAAAACTTTTTTTCAAGTGCTTTTGAATCGTCGACGAGTCTACCACTGGTTCGGAATGCCCTTCCTGCCGAGAAGAACCAGCAAGAAACTTGGCGGTTGCTCTTTTGAAAACAAGATTACAATTCAATAGATACTATGTTATGTATGCGGTGTTTCCACAATGAGTTCCACAAAAGCATACCTAATTATGATTCTATTCAATAACCAATAAAAAAAATTAAGTGGCACTCGGGGACTGTCGCGGTAAAGCTATTGCATAGCATTTTTTATCAACTTATGCAATTATAATATTTATGCAATATTTTTTTTTGCATATTAAAAATTATGCAAAAAAAAAACTAAAATACAAATAAACAAGAAAAGCGAACTGTCACTACTTCGCGAGTGAGATTCGAACCGGCGACATCATACACCATACGGCAAAGAAAGCGGCCGCTCGCCCACTGCGCCAAATAGAGCTCCTTGAGAACCTCTAAAATGTTGAACGCTTACTGAATGACGGTGTTAGGTTTTTTTGTTACGGAATTTCTTGATTCGGTCGCCGCGCTCAAATGTTTGTCCTAGTTCAAAGCCCGCGATAAAAGCTATGCATTAGCTTAAAACTCACACCATCTAGTTGCGAGCTTTCCGATTTCGCTATAAAGAAATAGGTAAAGAAGTTGGGTACTTTCTCCCCTCACGCCTGCCTGCACCGCTGACACCGCCGAAGTGAGTCAAGGTCGTCTCTCGTCATCTCGTGTACATTATCTCCCATCAACATAACGCGGTAATCCCCCCGGGCGCGGCGCACTTCGCCCAAGGCCGAAACTGAAATGCTCTTTGTAGAAATACTTTATTAAGTAGACGTCTTTTAGCGCGACTTGCACAAAAATTCCTAGAATTTAAGACCCATTTCTTTTTTCGACAAAGTTTTATGGAAAATTTTGAATTCAGTTGCCGAAAAGACATAGGTAATACGAGTAAATTGTTATTAGATATCATTATCATCATCATCATCATCAGCAACACATCAACGGCTCACTACTGAGCGCAGGTCTCCTCTCAGAGAATGATTACAGGCCATAGTCCACCACGCTGGCCCAATGCGAATTGCAGCCTTCGCACACCTTTCAGAACATTATGGAGAACTCTCAGTTATGCAGGTTTCCTCGCGATGTTTTCCTTCACCGTTGAAGCATGTGATATTTAATTGCTCCATCATCATCATCAGCAGCAGCAGCAACTCATCAACGGCTCACTACTGAGCGCAGTTCTCCTCTCAGAGAAGGGTTATAGGCCATAGTCCACCACGCTGGCCCAATGCGAATTGGCAGACTTCACACACCTTTGAGAACATTATGAAGAACTCTCAGGTATCCTGGTTTCCTCACGATGTTTTCCTTCACCGTTGAAGCTTGTGATATTTAATTTCTTAAGTGCGTTTAAAAAATTAAATATCACTTAGAAAAGCCAGAGGTTTGTGCCTGGGATCGAACCTTCGACCCCCACTACTAGGCTTTCACTGCTCACTGTTACTATAGATATTAAGGTGCTTAATTAATTAATTATTGTAACATTTTGTGATCTGAAAAGAACAATGGCTGAGTTTCAGTTCGTAATCTGTGATGTAAAACCGGTATATTACATGAAATAATCATTTTAAAGAATTAACGTTGATGATTAATTTTTATTATATCAATTAAACCGCCTTCCAGAAGAGGCTGAGCTGGTATTTTTTGTGATTTATTTTTATAAATTTTTTAACTCAATTAGGTACGAAAAGAAAAGAACATCTAAACAAAAAAGGGGTTTTTAGGGTTCCGTACCCAAAGGGTACCAACGGGACCCTATTACTAAGCCTACGCTGTCCGTCCGTCCGTCCGTCCGTCTGTCAGCGGGCTGTATCTCGTAAACCGTAATAGATAGACAGATGAAATTTTCACATATTATGTATTTCTATTGCCGCTATAACAACAAATAATAAAAATTAAATTAAATTAAAAAAATTAAATAAAAATATTTCCATGGGTACATGGAAATATTTTTATTTAATTTTTTTTAACGGAACCCTAAAAGAGCGAGGCCCGACTCGCACTTGGCCGATTTTTTTAATTCTACGTGATTTTTTTGTTAGGCGCGATATCCTACTAAAAATGTCAATTTAGTAGTAGGATATCGCGCCTAACAAAAAAATCACCCCATGCGAGAACATCGTTGTATAGCTTATGCACGTGGTAGAATTGTAGGCACCTAACTTGTTTCCAGTCTACTAATTACTTAACACGGCGAGTGAATGTGGTGAGTCATGCAGTAATGCCCGTGTCAGCGGCGAGATGGCTTCATACACGCAATTACATTATGCCTACACCCTGTATATTACTCCCTATATGGGAACGGGACACCTGTTTATACCTATTAACATCAAAGTTTGGAATGGGTATGTATCATCAAACAGTGATAGCTAGTGGTTACGACTGTGGTCTCCTATTCAGGGGGGTCGCAGGTTCGATCACGGTTACGCACCTCTGACTTTTCGAAGCTAAGTGCGTTTAAGAAATTAAATATCACATGCTTTAACGGTGAAGGAAAACATCGTGAGGAAACTTGAGAGTTCTCCATAATGTTCTCGAAGGTGTGTGAAGTCCGTCAATTCGCATTGGGCCAGCGTGGTGGACTATGGCCTATAACTCCTTCTCTGAGAGGAGACTTCGCTCAGTAGTGGGCCGATGATGGGTTGATAATGATGATTGATGATGATGATGTACCATCAATTATTTATTATGCTTTCTGTGGTAGGTACATCTTTTCTAACGCTCCAAATTGTCATCGCAATAATAATACTTAGAGCCTTTCGATCGATAAGATTTTTTGCATGGATATAGTTCAGGACTTGGTTATAAATATGTCACTAACCAAAAATCCTGAAATAATAAATTGTTACATTACAACTAAACAGTACACAGTCAATATACAAATAACCAGTACAGTTACAGTATATAAATTGTTACAGTCCTGAAATAATAAATTCTTAATTTGGGCTACCTACCTTATATCCCGAAAAAAGAGGGTTCCCGCGGGATTTTTAAAAATCTAACTCCACGTGGACGAAGTCGCGGGCACAAGATAGTACCCAAGAAAACCGAAGAATAGGCACCTAGGAACATATTCCTATAATAATGTAGCGAAGGTAAAATATGGGAGTATAACACTTTGTGTCAGGTATAGGTATGATATATTATGTCCCAACCGCCGAGCGTTATAATTTATGCAAATTCGCTTTTACGTCGGAGCATAAACTTACTAACAATTGATTAAAGTGTAGTCCACAACGTCGCTCGTAAGCCGACGGTTTGGTGAGCCACTGCGTGAATTATAATGAACCTGATTATGTACGAAGGATTAACGACCGGATTTAATTACAAGCTTTTATATATCTTGTATTGTATGACAGTATGACTGTATGTATGTATGTTTAGGTCAAATCTTGCAAGATGAATTAGAACACTTCCCGGTTTTCGATCGTTTCGAAATCGGATGACAATGCAATATTATCGTGACATGGAGCTAAGTTTTTGGTATATTTGGAATTTGAGCTCGTTATATTCATCTTGAAAAGTCCTCTACTCTGGTCCTAGAACATATCCAGGGTCTCATGATAGAGCTTGTTTTTTTAAAATTAAATTTTCTGTATCGTTTTGCTTATTACTATAGGTAACATACAGACGTTGAGGTCCCAATATAACTACTGAAATGTTGTATTTAAAGTGTATAGTTAGTGTCCAAACAATTAAAAGCTGCCATTTGAATAGGGTTAGACAAACCAGTATTAATCATAGATTAATTATAGAAGGCAGTGATCTATCCAGATTAATTATAGAAGGCAGTGATCTATCCAGATTAATTATAAAAGGCAGTGATCTATCCAGATTAATTAGAGAAGGCAGTGATCTATCCAGATTAATTATAGAAGGCAGTGATCTATCCAGATGAATTATAAAAGGGAGTGATCTATCCAGATTAATTATAAAAAGCAGTGATCTATCCAGATTAATAATAGAAGGCAGTGATCTATCCAGATTAATTATAAAAGGCAGTGATCTATCCAGATTAATTAGAGAAGGCAATCCAGATTAATTATAGAAGGCAGTGATCTATTCAGATTAATTAGAGAAGGCAGTGATCTATCCAGATTAATTATAGAAGGCAGTGATCTATTATGATTAATTATAGAAGGCAGTGATCTATCCAGATAAATTATAAAAGGCAGTGATCTATCCAGATTAATTATAGAAGGCAGTGATCTATCCAGATTAATTATAGAAGGCAGTGATCTATCCAGATTAAGTATAGAAGGTCGTTATCTATCCAGATTAATTATAGAAGGTAGTTATCTATCCAGATTAATTATAGAAGGCAGTGATCTATCCAGATTAATCTAGAAGGCGGTGATCTATCCAGATTATTATAGAAGGCAGTGATCTATCCAGATTAATTATAGAAGGTAGTTATCTATCCAGATTAATTATAGAAGGCAGTGATCTAGCCAGATTAATTAGAGAAGGCAGTGATCTATCCTGATTAATTAGAGAAGGCAGTGATCTATCCAGATTAATTATAGAAGGCAGTGATCTATCCAGATTTTTCCTCATATATACTTTCGCATTTATAATATTAGAGGAAGTATGGATTATATGTCAATAAAAAAAATCATACACACAGTCTTACATTGGGCTATACGTATGGTATGCAGTATACACTTACTTCATTAATTCCCACTGAGTTCTACCCTAGGCTTCATTACCTAGACGAGATCATAATCAAGCTCAAAACATGGAAGAAAGACAAAAAAAGAAAATCCAAGTCAAAGTGAAGGTCGCCTTGCCTTATACTCACTATGTTGGCTCGCATTGTGACTGCAACGAAACGTAGAGCCTTTGTTCCGTTCGTTTCACACACGTACCAGGCGACTGACTGAAAGCTCCATTTTTGAGCATTGCAGTGGAAATTACGTATAAATGCTTGAAAAGTACTTGAAAAGTGTAAAATACTTATTCGTCAAAAGCCTACTGCAGATTTTGCTGCAGCTTTCTGATTACTTTTGCTAAGATTTAAATGTCAGCGATCTAAATTTCTGGAAGCTACGAAATGATCTTATCACAATAAAACCTAATTTGCTCGGAGGCTACAGCTATAGCTACGGCTACGCGTCTACGCGCTGCTACGCAGCTACGCCTTAAATTGATAACTCTAATGAAGAGTGGGACAGTACATTGTCTGTTCAACCTATGAATCTGTATTTTCTTTGATTGTATTTGTCTTAGTTTTCGTTATTTTCGTTTTGTATATTCAGAAAACAATGGGACTGACATGTACCAAGGTACAAAAGCACCTGAATAAAAAATAAAACAGTTACAAGGAACTAGAAAAAAGGATGATATCAAAGTAAAATTGACGTGATATACGTGTTTTTTAATTTTATTAGAAGAGAATAGAATATAATAGAATAGAAATGTTTTTTATTCAAATAAACTTTTTTACAAGTGCTTTTGAATCGTCGATGAGTCTACCACTGGTTCGGAATGCCCTGCCCTGCCGAGAAGAACCAGCAAGAAACTCGGCGGTTGCTCTTTTCAAAACGAATCTAAAATAAAACAAGTCAAAATTATCAGGTACATATGACCTACGCCCCCATGGTGAGTGCGACGGAGCGAAAGATTTAGTTCCATCCACCACGAGCACGTGTGAGGCCAGAGAGGCGACTGAGTTGCAGCTTTATTTCTGAGCACTGCAGCTGCAGTGGAAATTAAATGCTTTAAAATGTGTAAAACACTTGTTTAATAAGATAGCTAACCTGCTGCAGTCTTACTGCCGCCTCCACTAAAGTTCGCCGCAGAGAAATGTTTTGCCCTTTAATACAATCATTCTTTTTAAACAACCGACTTCAAACTCTCGCTTTACTACATTACATATACACTATTCAAAGTATTTAATTTAGTGTCGATATTTTAAAACCGTTCGACCGATTTCGATAAAATTTATATGGGCCCACCTAGGAAGTATGCCCTTTGAAACAAAAAAAGAATTTTTTAAATCGGTCCACACGTCTTCGAGTAATCGGTGAACATACATAAAAAAAGATTCCTTCGAATTGAGAACCTCCTCCTTTTCTTGAAGTCGGTTAAAAAACGAACTTGATTCTTGAATAAATAAAAAAATAAAAAAATTAAATTACTAAGCTAGTGTAACTTTGAGAGCAAAATATTTTTACAGTAATCTGTCCCACCGCAGACATAATTTTTGTATATAGGTAGATATTTATACCTAAGTAGTCTAAGTACCTAACATATTTGTTAACTTCATTATTAAAAGGGATCAAAGTTAAAATAATAAGCACCAGCTAGGTAATTTATGTTTTCTTTTCAACATTTACATAAAAGTTTGCATAAAATTAACATTGTGAAACTAATTGCGTGCTTGTTATAACGAATGACGCACGGGTATTAATGATGCAAGGGTATTGTACCTGAGTCACGTACCACAGTTTAAGTACGAAATGCTTAAGATTAAGCTTTAGATATTACTAGCGTTTGCCCGCGACTTCACAGAGTTAGGTTTTTACACTTTCTAGGACTTTGACATGTTATTGTTATTCTAAACATCGGGTAGAAGCACGTGTAACTTTGTGGAATTCTATTATGCACAAAAGAAAACAACCTTTTTGTAATCTATACTATACTATATACTATTACTATTATCCTATCCTACTTAATATTATAAATGCGAAAGTTTGTGAGTATGTTTGGATGGATGGATGGATGGATGGATGTTTGTTACTCTTTAACGCGACAACGAATGAACCGATTTTGCTGAAATTTGGCACAGACATAGATTATAGTCTGGAATAGCACATAGGCTACTTTTTATCCCGGAAAAGCAAACAGTTCCTGCGGGATAGCATCGCTATTTTTTACGCATTTGTCCTTCAAAATACGCGCAATGGAGTTTTAGATTAACGTGATTTTTTTGCACACGTAAAGTTAAGAGCCAACGCCAACGGAGTTTTAGATTGAAGTTTTAGATTATTTTTTAGCACAGGTAAAGGTAAAGTTTTAAGGGCCTGAAGAGTGACAAAGGCTACTTTTTATCCCTGGAAAACAAACGGTTCCTGCGGGATATTAGTATGCTTCTTTTCACATATTTATCCTTCAATCATGCGCCAATATGCATGCATGTATGTATGTATGTATGTATGTATGTATGTATGTATGTATGTATGTATGTATGTATATATGTATGTATGTATGTGTGTATGTATGTATGTATGCATGTATGTATGCGTGTATGTATGTATGTATGCATGCATGTATGTATGTATGTCCTTATGTACGTATGTATGTATGCTTGCATGCATGCATGCATGCATGTATGTATATATGTATGTATCTCCTCCTACTAACAATAAATACATTAAATATATCCTATCCTACTTATTATTACTCATATTATCCCACTAATATTATTATTAATGTGAAAGTTTGTGAGGGTGGATGTATACGGATGTATGTTTGTATAGATGTCGTATACGGATGGATGGATGTATGTTCTCTGAGATAGGGGTTGAACTATTTTGACTGTTATACTCCATAACTTCGTTAAATTTGAACTAATTTTTATTATTACTTTAACCGACTTCAAAAAAGGAGGAGGTTCTCAATTCGTCGGAATCATTTCTTTTTATTACTCGAAGACGCCTGAACCGATTTGGAAAATTCTTTTTTTGTTTCAAAGGGTATACTTCCCAGGTGGTCCCATTTAAATTTTAAAGAAATCAGTCAAGCGTTTTTAAAAAAATCTACAATAAATTATATACTTTGTAGTGGCGCGGGCGTTTAAATGTATGCTCCCGGGACAAAAGTAGCCTGTGTTATTTTCCAGGTCCCTAACTTTACCTGTGTAAAATAAATCGGCCAAGTGCGAGTCGGTCCTCACTCTTTTAGGGTTTCGTTACAAAAAAATTAAATTAATTTTTATTATTTGTTGTTATAGCAGCAATAGAAATACAAAATATGTGAAAATTTCAACTGTCAATCTATTACGGTTTACGAGATACAGGCCGCTGACAGACGGACGGATGGACAGCGGAGGCTTAGTATTGGCACCCTTTGGGTACGGAACCCCTTAAAACCACGTTGACTATATGCACTTACACTTTATATGGTGAAATATTATAACTGCGAAAGTGCGTTGGTTTGTCCTTCAATCACGCCCAAACAGAGCTACGGATCGACGTGATTTTTTGCAGGGGTACCTATAGTTGAGGACCTGAAGAGTGACAGGCTACATTTTCAGAGTTCCCAAGGCATTTTAAAGGCTAAGTTCACGCAGACGAAGTCGCGGGCATCAGCTAGTAATATTATAAATAGGAAAGATTTTTTGTTTGTTTGTTAGTTTGTACCGAATAGGCTCTGTAACTACTAGACCGATTTTAACCATTTTCAACAATATATAGCTAAGTTACCACGAAGTAACAAAGGCTATAATTTATTGTCAAAAAAATTAGAGATCCTTAAGAAAATTGCAATAATGTAACCCAAAGTAGGAAAATTTTACCTATAAAATTCATTACTTGGCGTGTGCTGAGAAAGCTATTGATGATACATAAAAATTATGTACTACATGATTAAAGTACTCATTATTCTCTACAAAAAATTCCCCGGTATCTAACTATCATATATTTTAAGTCACAATAGTAGCTTTTGTGTTCAATTTAATAAGATCGCCTTTATTATCGTGGTATTAATTCTTCCTTATAAATACGTCATACTAATACTATAAATGCGAAAGTGTGTTGGTTTGTCCTTCAATCACGCCGCAACAGAGCTACGGATCGACGTGATTTTTTGCATAGGTATAGTTGAGGTCTGAGGACCTGTAGGAGTGACATAGGCTCCTTTTTATCCCGGAAAATCAAAGAGTTCCCGAGGGATTTTAAAAACTACATCCACGCGGACGAAGTCGCGGGCATCAGCTAGTAACCAGATAAAATAGTATGGTACGACGCGGACGTGCCGCTCGCACTGTCCCCTGCCGCTCTTTTTTTTATAAGAATATCGAGCAAACGAGCTGGCGGGTCACCTGATGTTAAGCGATTACCGGCGCCCATGAACATTTGCAGCACCAGAGGCACTACCAATGCGTTGCCGACTTTTCAGGAATTTGTTGGTTCGCCCCTTGAATAACCCCAAGTTGTAATTAAGCGGGAACACAGTCGATGGGAGTTGGTTCCACAGTTTGGTAGTGCGTGGAAAAAAAGATCTGGCACAGTGGACAGTCGAAGTGCTCCAGGCATCCAGGTGGTGTGGGTGAAATTGCTTTCGGTGGCGTGCGGTGCGGTTGTAGAAGAGAGAGGGTGGGATGAGGTCAAATAGCTCTTCAGAACACTCCCCGTTATATAGCACATAGAATACGCACAGAGTGCTTACTTCTCTGCGGTGCTCCAGGCTTTCCAAAGAGCTAGTTACTTTAGGATTGTCCACAAGCCATACTGCCCTCTTTTGAATTCAGCCAAATGGAAATAGTTGATATTGAGTTGCTCCAGCCCAAAGGTGACAGCATTACTCCATGTGTGGGCCGACTTGCACTTTATAAAGTAGGAGCCTGTGCTCGGGCGCAAAGTACCGCTTAGCTCTGTTGAGCACCCCAAGTTTTTTAGAGGCTAATTTAGTTTTTCCTTCCAAATGATCCCGAACTGGACAAAACTGGCTCTTCAAGTAGTAGAACGAATACAAGAACAACGAACTCCAACTGCACGCAACACCACTCCCTTCCTCGCCCTGACCCTCTGCAATACACTCTACCTACGTTTCACTACGATACCGAAGCATCTTAAGGAGATGTTGACACCATAATGCACACTGAAAACAAATTTTTTTTGCAACGTACGCAGAGTGTGTTTTAGATGAGTTATATCACTCTAACAGATACTTAGATAGACGGAAAAGTGCTTACTTAGGCTGGAATCACTTCGTCAGACAGCACTTCGTCTCCGCTCAGACTCAAGACACTTTAAAACGAGACAGATTTATGTCAGAACTCGGAGTATATTTGTGTCTTAATTTAACTCTATATTAATAAGCTTAGTCGAAGCTTAGTCAGAGCACGCTCTACCGATCTCAGCATAAGAGGGGTAATACCCTGAGGGGTGAGATCTATAGATGGCACTCTCACTCAGCTCAGACTCAAGACTGAGTTAAAACGAGAAAGATTTACGTCTGGACATATTTGTGTCTCACTCTAACTCTATCTTGAGTCTTGAGCAGAGCCAGCGTACGATCTATAGATCTCAGCCTCAGATACATCAGTTTCATAGACAGGAGTACTCGTAAGTCCATTCTTGGACAGCATTGGACAAATAGTCTTCTTACAGTTCGAAGTACATTGGTTTTCATACCGCTTTCGGGGCAAGGATCCCAGTTGCAATCCTCCTGTCTTCAAGGCAGAATTTAATTCTTACATTTTGCTCACAAAAACACTTCCCTAATCAAACTTTTTCATATTAAATTGAAACTATATAATCCATGAAAAAACACAAAAGAAAGAAAAAGGAGCATAAAAATTACATTCGTTCGTAAACGTTCCAACTTTTATATTCCCATTCAATTAAAAATTCCTCAAATAGCAGCTCCATATTCATCTGGCCGAGATTCGAGACTCGGGGATAATTTCCATAGCATTAGCGAGAGTCGCAGCGGACGAAAGTCGAAAACTTTTAAGAGTCGGCTAAAATTAACCGAAACGCCTTTGCTATGGAGTTAGCCGAGAAAGCTTTTGATTCTATTGACTTGCGATGCAACCCACAAGCGTACGCGGATTGTAAAATTGCATCCATCCGACTATCATCATCATCATCATGATCTCAATCACGCAAGGGTCACCTCTTAGAATAAAATGGGTTTAGGCCATACTCCACCACATATTATGTCATGTGCAGCATTTCACGCACCTTTGAGAACATCATGAAAAAATCTCAGGCGTGCAGGTGCGATGTTTTCCTTCAGCTTCAGATTAAGCAATAGTGATTCGATTTCTTAAAACGCACAGAATTCCGAAAAGTTCTCAAAAAACTTCATCACAACTATTGTGGTCTGATCAACGGAATATTTCCAAAAATCAAACGAGGACAAGATACGAGTAGGTTTGTACCTATCCGTAGATAGTGCTTTGTTACCTTACTCAAAAATTCAAAATTATTTATTTCACGTAGGCCAACCTGTGGCTCTACCTCCGGTTCAGAAAGTGCATTCTGCTGAGAAGAGTTGCTCTTTTCAAAATATTATTATGTAGCTATTACATTGTAATAAGTTTTTTATACTATTTTGTGGGTAGCCGGATGCTAAGCCGATTTAACCCATGCAACTTTGTTAGAATAGAATAGAATAGAATACTTCCACAATGAGGGTAAGTTCCAAAAAAGCGTAGGTACTACAATTCAATTCATTTTAAGACAGGCAGTTAGAAAGTAGCCCCATTCCCGACGGTGGCACCCGTTCACGAGCATGACGCATGATCCAGCCGTTGGTTTGCTCGACCATATTTGAGACCATATTTTACTGTAAACAAAAGACGTTTTGTTGCGTCGGAAATGCGTGGCAACCGATTCCAAGGAGCAACTATAACTGCGCTTATTGACACGTGTGTGTTCACGTAAGTGGCATGGTTATTGCGACAATATCAATGATGTATATACACGGGTATCGTCAAAAATATTACTATCTTGCCCGACACCATACCACGCCCTAGTTCATTTTACGTGAAGAACTAAACACGCAACCCACGTATTCAAACCGCATTAGCCCATCCCTTAAGCCATTCCAAATGAAACAGCTTTGGAAGCTCCGTTCCCTGGAGGAATATTAAATTTGATGCCGTCGCGTCGTCGGCGCCACATACAAATGCGGGGACGACCTAGTCTACACCCAGTACTCGACTCACATACAAATATTGAATCCAAGATTTTGTTAAGTAAATTCACAGTGTTTGAAATTATACACATAGCTCATTTGTTGCAACTATGTTTCGTCTCAAAAAAGTAGTGATTTTTAGCTAGTAATGTAAAAAAAACGCTATTTTATGCTCTATGGAGACTATATTAGTTGAAAAAGAACTCACAGAAAATTTTACTTTTAGTAAAACTTTCAAAAACTAAGATTTGATACCGTTTGAAAACTTCTAAAGTTGTAATTTTTTGAAAAAAGTCGGGTTTTTGAAATTTAACTGTTGCAGAAAATTTAATTCACAGTCATCTTATATTTTTGGTGTTGTGAGAGGTTGTAGTGTTTCGGTTTGATCTAAGGTTGCCTGTTAAAGATCGCTTGTATGTAGTCCTTTCCATCTTTGTACAAAAAACTATTTCTTATAAAGTAATATACCGGCTACAATGCTAATCATTATAATTTAATGTTATCTTTCAGTTGAATCTTGTTGCGCAACCTTCAATTGAATCAGCTCAAGCTATTTGTTCAGTATAATATTCATCTGATATCTGGTAACTATCCTAGCAGTAATTCCACGTAGAAATCTAATTCAATTCGATTCCCAAATAATGCCTTTTAGGCGTGCCAATTGGGTAGCAATCTATTAGGGTTACCGCGGTTACCTTGGTGTCATTGCCCTCTTCCATACCAGTGTCGTAGCTAAATTATTATCTACTTGAAAGATAGAACTGCTATTATCAAAATTATTTTTATATTCCAAAAAAGAGTCATTATTGTGGGATATAATATTTACATTTTATTAACATTACTACTTAATATTTTTTAGTTTTTAAGTTAAAAATTTGTACGCCTTACGGCATGAAATAGTGTTACTTAAAACAAAACTAACACCTGTTTGTAAAATTTACCTATTTCAACAAATAAATTGATTTTGATTTTTTGATTTTGATTTTGATGGTCTAGAAATGATGGCATCAGTATGACGATCGTAATCATCTCTGATTGGCTGAATCCTTCAGCGTCCTTGCTTCATCAATACATTTTAAACAATAGCAAGAGAGTACCAGCCAATTACAGGTAGTTGAGATCGTCATGCTGATGCAATCATTTTAAGAAAACCCCCAGCTGATCAATTTATAAAACGCTTCACAAAAACTTTTCCGCTTTTTAAAAACTAATATTAATGTAAACTGTAGACTGTGGAGTCGATTATTCAAATCGGTGGCTTGTTATTCAAATGGGCCCGAGTGAGTAAGTCCAATAAAAGTACTACAGTACAACAAGTCTGAAATATGCAAATTGGATGAATATAAAATCCACGGCTCGTGTACCTAGAGCGGGGAGAAAGGAAAATAAGTTCATATTGCAAATTATTGTTTATTTCATGTAGACTTGTGACTCGCATAACAAGTCGAGTCTTTACGATCGGTTCGAAGAGCAGATTCTGGTGAGAAGAGAAGATAAAGCAGATGAACCTTGTACCCATGCATATACATGTATGTACTTTTAGGTTGGTCAGTAAGATAATATTCAATGACCGATGTGAACCAAGTACCAGTACCAAGCACAAGAAACAATAAAATTCTTTTTCTGAAGGTAATCAGTAAATGAATCAAAATCTGCCAAACTAGAAAAATCTATAAGTTGTAATCTGTTGTCAAATAAAATATTCATATAGGGGAACATAAAGCTAAAATTGGTTGCTAGCAGTAATGCTAACTTAATAACTGACTGACCGGTTTTTTTTTTTGGAAAATCGTGTTTTTAGAAAATTATAATATATTATAAAAAATAATAAATAAAAAAAAATAATAAAATTCATAGGGGAAAATATAATCCAAGTTGGACTCGAACCGGGGTCTTCTGGTTTCGGGACCACCCGACTTACCGTCGGGCTATCGGGAATTTATAGATAATGGCGAAATTTACCTTCGTATTCTAATGATATTGTAAGGGGTTTTTCATTGCCCGAAAACACGGATAAAATGACCTTTACTAAAAATGAAACCTAGCTAGATCGATTTATCGCCCCCGAAACCCTCTGCATACCAAATTTCATGAAAATCGTTGTAGCCGTTTCCGAGATTCAGATTTTATATATATATATCAGATTTTATATATATATATATATATTATATATATATATATATATATATATACAAGAATTGCTCGTTCACTACGTAACATAGTAAAATTAACTAAGTTATTAGTTGAATTGATAAGCGGTAGTCATTTATTTGATACTAAATCATGTTTTTGATGATGGCGACAAGGAATATGGTGGAATTATTCAAGCCTATTCAATCATTTTGACTATCGCCAGTTTATAATATAATGTATGGGTTAATCGGTACTATAATTTTCTTTTTAGCATTGAACATAAATTACTTAAACAAGTGAAATTCTTACTTCTTAGACTATCTTTTTTCAGTCTTTTAAAGATTGACCAATCGGAAGTGATCGCGATCGTCATACTGTAGCGTTCATTTCCGTAGCAGTTCAAAATCTGCTACACAATGGCGTACAAATCGGTCTACGGCGTAGACACGTGACCGCGCCCTAACTTCACCGTTCGTGACTTCTGGAACCGAACCTTAGCTTCGTTTGCACAAAGCCCTGCCGTGTTCGCCTTGGGCGGTTTTGTTCCTTATTTTATTAGTGCCCCCCCCTCACCCCGCGCATGCGTCCTCCCCCGCCCCGAACGCGGCCGTATTTCTTGTTTTTCTACTGCTTCTCTTTGGGTAATTAACTTTTAATTTGCTTATATATAGCTTTTTGTTCTGTCCGAATTTTAGCGGCTTTAATTTATCATCTCTCTTGTTTTTTAACCGACTTCAAAAAAAAGGAGGAGGTTCTCAATTCGACGCAATTTTTTCAATTTTTTTTCTTGGTGTTACTCCATAACTCAGTCAAATCTGAACCGATTTCAATTGGCTTTTTATTTGAAAGGACATACCGTCAGGTTGCTTCCATTTAAATTTGGTGAAAATCTGAAGAATATATTCGGTGAAGGAGGATCGAACTCCTCAATGAATAAGAGCAAATCGCTCGCGATCAGAGAACGTGTAGATTAATTTTATGAAGCACTTAAAAGCTTTAAATAATAATATATAAAAACTCTTTTTAAAAACCTACTTCAAACGCCACTACAAAGCATAAAATAATTATTTAAGTTTGTACACGTAACTACTTTGAAGTCGGGCTATCGTTGCGCATCGGTTTCATCCCGACTTCAACATAATTATGTGTACCTATAAGCTAAACTTATACTCCGCTTCGTCCAAATATATTAGCAGATAAACACATGTAGTATCGCCTAGCGATCGCCATTCGCACACTATATTGAGGGTAGATATCTTCCTCAACTTTTTATTGTAAATTTATTTTTATTTTTCTTAATGTGGGTAGAACGAGTGTTCTCCCCACCCCCTGTGTCCACCTGTCGGCAACACGCCCCGCTCCGCTTCATTCGCGTTTTAGTGCTCAGCCAGTTCGCACGTTCTTTAGGCAATTTATCTTCAAGTGTAAAAACAGTGCTAAGTGTTTAAAATATGCCTAAAAGAAAGCATAGTGATGTTGATTACGAAAGTTTACGTAAAAACTAAAAATGTAACATCGCAAAACGACGGTTAAACGTCGTAAACGTGCTATATCGAGTTCGTCGTCTTCGACACGGGATACTTCCACGCAGCAGTGTTCAGGATCAGAAGGTTAGTTTGTTCATTACCATTAAGTGTACCTACATAACCTATACTTTTGATTTGTTGTCAACAATATTGCACAATGGCTAGTGGGCAGTTTTTAAGGGCTGTTTCGTGCCAGACATGGTGTTGTGGATAGCTTATTGGGCTATTTCCTCACTATTAAACTCGTTATTTTAATGAGAGCAATATTGTGCCAAGCACGCGTTTTCTTCAACAACGATCTATACCTACTCCACTTGATATTGCACAATGGTATTGTGGGCAGTTTTTAAGGGCTGTCTCGTGCCACAATATGGTGTTGTGGATAGCTTATTGGGCTATTTCCTCACTATTAAACTCGTTATTTTAATGAGAGCAATATTGTGCCAAGCACGTGCTTTCTTCATCAACGATTTATACGTACTCCACTTGATATTGCACAATGGTATTGTGGGCAGTTTTTAAGGGCTGTCTCGTGCCACAATATGGTGTTGTGGATAGCTTATTGGGCTATTTCCTCACTATTAAACTCGTTATTTTATTAATGAGAGCAATATTGTGCCAAGCAAGTGTTTTCTTCAACAACGATTTATATCCACTTGATATTGCACAATGGTAATGTGGGCAGTTTTTAAGGGCTGTCTGGTGCCACAATTTGGTGTTGTGGATAGCTTATGGGGCTATTTCCTCACTATTAAACTCGTTATTTTAATGAGAGCAATATTGTGCCAAGCACGTGTGTTCTTCAACAACGATTTATACCTACTCCACTTGATATTGCACAATGGTAATGTGGGCAGTTTTTAAGGGCTTGTGCCACAATATGGTGATGTGGATAGCTTACTGGGCTATTTATTAACCATCATACTCATTAGTCATAGTGAGTTTCGCAATAGTTTGTACTGCAACGAGTTTTTAAAAAATAACTCAGAAAATAAGAAATCGATTTTATCGATTCCAAATCACGAAATTTCAAGTCCTGTGACGGTACACGAGCCCGATGATTTGCTTGTGGAGCGCCTGATGCGGATGCCATTCCGACTGAATCAAACCCTGGTTTTTCGGAACCGGACCCTGGCCCTGTAGGAGCGGACTCCGGCCCTACAGGAGCGGACTCCGGCCCTACAGGAGCGGACTCCGGCCCTGCAGGAGTGGACTCGGGCTCGCCTGCATAAGAAAATATTCTGCCCGCCGGGGATGCTGACCCCACAGCCCGTGAGGAAAATGTGGCCTTAGACTCTGATATATTGGAGATCTTAGGTGTCGATCCGACCGATACGAACAAGTATGGCAATGAGTTACAAAAGGACCTAGCGGTGCGTTTTGAACATATCGCCACTACTGGCCTAACTTGAGAAGCTCGCAGGAAACTTACAGAAAAGTATCTTGTCCCTTCTAACTGCAAGCTTTCTGATGCACCCCGGACCAATGGATACCGGACGCATGCTTTGCAATTCTCAGCATAACGATTCCTTGACCCGCCGAAATTACGTTGTCACTTCAGTTAAAAAAGAGATAAAGGACTCACTTCAGAATACTAAGATTGATGGTTATTTATTCGGAACCAATTCAACGGACACACTTAAAGCTGCCAAAGCTATAAGCAAGTCCGGCGCTGACTTAAAAGCTCCTCCAAGCATTCCAGCAGTCAGCGCCAGCACCGCAGTCATCGCTAGAGACGCCACCGGTAAATTATGCTGGCAGACTTTCTACGTTTTATGACCAATGGAAGCTTATTACTTTCATACATAAAAGGGTACAAAATACCATTTAGTAAGCCGGTGACTCAGCACCTTGCCCCTCCTGTTCACACTTATTCTAGCGCAGAACAGGCTCACTTTAGTAAGGCTATTAGTGATCTATTATGTATTGGTGCTATATCCCAATGTAATCCTTGCGAGAGGCAATTTATCTCCAGAATTTTCTTGATACCCAAGCCAAATGGCAAAATGCGTTTTATTTTAAGTTTAAAACAATTAAATAAGTTTATTGAAACTAAACATTCTAAAATCGAGGATTTTAGAACAGCCTTAAAAATGATAACTAAGGACTGTTATATGGCTAAGTTGGACTTGAAAGATGCCTCTTTTTTTAATCAAAATTCATCCTGACTATAGGAAATTCTTACGTTTCCAATTTGGAAAGAACCTCTATGAATTCAACGTTTTGCCATTTGGTCTCAGTACGGCACCCTACGTTTTTCACTAAGGTGCTGAAACCAGTCGCCAAACTATTGCGTACCGCTGGTTATTTATCGACTATTTACATTGATGACTGGTTTCTGGTATCCCACACATATGACCATTGTGTAGAAGATGTCGACAAAACTACGACACTTCTCACATCTTAGGATTTATTACAAATAAAGAAAAAAGTTGTCCAAAACCAAGCAAATCTTGTGTATTCCTTGGTAATAGAATTAATTCTGAGAATCTCCAGGTCAGTTTGCCATCAGATAAAGTACAGCGTATAAAAACAGAAATACAGTTTTTTTTTTACTGTCAGAAGATGTAAGATTAGAGATTTTGCACGTTTTGTTGGTTTGCTTACATCTGCATGTCCAGCCGTCGACTACGGCTGGCTTTATACAAAGTTATTTGAACGAATTAAATATCTAAATTTAAGACATGAAGATAATTATGAAAATTTCATGAACATTCCTAATTCGATAACCCCTGATTTAACTTGATGGTATAATGCACTTCAAAATTCTGTAAGTAGAATAAAATACGATAATTATGACCTGGAAATCTTCTCAGACGCCTCAACAACGGGGTGAGGGGTCGCCTGCGGTGATGTGAGAGCTAGCTGTCAGTGGAGCGTCCAGGAACAAGAGCAACATATAAATTACCTGGAAATAAAGGCAGCATATCTCGGTCTAAAGGTTTTTGCAAAAAGCATATCTAATACTCAAATCTTACTACGAGTAGATAATACTACCGCTACCTCTTATATCAACCGAATGGGAGGTATCCAGTATCCTCACTTAACAGAAATCACAAAGAGATTATGGCAATGGTGTGACTGTCGTAAACTATTTGTTTCGCTTCTTATATTCGCTCCACTGATAATAAAGAAGCAGACGCAGAATCTAGACGCTCAATACATCCGGATATTGAATGAGAATTAGCACAGCAGGGTTTCCAAGAAATTGTTGAAAAGTTGGGTATCCCTGATACTGACCCATTCGCGACCAGGTTAAATAATAAATGTAAGAAATGCGTTTCTTGGCATCGCGATCCGGGGGCTCACGCTGTTAACGCGTTTACGATTAAGTGGACACCTTTTTTCTTTTACGTATTCCCACCATTCTCAATGATCCTTAAAAGCTTAAGAAAAATTATATCTGATAAAGCTACGGGGATTGTATTTGTCCCCCTATGGCCTACTCAAGCGTGCAACCGCGACATTTACACCAAGATTACCCTGGTTGCCGCAGTGTTGTCTGGTCAGCGATGCTGAAAAGAAACATTCCTTCATCCGCATTCGATGTTATGATGGCGTCTCTGTCACGTAGTTCATATAAACAATATGATTTATACCTTAAAAAATGGTTCTACCATTGTTTACGTAATAATATTGATTTGTACGATGCTACGATTCCGAATATTATTGATTTTCTTGCTAAGACGTTTATCGAAGGTGCCCAATACGGTACTCTCAACACGTCATGTCGTTCCGCTATAGCATTAGTTGTTGGAGATCATGTCGGAAACGACACTGCTATTAAAAGGTTTTTTTAAGGGAATATTTCGGTTACGTCCGCCAGTACCTAGTTACGACACGACTTGGGATCCATCAGTCGTTTTAGTTTTTCCTTTAGAAAAAATCTATCCCCTCGAAAATGTTTCTTTAGAACTACTTTCGAAAAAGTTAGTAACTTTACTTGCTCTTATAAGTACTCATAGAATGCAAACCTTTTCCAGAATTACCATTGATAATATTAAAGTATCGAGTTCTCAAATTTCTATTAAAATTACAGAAATGATTAAAACCTCCCGTATTGGATCTAGTCAACCTTTACCGGTCTCCCCTTTTTCAATCAGAAACCTGAAATATGCCAGGGAAAAACTTTATACTCATACTTAGATCGCACTTCTAATCTGCGGGGCAACATTAAAAGTCTCTTTATTGGGTTAAGAAAACCGCACCGTGCGGTTTCATCGCAGACCCTCAGCCGCTGGGTGAGAGTCACACTGGAAGCGAGCGGCTCGGCGTCAGTGTGGACGTCATCCGCCGGACAGCCGGCTGGAGCGGAACTTCAAATGTATTCTTTAAATTCTATAATAGGCCTGTTCTAACTAACGAACATGATGATTCTTTCGCTCAGGCCATAATTACCAATCAATCAAGACTATGATAATCAATTAATAAATATCCTATTAATTATGCCGTAATTAATTTAAGGATATTTATACTGAATCAGTTTTTTGTATGTACACAATAACTAATGTCAAGAATAAATTATTAATAATTTCTTGAAAGCCTATAATGAGTAAAACATTATTTTACTCAGGATTCAATATTTCACAAAGGCTCTAAAAGTCTACATGTGTTTATCTGCTAATATATTCGGACGAAGCGGAGTATAATTAGTGATTAAACGAACTTACCTGTATGTGAAGTTCTATCATAATTATACGAGAGCTTCGTCCGAATATATTAGCATCCCACCCTCCCTCCCCTTTAGGGTAAGATGTTCTTACGAATCGAGAAATATTTCATCCTTTCTGCCCTAAACTAAATGAAGCGGAGCGGGGCGTGTTGCCGACAGGTGGACACAGGGGGTGGGGAGAACACTCGTTCTACCCACATTAAGAAAAATAAAAATAAATTTACAATAAAAAGTTGAGGAAGATATCTACCCTCAATATAGTGTGCGAATGGCGATCGCTAGGCGATACTACATGTGTTTATCTGCTAATATATTCGGACGAAGCTCTCGTATAATTATGATAGAACTTCACATACAGGTAAGTTCGTTTAATCACTAATTATTTTATACTTAGTGGTGTTTGAAGTCGGTTTTTTAAAAATATTTTTTTATTATTATTATTGTTCTGTGCGTATTTTAGCAGCTTTAGTTTATCATCTCTTGTTTTTATATGCAGTAGCTTTCTAAATGTTATTGTTTTTACAACAAGTAAGTTTGTGACTACTATCTCACCTGATGGTAAGTGAAGATGCAAAGCTCTCACTATAAGCGTGGCTTTCCCATCGCCATTTCAGTTCACTAATGGTTGTCAACTTAGATCTCTTCATTGTGGATCTTTGAGTGAAAAGGGAAGCTACTCAACACTGCATACATAGTTCATAGTTCATAGTTCATAGTTCATAGTTCTTTATTGCATTTCACATGTGACAGGTAGGTACATATACACATGAGACCCTGTGAGGGTATGGCAAACAAAAAATATTACATTTAAAGATACATGCACAGGAAATAAAATAAAATAAAATAATACAATGTCAGTTAAAAGCTGGTTAAAAGTAGTTAAGTTCAAATTTCAATTAAAATATTAATAAATCCCAAAAAGTCATGTTAATTACAATCATAAAAAGTTTATTACAGTCTATGTCTTTATATAATATTAATTATTATTTTATTAAATTAAAGAAAAGTTAAAAGAAAAAAGAAATAATAATTTACAATGTCAGTAAAAAGGTAGTCGAGTACAAAAATGTCTAATCAATATTTGTAAATCCTAAATGTCTAGTATAGTATTTGTTGAATTGTAAACCTGTTTTGAAAAGGGCAACCGCCGAGTTTCTTGCTGGTTCTTCTCGGCAGGAAGGGCATTCCGAACCAGTGATAGACTCATCGACGATTCAAAAGCACTTGTAAAAAGTTTATTTTTATAAAAAACATTTCTATTCTATTGTATTCTACTCATTGCCCACGTTTCAGCTCCGTAGGTCATAATGGGGGAAGCACACAAGCTAGTATTGTGTATAAATAAAAATGAATGTTGGTAAGCGCATAACTCAAGAATGGATCGACCAATTCGGTTAATTTATTTTTTTGTATGTTCCTTAAGGTCCACGGAATGTTTTAATACTTAATAAAAAAACAAACAAAAAAAAATTATAATAGATAAGTTGGCGGTACGAAGTTCGCCGTGTCAGCTAGTTGTGTATAAATAGGAAATATGTAGGTTCCTACATAAAATACAACAAAACCCACAATAAGTAATGAAAAAATACCAAAAATTAGAATGTTATTGAAACGACGAGTAATAATGGAAGCAGTTAGCCGCCGGGGAGGACAAGGGACGACAGGGGGTGGCCACGAAGGGTGGGGGGGTGTGGTAATTGGTTTAATGTTGTCTTTAATTCCCAGACGGCACTCACGCATATTAAACGTCAACCTACATGACTGGCAGAGCCCACATACACATTTCATTTTGTACGTTAAATAGATCGATGGTATTTTTTAAAAGAATACTAGCTGATGACCGCGACTTCGTCTGCGTGGGTTTAGTTTTTTAATTCCCTCGGAAAATCTTTGATTTTCCGGGATAAAAAGCCTAGCCTAAGTAGCCTATGTCACTCTCCAGGTCTTCAACTATACACATGCAAAAAATCAAGCCAATCCGTTGCTCTGTTGCGGCGTGATTGAAGGACAAACCAACAAACAAACACACTTTCGCATTTATAATATTAGTAAGGATTATTTCGCATTTATAATATTAGTAAGGATTATTTCGTATTTATAATATTAGTAAGGATTATTTCGCATTTATAATAATATTAATAAGGATTATTTCGCATTTATAATATTAGTAAGGATTAGTTAGATGAGTAGTCTATTTGGGTTAAGACTATCTCGCAATCTAACATCAATCGAGATTTAGGTTGCCTAGCAACATAATAATACTCGTAATAACGTCGTTCGAGTTTTAGGTTGCTAGGTTGCCTAGCCACCTAAATCTCAAACTGTATATACTAGTGGTTCGCCCCGAACTGGTTCGCCCCGAATAATCATGGGATACCGTTACCTCGCGGTAACGGTATCCCATGATTATTCATTCAATCGATACATGATAACCAAAACTGACATTATTATTATGCCCGTTTTCACCAAACATACCTAAATCATCCCCTAAGTAGGAGTCTCTTAACGTAGGTAGCTCCTAAATACAATCCTAAGTCCTAACATCCGTCCCAATATCCTTTTAGGTGTCCCGTACAGGAGGAAAACATTGAATTATTATGTAGGTACTAACGAGTGAAACCGGGTTACGGGCATCTGTACAAATCGTCATCTATCGACGCGAATAGAAAATATACAATATTTAACTAAAAAATAATTTTAATTGAATAATATGGTACAAAAAAAATTACAATACAATTATTGTATTATAATAAGTAACTAAATAATAATGGTCGACGCAAAACTGTTTTTGGGATAGGTCGTTAGTCGTAACTCGTAGTTCCATGGGAATAGTTACTGACTGCGCCATCTATTAGCATTATTGTGAAGCTATGTTGATGCTATATGAATTACTGATGTACATTAAAAATTAAATAATCTCGTTTCTTTATAATATTCATATAATTTTAGTATTTGTTGTTCAAGTACAGGATATAAGTGACCTAAAAACATAAAATCAGTTTGAAAATCCATAGCGGATTTTCCTAGAGAGCGTCTTCAAGCGAGCGTATAAAATCGCCACTTTGAAAGCCCCCCATTTCGTCAATTTTAAGGGAAAAATTATAAAAAAAATATTTTTGTACTCAGTTCAAAATTATCTTTAAAATGATACGTAACAATTTTATGTAACGCGATATTTTTTTTTTTACTTCGCATTCGCTTCTATGAGAGCCCCCCTGAAATAAAGATGTTTATAACTTTTTAAGCCATTTTTGGCTGGAGGCCATCGGTTTACATATTATATCTAAATTTGAAGTAATTACGTTCAGTAATTCAAAAGTTATAAGGCTCTGACAGACGGACGGACGGACGGACGGACAAGTGCAAATCGCTCTAGTTAACTCAAAGACCTTTTTTTTTTTTTTTTTTAAACACTTTATTGCACAAAAAAGTACAAAAGGCGGACTTAATGCTAAAGCATTTTCTACCAGTCAACCTTGAGATGTGAGACAACACTTGTAGGTGTGCAAAAGAGTAGGGTAAAAAGAGTATAATATATAAATATATAATACATACATATTTTGAATATAATAATAATATACATATAATATACATAATCGACCGAGCGAAGCGAAGGTCTTTGAGTTAACTAGGGCGATTTGCACTTGTCCGTCCGTCCGTCCGTCCGTCCGTCCGTCTGTCAGAGCCTTATAACTTTTGAATTACTGAACGTAATTACTTCAAATTTAGATATAATATGTAAACCGATGGCCTCCAGCCGAAAATGGCTTAAAAAGTTATAAAAATCTTTATTTCAGGGGGGCTCTCATAGAAGCGAATGCGAAGTAAAAAAAAAATATCGCGTTACATAAAATTGTTACGTATCATTTTAAAGATAATTTTGAACTGAGTACAAAAATAATTTTTTTTTAATTTTTCCCTTAAAATTGACGAAATGGGGGGCTTTCAAAGTGGCGATTTTATACGCTCGCTTGAAGACGCTCTCTAGAAAAATCCGCTATGGATTTTCAAACTGATTTTATGTTTTTAGGTCACTTATATCCTGTACTTGAACAACAAATACTAAAATTATATGAATATTATAAAGAAACGAGATTATTTAATTTTTAATGGGCGTCAGTAATTCATATAGCATCAACATAGCTTCACAATAATGCTAATAGATGGCGCAGTCAGTAACTATTCCCATGGAACTACGAGTTAAATTCAATGTTTGATAAATAATTCAATGTTTTCACTAACGTTCCCTAACCTTTACGGGCTACCTATAAGTTAGGTGATTGATGTTTTCTGTCAACTTATTTATCACGATCCTGTACGGGACACCTAAAAGGATATTGGGACGGATGTTAGGACTTAGGATTGTATTTAGGAGCTACCTACGTTAAGAGACTCCTACTTAGGGGATGATTTAGGTATGTTTGGTGAAAACGGGCATAATAATAATGTCAGTTTTGGTTATCATGTATCGATTGAATGAATAATCATGGGATACCGTTACCGCGAGGTCTCAGTTCGGGGCGAACCACTAGTTATATACAAATAGATACCTAAATATATTACATGATACAAAATACATTACGTAACATGACCTACAACCTTCGCTTCGCTCGGTCGATGAATGTCGTGTAATTAACATATTCTAATTTGCAATAACAAATATTGATGTCAATAATTAAGATAAAAACTATCCTATCTTTTAATTTGGACCAAATTAGAGATAGTTACGAAGTTTGATCAAAATCGGTTCAGTAGTTTTCGAGTTTATCCCGAACATACATCGTGACACGAGATTTTTATTTACATAGAAGATTAGCACCTATTAGCGATGTTGAACTTGATTCATATTCCACTCCACTTCCCTCCATATAAACCTAAAGCTCCCATTGATCTCACATATGGATGTATGGATTGGAGCTCAATGGGTCATGATTCAATTCCCTTTTCGGGACGGAAAACAAGGTTTTTCTGACAAGAAATATTCAGTAGAACTAATCCAGCGATGGGAAGTTAGCGGAGTAGGATACACATCCGTGCTTCGTAGAGTAAATAAAATCGTTGGTCTTGCGCCTAAATCTCCGATCTTGGTAGATTACTGTTCAAACGGACTATGAGAATAAGGATATGAGGTGTGCACCTGTCTGTATCCTATAACTTGTGACTTATAATATCTCCTGCGAGATACGTGGCCGAAATTTATTCAGGATAATATCTTATATGTATAAAAATCTCGTGTCAAGATGTTTGTTCGGGATAAACTCTGAAACTACTTAACCGATTTTGATCAAACTTCGTAACTATCTGTAAATAATTTGGTCCAACTTGAAAGATAGGGTAGTTTTAGTCGTTATTTATTTTATTTATACAGATAAGTTGACGGTACGAAGTTGCCGGGTCAGCTAGTTATTAGTATTTTCCAAAGCCACACATCTGTTAGACCTCGATAAAAATAAGTTTGAATACCCTTAGCTATTGAAACCCCTTCTTGAAGCGTCTTTATTGTATTGAGAAGGGTCTACCTATAAACGGATCACGTTTAGGAAATTCTATTAAATCACACCGAACACTATTTTCAATCGAAAGATTACACACAATGTACCTTATTGTACCTCTCATTGAATATCGGTAATAGAAAAAGTTTTAGGTCTATAATATAATATTTTATTAAAAATCCTTTTGATAGAAGCTCAACGCTTAAAAGTGAGAGGTTCCGGAAGTATTTTTGTGTGAAGTATTAGTAGTGTAAGTCTTCTAACTTAGCTCAGGAAAAGTTTAAAAATATAACAAATAGAATAGAATAGAAATCTTTTTTATTCAAATAATCGATGAGTCTACCACTGGTTCGGAATGCCCTTCCTGCCGAGAAGAACCAGCAAGAAACTCGGCGGTTGCTCTTTTCAAAACAAGTCCACAGTACCAGATACCATGCTATGTATGCAGTGTTTCCACAATGAGGAGAAGTTCCACAAAAGTAAGAAAGAAGTTCCAACCATATTTGAGCGAACGTCTCACTCACTCAATCTCATCATTTACATAGCTTAGGTCATCTTAGCTCTCGCTGACAAAAGATAAACTGATAATGTAGATCAAATAAGATCAGGTACATCAGTTCCTGATATACTTAGCAGCCTACGAGAAGCCATCTAACGGATGGCGAGCGAGCCTCAACCTACATAACGACCACAACCTGTCTGCCAAGTCTGCTCAAGAAGAATTTACTTTACATTTAACTGACTTGCGACAGTTAACAATGCAAATCCGTGCCAAGTAAAGAAGTACTAAAACACTATATTCTCTAACCATGTCGCCCGGCGCATGCCTCAAATACAGCGCTGATACAGCTGTCCTATTTAATAATTTAATATAAAAAAATATTTTAAAAAAACCGACTTCAAACGCCCGCGCCACTACAAAGTATATAATTTATTGTTGATATTTTAAAAACCGCTCGACCGATTTCGTAAAATTTCAATGTGACCGTCGAAGTATTATATCCTTTGAAACAAAAAAAGAATTTTTCAAATCGGTCTAGGCGTCTTCGAGTAATTGGTGAAGATACATAAAAAAAATATTCCGATGAATTAAGAACCTCCTCATTTTTTGAAGTCGGTTAAAAAGAGTCCACCTGTAAATTGATGAAACGTAACGATTACATAGAAATTAATATTAGTCCTAATTTTTAGAGTGCGCTGCCAAATGCTACTAATTAATTATTATTATTACACTAAAATTGTGGACATGCGCAACCACACCATTATAGAGTGTAGTAGTGTAGGTGGTTCGTAGAGGGTATTTTAATTACTTTTTGTGGATTCACCATTACGGGAAGTCGTCGAATAGGGTACGCCATCGATCGGGGTTATATTACAACTTTGAAGCGATATTTCGACGGCGAGCTCGACGATGATTATAGTCCACAGACAGAATTAAACGGAAACACAAGACGACTGTTTTTGGTTTTTGGCTCAAGTTTTGTCAGTCTTTGCCAAACGTTCTTGCTAATTGTCATTGCACTGTCTCGATGAGGACAGGCTTTTTGTATCCTTTGATTTACATTTATTGAGAACTCCGGAATTTATCGGCAAGGATTTGGTTTTTGTTAAATGCTGTGGGAACGCTCTATTTTTATGGGATAAAAAGTCCCTATCTATCTCCCCTGTGCTTAATTTTATCAAGATCAGTTCAGCAGTTAGGTTGTGAAAATATATACTGATATTATAATTGCAGAAGTAACTTTATTCGACAGTCTGTTACGACTGCATGGAGTACAAAGTACAAACATACATAGGATTTTTTATTCCTCAATTTTAAAAAGTTCCCATGGGATTTCTAAATTAGACCTAAGTTTGTAAGAAATCAGTTGACCTCTACGACACTAGACCACCCTACTTATCTATTGCGCAATATTATAAAAAAAGGACCAACAAGAATAACTGAAAAGAGAATCGTAAAAGAGCTTGTAAAAGCCAGAGGATCGATAAGGATCAACGCTCGGGTAAGCCACGAGCCATCGACTCCACGCTCCAACTTATTAACAACTATATTTTATATGTAAGTAGGGTAAAATTTTCGTTGACGTGAAGAGAAGGCTCTCTATTGACACGGACATTAAGCTGTTGTGGGTTGAATGAGTGAATGTGGAGTGATGTCGTCATCAATTACGAAACATCTTCCCGCTGCAAAAAGCTGACAATATTTGCATACTTACCGTATTTTTAACTGAAGAATAGCCTAGGTTAGGAGCAGTGATGCTCTAGTGGTTACGAGTGCGGTTAAACCCGAGCACGCATCTCTGAATTTGCAGAGAATGAAATAGATACACTCCTTAAATGTATTTCCTCCCACTACTATTTTTTTATTTAAAATAAAAAAAGAATATTAGCCATAATGTACTTGATTAATATTTCCCTTGTGACGATAAGGTACAATTATCTATGAACATCAATTACTTAGTGGGTAGAAGCGAAATATAAATACAGACACCACTGTGTAGTAGCGGCAGTGTTGTGTGAACCACGGACAGAGCAGTATGCGTGTAAAATGTAGGGCGTGTAATATGTAATGTATGTAATACATAAGTACTGTAGAATGCATGAGCATTCTACAGACACACAAGTGAATGGTCAGCCAAGAACGGACGTGCGGGCACGACCGTTACAGAATGGCAACCCTGTGACGTATAGACGTCACACCCCTCTCCTCTCAAAATGAACGTAAAGCTTACTGTTAGGAATGCGTACGATAATATGCATTTAATGCAAGCAACCGGAAACAGTAAACACTAAATGCTCGTAGCATGCACACATTTAAGACACAACGCACATTTCTCTTCGACGTTCGGATCTCCTCAGAGGGTGAGGAGGAGGACAAAGAGGGAATATTTTGGTGCATCAAACCTACTCGTAGCCTAACTTAACCATTCATACGACCACAGACATAAATGATTACAGCTTGACCTTCAGAGATTGAGAAATAACCCAACAAGATGCCTACGCCGTAGGTCTTACCACAAATAGTGGCCGCTAACGCGTCTACGGCACTAAACCGTAAATTCATAGTTAACGTACAAACGGGAAGATTTACCTTTCAAAAGCTGAAAGCTCAGAGTAATTATACTCTGAGGCTGAAAGTAACAGAGTTATTGTACCTATTAAAAATAATTCTCTTTTAGAGCCTCATCTAGAACTATTAGCTTAGGTAGTCCGTAAATAAAAGGAAACGCCAGAAATTGATTTTAGTTATTTCTGTAATAAAGACAATGACGTTAGTTAATTAACTAGGTATGGCATGCGAGTTATCGATTTAATTTTTTTAGAGCATTATAATAAGATTCTCTATAATCTTGTTTAAAAACTCGTTATAAATTGATCACAGAAAATACAACCCGGCTGGTAGGTATAAAAACTTGCTTCTTTTCAGAGAATTTACTTTTAACGTTCAATTTACTTTCTAACGAGTAACTGGCTAGACGACATTCTTTATTCCATTAAATTAAATATTGTCTTTAATAATATATAAAACTCATTTATTTTTTAACCGTTAACCTCAGTCTTGATTGTTATCTAAGGACTGCTATGTAAGGATCGATGCAAATCTTATGCCCAATATTAAATTTCTCCGTATTATTCTATCTCAGACTCGTTATTTAGTCAATTTTATGAATTTTTTAACCGACTTCAAAAAAGAGGAGGTTCTCAATTCGACTCTTTGTTTTTGTACCTTTGCTACGCGATTATTCCGCCGATTATGAATTGATTTTCATACACCTTTAAGAACATCATGTAGGACTCTCAGGCGTGCACGTTTCTTCAGGAAGTTTTTTTTTCTTCACCTTTGAAGCATGTGATATTTAATTGCTTAATTCAATCATGCTTCGTCACATTTTAGCAATCATTTTTAGACGATTCCACAGCCGGCGTATTTAAGAATAGAATAGAATAGAATAGAAATGTTTTTTATTCAAATAAACTTTTTTACAAGTGTTCTTGAATCATCGATGAGTCTACAACTGGTTCGGAATGCCCTTCCTGCCGAGAAAAACCAGCAAGAAACTCGGCGGTTGCTCTTTTCAAAACAAGTTTACAATTCAATAGATACTATGCTATGTATGCAGTGTTTCCACAATGATTTCAACAAAAGCATACCTAATTATAATTCAACACAATGTTAAGACGGGCAGATAGAAAGTAGCCCCATTCCCACTGGTGGCACCCGTTCATGAGCATGACGCATGATTGACCGCTTGACCATTGCTTCGCTCAACCATATTTGACGGTAAACGATTGACGACTCGGCTGGGCAGCGTTCGGGAAGCTCCGAGATGTCTTCTCGTCCAAAATCCCTCAGTGCCTGAAGACTAAAGTCTTCGAACAGTGTGTGTTGCCAGTGATGACTTACGGATCCGAGACATGGTCGCTAACTATGGGCCTCATAAGAAGGCTCAGGATCACCCAGCGAGCGATGGAGAGAGCAATGCTAGGTATATCTCTGCGAGATCAAATCAGAAATGAGGAGATTCGTAGGAGAACCAAAGTCACCGACATAGCTCAGCGTGTCGCGAAACTGAAGTGGTAATGGGCGGGGCACATAGTTCGAAGAACTGATGGTCGTTGGGGTCCCAAGGTGTTGAAGTGGCGACCCCGCACCGGGAAACGCAGTGTTGGCAGACCCCCCACCAGGTGGACCGACGACATCAAACGAGTCGCAGGGAGCCGCTGGATTCAAGCGGCGCAAGACCGAAGCCTGTGGAAGTCCATGCAGGAGACCTTTGTCCAGCAGTGGACGTCTATAGGTTGATAAAGAAGAAGAAGAAAAAGAAGATTGACGGAAACGCCGATTGATAAGACGGCAGATACCATTTGTATGACCCTATTTATAATCGTGTGGTGAAGCCAGCCAGTAGAGTAGGTACACACAGGCGCGGCGACGAGCGGCGGAGTGTGGCCAGGCGGCAGTTGGCAGGCTTCCCGGCCTCAATCGCATGCAGATGTAGTGCCGCAGCGGGGACCTTCCGCGGCTCGCACCGATGACATACCTACTTGTGCCGTAATCATCCGCATTGAAGAACACTCACCGCCCGGCCGACATCTTCAATGCAGTGCTTCTTGTCTAAATGTACAGGTTGGTCCCAATAATAACGTCCTAGACCACCGATATAAATGTAGTACCTACTAGATACGCGGCTACGAACACTTACCATGTTCAACTGAGTTGAACCGTATGCAGAACAATACAGTTATTGTGGCCGTGGTACTCGCCACGTACGGACGCGGGCGCTATTTATGCGATAAAACTTTCTAGGTACCTAATTGTGAATTGAAAAGCCAATCATGCCTGTATTCAAGTAAGTAACAAAAAGGTATAGTATTATTATTATTAGAATAATTAGACAACAACATAGTAATTCGTAACAACGAAATAAACATTATTTCTTGATTTATTCAAATACTTTTTTATTACGAACGAACGAGCGGGGTGCGGCACGACTCTGCGACTGCGGTCGCGCACGAATTACAACCTTATTTACCATGCCGGCTCCCCTCTCTACCTCAGCCCGCGCAATCATAACTGTGAGACAGTTCTTATTCCGAATTGCCGCTCTATACATAGAACTCTTTGTCCTAGATGTAGTAGACTAGCGCTTGACTGCGCTCACACCTTGTGGTAATTTTAGATAAAGCAGAAGATGGATCGATGTTGCTTAGAAGATGCCTATTCACTCTTGATTTAAAGTTTCAATAGCCCAACGATTAAAGGGGCCGATTGAAAACTGAAAGGTCGATAGTTCGATCCCCATCCGTGGCGCTGTTGTCGTACCCACTTCTAACACAAGTTTTTTTATTTGTAGGGAGAGCAGAATATTAAAAATTCAGCTTGGCTATTTTTTTTTTAATCAAGAGTGTGATTTTATAACTGTTGGGTTTGATTGCTGACTGCAGCTGAAATAAGCCTTATTTAAGACATATAATTGTTATAATATTATTATGTTATAAGTATAAATATAGCTCATCAAGCAACGAAGTTGGAGCGGCAATAGGCGGGGCATATAGAACGAAAAACTTCATCGACCAGCAGCGTTGGACTCCCATTGTGCTGAAGTGGCAAAAAATAAGACTTTAGACAGAACGTCATCCACATCTCCAATTTTAAATGACAGATTAACGTAGTGTTAACATCATGGAACTAGGAGTTACGACTACGTCTTGTTAACATTTACACTACACGGGAAAACAGATTCATATTGAATCAACAAAATGTTTCTTGTGATTTTTCCATGGAACTAGGAATTACGATTACGTCTTATTTCTATGGATTTTTCTTAAATTCAAATAAATATGTACCTATATTTAAACTACGGCCGTTCAGAGAATGCGTTCCTGACACGTCGCGATTGAACTGACGACGTAACTTTGTAATGGCGTTGCAGTTACGATAAAAATATTATTGCTGGTTGTTTACCGTTTTAACAATTGATGAGCAAACAACATTATTATATCAATAATCAATTAATGTTATAATTTTGTGCCAAAGTGAGTGTCAAATAACTTGGTAAACAATATTTTTCTAAATCTAAACTGCGCTATTACAAGGTTATGCCAACCGGATATTTTTGTTTTGTATGGCAAACTGACAGGTGTCAAAAACGTATTCTCTCGGTGGCCGTACTATAGCGTGTGAAAATGAAACTCAAAAAATAGACCAAATCTTGGTTGAAGACTTCTAAGTTTAGTTTAGCGTCAAGAGAAAAATATTTGATTTCAGAATATTTTTACTCCGATTAATGTATGAATGCTTAAGGTAACTTGTTTTTTCTTGGTTTTATATCTAATATCTTACTTTGAGAAAATATACTTAAGAGCATTCAATTTTCTATTGTCAAGAGAATATTGTCTCATGTCTATCGAGAAAAAAATTTTCTTGCATTAAAAATAATCGCTTTGATTTAACTAAATATATCTAATTATAGAAATCTGTTTTTTCTGTGTAGTCGTGACTGAAGGATAAATGGCATTGCCTCCTAAAATAAATAGTATCGGTAGTGAAGGTTAAGTTAGGTAAGGTAAGGTTGGGGTATTAAGCCTCAATAGCCCAACGGTTAAAACTGAAAGGTCGCAGGTTCGAATCCCACCTGTTGCACTATTGTCGTACCCACTCCTGGCACAAGCTTTCCGCTTATTTGGAGGGGAGAGGAGAATATTAGTCAAGTTCAACTTGGTTGATATTCTTTTTTTTTTTTTAAAAAAAAGGTTCGGTTGTAAGGAAGGCTCTCAGTTCGATAAGGACATCACTCCGCAGTCCGCATTGTTATTCACCGCGACCTCTTTCGTGACGTGCCAGAGCCGTGCCGCATCTACCCTCTCTCTCTGACCCTCTACAATTTCATAAGAATAAAAAGGATGGAGACTGGGATGCGTGGAATTCGTGCCATGCGCTCGTAGTGGAATCCTTTTTCTCCCTCTCTTTTGTACAATCGCGGATTGTTATTAGTGTGAGATGGATGGAGAGTAACGCAACAGTTGTCGTGTCGGAGCTATCGATCGTAAAACCAACCACGTGAGGCGCCACAGCCTCCATACTATAAAAATATATCAAACTTTTTTGATTTCCAAGCTTACCATTGCTCTTTTACTTAAAAATTGTATTGAAAAGCACTGTGATAGCAAGCAATGTAGTGCGTTCAAAGTAATTCCTGTGAAGGTTAGAAAGGTTAAGCCTGTTGCAATAATTGCTCTGTTCCGATAAAATGATAGAATGAATTGCTGACTAAGCATACTACGAAGCAGTAAGTATGTACGTATAAGTATAATATTATGTTTATTAGATTATCTAAATGTAGTGCACTTCTATTCTAGCGTTCGTTTAGTTTATTCGTGCGTTTGATCATATTAAAAAAATTATATAATGTCTAGGTCTGTATGTAAATGTTTAAATAACTAGCTGGTATGTATGTGTAAAATGAATATATCATAAGTTTGAAATTTTGAGATAAGGGGATCGTCCATTAATCACGTGAGGCTCGAAAGGAGGGGGTTCAGAAAAATCAAGAAATTTGACAATGAGGGGGGGGGGGTGTAGTTAGATATCACGTGTATTAATTATCTAAATTAACTCTCTTATTATTTTTATGCTAAATGTTTTTAGTATTTTTATAATAATTATATTCTTAATTTCTGCCTGGACATTTCTATCACAGTGCTTAATTTTCCAGAATTAAATTAGATTATACCTGTATTTAAAGATAATATTCGGAAAAATAAGATAATTTTAACCAAAAAATACACGTGATTTTGGTTGGGGGTGGGTGGGGGGTTAATCTAAAACCTCACAAAGTACCACCAGAGGGGAGGGGGGTCAAGAAGTTGATAAAAACATCACGTGGTTAATGGACGACCCCTAAGAACCAGTACTAAATTACTGCTTATTACTAAAAACATTTTCAACGGGACCAAAGTTTGATTCTCTAGACTCTAATGGATAAAGCAGGGCAAACATGTAAGTTGGCGCCGCAACAAAATCAGGCAATTTTTTCAGACTACCTTTTAGGTATAATTTATATTCGATTAGGGGTATGGGTCGAATTTTCACTGCCGTACCCCTTCCGCTACCATCTTAGACTGCATCGTCACTTACCATCAGGTGAGATCGCAGTCAATGATTATCTTGTCATCGAATAAAAAAAAAATCCCCTTTTCCCCTCTGTACTGTTGGGCGTGGGCACGACAATGGTGCTACGGGTGGGCTTAGAACCGTCGACCATTGTGATGATAAAATATTTACATTAAAAAAATTGGTTGTCTGTAAAGTCGGTTTTCGGACGATAGTTTTACGCGATAACGTCATAAAGAAACATTGACGATGACTGGCGGGCGGCACAAGCCAACGCTTGGGCCGATCGTGCCTCTCTACCGCTTGTTCCGCGCTCTCGCTTGCACGCGCAGGCTCAGGCGGAACGTGACACTTTTTTGTGCACTGCAGCAGGTGTTCATCGATTTATAAGACGTTATCACGTCAATAAGATGGCTTCTATCATAGGCTTCAACAGCTCACCGGTCAAAGGTGCGGACTAAAAACTATAAGTCGACGGTTCAATTCTCTAGTCGTAACAACTCCCGCAAGCTTTACGCTTATTCAGAGGTTAGGGGGGGATATTAGTCAACATCTATATATATAAAAGAAAGTGGTGTTAGTTACACTATTTATAACTCAAGAACGGATGAACTGATTTGGCTTAAAATTGGTGGAGAGGTAGCTTAGAACCAGGAGACGGACATAGGATACTTTTTATCGTTTCGTTTCCGTCAAGTCACTATAAAACGTGGTATAACAAAAACGCATCTGACATGGAATAACAAAACGCAAATGACAGTGGAATAACAAAACGTAAATGACAGCTAACCGTAATTTTGTCTTTGGTTAAGTATGGTAAAAAATTTGACAATTATAAAAAGTGTTATAATAAAGCATCTGTTATTATAAATGCGAAAGTGTGGTTGTTTGTTGGTTTGTCCTTCAATCACGTCGCAACAGAACAGCGGATTGATGCGATTTTTTGCATGGGTATAGTAATGGATGTAGTATTGGTTCCTGAGACCGGGAGAGCTACTTTTTATCTCGGATAATGAAAGAGTTCCCGCGGGATTTTTAAAAACTAAATCCATGCGGACGAAGTCGCGGGCATCAGCTAGTTATTATATAACAGTTAACAGTTCAGCATTATTATATCTAGTTTTTGAATTTCATCACATGTAAGTGATAATTACCAAGACCGATACCTCGTGCTCTTCGAGACACCAAGGAAAGGAGGAAAATCGTATTTTCACATTTGATAACCCATCCATATACTGGCTTAAATCTAGGTCGCTTAACTAGTGCAATCGACTGATACACGCTGGCACAATCACAATGAGACCACATAACCTTCAACCTAAATTCATCAACTGTAAATTACGTAATTTAATAAATGTAATTTTCCCTTTCCTTTCCATCAACAAATTAAACAATTTATACCCAATGAAAGATATAACCGTTTGAAATTGCGCCAAGGGCGAACGTGTCCCCAAATTAGTCCTTTGTAACGTTTAAGGCTTTGGACAAACATGACGTGCGACGGCAACTGTGATTTTGATATACATAATTTATTTATTTATAAGCCTTTCTTATTACATAGTTATTATTATATTTATACATGTTCATTTATTTTAATTACAAGTCATCCTACTCCCCCTTCTTCTTCCATTCTTTCTTGTTTTGGGCTGATCGGGACCATAGCTTTCCCTCGAATGCACATATATAACTACTGTTTATCTACTCCAGCATCGAAAAGTTCCAATTTCGAATTTGACAACTGAATCGAAATGAACCCTCTTTCGGTTTTGCTTCTCATTTCGATGCAGCTCGTTGTATGGGAGCTGAATCGAAATGGTTATCTTCTCAAAATAGGATACCTAAAGCTAAGGCTCTGAGATCTGGCACTTTTGTACCGTTCATACGACAGAGGCGCCACAGGCGGCTGGTGGCGGCTTACGGAGTTACTTTTTGTTACTTTTAATGATTTTATTTTTCTTGTCGTAGATAAAATCTTGTATGCAACTGAACGTAATTAGTCATTTTAATTCTCGTACTGTCCTATTTTGATACTCGGCAAGCCTCGTATCAAAAAACAGCACTCGAATTAAAATGACCCTCATTACGATGCAGTTGCATAAATAGCTATTATCTACTCCAGCATCGAAAAGTTCCAATTTCGAATTTGACAGCTGAATCGAAATGAACCCTCTTTCGGTTTTGCTTCTCATTTCGATGCAGCTCGTTGTATGGGAGCTGAATCGAAATGGTTATCTTCTTAAAATAGGATACCTAAAGCTAAGGCTCTGAGTTCTGGCACTTTTGTACCGTTCATATGACAGAGGCGCCACAGGCGGCTGGTGGCGGCTTACGGAGTTACTTTTTGTTACTTTTAATGATTTTATTTTTCTTGTCGTAGATAAAATCTTGTATGCAACTGAACGTAATTAGTCATTTTAATTCTCGTACTGTCCTATTTTGATACTCGGCAAGCCTCGTATCAAAAAACAGCACTCGAATTAAAATGACCCTCATTACTATGCAGTTGCATAAATAGCTATTATAAGGTAATAAGATGATACCCGCGACTCCTTTCGCGTGGATTAAGGTTTTTTAATTCCCGCGGGAACTCTTTAATTTTTGGGGATAAAATGTAGCCTATGTGTTAACCCTAGATATGATCTATCTCCATTCCAAATTTCAGCCAAATCGGTTCATTCATTGTGTGAAAGAGTAACAAACATCCATCCATACACCCATCCTCACAAACAATCGCATTTATAATATTAGTAGGAGGTAGAATTAGTTGGATAGGATAGGATATGATGGCAAACGACTCAGCACAGTGATTACAGATTTTGCAAGGCAGGCCAGTTGAAGCAGACATAGGCAACGAGTCTTAGCGCTCTGGGAGTATACTAAGGCTGAGATCTATGGATCGTACTCTGGCTCTGCTCAAGACTCGAGGTAGAGTTAAAATGAGACACAAATATGTTCCGACATAATTCTGTCTCGTTTTAACTCAGCCTTGAGTCTGAGCTGAGTGGGAGTGCCATCTATAGATCTTACCCTCAGTATCTATTCTTTATACTACGCGAAATCTATACATATAATAAAACAGAAACGAAACCAATTCTGTACATGAAATAGATTCAAAAAAGGGTTTTTGCTCCTAATTGTGTTCATGATACAGATATCAAAACAGAAGCCAAATTTTTTTTGTCTGTTTGTCTGTCTGTTTGTTTGTCCTTCTTTCACGTAAAAACTACCGCACAGATTTCTACAAAATTTTATACCGTGGTAGCTTATTACTCGGGTCAACATCTAGGCTACTTTTTATCCCGGAAAATCAAGGAGTTCCCGAGGGACTTAAAAAACTAAATCCACGCGGACAAAGTCGCGGGCATCAGCTAGTAAATAATATGTCATTAGCTGCGTCGCAATATACGCTCGTCGCCTATGTCTGTCTCGACTGGCCTGCCTTGCAAATCAACTCATTGGTGCTCATTTTTGTTCGAACGAGCTTATTCATTGCGTAAAAATCGATGATAATAATAAATTGGTTATCTGTAAAGTCGGTTTACGGACGATAGTTTTACGTGATAAGTTGATAAGTTGATAACGTACGGGCGCTCTCTAGTCACAAGTCAATGCTTGGGCCGATCGTGCCTCTCTATCGCTTGTTCCGCGCTCTCGCTTGCACGCACAGGCTCAGACGGAACGTAACACTTTTTCGTGCGTGCAGCTGGTGTTCATCGATTTATAAGACGTTATCACGTCAAAAACTCGTCAACGCACGTGTCGCGCAGAAATCTGTACCGTCACTACAATCTGACGCGGAGTAGGCTAGACACGTCATACGTCTGCATCATGCAAATTCAAATTCAAAATTATTTATTTCACGTAGGCCAGCCTGTGGCTCTTATGACAAGTCATAACTCTACCACCGGTTCGGAAAGCGGATTCTGCTGAGAAGAGCCGGCAAGAAACTCAACAGTTGCTCTTTTTAAAATAATCATTTTACAATATTATTATGAATCGATTACATTGTAATAAGTTTTTGGAACGTAGTTCCTTATCGCGCGGTACGGAAGGGGGCTAGACGGAAAAAATTAAGGAACCGACACTCGACCTCGACACATTTTTGAAACCGACACTTTTTTGTTGAATGTGAATTTTGCATTGTATTCGGTATTTTCGCCTTAGAACACGGCATCTGCATGGCCTAGTTGTTAGGGCAGTCGCCTATAAATTCAACGTCGATGGTTCGAATCCTAGCTCGACAGACTGAATTTTCTATTTTCAATTTTATTTTAAATAATTTCTAAATGTGGAATTTTTCCCTAATTTTTTATTGTATAAATTGGATAAAATGCTAACGCCATCTGTGAAAAAACATTAACTTCACCAGAGTAACTCTTTGGTTTTGTAACAGTGCAATAGAAATAAACAAAATAATATAATTCATCGTAGTTAATCAATTTAATACTAGATGACACCACTAGTTTATTTATTACAATTCCTTCACTAAAATTAATCGGAAGGAGCTACGTTCCATCCGGGTGTCCTTTGGCACCTCTCAAGTTTTTTTATACTATCTTGTGGGCAGCTGGATGCCAAGCCGATTTAACCTATGCAACTTTGTTAGAATAAAATAAAACATTTCCACAATGAGGGGAAGTTCCAAAAAAAAAACAATTCAATTCATGTTAAGACGGGCAGACACAAAGTAGCCCCATTCCCGCCGGCGGCCCCCGTTCACAAGCATGACGCATGATCCAGCCGTTGCTTCGCTCGACCATATTTGAGGGAACGTAATAACCCGCACCACACGACACCACCACAGAAATGTTTGAAGAGAGCGTGACATACTTAGGTTACCCATGTTAAGGCTTCGAATTGAATACTAATATTCAAATACTCATTTTAAGATGCAGCATACGCAGCTCTCAGTTGCTCGCAGTTCTGTTTGCTTCAGGCCTTATCCGAGCCAGGGCGCGGCGTCACGCAACCGAACACGCCATCTAAGGGAAAATTATGGAACTTGTGCCTTTTCCTTTGTTACGATGTGCTGAAAGAAATACTGCTTATTACGGTTATAACTTTTGTTCATTGCTAGATGCTTGCTGTTGAGTTATTGCTCATGGTGCGGCGATGCAAATTGTGCACTTAAATATTTAGCACGAAATTCGTAAGAAGAAATTTGATCGCGAAAAATCTCACAAAAATCGGGGATTATGTGCCTTTACATAACCTTACCATGTACATGAGTACCTATCATAATAATACTACCTATCAAAACTGTTGCGGTTGGCTTTATTCCTGCCTCAACTCTGCATATTGAATAAAATGTAGTGAGAGAGTAAAATGATTATTTTGAAAAGAGCAACTGCTGAGTTTCTTGCCGGCTCTTCTCAGCAGAATCCGCTTTCCGAACCGGTGGTAGAGTCATGACTTGTCATAAGAGCCACAGGTTGGCCTACGTGATATAAATAATTTTGAATTTTTTTTTGAGATTGATGGCCTAGCAGGAGCTTTTGATGCACATTTTAGCCGTAAGTATAGTTGCGGCATGTCTTTGGCACCTTTAACAACTATGAGTCATACCTTTTTATGATTTAATCCAATCCATAGGTACGGCGTTGTCAATGGTGAAGGAAAATCAGTTATTACAAAGGTTTTCTTCTTTGGCATTTTCCTCTCCAGACAAGGGTTGCCTGGAAGAGATTGCTTTTGCAATAAGGCCGCCCTTGCACCTTGTATTTATTTTCTTTTTGTCGTATTTCAACCATTATTTCTTGTTGTGCAATGAAGAATTTTCTATTCTATTCTATTCTATTCTACAAAGACGACCGTTAGCTGCTAATACATAATCGACCGAGCGAAGCGAAGGTCTCTGAGTTTACTTGAGTGAATTTGCACTTGTCCGTCCGTCCGTCCGTCCGTCCGTCTGTCAGAGCCTTATAACTTCTGAATTACTGAACGTAATTACTTCAATTTTAGATATGATATGTAAACCGATGGCCTCCAGCCGAAAATGGCTTAAAAAGTTATAAAAATCTTTATTTCAGGGGGGCTCTCATAGAAGCGAATGCGAAGTAAAATAAATTTTTTTGCATTTCATAGGTTTGCAGTACCTCATTTTAAAGATAATTTGGAACAGAGTACAAAAGTATTTTTTTTTATTTTTTTTCCTAAAATTGACGAAATGGGGGGCTTTCAAAGTGGAGATTGTATTCGAGGCTAGATCTCTAAAACCACTTTATTTTAAAACTTGAAACTTACTCATAATTTGAGTTATATTCTGTACTTGAACAACAAATACTAAGATTAGATAAATATTATAAACAAACGAAATTATTTAAGTTTTAATGGGCATCAATGTTTTTAACAAAACTTCACTATACTGTTAATAGATGGCGCTGTCTTTAATATTGTAAATACGCCTCCCATCCAAGAAAACAGATGACGATTGACGTCATCAGATTCGGCGCGTTTTAATTACAATATAATGTAGTTAAAACTACCTTATGGGAATTATAGGATACCGCGAGGTTTCAGTTCGGGGCGAACCACTAGTACCTAACAATTTTTGAAGCTGACTCATTCGTTTGAGAGTTACGCTATGTGAGAAATATAGACCCCTCATATGCTTGGGGGGTTCTAAATGGATACATGTTCGTGTAGCTTTCCAGTTAGTTTAGGATAAATAAACACAAAGAATAAATTTATAAACACATAAAAAAATTCCGAAGCCAGCGGGATTCGAACCCACATCTCGGCTAACACACTCGGGCGCGATTCCCAAGAGATGTGGGTTCAAATCCCGCTGGCTTCGGAATTTTTGATAAGTGTTTATAAATTTATTCTGATATTTCCTTAAGGTTAACACTTTAATTAAAAAAAACACAAAGAAGTCTTTATTTTAATAATAACGATTTGCAAAAGTGAATTAACGCCATGCCTCAGGTAGCTAGAGGTAGAGTACTCGGGTGCTCTTCAAAGTTTCACGGCCGAGTTTCACCGCAGGGAAACTACAACTTTAAACACTTATAATGCCTTTAGAATTTTATTACAATAAGTTTAAAATACAAGTCTCGAGTCGAGCGCTGCTTGACCTGCTGGCTGCTGCAATACTCTCGCTCAATAACGAAGTTTACTGTTCTTGACGGCTATTATACTTTACCTACATCTTAATTTTATGAATTAAGATGAATTTTATGTTCTTACTAGCTTATGTCGCGACTTCATCCACGTGGAGTTAGGTTTTGACGTGATAGAGCAAGATCCCAGTGCCGCCAGACCTAAGTTATTTTCTCAGCAATTATTTGTGTACGATAGAGTACTGTTCGAATGTCCTTTCAGTGTATGCTTACCAGCTAGATTGTGCCGACGGCCAATTTCCAGATACCAGGTGCTAAAGGTAGGTAAAAACTAGAATAACTTATCTTAAATTCTCAGGGCTGATTTTCATATATTTTTTAAAGAATATTGTAAAAATTAATAAATTAATACTGCCAGACGCTTACCGCCGGCGGTAACTTTAGCCAGACGCTTTGAAGCTCCCAAAAAAATATATAATTTAAGTTAACTTATATTCTCAGTTCTGATTTTTATACATGATACTCAGGGAACTATTGCGATATTATCTGTAAGCTGCCAGACCTATTGGAAGGGTCAAACATCCCCCCAGACACACATTATGCGTCCCCATATGTATGAGCGCTAGAACATGATTCACTTGTTTAAGTGTGTGAGAGATAATATCATCATACTATAATATTATAAATGCGAAAGTGTGTTTGTTGGTTTGTCCTTCAATCACTCTGCAACAGAGCTACGGATCAACGTAATTTTTTGCCTGGGTATAGCTTAGGATCTAGAGAGAGAGAACTATTGCAATATCTTCTGCAAGCTGCCAGACCTATTGGAGGGGTCAAACATCCCCCCAGACCACACATTAAGTGTCCCTACGAGTATGAGTGCGAGAGTGATTTGATGGTTTTATAATACATAATATAACTTTATTAAACTTTATTACGGGTATTATCCAATCCAATCCAATCCATCATCCTGTATTCATCCACTGCTCGACATAGGCCTTTCCGAGAGCGCGCCACCAATCACGGTCCTCCGCTTTCCTCATCCAGCCGCTTCCCGCCACCTTCTTAAGGTCATTGATGTAGTTACTTAATTAATAATTTATCATAATAAAAATAAAATTGGAGGGTACTTAATTATCGAAACTGAGCCTAATCTGAAAATAAAGTATTATGTGGCTAAAAAAAGTGCCCTCCAATTAAAATTTTCAAAATATATTTAAATGTATAAAATTCGTCCAGCGCGGAACAAGCGATAGAGAGGCACGATCGGCTCAAGCGTTGCGTAGTCGTAATTCCTACTGCCATGCGTTGGCTTGTGACCGCGCCGCCGCCCGCCAGTCATCGTCAATGTTTCTTTATGACGTTACCACGTAAAACTATCGTCCGTAAACCGACTTTACAGACAACCAATTTTTAAATCCCTCGAGAACCCTCTGTTTTCTATGTAGCCTATGTCACTCTCCAGTAGGGCTCACCACGAGAAAATGTCTACAGGTTTTCTCGTGATATCTATTAGAGTTTCACAAGTAAATGAGTACACAAAACTTTCTCGTAGCGCGCATGATAGCTCTATAGGTCCTCAACTATAGCCATGCAAAAAATCACGACTTTTCGGAGTTATCACTTAAATATCACTTGCTTTAAAGATGAAGGAAAACATCGTGAGGAAACCTGCACGTCTTAGAGTTCTCCATAATGTTCTCGATGGTATGTGAAGTCTGCCAATTCGCATGGGGCCATCAACGTGGTGGACTATGGCTTGTAACCCATGATCTTTGGTATAACATATAGTTATAGATATAGAAAATATAGTTAAGAGCCAACAATCCCTGCACATTGTCACGTCAAAGATAAGGAAAATTGAGTTAACTCCCCATAAAGGGCGAAGGACGTATAGAACCCTTTGTGAAGGTATCTATTTGCCCCGGGCACAACGTACCTACTCAAAGATTTGCCGGCTACTGAGGACAGAGAGATGTTATGAGGAGAACCAGCGATGTCCAGCAAAATGCTTACTAATAACCTTACTATGATTATTCATTTCATCACTAAAATATCATGTTTGTTTGGTTTGTCATTCAATAGCGCGGCAGTGGAATTACGAATTGACGTGAATTTGCATGGGTATAGTCTTCGACAGTTTACAGCAGGACGTGCCTTAAAGCGGATTTAGTACTAAATAAATTCTGCCACTTACCGCGGGAGGTGAGGTAAACACGTACAGCACACATTTACTGACTCACTACATCTCCATGAACGCACACTCTCAAAACACAAATCAAAAGCTGTCACACTTACAGAAAATAAGCACACAAGCAAATCATACTTCATACTAATACTAAAATTATAAATGCGAAAGTGTGTTTGTTGGTTTGTCCTTCAATCACGCCGTAACAAAGCTACGGATCGACGTTATTTTTTGCATGGGTATAGTCGAGGACCTGGAGAGGCTCATAGGCTACTTTTTCTCCCGGAAAATCAAAGATTTCCCAAGTGATTTTGAAAACTAAATCTACGCGGACGAACTCGCGGGCATCGGCTAGTAATTACTATAAATTGACCCGTACGTCGTTCATGTACTTCAGCATGTAACAGCAGCGGTGTAAATAGAGGGGAGCGCTTTTTTTTTTTTAAAGGTTATCAACCAAGTCGAACTTGACTAATATTCTCCTCTCCCCTCCAAATAAGCTGAAAGCTTGTGCCAGGAGTGGGTACGACAATAGTGCAACGGGTGGGATTCGAACCTGCGACCTTTCAGTTTTCAGGCAGCACCTTTAACCGTTGGGCTATTGAGGCTTTTTTTGACACTCAAGTTAGCTACTCTATATAGATGTCAACTCGCCGTCTGAGCTAAGCACCGACGTAAGGGTCACATGAACCCTTTTCATCATTAAAACTTATCCTCTTACCTAACCTAACTTTTCTGTATTATTTTTGTTAGTTTTATTAGTTAGTTAGCGTGGATTTGGGTCCATAAAAATTTTCGTGGGAAAACTTTGATGTAAAAGGTATCCGCTATGTGATATATAGTTTTCAAAAAGAAATGTTTGATTAAAATTTTATACTTTATAACCATTTAAATTCGAATTTCAAATAATCCCATCTTAGTGTAAATATTGCACTCACCTTCAGGTACCAGATCCTTTAATTCAAGATCTCCTAGATCTGAAATTATGAGTTTATAAAAAGAACTACAAGAGAGCGGATTTTCGCTTTTATACCTATAGCTCATTTAATATATTTGAAATTGGCCTGCCACTGTCGTTCAGATAATTCAAGACCGAGACATCAAGAGGAGATGAAGGTTGCTGTTTGATAAGATTTCATTTATCAAAAATACTATTGATAACAGACCGCTCAGATGACCATTATTTGAGGAGAGGTGTTGTTCTCAGTCTCAGATAAACGTCCAGTTGTGGAATTGTGTAAAAATGATAGCCACTGTGCCATTGCAATTGAGCAGTGATAGCCTTAGTGGTTAGGACTGTGCTTTCCTATTCGGGGGTCACAGGTTCGATCCCGGGCACGCACCTCTGACTTCTCGGAGTTATGTGCGTTTAAGCAATTAAATATCACACGCTTTGACGGTGAAGAAAAACATCGTGAAAAAACCTGCACGCTTGAGAGTTCTCCATAAAGTTGTCAAAGGTGTGTGAAGTCTACTAATTTGCATAGGGTAAGCGTGGTGGACTATGGCCTATAACCCTTTTCTGAGAGGAGACCTCGCTAAGTAGTGGGCCGATGATGGGTTGATAATGATGATGATGATGAAAATGTGCGTTTAAGCAATTAAATATCACACGCTTTAACGGTGAAGGAAAACATCGTGAAGAAATCTGCACGCTTGAGAGTTCTCCATAAAGTTCTCAACGGTGTGTGTCTACTAATTCGCATTGGGCAAGCGTGGTGGTGGTGGTTTATAGCCCTTCTCTGAGAGGAGACCTGCGCTCGACGTGAGACGATAATGGGTTGCTCATGATGATGATGATGACCATTGCAATCACCTGATTGGCTGAATATGGTGATCTTGATGCATTAGTGCATTTAACCAATAACGAGAGAGTACTCACCAGCAAATGAGAGATAATAACGATCGTCACACTATAGCAATAATTTTTAGACAATACTACAATATTACAATTTCGAATGTTAGCCACCCTACTGATAAAACACCTACATAGTTATAAACACCGATATAAATGTATACATAAAACTCTTCGGTTATAAATTACACATCAAAAGAACAGTTTCATCATTTCAAAGCAGACCTGAGATTGACTATACATAAACACAATTAAAATAAGATAAATCTGAGAAAATGTAAGTGATTATGTTGCAAAAGAAACTGTATTTTCACAAAAAGTTAAGAGCATAAATTTTTGCGTCTTAAAAAAGACAATGTACGACCTCGACTGGATATACCCTCTATTACTGCGGCTATTCTCTATACAAGTGCACGTAAAGGAGGGTATATTGGAGGGAGACGTCGTCGCGAACCCTTACGGAAGTCCGTTCTTCAGTTTCAAGGGTATCCCTTATGCGGAGCCGCCTGTTGGCGATCTGAGATTCAAGGTAGCTATGGTTTATTTATTATTGATACTCCTCTAACTTATCATCGTATTTCCAATTCCTGAGGGTCGTGGCCTCTTAGTAATCCTACTTCCTGAATGAATGGATGTTTGTTACTTCTCTTCATGCCACAATGACTGGACCAATTTGGCTAAAATTTGGAATGTAGATAGCTTTTAGGGTATAAATAATTTATAGGCCACATTTATCCCGGAAAAGGGTTCTCATGGGATTTTTTTAAACCCCCACTCCACGCGGATGAAGTCGAGGAAAAAAGCTTAGTAATCATATAACCGTTGAAAGAAAAATACCCCGGCGGGATCTCAGATCCTTCCTAATTAATACTTAATTAATTATACTTTTTTAATAACTAGTGGTTCGCCCCGAACTGAGACCTCGCGGTAACGGTATCCCATGATTATTCATTCAATCGATACATGATAACCAAAACTGACATTATTATTATGCCCGTTTTCACCAAACATACCTAAATCATCCCCTAAGTAGGAGTCTCTTAACGTAGGTAGCTCCTAAATACAATCCTAAGTCCTAACATCCGTCCCAATATCCTTTTAGGTGTCCCGTACAGGATCGTGATAAATAAGTTGACAGAAAACATCAATCACCTAACTTATAGGTAGCCCGTAAAGGTTAGGGAACGTTAGTGAAAACATTGAATTATTTATTAAACATTGAATTATTTATTTATTATGTAGGTACTAACGAGTGAAACCGGGTTACGGGCATCTGTAAAAATCGTCATCTATCGACGCGAATAGAAAATATACAATATTTAACTAAAATTTAACTAAAAAATAATTTTAATTGAATAATATGGTACAAAAAAAATTACAATACAATTATTGTATTAAAATAAGTAACTAAATAATAATGGTCGACGCAAAACTGTTTTTGGGATAGGTCGTAGTCGTAACTCGTAGTTCCATGGGAATAGTTACTGACTGCGCCATCTATTAGCATTATTGTGAAGCTATGTTGATGCTATATGAATTACTGATGCCCATTAAAAATTAAATAATCTCGTTTCTTTATAATATTCATATAATTTTAGTATTTGTTGTTCAAGTACAGGATATAAGTGACTTAAAACATAAAATCAGTTTGAAAATCCATAGCGGATTTTCCTAGAGAGCGTCTTCAAGCGAGCGTATAAAATCGCCACTTTGAAAGCCCCCCATTTCGTCAATTTTAAGGGAAAAATTAAAAAAAAAATATTTTTGTACTCAGTTCAAAATTATCTTTAAAATGATACGTAACAATTTTATGTAACGCGATATTTTTTTTTTTTACTTCGCATTCGCTTCTATGAGAGCCCCCCTGAAATAAAGATTTTTATAACTTTTTAAGCCATTTTCGGCTGGAGGCCATCGGTTTACATATTATATCTAAATTTGAAGTAATTACGTTCAGTAATTCAAAAGTTATAAGGCTCTGACAGACGGACGGACGGACGGACGGACAAGTGCAAATCGCTCTAGTTAACTCAGAGACCTCGCTTCGCTCGGTCAATAATTTATAAATTCATTAAATTAAGAATAACAAGAAACGTTGAACCTGTATAATGTGACTTATATTACGCCATTATTTTTATCAGGCACCCCAGCCAAAAACGCCCTGGGAGGGTGTTCGTAGTGCCAAAACACACGGCTCGAAATGTTATCACTACGAACTGTTCACCAACGTAAGCGCTCCGTCAGTTGGAAGCGAAGACTGCTTGTATCTCAACGTTTACACGCCCAACTTGGTCCCTGTCAGCCCTCTACCTGTCATGGTGTGGATACACGGAGGAGGGTTCATCAGCGGTAGTGGCGATGACGATGCGTACGGTCCCCAATTCCTTTTAAGAAAAAATGTGATCCTAGTTACTTTTAACTACAGACTGGAAATCTTAGGTTTTCTTTCCCTCGACACAGAAGATATTCCTGGAAACGCTGGTATGAAGGACCAGGTTGCTGCTCTGAGATGGGTTAAAGAAAACATAATGAGGTTTGGTGGTGATCCTGATAATATCACAATTTTTGGGGAAAGTGCTGGAGGTGCAAGCGTTTCCTTTCATCTAGTTTCGCCGATGACTAAAGGTCTCTTTAGAAAAGCTATCATGCAGAGTGGAACCGTAACAGGGTGGTTGCCGCACACGTTTAGAGCAAGAGATAAGGCGATGTTACTAGCGAGGGATTTAGGATGTTTTTCCAAAGATGACAAGGAACTTTACGAATTTTTTAAAGCTCAGCCCGTTGAAAATCTTATTAGAAAAGAAATCAGACTAACCTACGCTGCATGGGCTAAGGAATCCCCTAACTTTTTGAACTTATTTGCTGTGGTGTCAGAAAGGCAGTTCGGTGACACTGAAAGATTTTACTACGGAGATTCTTTTGACCTTGTCCGCAACGGTATACACGAGGGCGTAGAAATCATGAACGGCTATACATCTGACGAGGGAATAATTTACTTTTCTGCTGGAGTCGATGTCGAGAGACTGTTCGAACAATCCAATAGATTCTTAGAGTTTTTCGTTCCACAATTTTTCGCCCTATATATTCCTTTAGTTGCGCAAATGGAAATAGGGAGGAGATTCATAGAGTTTTATTTGAAAAACACTACGGCATCCAAGGACAATGTGGACGATTTGTTGAGATATTTCAATATGGAATTGTTTACGTACGGAGCGATGTCAATGCAGAAGATGGTCGTTAAGAGGAATGAGAATAAGAGTTACTTGTACAAGTTCACGTGTAAATCGGAGTTAAACCTCTTCTCCAGGATGACGGGGTTAGACGAGCTGTTCAATCACAGGCCGGTGACAGCGCACGGTGACGACATCGGTTACCTGTTCCCGATTACTCCAACGATTGATATGCAATCGGACGCTTTTGAAATGATCGATCAAGTCACCACACTGTGGACTAATTTCGCTAAATATGGGTAAGAAAATAACAACTCCTTAGAACCCGTTCAACTAAAAATTTCATGTCTTTTAAGTAGTATATTATTTCGTAGTATTACACTAGCGGCACGCTATGATGGCCGGTTTGACGTTTGTCCGCTCATGAAGTTCCGTATTAATTGATAACGACTTTGAAGGAAATAATTGTATTACTTTATTGACGATAGTGATGTGCAGAGATTCATAAATTTTATCGAATGTAGTTTTAGGTTTAGGACTCAAAATTTATTTATTAAATTGATTTCTAAAATGTATACAAGTGTAGAAAAATCAGTTTGCACCATTTAAGGGGTGAATGTACTTGTGAATATGAACAATTTTCACTATGTGGACAAACCTCTGAAATCGCAAAAAAATATCAGCTGTTTCATACAAAAGGTAAAATTTTTATTTGTATATGATATATACCACAACTCGGCATTTGGTTTTCTAAATTGAAAATTTTTAAAAATGGAATCTAATACGATCGTCACATAGGATCGCTGGCTAGCACAACTACTACCTCCGGCAAACTCGCGTCAATGCTCAATGCAAAACAAAGCAGTTTCGAATTGACGTTGCTTCGAAAAGTATAAACTGTCAGTGCAATGCGATTGTGATATAGTTTTGACCTGGCTTTGGATTTCAAATATTGATACTGCATTACTGTTGACCCTTGCTCGTTAATTTGGACTCTGTTCAAGCCCTTTGTTGTGGATTTCGTCGATATGACCGAACGTACGCAGAGAACTGTTCTAAATAGTCAGACACGTGAGTTCGTAATACGCCTTCGTAACTATTTCGATCGTGAAGCTCAAAATGGAGGGCCAATTTTACCTATAACGTCAGTGGTTGAACGCGTAGCTGATGCGCTTAATATTGGACAACGAACTGTTAGACGGATAACTAAAAAAAAATATGGCGAGACTGGCACAGAAGAAAATAAACTTCACACACCAAAAAAGAGAAAACGAGCAAAACCAGTCGTAGGCATCGATAGAAGACATGTTTACGGCTACTATTTACAGAAGGAGTATCCAACAAGAAAAAAGTTGGTGCATTCACTGAAGGAAGCTGGATTATTCTTCGGTGGGGAAAGTTCTTTAACGAAGATTTTGAAGACCATTGGATTTCGATACAAAAAATGTAACAAACGCAAAATATTGATGGAAAGATTTGATATAGCGATGGCAAGGTATACTTTTTTTACGGCAAGTGAAAGAAATCAAAAATTGGCAAAATGTTGTGTTCTTGGATGAAACATGGCTTAATGCTAACCATACTGTAGGCCGTTCTTGGAACGATGACACAGCAGCATCTACTTCCAAAGTTCCTGTAGGAAAAGGATCGCGACTTATAATTTGTCACGCCGGAACCATCAACGGGTTTGTCGAAGGTTCTCTCATGGCTTTTGCGTCAAAAACCACTGGAGACTATCATTAAGACATGAATGGAGAAAAGTTTACTGAATGGTTTACCTCAATGTTGTGTAGCCTCCCTGAACCATCTATTATAATTATGGACAACGCCCCATACCACTCGATGCAAATTGACAAGCCACCTGCCCAATCCCAAAAGAAAGCTGATATCGTCGCATGGCTTCGTAAAAATGGCGTAGATGCAAACATGAATATGTTAAAAGCGGAATTAGTACGTCTTTTAAAAGAAAACAAACCAACCAAGATCCGATACGTCATTGACGAAATAGCATTAGAACATGGGCACAGAGTTATACGGTTACCGCCTTACCATTGTGAGTATAATGCGATTGAGTTGGTGTGGGCTCAAATTAAGGGATATGCTGCAAGACACAATACAGAACCCCCATTTACCACAAAAAAAATGCTAAAATTATTAGAAGAAGCTTGTGAACATGTGACTAAAGGAGACTGGGAAAAGGTTGTGAATAGAACTGTTAAATTAATAAGGGAAGATTATGAAAGAGATGTGAAAATAGATAATATTATAGAAAACGAACATATAATTATTAATGTAGGTGATGATAGCAGTGACGACAGTGAAAATAGTAGTATGGACGAATCTGATTAATTATGGCCTTTTGTGGCACCTTTTTTGGTATCTTTTGTATTCATATGTTTCTTGTGTGCATATAAAGTATGTATATTCATTTTCATTCAAATATTCAGTTCGTTCAAATAAATTAAATAAACATATACATTTTTGTTTTATTAAACCTATTTAATCAGGTACAAAAACAAAACTTAATTGTTTTTTGTTCGAGAATAAATTGACATTCCACATCACTATTGTAATGTGTCAAACCGGCCATCATAACGTGCCGCTAGTGTAGGAACTTAATTATTAAATAGTAACTTGGTATCTAGTAAATAGATACAACTATTGGTTTGTGATGAATTAAAATAATATTGTTCAGATTACACTTGCAAAAAACTGCTAAGTAGAAATTATATTTGAGAAGGGCCTCAATACCTATTTATTATGAAATTTTATTAAATTACCCTGATATATTATCTAAAGTTAAATAATTAATTATGATAATGTTTTTTTTGTGGTTTTTAGTGATCCCACTCCTGATGATCGTTTCGGCGCAAAATGGCTTCCCTTTACTTTGGAAAATGAGGAGTACTTGGACATCGGAGAAGTTCTTGAACCAAAAACATTTCCGGATAAGGAAGAAGTAGATTTCTGGGAAAGCATCTTCGAAGAGTTTTTACCGCATTATGTGCCTTAAATTGTAATTAATTTATTCTTGTTTATTATTCTGAACACATTGTCGCAGATATCAACTAGTATTCGAGATCAGGTTCTTAAAAATCCTTCGGGAAATTTTTGATTTTTCAGGATCAACAAACACTCTTACTTGCCTTACTACTCATTCTTACGGGTATCCTTACTCATAGGCAAGAATATATTAAATGTGTTGTTTGTTGGTTTGTCCTTCAATCACACAGTAGATGGATCCATTTTTTATTGGGGATCTGGAGAGTAAAATAGGCTTTTAATCCCCGAAAAACAAAGGATTCTTTTGTAGGGTGGAGGAAACTTTACCTAAATCCGCGCGGAAGAATTCGTGGGCAAAAGATAGCTACAAGGTAAGTAAAGGAAGTAGGTAAGAAGAAAGGTAAAGCTTCGAAAAGGGTCATTAAGTCTACCGGGGATGCAAGAACTGGCTTCTACCTTGGCAAAAAAATTAGTTTAGCCATCAAAAGGACGTAATGCCTTGCAGCATTGCTCCTTTGCATGGCCGAACTTGGATACTACGTCGCTCTGCGGTGACATGGATGAGGTCTTATATTTATTTCAGTTTTAATTTTAGAAGTAACTATAGCTAATTATCACAGGCATCAGCATGCCTGCGACTGTTTTTAGGGTTCCATACCAAAATGGTAAAAATGGAACCCTTATGGTGAGACTTTCTCCGTCCGTCTGTCCGTCCGTCGGTCACAGTCGATTATTTCAGTAACTATTAAAGCTATCGACATGAAATTTGGCATAGTTGTGTATAATAGTGGCCCAACATCATTGGAATAAAGAAAAATCGAAAATTATTTTTAGTTTTATTAAAAAAAGGGGGTAAATCGGGGGTTTGAAATTTCAAAGTAAAATAACTATATCGAGTGGGGTTATCATATGAAAGGCCTTTACTTGTGCATTCTAAAACAGTTTTTTATTTATTTCTATATATTATAATAGTTTTTGATTAATCGGCCAAAATGTTGAAAAAAATACCGTTCCCCCCCTTATCGCCGAAGTTTACCAATCAAAAAATCTGAAATAATTATGGTCAATAGAAGTTTATGTATATTTTACAGGAAAAATAAAAGCAACGCGAAAATTATTTTAGTTTGATTAAAAAAGGGGGAAAATCGGGGGTTTGAAATTTCAAAGTAAGATAACTATACCGAATGGGGTATCATATGATAGGCCTTTACTTGTGCATTCTAAAACAGTTTTTTATTTATTTCTAGATATAATAGTTTCTGATTAATCGGCCAAAATGTCGAAAAAAATACCGTTCCCCCCCCCCCCCCCCCCTTATCTCCGAAGTTTACCAATCGAAAAATCTGAAATAATTATGGTCAATAGAGGTTTATATATATTTTACAGGAAAAATAAAATCAACGCGAAAATTATTTTAGTTTAATTAAAAAAGGGGGAAAATCAGGGGTTTGAAATTTCAAAGTAAGATAATTATACCGAGTGGGGTATCGTATGAAAGGCCTTTACTTGTGCATTCTAAAACAGTTTTTTATTTATTTCTATATATAACAGTTTTTGAGTAATCGGCCAAAATGTCGAAAAAAATACCGTTCCCCCCCCTTATCTCCGAAGTTTACCAATCGAAAAATCTGAGATAATTATGTTCAATAGAGGTTTATGTATATTTTACAGGAAAAATAAAACTAACGCTGAAACTAGCATAGTTTTTTTTATATTAACAATAAACCGCTACAAACAAAGTTAACGATAAATAAGCAAATTAATATAATATTATCGTTTTACTTTTACTTTTGGAGTATGGAACCCTCGGTGCGCGAGTCCGACTCACACTTGGCCGGCTTTTTTTTAAAATCACTCGGAAACTCTTTGATTTTCTGGGATAAAAAGTAGCTTAAATGTCACTGTCTAGTTCCTCTACTATACAAAAATCACGTCGATCCGTAGCTCTGTTACGGCGTGATTGGAAAAACCAACAAACAAACACTTTCGCATTTAAAATATTAAGTACTAGCTGATGTCCGCGACTTCGTCTGCTTAGATTGAGATGAAAAACTAATTTTCAGGATAAAAAGTAGCCTATGTCACTCTCCAGTAGGTACTTACTCAAGTATACCCATGCAAAAAATCACATCGATCCGTAGCTCTGTTGCGGCGCGATTGAAGGACAAACCAACAAACAAACACACTTTCGCATTTGTATGAAGTATGATTCAATATTACCTAATTGTTATACCTAACTTTATAAAAAACTTGAGTCATTTATAGAAGATGGAAATAGAACTGAACCGAAGTAAGAACCGTAGTCAAGAAGTGTATGTAGTGGTGTAAGGGGCTGTGAGAGTGCTCTAGCAAGTGCGGTGACGTCATTCAGAGGAGAGCGTTGCGGACTGCGCATTTGGCAGACCGCGGATATTATGCTGAAAATTATTCTCCAAGCAATAAAAGCCTCAATAGCGTTAAAGGTGCGGACTGAAACTGAAAGGTCGCAGGTTCGAATTCCACCCGTTGCACTATTGCAGTACCTACCCACTCCTAGCACAAGCTTTCCGCTTAGTTGGAGGGGATAGGAGGATATTAGTCAACTTTAATTTGACTAATATTCTTAAAAAAAAATAGTTTTACCAACTACAGTAAAATAAGCGGTAATTTTGATAGCAGCGAGCGAGTAAATCCTACTTCCTACTAATCCTACTAATATTTTAAATGCAAAAGTTTATATTAAATAAAGCAGTGATAGCCGGTTATAGGTTAGGACTGTGGTCTCCTATTCGGGAGGTCGCAGGTTTGATCCCGGGCACGCACCTCTGACTTTTTGGAGCTATGTGCGATGGAGCTATGTGATATGGGATTAAATATCACATGATTTAATGGTGAAGGAATGTACATCGTGAGGAAACCTGAACGCCTGAGAGTTCTCTATAATGTTCTCAAAGGTGTGTGAAGTCTGACAATTATTATAAATGTGAAAGTTTGTGAGGTTGGATGGATGTCTGTTACTCCTTCACGCCACAACGAATGAACCGATTTTTCTGAAAGGAATGGAGATAGGTCACACCCAGGATTAATACATAGGCTACATTTTATCCCGGAAAATTAAAGAGCTTCCGCGGGAATTAACCTTAATCTAGTAAATAATAAAATATTTTTGAATAAGTTGTTTTCATTTATTCATCTCGATTCTCGGCCAATTACTGGTCTACTATTGGGCACAGGTCTCCTTTCAGAGAAGATTTTGAGCCATTTCAGAACTTGACGCACCTTTGGTAAACTCTTCGACGATTCAAAAGCATTTGTAAAAAACTTTATTTGAATAAAAACACTGTTGGCTAAATAATTATGATGACCAATAAAACCATTCAATAGGCTAGTTTTTATCCCGGAAAATCAGAGTTCCCACAGGTTTTTAAAAACTGAATCCACGCGGATGAAGTCGCAGGCATCAACTAGTTTGGTAATAAGTAAGAAAAAAAATATTTTTCACATGGGTAAAGGATAAATAACCCCTATGCCTACTTCACTTCACTTCTACATAACCTCTGGCTTGTCGTATAGGCCTCTATACTAGGTATACATATATACGAGAGGAGGCTCTCACGTCGCTCGCCTGTATGACTATGAATACGGATTTTCAGAATTTAATATTTGTCTCTACCCTTGCGTAAACATGTCATAACTTATCGTGTACATGCTTCCCGTATTTATAGCGTAAAGGTGGCAACATACTTAGCATCGCAAGGCTTTGTAATCCGTATTTTCCTTTAAGTTTTTATACTTAAAGCTTGTGTTAGGAGTGTGAACCTTCAACCTTTCAGTTTTTAGTCCATACCTTTAACCATTGGGCTATTGAGAATTTAAAACACTTTGATTCACAGTGGTTATCTGTTGCATTAGAAAAGACTAGCTGATGCCCGCGATGCCGAAAATCCCTCGGGAACTCTGATTTTCGGGATAAGTAAAAAAGTAGCCTATAATACTCTCAAGGTCCTTAACTATACCCATGCAAAATATCACGTCGATCCGTAGCTCTGTTACGGCGTGATTGAAGGACAAACCAACAAACAACCAAACACACTTTTGCATTTATAATACTAGTATGATTTCGTCACGGGTTCGATATCCGGCTGAGTCAAGGATTTTATGATTCCTAAATTAGTTCAAGTTCCTATGATTCCTAAATTAGTTCAAGTCTGGTGAGAAGCTTTGGACTTAGCTTGTTCCCGCTGTTCCCTGGTGGCCAGGTAAAGCCGTAATTTAAGCCGTTTAAAAGCTGTTTTAAGTTTCGTTACGATACCGCGAAGAAATCTCTAAAGCTCTAATGTAAAATTTTCCTCCAACCATCAGATGAGTCTGAGGTAATGTGCCAACAACGAATAAGAAGACGCTACCGTTTGGGATAGTTTATTTTTATACGCAGCAAGCAAGGAGAATTTGCCTAAACTAGTGCCATAATCACGTTATTATGGCACTAGTTTAGGCAAATGCTCTTTGAAGTTAGCCTCCCAAAACTCAACGTCGTCCTGTTCGGGGAAGGACCCTGGCACCAGCTCCTCACCAATGTCCAGATAGTCCTGATTCTCTATCGTGTACGGAACCCATTTCGCACCCAAACTGTCATCGGGAGTTGGGTTACTGAAAGAAAAAGTTGGAATTATTAAGACGTCATAGCAAAATTACTTGTTACCCGTAAAACGAAGCCTGCACTGAAAAGTATAGAATCTGTAGAGCTCTATCTGGGTGGTTAGACGTCATCGAATGAATCCTTGTATACAAATTACAAGCGAAGCAAGACCGAGATGAATGGCAGTCTCTAAAAGGCTGTTGCAGAAACGCCGGGTTATCCTTTTAACCCAGAGTTAGTTGCTGCTTTGGCAGATGTCGTGTAAAGCTTCTGTCAAAATTACAAATTTATTCCTGGGTTAAACCTAACCCGGCGTCTCTGCAAGCGGGCCTAAATTAATATCAATTCAAACGGAAATCAAAACAATCCGTTTCGTCTAATTTATATTAATAATTAATTTAAATTAAACGGAGTTATCTAATTTATTAAATGATGAAAACATAAAATAGAAATCAAATAATATTTGCACCCACACAGGGGCGAACTCTTTATACAAGCCAAAAAGCCCGGCATGCCTTAATATCAGCTCGATATTATTAGGCATATTAATAACTTAATCTCGACAAGTGTATTTATAAAATCGGCCAAGTGCGAGTCGGGCCTCGCTCTTTTAGGGTTCCGTTAAAAAAAATTAAATAAAAATATTTCCATGTACCCATGGAAATATTTTAATTTAATTTTTTTAATTTAATTTAATTTTTATTATTTGTTGTTATAGCGGCAATAGAAATACATAATATGTGAAAATTTCATCTGTCTATCTATTACGGTTTACGAGATACAGCCCGCTGACAGACGGACGGACGGACAGCGTAGGCTTAGTAATAGGGTCCCGTTGGTACCCTTTGGGTACGGAACCCTAAAAACTAGTAAAAGACGATATAAATAAAAGACAATATATCACGTACAAAACTAAATAAGTTGTAAATGTAATTATGTCTAGTAGTAGTATTTCTTCTGTTCTGTGAACTTCTGTGTGCTTTATTGAGTTTGTCGAGACAACATAAGTAAAGAAGACGGAAGCACCTGGCTTGCCTATCTTCGAAGTCTACGGCACGCCACTACACCCACATATCATAACATCTTAATGTCTGAAGGTTGGGTATCAAACTGGGACTAATAAAGACTGTATGATAAGACTGTTATTTCATGGCATCAGGACGTATTACCTACTTCTTCGGTGTACCTATGTTAAACAAGTAGGAATAATAGTCCCAAGACAAAATTGATTACGTTAAACTAATCACTTCACTCACCCATATTTAGCAAAGTTAGTCCACAACGTCGTTACTTGGTCAATCATTTTAAATGTGTTTGAATTCATATCGATTTCCTGACCAAACCCTGGCAGTGCCGGAAATAGATATGGCAGGTCATCAGCATGTGCCACCACTGGTCTATTGTTAAACAAAGTGTCTACCCCCGTCAATTGAGCGAAAAGATTTAGCTCCGATTTGCATGTAAATTTGTACAAGTAATTTTTCTCTTGACTAGTTTTAGCTATTATTTTTTGGAGTGCAATTATTCCGTAAACAAAAACTTCCATATTAAAATAATTCAACATTTCGTCCAAAGTTTCTTTAGATGCAACTTCGTCTCCTAAATAGCGTTCTTTGAATCTCTCACCGATTTCCATTTGAGTAACTAATGTCGTGTTGGTAGTATGAGGTTCAGGAACGAAGAATTCTGTGAACTTATTAGCTTGCTCAAAAATACTATTCGCATCGGCACCGGTTGCAAAATAGAGCACCCCTTCGTCTTCAGTGTAACCGTTCATGATCTGAACACCTTCGTGTATACCATCGCGTAGAACGTCGTATGGATGCCCGTAGAAGAATCTTTCAATATCACCGAATTGTCTCTCCGAAACTATACCAAAATATACATTTGGAGATATTTTTGCCCATTGGATATAAGTAACTGTGATTTGTTTTGAAATTAGATTTTCAACTGGTTGGGATTTCAAGCACTCATAAATCTCTTTATCATCTTTGGAACCACATCCCAGTTCTCCAGCAAGAGCCTGCGCTCTATCTCGTGCTCGGAACGTGTTTGGCCACCAACATGTGAGAGCCCCACTCTGTACTATAGCTCTTTTAAACAAACCTTTACTCATTGGTGAAACAAGATGAAAGGAAACACTGGCACCTCCAGCACTTTCTCCAAAAATTGTAATATTATCAGGATCTCCACCGAATCTTTGGATATTTTCTTTGACCCATCTCAGAGCTGCCACTTGGTCTTTCATACCTGCATTTCCAGGGATGTCTTCCGTGTCGAGCGAAAGGAAACCTAAGACCTCAAGTCTGTAGTTCAAGGTGACTAGGATGACTTCTTTCCTCATGAGGTATTCAGGACTTTGTTGATCGTCATCGCCGCTGCCACTTACAAATCCTCCGCCATGTATCCAAACCATGACTGGTAATGATTTTATTGGTGCAATATTCGGGGTGTAAACGTTGAGATACAAACAATCTTCACTGCCTGTAGGCGGTCGGGTTTCGTTTGTGAACATTTCGTATTGATAACACTTTGGTGCGTGCTCTTTTGCATTGCGAACTCCGGCCCATGGCGTTTTAGGTACAGGCGCCTGAAATAATTGATTTATAGAGGTAAGTATTGATAATAAAAATTTAAATTTTCATACAAGAATGTTCTAAGCTGCTTTATATGACGTTAGCATATTATTTTAAGGCCATAAATTTTATTTTATTTTTAATATATAAAAACTAAACAACAGGTATTTAGTATTTACCAATCTTGACGCAAATTGGCAAAGAGTTAGCTTAAATTGCAGAGAAGGGCATATTCCAAGGGACTACTCCGGGTACATATTAATAAGCTACTTTTTATCCCGAGAAAGCAAAGAATTCTTACGGGATTTGGTCAAACTTAAGTCAACGAGGACATAGTCACGGGCTTTGTTATTGAATCTATAGGCACCTAATATACAAAAGGTTTTGATCTTTGATTTTGATTGAACCTAAATCATTATAATGAAGCCGTGAATAATTAAGTTCATTACCTTAAACCTTAAATCTCCAACAGGTGGCTCCGCATAGGGAATGCCCTTGAAGCTGAAATAGGGACTTCCGAAGCGATTCCTCACGACATCTCCCTCCAAGATTCCCTCTTTGACCGTGACTTGAATTGCGAGAAGTTTCCATATCAAAAAGAACGCTAAATTGAAGAGATACATGATCCTTAACAATTTACAAACAATATATTGTTTGCCACTTTCAATTTATCAAAGTGGCCAGCTAATTTTACAACGCTTTCTCGTGAATTCAAAGGGGTTTTAAAAAGGCTATCTATGAAGCTTTGATGAACACTTCAAAAGTTATATCGTTAGAAAACTGGTACTAATTAAAGCAAAGCAAAATATATCACTGGTTTTAGGAACATTAATAACGATCAAATGAGCACAAAAAGAATGTTTGTTACATAATACTCACTCTTATCGTTAGTACTAGCACGCGAGTGAGACAAAGTCATTTCCTTGAGATGTGACGATACATTATCTTTTGCATCTCTTATATTTTTATCAACTGCTTCGTCAGTAACAGGATGACACTATCATATTCAGCCGCAATCTCGATATTGATCTAAAATAACTGATTTTGTATGATTTTATGTATTTTCATCAACGTAAAATGAGTCTTATCCGAGCGTTGGCAGATTTTCAATATAAAAAAAACCGGCCAAGTGCGTGTCGGGCAACGCGCAGTGTAGGGTTCCGTAGTTGAAAGTCTCAAATATTATTGCTGACCTAGGATAGTGCTTTTATTTTATTTATGAATATTGAATGCATTTTGAGTTCCATGGTTTAAATACTATAGTATACTACAAAATATGCAACTTACACTACGTGTAATACCTAACTTTGAAAAACAGATATAACACCTTAACTAATAACCCCTATGATGATTGGCGTGATTGATATTTATACCCTTGTCAAATTACAGATTTCTAGTACCAATAGTTTCTGAGCTAAACCGCGGACGGACAGCCAGACAGACAGACAGACAGACAGACGGACGGACATGGCGAAACTATAAGGGTTCCTTGTTTACTACGGAACCCTAAAAACTGTCAGAACGTATCGACGTTGGTGAAATCGGTATTAAATGTTCTAAAAGCTTTCTTAACAATTGAAACACTACATTTACTGATAGAGCTCTACGGCCAGGTAAGTATGTGCGAGTCAGACCCGCATACGAAGGGCTCCGTACCATCGTACAAAATTTATATATAGGTACGGAACCCTAAAAAGGAACATAAAGCATCTAATAAAATAGTTAATCTCTATTCACTGGTATAACAAGTTATGCAGGCATCATTAAGGATGATTATGTATACGGGTCTTACGGGTTTCTAAACTAATACGACAAACTAGGCTAATGGCATTCTAATTGTGCCAGTAGAAATATCATCTTCACAGGTTTTCATAAAAATCTTTACTTGAAAGTGACCAGTTTAAGAAATTAATCAAAATACTGACTAATTTGTGATTAACTCACGTCCAACTCGGTATTTTGATGAATTTCTTAAACGGGTCACTTTCAAGTAAAGATTTTCATATAAACCTGTGAAGATGATAATTCTACTGGCGCAATTGGAATGCCATTAGCCTAGTTTGTCGTATTAGTTTACAAAATGGGAAAAACCAAATTAAATTTGAATTTCGCCGGCAGAATCGTGTAACAGAATAGAATAGAATAGAAATGTTTTTTATTCAAATAAACTTTTTTACAAGTGCTTTTGAATCGTCGATGAGTCTACCACTGGTTCGGAATGCCGTTCCTGCCGAGAAGAACCAGCAAGAAACTCGGCAGTGCTCTTTTCAAAACAAGTTTACAATTCAATAGAATAGTTATACAGTTTAATTACCACCTACTGTCTCATGAATCGCTGGAACGAATTATATCCACGCTTTTTTGTCATTTATATAGTCTTCAAATTTATAATATGCTTTTTTCATGCTGCTTGCTTGCTTGCTTATTTCATGTATAATCCACCTTAATGCACGCCGGCGGGTGAGATAGCTCGCCTCGCTCGGAGGGCGCTCTCTGAGGGTCAAAAGCCCATTGCAGCCTCTTGGCGATGAGAGCCTCTCTGATAACAGCTTGTGAACATTTAGATGCGCTACGCCGATAGCGGCGTCTAATCGCGGGCTATGATAATATGGAGATTATCGTTTCTTCATAAGTTTGATACCTACTTGAATACCATATTTTTTATTTAATCCAATCACTGTTTACAAACAAGTAATAATTATAGAAAAATAAATTTAAAAAATTTTAAAAAAGAATTTTTTTTGTACCCCAATTCACCTAAACCAAGCATGAAAATAATTGAAGTAATTTCCTATGCATTTATTGTGAGTGTACATAAAACATAGTTAACTACGGTTAAAATTTAAGTTAAAAGTTAGAACAAGGGCGGTTCTACGCGAGAGGCGTTATTTTAAAAACGCTAGAGACTCATTTCGCATATTAAATGGTGAGTGACCGCCCGTATATACGTTATATTAGAACTAAATTAATGAGCCATTCTAAGTAGGTACGTTTCAAAGTTTTCTGGTATGATACCGACAGGATATTATTATTATCCTAGCTGGCCCGACAGACTTGTCCTGTCTTAGATGTGAATATTCAATTGTAATTCATAATTTACATAGACAATTCTTTTCTTACAAAAAAATAAAACAGATACAGCTGTTTTATTTTTTTGTAAGAAAATTGCTAAATTCACATTCACCAAACGTGCGAACTGTCAAACTCGCCAATTAAACGAGGGCTAAATTGGACATTTTAACAGTTTTTGTATTGGCAATCTGTCAAAATGACAAATTACTATTAGTCAATTCGTCTATTAGAGTTTACTTGGGAATGGCGCGGCCTGAGTGTTTATCGTCGTTTCAACCCATAAAACTCCACCCACGCGCCGCTGGACTCACAGGTCTCATCATCTCATGTATCGGAATTGTGCCACTTGTATCCGGATTATTCCTATCTGTCCCCCTGATTTGTCCCCTCAGGCGGACAGATAGGAATAAAAAGTTCGATCTGTTCTCCTGTTATTAACGAGGGGAGCGATCAAACTTATTAATAGAATAGAATATAAATGTTTTTTATTCAAATAAACTTTTTTACAAGTGCTTTTTAATCGTCGATGAGTCTACCACTGGTTCGGAATGCCCTTCCTGCCGAGAAGAACCAGCAAGAAACTCGGCGGTTGCTCTTTTCAAAACAAGTTTACAATTCAATAGATACTATGCTACGAGTACGTATGCAGTGATTTCCTGAGTGAGTAATTCCTGTCTGTCCCCCCGATGTTTTTTTAGGGGGACAGATGGGAATAAAAAGTTCGATCTGTCCCCCTGATACCGACGAGGGGAAAGACGCGGCGGGGGACTTTGTTTTATAATATGTAGTGATAAAATAAAACTATATAATACAGTTATCCGCCATATTGGATTGAATACCAATCAGAGCTATACGTCACATATATCTTCAAACTTTGACAAACTACTATGAAAGAACATAGAGGTGACGTCACGACCAACGCCCATGATACCTTCGAGCGTTTTTGCGTGAATTTTAAAACTAAATTGAAATAACCATTTTATTACCTTTTTTTGCTGAAATAAGATATTTTTTCAAAAAAAAAATTATAATTCCGAATATCATCTAACAGTTTCAAAGTCGGTCATGATGCCTATTTCTAGTTTCTAACTTAGATCCAAATAGTAGCCAAACAAAAAGCTATAAAACATCGAATAAAATTAATCATAATAATAACAGTATGGAAGTTCTAGTGAACGTACCGAGATTGTTTTATTAACTTTGCTCTACGAGTGAGCAAAGTTTTAATAATTTCATCTTCCGCACGAATACATATTGGTATAACCTACTTACCTACTTGCTTCGTGCTTTTGTTAACTGTACCTAGTTACATATATTGGTGCGCGAAACTTTATGATTAAGTTTATATTACTATGGAGGGATGCACTAGATTTTACTGAAAAAAAAACATCAAATCTTAGATAACGACTGGAATATTTAGATCTAAGTTTCTGTCGTAAAACTATACATAGTAAGTATTTATATCTGGCACCGGAAAGCGCAGTGTTGGCAGACCCCCCCGTTAGTGCAAGTAACTAAAATTATTGAAATCACTAGTTGAAATCTGACAATAGATATTTTTTGGCACTTCCTGCGTCCTTATAATAATAATATTAGTTCCAGAGACACTCATGTGTCAAATGTATGGCGCTTCAAGGGTCAGCTAGTCCAGTGTTATAGAGGTCAGAGCTTTACTTTTTGCTTAATTGGGAAATATTGGCCATGTTAAATGGCAAATAATTATTTAAAAAAAAAGTAGGTATGTCTCGCTTTGTCTGTCTGTGGTCTGTCTCAAGTCCAGGCCAAATCAAAGCACGCTCTAAAGATCTCAGCCTTTATTTATGCCATCGCTTTTAGGTATCCATATTTCATTTTGGAGTGCAGAACCCAGAATACACGAAACAATCGTGATATAAATCATTAAATCGCGATTCTACAATAGAATAGAAGCATAAAACATAGATAAATAGAACAAAGGCTTTATGATCGCCTGGCAACCCAGCAACGCGCACTAAGTAGTTGGTTCGATGGAGCTCGAACATGACGGAATAGAATATTCCACCAGAGATATCGCTTCATACAACCGTGCTGTGATAGGTACACAGTACTACAATGTATTTTTCTTCGATTTCGGTATATTAAAGTGCTTACACAAGTCAAGTCTGAAAGAAATAAGGTAGGTAAACCTACAGTATTGCGTAGGATCTAGTTAACAAGAATAATTAAACGTCATTAAAGTTAAGTAATTGGCTTTTGGCACTTACTAAGTCCTAAATAAATGTCCCACGCGCGGCGTGCTATGCTTTGTGAGTAGGCAAACCCAACGTGCGATTATTTCTAGGAAAATCGCATTTATTTGATAACTTTTTTTAAAAGCACGCCACGCCACGCGTGGTGGGCTAAGGCCTAAAACCTTCTCATAATAGAGAACTGTGCTCAGTAGTTGACAACCCATCGAAGGGCGATGGGTTGAGATTAATTTAAAACACATTTTAAGCTGTCGAAATCGTATCATTAATCGATTATACATTTATCATAAACGAGACACGCGTTCTTTAATTTAATTCGTTTGTAACAAATATTAAGTTGTGTTGTTTAACAAAGTATAATTTGTCTTGTAAAAAAAACAGATGAACAAATATTTCTTTCATTTATCTCATCCTCTTGTAACATCTCTACCAAAATAGGTGTAGTAAGTACATTTGCGCGTCGCGCTGTGTAGAAAGTTTGCCTCTGTTCGGTTGTTTGCTCGCGTGGGACGAGGTTGCGGAGTGCGGAGAAATAAATTTATAAAATTCCGACGTCCTCCCATTCCACACAAATTGGCTCCAACACCAGCGCTATGCATTTGACTTGCAAGTATAACCAAAGGCTCCATTGATATACGAAACCTGAACGACAATCACGCCAAAGTAATGGGTCTCGCGGTTCTTTAGTTATTTGATACTGGATGGTATTTAAACCATCCTGTATCCAACAAAAATGATTAACGATTTTACACCGGGAAACGCAACGTTGGAAGACGAAGGGGCCCCATTAGGTGCACATTCTCCTAACGTCTCAATACTGAGTGCAGGTATCATTTGCGCGAATTGCATGCACGCTTGCAATTCGCATTGGGCCAGCGTGGTGTAAGCACCACACTGGCACAATGCGAATTAGTAGACTTCACCTTTGAGAACATTATGGAGAACTTTCAGGCCCCTGTCGGAGGACCCACAACTTCAGACGAATTTCAGAGAGCTGCTGTACGCTTCACAAGATTGAGGCATATTATACATATTTAAGTCCCATGTTAAAGGCCTATGTGTTACAGTGGTCGCAATAATCACATATCGTTGTAATACAGCGTTGTATTTCTCTAAAAATGTTTGTTTATTATTAAAAAAAAATCCTGTCTCCTCCAGATAAGTGGACAGCTTGCGCTAGGAGTGGGTACGACAATAGGGAAACGGGCGAGGATCGAACCTGCGTCCTATCAGTTTTCAGTCCGCACCTTTAACCGTCGCGTTGGGCTATTGAGGATTGCTACAGCATGACGAAAGCAATCGGCGTGATTGCCCGATACTCGCTCGCTGTTGGCTAAAATGCATTGTCGCAGAAAGAACGCGGTAAATTCAGCCAATCACCACAACTGACTGTAGCAATCATTGAAGCATAACAAAATCGGTCTGCATGGAAATAATAGGAACTTTATGATACAACATGTCTAATAGTTTCGTATCTTCGTGCTGTATTGTGTAGCGGAGTATTTACTGGAGAAGCGGATTCCGCCGTAGCTCGTTGTTGTGACACAAAGGTTGCGCTCGTTTGGTATTCCGTTGAACGAAGAACAAGCCCGGACCAGCGGATGACGTGATGACAGCTTGACGCAGCGTGACGGCAGAGATTTGACCGCACTACGACGTGCTTTATACTTTTTTTTAAGCTATTGCATAGCTTTTATCGCGGGCTTTGAACTAGGACAAACAGTTTGAGCGCGGCGACCGAATCAAGAGATTCCGTAACGAAAATAAACCTAACACCGTCGTTCAGTAAGCGTTCAACATTATAGAGGTTCACAAGTAGCTCTGTTTGGCGCAGTGGGCGAGCGGCCGCTTTCTTTACGGTGTCGCAGATTCGAATCTCACTCGCGAAGTAGTGACAGTGCGCTTTTCTTGTTTGTTTGTTTTTTAATTATTTCTTTGCATTTAATTTTTATTATGCAAAAAAAAATATTGCATAAATATTATAATTGCATAAGTTGATAAAAAATGCTATGCAATAGCTTTACCGCGGCAGTCCCCGAGTGCCACACGTATTTTTTTTTAAAGAATATCAGCCAAGTTGAAGTTGACTCATATCCTCCTCTCCCCTCCAAATAAGCGGAAAGCTTCTGCTAGGAGTTGGTAGGACAATAGTGCAACGGGTGGGATTCGAACCTGCGACCTTTCAGTTTTCAGTCCGCACCTTTAACCGTTGGGCTATTGAGGCTGGTATTTTGGATATTCAGTAGGTAATATTCAAGCTTAGACTGAAGACAAATGTCAAGTCTTAGTCATGTCTTATAAAATAAAATGAGTATTTGAATATTATAATATTCAAATACTCATTTTAGTATTCAAATTCAATTTTAGTATTCAATATTATAATATTCAAATACTCATTTTAGTATTTAATTCCATGCGCATTAACATGGGTAGCCTAAGTATGTCACGCTCTCTTTAAACATTTCTGTGGTGGTGTCGTGTGGTGCGGGTTGTTACGTTCATTCAAATATGGTTGAGCGAAGCAACGGCTGGGTCATGCGTCATGCTCGTGTACGGGTGCCACCGGCAGGAATGCATAGCTTAGTATCTTTTGTATTGTGAGCTTGTTTTGAAAAGAGCAACCGCCGAGTTTCTTGCTGGTTCTTCTCGGCAGGAAGGGCATTCCGAAGCAGTGGTAGACTCATCGACGATTCAAAAGCACTTGTAAAAAAGTTTATTTGAATAAAAAAATATTTCTATTAAGTATATTCTATTCTATTAAAATTTTTGTCAGTATTTTTTAGTAATTTTCTATAATCTAGATTGTCTAGCTCTCTTCGTAAGGTGTCAGTCTTGAGAAAGAAAGTGCCAAGAAAACTCCATGACAACTCGTCTTTACAAGCTTTTATTTGACTTGCAATGTATGTATAAATTAGATCATGTATGTATAAGTAAATCGGATGACAATGCAATATTATTGTAACAAGTAACTGACCTGATGATGGAGCTGGAAGATGTCTATCGGAACTCTGTAATAAGACGACGTCAACCCTATCAAATTCGAACTCGTTTGATTGGTCTTGACGAGTACTTTGGTCCTAAATGATATCCAGGGTCTGATGATGAAGCCGGAAGGTGTTTTTAGCAGTTCTGTTGTAAAAAGACGTAAGTTAACTTCTTTCTGATAAAAAATGCTTTTTAAAACCACTCGTTGATTCAATACCTATACTACAGCTGGCAACTAAATTGGTAGTAAATCTACCTCAAAGGCATACGACTGGCGTGCCTGCAGCAATTACCGCCCTCGCCGCACCTTGGTCTGTGGCAGCGGGTGAATGATAATGAATAGCTGCCTTATTAGCCGATGCATACTTTATCATCTATATACGAACCACAGAAATATGTCAAGTTTGTATGGAAAATGGGCGGAGCACGCGTGCATGCAATAGGTATAGTGAAACTTTTTCTTCATCGACCGATAGACGTCCACTGCTGGACAAAGAATATAATAGAAATATTTTTTATTCAAATAAACTTTTTACAAGAGCTTTTAAATCGTCTGACTATACCATTGGTTCGGAATGCCCTTCCTGCCGAGAAGAACCAGCAAGAAACTCGGCGGTTGCTCTTTTCAAAACAAGTTACAATACAATAAATATCTACTAAAAATGCAATATACCTATCTTAAGATGGGCAGACATAAAGTAGCCCCATTCCCGCCGGTGGAACCCGTTCACGAGCATGACGCATGACTCAGCCGTTACTTCGCTCAACCATATTTGAGGAAAAGATCAAAATTCTAAATTCAAAATTTAAAATTATTTATTTCATGTAGGCCAACCTGTGGCTCTTATGACACGTCAAGATTCTACCACCGGTTCGGAAAGCGGATTCTGCTGAGAAGAGCTGGCAAGAAACTCAGCAGTTGCTCTTTTCAAAATAATCATTTTTCAATATTGATAAGTAGTTATTATATTGTAATAAGTTTTTAGACTATCTTATGGACAGCTGGATGCCAAGCTGATTTAACCCGTGCATCTTTGTTAGAATAGAGTATAATATTTCCACAATGAGGGGAAGTTCCAAGAAAAAAAAAACGTACTACAATTCAATTCATGTTAAGACAGTAATTATAGTAATTATAGTAACTTCTTCTTCATCGACCGATAGACGTCCACGGCTGGACAAAGGTCTCTTGCATAGACTTTCACAGGCCTCAGTCTTGCGCCGCCTGCATCCAGAAGCTCACTACGCCTGGTCTGATAGCTACGGTCCACCAAATGGAGGGTCTACCAAAACTGCGCTCTAAGATACCGGATGCAATGGGCACATAGTTCGAAGACCCTATAGTCGTTTAGGTACCAAGACGCTAGAAAGGTGAACTTGTAACGGAAAGCTCCGTGTTGGAAAACGAAGACATCAAACGTAGGCTGGGTACATACGCCGCAAGTCCGTGGCTTGTGGATTTCCCTACTAGAGACTGAATGTCCAGCTGTCCGCATCTAAGCTGTCGGCTAACAGATGTCGGCACCTTACATCCATCATTGGGTAGGTAGCCCAGGTGTATAATATGGCAAAGTATTTTATTTAGGAGTACTCCCCTATTAATATTTTCCGGGAAAAGTAGATAATAACCTAAATTTTAAATTTTAAACGCCCGCGCCACTTTTGTAGTACCTATACAATTTTTTGTTGATTTAAAAAAAAATTGCTCCACCGATTTCGATAAAATTGAAATAGGAAATGAAACAAAAAGAATTTTCCAAATCGGTTCACGCATCTTCGAGTAATCGGTGAGCATTATTTAAAAAAAAATTAAGTGGCACTCGGGGACTGCCGCAGTAAAGCTATTGCATAGCATTTTTTATCAACTTATGCAATTATAATATTTATGCAATATTTTTTTTGCATAATAAAAATTATGCAAAAAAAATTAAAAACAAACAAACAAGAAAAGCGCACTGTCACTACTTCGCGAGTGAGATTCGAACCTGCGACATCATACACCATACCATACACCACACCACATAGAGCTACTTGTGAACCTCTAAAATGTTGAACGCTTACTGAACGACGGTGTTAGGTTTTTTCGTTACGGAATTTCATGATTCGGTCGCCGCGTTTAAACTGTTTGTCCTAGTTCAAAGCCCGCGATAAAAGTTATGCAATAGCTTAAAAAAAAGATTCCAAAGCATTGAGAACCTCCTCCTTTTTTGAAGTTGGTTAATAAAACGGAGTGAGATAATGTTATTTATTAAACGGTCAAAGTTGAAATTAAACGGCGGCCGGGAAAGAAATTCCGCCACCTATTATTAGCACAGACGCTCTGTGGAACGGAATTTAGGGATGTGCGTTAGTGTTATCGATACTTTAAAATATTCTGGAATACGAAGTACCTAGCCTATGTCACTCTCCAGCAGGGCTAGCATGGGCAGGAGACAAAAATTATATCCACTGACAAGAGATAAAATTATCTTCAACATGATATTTATAGAAATGGAAATAGTTGCGGGGATAAGTTATTCTACCATTTTATCCACTGAGGATATTTTATCTACCGCTGTGCCCATGTTCGACGGGTGGATAAAACTGAGCGAGGAGAGAAACATTTTACCCTCTCCCCGTGGATATATATGTCCCCTGACATGCGAGCCCTACAGGTCAACTGTAACACGTAGATTCGTAGCTCCGTTGCGGCATATTAGGTAGGTAATATCAATTAACGTTTAATTCCTTGGCTTTTTTAATAGAATAGAATAGAATAGAAATATTTTTTATTCAAATAAATTTTTACAAGTGCTTTTGAATAGTCGATGAATCTACCACTGGTTCGGAATGCCTTTCCTGCCGAGAAGAACCAGCAAGAAACTCGGCGGTTGCTCTTTTCAAAACAAATTTACAATACAGTAAATACTATGCTATATATGAGTGGTAGATTCATTGACCATTCAAAAGCACTTGTAAAAGTTTATTTGAATAAAAAATATTTCTATTCTATTCTATTCTATGCAGTGTTTTCACAATGAGGGAAGTTCCAAAAATGCATACCGACTAACTTCTATCTTAAGATGGGCAGACATAAAGTAGCCCCATTACCGCCGGTGGAACCCGTTCACGAGCATGACGCATGACCCAGCCATTGCTTATATATAATAGGTATCTAGAGTAGTAACTAGTAATGCAGACAAGACCAGTAATAATCTTGAAATCATTGGTTTTTCAACTGATCCTACTAGCAACCTAGCTTCTTCACATAAATGAGACAACAGCGCTAACCAATCCGCCAGGAAGATCGACAACCAGACTATCGATATTATATCGATCTTCTTCTTCTAAGTGCCAACATCCGGTAGGAGATGGATTATTAAGGCCCAATTGGATCTCGTTCACTACTACCTTAAAGAATGATCTTGAGTTCTTATTGAACCACTGGCGAATTCTTAAGCCAGGATGTTCGTTTTCAGCCAGGCCAGGCATTATATCGACCAATTTTTTTACCGATTTCACCGCCATTTCTATCGTTTCTCCAGCTAAGTAAAGGAAAGAGAGTCATAAAATAACGTCAACTTTACGACATCCGCGGCGGGCGCGCGGGTGGGGGGAAGGGGGGGGGGGCTATCTTCCACGCCTTAAAAATGTTGCTGCGGACTTTTTGGACTTCACCACGTCCTACTTTCTAGCTTTTAGTTCGCATCTATTTACTTACTATTTATTTTAACACCTCTATTTTCTATTCCATAAGAGGTAGATATTTATTCGGATATTATTTTAAACGTTTCAATCTATAATATAATAAAAATGTAACAGGTCCAATTCTGTACATTGAAGATATTTTGAAAATTTTTGTTTGAGGGCACTCTATAATCGATACTGAAGCCAAAACAATTTTTTTTTAATTTTTTGTCTGTCTGTCTGTCTGTCTGTATCTTGGCCGCGCATCACGCCTAAACTACTGGACGGATTTAAATGAAACTTGGCATGATTTAAGTTCATACAACGAGGTATAATATAGGATACTTTTTATCCCGAAATTCAGGACGGTTCCTTTGGGAGAGGGGATGAAAGTCAAAATGTGTATTTAGCTGTAATTCATTAAGGCGTATTCCGATTTGATTCATTCTTTTTAGGGTTCCGTACCCAAAGGGTACTAACGGGACCCTATTACTAAGCCTACGCTGTCCGTCCGTCCGTCCGTCCGTCTGTCAGCGGGCTGTATCTCGTAAACCGTTATAGATAGAGAGATGAAATTTTCACATATTATGTATTTCTATTGCCGCTATAACAACAAATAATAAAAATTAAATTAAATAAAAAAAATTAAATAAAAATTTTCCAAGGGTACATGGAAATATTTTTATTTAATTTTTTTAACGGAACCCTAAAAGAGCGAGGCCCGACTCGCACTTGGCCGATTTTTTTGTTAGAAAGCAGGTACTTTAGAGATTGTCCTGTAATTATTTCAAGGTCGTGGGTTTAGTAGTTCAGAAATTATAGACATCACAATCTTCAGTATGTTGTCCAAATAACTTGAACCCCGGAATCTACCAAATACTTTGAATATATGGCTCATCTTAAGCTGGCAAGTACACTTTATCGTAAAGCCATCATGGATAGCCCTATTTTGTCAAAGTCAAACTACTCCAAAGGCGTCAGATATTGTCAAACGTATAAGGTAGGTATGGATGTAATACATCGTATGGAAGTAATATTAGTGTTTTCCTATGCAATTTAATATTCTAATCATCCTTACTAATATTATAAATGCGAAAGTGTGTTGGTTTGTCCTTCAATCACGCCGCAACAGGGCTACGGGTCGAAGCGATTTTTTGCATGAGTATAGTTGAGGACCTGGAGAGTGACATAGGCTAATTTTTATCCCGGAAAATCAAAGAGTTCCCGAGGGATTTTAAAAACTAAATCCACGCGGACGAAGTCGCGGGCATCAGCTAGTCTATAATATAATAAAACTGTAACAGGTCCAATTCTGTACATTGAAGATATTTTGAAAATTTTTATTTGAGGGCACTCTATAATCGATACTGAAGCCAAAACAATTTTTTTTAAATTTTTTGTCTGTCTGTCTGTCTGTCTGTATCTTGGCCGCGCATCACGCCGAAACTACTGGACGGATTTAAATGAAACGTGGCATGATTTAAGGTTATACTACGAGGTATAATATAGGATATTTTTTATCCCGAAATTCAGCATGGTTCCCTTGGGAGAGGGGATGAAAGTCAAAATGTGTATTTAGCTGTAATTCATTAAGGCGTATTCCGATTTGATTCATTCTTTTTAGGGTTCCGTACCCAAAGGGTACTAACGGAACCCTATTACTAAGCCTACGCTGTCCGTCCGTCCGTCCGTCCGTCTGTCAGCGGGCTGTATCTCGTAAACCGTTATAGATAGAGAGATGAAATTTTCACATATTATGTATTTCTATTGCCGCTATAACAACAAATAATAAAAATTAAATTAAATTAAAAAAATTAAATAAAAATTTTCCAAGGGTACATGGAAATATTTTTATTTAATTTTTTTAACGGAACCCTAAAAGAGCGAGGCCCGACTCGCACTTGGCCGATTTTTTTGTTAGAAAGCAGGTACTTTAGAGATTGTCCTGTAATTATTTCAAGGTCGTGGGTTTAGTAGTTCAGAAATTATAGACATCACAATCTTCAGTATGTTGTCCAAATAACTTGAACCCCGGAATCTACCAAATACTTTGAATATATGGCTCATCTTAAGCTGGCAAGTACACTTTATCGTAAAGCCATCATGGATAGCCCTATTTTGTCAAAGTCAAACTACTCCAAAGGCGTCAGATATTGTCAAACGTATAAGGTAGGTATGGATGTAATACATCGTATGGAAGTAATATTAGTGTTTTCCTATGCAATTTAATATTCTAATCATCCTTACTAATATTATAAATGCGAAAGTGTGTTGGTTTATCCTTCAATCACGCCGCAACAGGGCTACGGGTCGAAGCGATTTTTTGCATGAGTATAGTTGAGGACCTGGAGAGTGACATAGGCTAATTTTTATCCCGGAAAATCAAAGAGTTCCCGAGGGATTTTAAAAACTAAATCCACGCGGACGAAGTCGCGGGCATCAGCTAGTCTATAATATAATAAAACTGTAACAGGTCCAATTCTGTACATTGAAGATATTTTGAAAATTTTTATTTGAGGGCACTCTATAAAAATCGATACTGAAGCCAAAACAATTTTTTTTAAATTTTTTGTCTGTCTGTCTGTCTGTCTGTCTGTACCTTGACCGCGCATCACGCCGAAACTACTGGACGGATTTAAATGAAACGTGGCATGATTTAAGGTTATACTACGAGGTATAATATAGGATATTTTTTATCCCGAAATTCAGCATGGTTCCCTTGGGAGAGGGGATGAAAATCAAAATGTGTATTTAGCTGTAATTCATTAAAGGCGTATTCCGATTTCATTCATTCTTTTTTTGTTAGAAAGCATATGGATGTAATACATCGTATGGACGTAATGTTACAGTGTTTTCCTATGCAATTTAATATTCTAATCATCCTAATATTATAAATGCGAAAGTGTGTTTGTTTGTTGGTTTGTCCTTCAATCACGCCACAACAGAGCCACGGATCAACTTGATTTTTTGCATGAGTACTATAGTTGAGGACCTGGAGTGTGACATAGGCTACTTTTATCCCGGAAAATCAGTGTTCCTGAGGGATTTTAAAAACTAAATCCACGCGGACGAAGTTGCGGGCATCAGCTAGTTTAGTTTAATTATAGATTTTTTTTTAAATATATAGAGTAGAGCTTGACTGCGATCACACTTGATGGTTTTTTTTAATTCGATAACAAGCTAGTCCTTCACTGCGATCTCACTTGATGGTAAGTGACGATGCAGTCTAAGATGGTAGCGGGCTAACTTGGAAGGGGTATGGCAGTGAACATTCAACCCATACCCCTAATTGGTTTCCACACGCCATCGTGCCGTGCAGCTAAATCGCTTGGCGGCACGTCTTTGACGTAGGGTGGTAACTAGCCACGGCCAAAGCCTCCCACCAGACCAGAGACAATTCAGAAATTATAAATTCCCAAATAGACCCCGCCGGGAATCGAACCTGGGACCTCCCAGTTATAAGACAACAGCGCACACCGCTGAGCCAAGACGGTCGTCAAACGTCACATGGTAAGTGAAGATGCAGCCTAAGATGGAGCGCGCTTGCCTAGACAAAGCTCACCTAGGACTGAAATCCGTCAATAAGATCTAGATAAGCCCGCGGCGATATTTCGTGACCCGAATTCAGCGCTTAAACTGCACAAAGGAGTACAGGCGTTGCTCAAAAGCATTATAAATAATTTGTTTGAGAGTGTTCTCTGTGGGGTCGCAGCGTAGCTATCGTACAGTTGCGCTATTGACATGAAGATCAAACAATTTTGTACTTTTCAAAGGTTTTTGCACAATTTACCTTAGAACGTCAGTTCTATATGCCTATAACAGATGGCAATATCTGCGCATCTAGGATAATTTGTGACATGCACACACACAAACAAACACACACACACTCACACTCACACAAACACACACACTAGTTCAACTTTTCCCCTAAACCCCTATTTTAGGGGTTGATTTTTCAAAAATCCTTTTTTTTGCGGATGCCTACGAAAGATTAGCTCTCTATCTTTATGTCCAGCCCCAGTGGTTTGAGTTGTGCGTTGATAAATCAGTCAGTCAGTCAGTCAGTCGGTCACCTTTTCCTTTTATACATTACTAGCTGATGCCCGCGACTTCGTCTGCGTGGATTTAGTTCATAACATCCCGCAGGAAAACTTTGTCACCCTCCAGGTTCTCAACTATACCTATCCAATAAATCACGTCAATCCGTAGCTTTGTAGCAGGAAACATTTGATCGTCTTGCTCGCGGCATTGTTAATGATGATTCAAAGAGAAAACATATTACTGACGACATTATCAATTACGTTTAGCTATCATTTTTATAATTGTCAAATTTTTTACCATACTTTTTTACCAAAGACAAAATTACGTTTAGCTGTCATTTACGTTTTGTTATTCCACTGTCATTTGCGTTTTGTTATTCCATGACAGGTGCGTTTTTGTTATACCAAGTTTTATAGTGACTTGACGGAAACGCGGTCGAACGGGATAAAATGTATCCTATGTCCGTCTCCTGGTTCTAAGCTACCTTTCCACCAATTTTCAGCCAAATCGGTTCATCCGTTCTTGAGTTATAAATAGTGTAACTAACACCACTTTCTTTTATATATATAGACTAGTAGGGCGCGTGGGTGCGCGGCCCGCAAGCGGACCGCGGTTTTTCTATCGTCAAGTGGACTTTCAGGTCCTGATCATTTTCTATCAAATAACCACTCTTTCATCTTTTATACTCTCCGAGATAGATGCCTATGAAATTGGTATGGCCGCCATCTTGAATCCGCCATTTTGAATTTTTTTTCAGCTCATTGCCAATTGGATGAGGTTTCGAGTTTTTTTTGTTTGAGCACCTCCCACCTATCTTCAATACCCTGGCCGTGCTCCTCACCCACCTTCCAAACCCTCGATCATCATATCTCATCATTTGTCAGAATGAGAATTCTTTTATAAAACCAAATTTTGAAAAGGAACCGTATCAAAGTCTTGCATAGTTCTCAGCTTCTAGTCTATTCAATATTCGCCATATATTTTGTATGGAGAAAAAACATTCCGCCATCTTGGATTTTTTTCTATTTATCAAATAGACCTTTGGGTCCTGATCATCTTTTGCCAAGAAACCACTCTTCCATCTTTTATACTCCCCGAGATAAACACCGACGAAATTTGTATGGCGGCCATCTTTTTTCCGCCATTTTGAATTTTTTGTCAGCTCACTGCGAATTGGAGGAGGTTTCGAGTGACATTTGTTGGAGCACCCCCCACCTATCTTCGATACCCTGGCCGTGCTCTTCACCCGTCTCCGAAATCCTCAATCATCAGCTCTCTCCATATTTTTCCTCCGAATGATTTTTTTTCCTCTATACGAAACCATCAGTGAAAAAAATTTTTTTCATACAAAATTTTACAGGAGAGGTGATCAATGAGTCAGTCAATCAGTGAATCAGTGAATCAGCCCCAGCAGCTATATATATATACTAGTAGGGCGCGTGGGTGCGCGGCCCGCAAGCGGACCGCGGTTTTTCTACTCGTCTAGTAGACTTTCAGCTCCTGATCATTTTCTATCACAAAACCACTCTTCCATCTTTTATACTCTCCGAGATAGACACCGTTGAAGTTTGTATGGCCGCCATCTTGAATCCGCCATTTTGGATTTTTTTCAGCTCACTGCCAATTGGATGAGATTTCGAGTGACTTTTGTTCGAGCACCCCCACCTATCTACATTACCATGGCCGTGCTCCTCACCCACCTTCCAAACCCTCGATCATCATATGTCATCATTTGTCATAATGAAAATTCTTCAATAAAAAAAAATCTTGAAAAGGAATTGTATCAAAGTCGTGCATGATTCCCGGCTTCTAGTCTCTTCAATATTCGCCATATATTTTTGTATGAAGAAAAAAAAAATTCCGCCATCTTGAATTTTTTTTCTGTTCGTCAAGTAGACCTTAGGGTCTTGATCAGCTTTTGCCAGGAAACCACTCTTCTATCTTTTATACTCTCCGAGATAGACACCGACGAAATTTGTATGGACGCCATCTTTTTTCCGCCATTTTGAATTTTTTTTCAGCTCACTGCGAATTGGATGAGGTTTCGAGTGACATTTGTTCGAGCACCCCCCACCTATCTTCAATACCCTGGCCGTGCTCCTCATCCGTCTCCGAAATCCTCAATCATCAGCTCTCTCCATAATTTTCCTCCGAATGAATTTTTGTCCTCTATACGAAACCATCGGTGGAAAAAAAATTTTTCATACAAAATTTTACAGGAGAGGTGATCAATCAGTCAGTGAATCAGTGAATCAGCACGAGCAGCTATATATATATTAACTAGCGTTTGCTCGGTGCGCGAGCTGCTAAAGCAGCTCGCGGGAAGTGTTATTACTACAAGTAGGGCGCGTGGGTGCGCGGCCCGCTAAAGCGGACCGCGATTGTTCGGCTTCATGTATTTCGCTCGGTGCGCGAGCTGCTAAAGCAGCTCGCGGGAAGTGTTATTGCTACAAGTAGGGCGCGTGGGTGCGCGGCCCGCTAAAGCGGACCGCGATTGTTCGGCTTTATTTAATTCGCTCGGTGCGCGAGCTGCTAAAGCAGCTCGCGGGAAGGGTTATTACTACAAGTAAGGCGCGTGGGTGCGCGGCCCGCTAAAGCGGACCGCGATTTTTTTTACTCATCAAGTAGACCTTCGGATTCTGGTCATCTTTTGCCAAAAAATTTGTTCGAGCCCACCCCACCTATCTGCAATAACCTGGCCGTGCTCCTCATTCACAAAAGAAAAAGAAAAAAAAGAAAAAAAAAATGAAAAAAAAAGAAAAAAAAACAAATGTAAAATGAAAAAAAGAAAAAGAAAAAAAGCCCTATGAACCTATCAAAATCAATGTCTTGCATAGTTCCCAACTTCTAGTCCCTTCAATATTCCCCATACATTTAGTATGGAAAAAAAAAATCCGCCATCTTGAATTTTTTTCCTACTCACCAGGTAGACCTCCGGGTTTTGATTATCTTTTGTCGAGAAACCGCTCCTCCATCTCTTATAGTCTCCGAGAGAGAGACGGACAAAATTTGCCGCCATTTTTTTTCCGCCATTTTGGAATTTTTTTTTAACTCACTGGCAACTGCTCGAGGTTTCGAATGACATTTGGTCGAGCACCCTCCACCTATCTTCTATACCCTGGCCGTGCCCCTCGCCCGTCTCCGAACTCCTCACTCATCAGCTCTCTCCACCTTTCTCCGAGTCACATTCTTTGAGCTCTATACGACACCATGGGTGAAAAAAATTTTTTTCATACAAAATTTTACAGGAGAGGGGTCGGAAATTTGAGACGTCACAGCTCGGCCGCCATCTTGTTTTTTTAATTTTTTTCACTTTTTCTGTTAATCGTTTACTAATTTCTACAATAATCCAAAATTTCAAAGAAATCGGTTGGAAAACAAAAGAGTTGCAAGATTCACGTCGGCCGCCATCTTGTTTTTCCGAAATGTCATAATTTTCCCCAACTCGAATCCCCCCCCCAAACACATCTCCCGAACATCATTATATCGATTTCCGTCTCCTTCTAGGAGAACAACCCTGTCAATGAGTGAGTGAGTGAGTGAGTGAGTGTGTCAGTCAGTGGTAATCGAGCTATATATATTATAACTAGCGTTTGCTCGGTGCGCGAGCTGCTAAAGCAGCTCGCGGGAAGTGTTTTACTAAAAGTAAGGCGCGTGGGTGCGCGGCCCGCTAAAGCGGACCGCGATTGTTCGGCTTTATTTATTTCGCTCGGTGCGCGAGCTGCTAAAGCAGCTCGCGGGAAGTGTTATTGCTACAAGTAGGGCGCGTGGGTGCGCGGCCCGCTAAAGCGGACCGCGATTTTTTTACTCATCAAGTAGACCTTCGGATTCTGGTCATCTTTTGCCAAAAAATTTGTTTGAGCACACCCCACCTATCTGCAATAACCTGGCCGTGCTCCTCATTCACAAAAGAAAAAGAAAAAAAAAGAAAAAAAAAAAAGAGAAAAAGCAAATGGAAAATGAAAAAAAAGAAAAAGAAAAAAAGCCCTATGAACCTATCAAAATCAATGTCTTGCATAGTTCCCAACTTCTAGTCCCTTCAATATTCCCCATACATTTTGTATCGAAAAAAAAAAATCCGCCATCTTGAATTTTTTTCCTACTCACCAGGTAGACCTCCGGGTTGTGATCATCTTTTGTCGAGAAACCGCTCCTCCATCTTTTATAGTCTCTCGGAGAGAGACGGACAAAATTTGCCGCCATTTTTTTTCCGCCATTTTGGAATTTTTTTTCAACTCACTGGCAACTGCTCGAGGTTTCGAATGACATTTGGTCGAGCACCCTCCACCTATCTTCTATACCCTGGCCGTGCCCCTCGCCCGTCTCCGAACTCCTCACTCATCAGCTCTCTCCACCTTTCTCCGAGTTACATTCTTTGAGCTCTATACGACACCATGGGTGAAAAAAATTTTTTTCATACAAAATTTTACAGGAGAGGGGTCGGAAATTTGAGACGTCACAGCTCGGCCGCCATCTTGTTTTTTTAATTTTTTTTACTTTTTCTGTTAATCGTTTACTAATTTCTACAATAATCCAAAATTTCAAAGAAATCGGTTGGAAAACAAAAGAGTTGCAAGATTCACGTCGGCCGCCATCTTGTTTTTCCGAAATGTCATAATTTTTCCCCACTCGAATCCCCCACCCAAACATATCTCCCGAACATCATTAAATCGATTTCCGTCTCCGTCTAGGAGAACAACCCTGTCAATGAGTGAGTGAGTGAGTGAGTGTGTCAGTGGTAATCGAGCTATATATATTATAACTAGCGTTTGCTCGGTGCGCGAGCTGCTAAAGCAGCTCGCGGGAAGTGTTATTACTAAAAGTAAGGCGCGTGGGTGCGCGGCCCGCTAAAGCGGACCGCGATTGTTCGGCTTTATTTATATCGCTCGGTGCGCGAGCTGCTAAAGCAGCTCGCGGGAAGTGTTATTACTACAAGTAGGGCGCGTGGGTGCGCGGCCCGCTAAAGCGGACCGCGATTTTTTTGCTCATCAAGTAGACCTTCGGATTCTGGTCATCTTTTGCCAAAAAATTTGTTCGAGCACACCCCACCTATCTGCAATAACCTGGCCGTGCTCCTCATTCACAAAAGAAAAAGAAAAAAAGAAAAAAAAAAATGAAAAAAAAGAAAAAAAACAAATGTAAAATGAAAAAAAGAAAAAGAAAAAAAGCCCTATGAACCTATCAAAATCAATGTCTTGCATAGTTCCCAACTTCTAGTCCCTTCAATATTCCCCATACATTTTGTATGGGGGGAAAAAAAAAATCCGCCATCTTGAATTTTTTTCCTACTCACCAGGTAGACCTCCGGGTTGTGATCATCTTTTGTCGAGAAACCGCTCCTCCATCTTTTATAGTCTCCGAGGGAGAGACGGACAAAATTTGCCGCCATTTTTTTTCCGCCATTTTGGAATTTTTTTTTAACTCACTGGCAACTGCTCGAGGTTTCGAATGACATTTGGTCGAGCACCTTCCACCTATCTTCTATACCCTGGCCGTGCCCCTCGCCCGTCTCCGAACTCCTCACTCATCAGCTCTCTCCACCTTTCTCCGAGTCACATTCTTTGAGCTCTATACGACACCATGGGTGAAAAAAATTTTTTTCATACAAAATTTTACAGGAGAGGGGTGGAAATTTGAGACGTCACAGCTCGGCCGCCATCTTGTTTTTTTAATTTTTTTCACTTTTTCTGTTAATCGTTTACTAATTTCTACAATAATCCAAAATTTCAAAGAAATCGGTCGGAAAACAAAAGAGTTGCAAGATTCACGTCGGCCGCCATCTTGTTTTTCCGAAATGTCATAATTTTCCCCAACTCGAATCCCCCCCCCAAACACATCTCCCGAACATCATTATATCGATTTCCGTCTCCTTCTAGGAGAACAACCCTGTCAATGAGTCAGTGAATCAGTCAGTCAGTGGTAATCGAGCTATATATATTATAATATATATATTAATTATTAATTATAAGATCCTGCTATTATTATACTCGTAAATGCGAAAGTTCGTGAGGATTTATCGATAGATGTTTGGATGGATGGATGTTTGTTATTCTATAACTCCACAACGAATTAACCGATTTGTCTGAAATTTAGAATTTAAATAGCTCATACCCCGGATTAACACATAGGCTTTTTATCCCGGTAAATTACAGAGATCCCGTGGGAATTAAACTACCTTAATCCACGCGGACGAAGTCGCGGGCATCATCTAGTATAAAATAATAATATCTGGGTGACCGAGCTTAGCTCGGTTATTTGTTTTTTTTTTTGTAAATCGTGTTTTTTGGAAAATTAATTATATATTAAAAAAATAATAAATTAAAAAAAAAATTATAAAATTCATAGGGGAAAATATAATCGTCTTGGACTCGAACGGGGTCTTCTGGTTTCGGGGCCGCCCATTTTACCGTCGAGCTATATATATATATATATATATATATATATATATATATATATATATATATATATATATGTATGTATAATGCACTATATATATATATATATATATATATATATATGCAAGAATTGCTCGTTTAAAGATATTTTCCCCTTTTTCTGGCTTTTCCCCTTTCCTTTTATCAATCTAGTTTTCCTCTTATATCAACGTTGCGCTAATCGACTCAAGGCAGTGAAGGCCTACCGCCTACCACGCTCGCAGTGCCTCTGTACGGTAGCCGCACCGCGTCCGAGTGGTGCATCGGGCCAAGGCCGCCGCGTCCCGGCCGGCCCCGGCGCCGCCGTCCCGGTCAATATTCCGCGCCGCCCCGCGCCCGCCCGTCCCGCCCGTCCCGCCCGTGCCGCCCGTCCCGCCCGTCCCGCTCGCTGCACCGTGCACGGTACACCTGCCAGGGTTGACACTTGTCATCCCTCACTGGGCCGACTTCACCAACGTACAATAAGTCTTATCCGAGCTTAAATTTGATTTTTGACGTGATAACGTCTTATAAATCGATGAACACCGGCTGCACGCACGAAAAAGTCACGTTATCACGTTCCGCCTGAGTCTGAGCGTGCAAGCGATAGAGAGGCACGATCGGCCCAAGCGTTGGCTTGTGACCGCCGCCGCCCGGCGCCCGCCAGTCATCCCGTGCGCGCTGTGGTTATCGGATGTGTCGCGAGCTAGTTTTAGCAGCACGCTGTTCAACTTTTAGTCTATCACGTAAAACTATCGTCCGTAAACCGAGTTTACAGACAACCAATTTTTTGACAGTATTTTTAGTACAAAAACTGTCAGAACTCCCAATTTATTCCTCGGTGAAACGTCACTCGACGTTGGTGACATTGGCGCTAAGTATTCGCTTTACGTCACAGCTTAGAGGTCTCACTTGATCATACCTGAATTATAAATCAGTTAACAGTTAACACCTACATAAATATTATAAATACGATTGTTTTGTTTGTTGGTCTTACTATCAATCACCCGGTAAAAGCAGTTGTTTGCGATTGTTTCCCAAAAGGCCATCTCTCACTTATCGACACCCGACCAACAACGCCTCTTCGCTAGGCGTCGCTCGTCGACGGGTGGCCCTTGTGGTGATGTCACGTGGCCGGCGAGCGGATACCCAGTGGTCAACGAGTGGACATCACGTGTACATATTGCTGAGTAGGTATTAGTTGTTGAATTAAGTTGAGTGAATAACTCGCTGGCGGCCAGCGGTCCGCTCGAGATCTAGGCAGCGTCGGCAACGCACGGCAAATGGGCAAGCAGCATTAATTGATTCCCTAGTTGTTCACTCACTGTCAGCGTATGGTCAACGACGGACGGAGTTGGTAAGGAGAGGAGAGGTAATTATCATCATCATCATCATCATCACGAGCAACCGTCGTCGCACTACTGAGAACAAGTCTCCTCTCAGAGAAGGGTTAAAGGCTACCACACGCTGGCCCATTGCGAATTGGTAGACTTCACACGCCTTTGAGAACATTATGGTGAAATCTCAGGCGTGCAGGTTTCCTCACGATGTTTTTCTTCACCGTGAAAGCATGTGATATTTAATTGCTTAAACGCACTTAACTCCGAAAAGTCAGAGCCCGGGATCGAACCTGTGACCTCCGAATATTAGACCGCAGTCCTAACCACTGGACTATCACTGCTTATATTATTTGGAATTATAGACAGGAAGAAATTACGACTGGGTCGAGGCGGTACTGGTCGGATGCCGAGTTGATAAGTGAGAGACAACCTTAACACTCTCACCGCCACGTGGGCTGCCGGCGGCCCACAAAAATTCTATCCTAGCAGGCCACTATCGGTTTTTTGAATTTTAACTGGCAGGCCATCAGTATTATTAGGTCAGTTGGCCGCGCGCCGCCCACATGGCCTGCTGGGAATGAATTTTTTCATAAATTTTTCAAAAAATCATCACAGTTTGATCATAAAGGAAGACTTATTAGCCAAAAATGTATACATTGTTATGAAAACAATAAAAATGGCGGACTGTCAGCTAAAACAAGCCAGGGATCGAACCAAAAAGTAAACACTGTATGCCTGAAATGCCCAACTCAATCTAGTGTTTGTGGCCAATGTTACGCAGAAATCCATGTTCAAATTAAACCTTATTTTTTATGATAAATATTAACATTAAGATTTTTGATTTTAATTGGTTTTAAAGAAATAAAAATAAATATTATGCTTTTTGGTACTAGTTTTACTTACTCAGTTTTCACCCCTATAGTTCTTTAAATATAGTCCAATTTTCATCAAACCTTTTTTTTATGGGTAGCGTTTTGACTAAACTAGTCGAGGCAATAATTTTAGAATCTTTATCTAGCAAGCTAAGCTCTATAAAATTATATGAATTTGTGGGATCACAGCGGACCTCATGGCCTGCCGGTAAAGTTAACGATGTGTCCCGCCGGCCGCCCACATGGCCTGCTGCACTGTAAAAACCTTATATACGTATGGCGGTGAGAGTGTTAAGACCCCGCTACGTATACTCGTAGCGCGTAGAGATTAGCTACGATAACATGGCTCGCCCCTGCACTACTGTTTGTACTGTGTAGTCACATCCTTACGAAAGAGTAAGTAAATATATCTATGTAGTAAAGTATTCGTCGCGCGGCGTTTTGTAAATACTTTTATAAATACTTTCAAATGTTTTGAGGCGCTTTGTAAATACTTGCAAGTGTAGTTCTTCCTGCGGGTGGCGTACGAGGCGACTAAGGGAATATAACGGAGAACGGGCAGCAGCGTCCTCTGTGCTACCACTACCAACTACTGCGATCACCAACCCGTCTGCCCCGCGTGGTGATTATGGGCAAACCCTCCCCTTGGGAGAGGCCTTTAGTCCAGCAGTGGACTGTTATAGGCTATTAATACCGAATAGAATGCAAGTGTTTTTTATTAAATAAACTTTTTTACAAGTGCTTTAGAATCGTCGATGAGTCTACCACTGGTTCCGAATGCCCTTCCTAATAAGAAGAAACAGCAAGAAACTCGGCAGTTGCTCTTTTCAAAACAAGTTAACAATATAATAGATACTACGCTATGTATGCAGTGTTTCCGCAATGAGGGGAAGTTCCAAAAAAGCATACCTAATTATAATTCAACACATGTTAAGACGGGCAGACAGAAAGTAGCCCCATTCCCGCCGGTGGAACCCATTCACGAGCATGACGCATGACCCAGCCATTGCTTCGCTCAACCATATTTGGGCGAAACAATGGCTACGTAGCTATCGTACAAAGTTAATCTACTGGGTTAAGGCGCTGTAGTCAGTCACGATCTTCATATCACAAGCCGAATGAAGATCGTCCAATTTAAAATCTATGGGTCATAATATTATGAAAAAAAAAGTAGTTATAATTGATCGTATTTCTGGCCTGATGGCTGTTTCCTAAACACGATGACGCAAACTTTTCTCGATAGAAAAAAATTGCAAAGTTGTCTCTGCAAATACATAAACTCCCATCGTTCTCTGTTATGCATACATTTATTTTGGTAAAATTATTTACAATTGTTTTTCATATTTTAATACAACAAATGGCTGTTTTAGATTTTATTTATTGCAACTGTTATAATTTTAATATTATCCACTATTATTATATAATTTTAATAAATAAGTGTCACTCAGACGTCAGCCCTGACGGCAGAACTACTCGCTCGTTGCTACGGGCTAAGTGAATGGGCGCTTAAGCCTTTGTTCTAAGAGATCGCTTCAAGTTTCAACGTTTTTTGTTTTACCGTTTACAGTGTGCGCATTACAAACAGTTTCTGCTGAGGACTACTGCACTGCATGCAAATGTGGAGATTACAGAGTTTCCGTTCCAAATTACTTCCCATGACAGCGCTCGGTCTGACGGTTGACATTTGTTTTTAGCTATTTTTTTAATCCCAGGGGATTATTGTGCGGTAGGTACCTGAAGCAGTGATAGCATAGTGGTAAGGACTGTGGTCTCCTATTCGGTGGGTCGCAGGTTCGATCGCGGGTACGCACCTCTGACTTTTCGGAGTCAAGTGCGTTTAAGCAATTAACTATCACTTGCATCAACGGTGAAGGAAAACATCGTGAGGAAACCTGCACATCTGAGAGTTCTTCATAATGTTCTCGAAGGTGTGTGAAGTCCACCAATTTGCATTGAGCCAGCGTGATGGACTATGGCCTATAACCCTTCTCTGAGAGGAGACCTGCGCTCAGTAGTGAGCCGTTGATGGGTTGCTAATGTTGAGGTACCTATGTACAGAAATAAGCTGGCGAAGATTTCGTAGCTAATATATGTGGGTGTTTTGGGGTTGCTCAGATCAGGCATGTTTGCCCAAGAGCGAGCGGAGGACGTCTATGCCATGATATGAAAGAAAACATCATCTAAAAAGACTGCGTTGGAGCTTCAATGGTATCCTGAAATTGTTATCGGGAAAGGTTTTATTCACCAATCTAAAGCACTTTGTAAAAGTGCTTATTTGGTGTGTGTGTGTGTGTGTGTGTGTGTGTGTGTGTGTGTGTGTGTGTCTACTATGTACGTACTACTACTAATCTATATCTATATTCTATATATATATTATATATATAAAAGAAAGTGGTGTTAGTTACACTATTTATAACTCAAGAACGGATGAACCGATTTGGCTGAAAATTGGTGGAGAGGTAGCTTAGAACCAGGAGACGGACATAGGATACTTTTTATCCCGTTCGACCGCGTTTCCGTCAAGTCACTATAAAACGTGGTATAACAAAAACGCATCTGACATGGAATAACAAAACGCAAATGACAGTGGAATAACACAACGTAAATGACAGCTAAACGTAATTTTGCCTTTGGTTAAGTATGGTAAAAAATTTGATAATCATAAAAAGTGTTATAATAAAGCATTATTGATATTATAAATGCCAAAGTGTGTTTGTTTGTTGGTTTGTCCTTCATCACGTCGCAACAGAACAGCGGATTGATGCGATTTTTTTCATGGGTATAGTAATGGATGTAGTAGTGGTTCCTCAGACCGGGAGAGCTACTTTTTATCTCGGATAATTAAAGAGTTCCCGCGGGATTTTTAAAAACTAAGTCCATGCGGACGAAGTCGCGGGCATCAGCTAGTCTTAATATAAATATAAATTACGTGTCACGTTGTTTGTCCGCAATGGACTCCTAAACTGCTGAACCGATTTTTATCAAACTTCGTAACTATCTGTAATTTGGTCCAACTTAAAAGATAGGATAGTTTTTTTGGATTGGGATAGTTTATTTGTTTTATTTATATAGATAAGTTGGCGGTACGAAGTTCGCTGGGTCAGCTAGTAATATTATAAATGCGAAAAGTGAGGATGGATGGATGTTTGTTATTTTTTTGCGCCACAACGAACGAAGCGATTTGGCTGAAAATGGAAATAGTCATGTACCCAGGATTAGCACAGGCTACATTTTATCCTGGAAAATTAAAGAGTTTCCGCGGGAATCAAAAAACCTTCATCCGCCCGGACGCAGTCGCGGACACATTTAGTGACAAAATAAAATTGGAAAAATGAATGGTAAGCTGCATATACTTAGTGTACTAGATACGCGGGCAGAGAGCGCATGTAATATTGATCGTGGGATGCGGCCCCGCCAGCGGCAGCACCTACCTGCCAGCACGCCGCGCCAGGTGGGTACGTACAAATTGTAACCTTCGTAGTGGTTGAGGGTTACTTCCATCCGTCAGCCAGTCACGTTCCCTCAAATATGGTTGAGCGAAGCAACGGCTGGGTCATGCGTCATGCTCGTGAACGGGTGCCACTGGCGGGAATGGGGTTACTTTATGCCTGCACATCTTAAGATATATTGCATTGTTAGTAGGTATGCATTTTTGGAAATTCCCTCATCGTGGAAACACTGCATACATGGCATAGTATTTACTGTTTTGCAAACTTGTTTTGAAAAGAGCACCCGCCGAGTTTCTTGCTGGTTCTTCTCGGCAGGAAGGGCATTCCGAACCAGTGGTAGAGTCTGACGATTCAAAAGCACTTGTAAAAAGTTTATTTTAATAAAAAAATATTTCTATTCTATTCTCTTCTATTCTATTCATCAGCCTGTCCACTCGCCATCACTCGCTTCCGCCTTCCTCGTCCACCTGCTGCGCGCCCTGCCTGGGCCGGCGACCAGTGATGAAGAAATCAATGTAGACTATATAACCCGGGTCATAACGAATCGATTGACACCTCAGTCATCAAAATCGGCCCAGTATTTAGGTGCTACGATGAAACATACATAAATAGATGCTATTAATACTGCAACTATTATAAAAAGTGAAACTTAGTGAGGATGGATGGATGGATGTTTGTTACTCCTTCAGGCTACATCACATGGGCTACATTTTATCTCTAAAAAACAGGTTCAAAAAAATCTTAATCCATGTGGACAAAGTCGTGGGCATCATCAGTACATACAAACATACCTACATAGGTTGCTAAAAGTCGTGGGCATCATCAGTACATACAAACATACCTACATAGGTTGCTAAAAGTCGTGGGCATCATCAGTACATACAAACATACCTACATAGGTTGCTAAAATGATGAACCCTTGCTTTTGGCTTTACCGTAATTGGGTAAGCCGTTAGACACGGTAACCGATTTTGAAAAACTGTTCGGATAATGTTCGGAAGTAGTAATAGTACCTATCTACTATTTCGACAAAACATTTTCATCCATTTATTCAGCAAAAAAATTAAGTTTGGTAGATAAAAATGCCATTTCAATTTTATAAGTTCACGCAAAAACGCTCGACGGTCATGGCGTCGTTCGTGACGTCATTCCTATGTTTCTTCATAGTACTTAGGTAATTTGTCAAAGTTTGAACACAGAACATAGATGCTACGTATCTACGCTATTGGTGTTCAATTCAATATGACGGATTGCTGTATTTTATAGTTTTATTTTATCACTAGATGATGCCCGCGGCTTCGTCCGCGTGAATTAAGGTTTTTTGATTCCCGCGGGAACCCTTTAATTTTCCGGGATAAAATGTAGCCCAATGTGTTAATCCAAGGTATAATCTATCTCCATTACAAATTTCAGCCAAATCCGTCCAGAAGTTTTTGCGTGAAAGAGTAACAAACATACACACAAACTTTCGCCCTTATAATACCTATTAACATGAAAGTAAATATTATCAACTAGCTGATGCCCGCGACTTTGTCCGCGTCCGCGTGGATTTAGTTTTTAAAGTCCCTCGGGAACTCCTTGATTTTCCGGGATAATAAGTAGCCTAGATGTTGACCCGAGTAATAAGCTACCACGGTATAAAATTTTGTAGAAATCTGTGCGGTAGTTTTTACGTGAAAGAAAGACAAACAAACAGACAGACAAACAGACAAAAAAAATTTAGCTTCTGTTTTGATATCTGTATCTTGAACACAATTAGAAGCAAAAACCCTTTTTTGAATCTATTTCATGTACAGAATTGGTTTCGTTTCTGTTTTATTATATGTATAGATGTATATATAGATAAATAGATCTTGCTCAAAATACGTTTTTTATGATCCATGAATCCTATTTCATTAGATAAATCAATAATTTCATTGATTCTTAGTGACTGTCATCTTCCTATTTTTTTTATCTATTGAGAAGTTGCCGCTTTCGATGTGACGGCACACTTTATACTTTTTTTAATAAACTTTTCTCTAACTCGGCGTGCAGTCCTATGCCTTACAAACTATCTAATAATATAACATTAACTAAACTGTATTAATAATAAGATCATCATTCCTATTCAATCATCAATCAAGTCATCGTTCCTATTGTGTTCACGTCTTCAAAGCAACACGCGCACCTCTCTGATAGCGATCAATGAAGCAAGCAAAGTGCATGAATCGGCGCATATGCGGCGTGCGTGCGGCGCCGGGGATGAATGACGCACTCGGTCAATGTCGGGTCAGCCTCCGCCCTCCGCCGCCCGTGCACCTCCCCCTCCTCCCCCGGCCTCCCCCGGCCTCCCCTGCGTACCTCCCCCCATCGCCCGTCAAATTGGTTTGCAGCCCTCTCAATTTGTTACCTGCAAATTGGTATGATCGACGAATGAAATGCGGAAATGAGTATTTGAATAAATATGACTATATTATTTTTTATTGATGAATGTCTCTTTTGCAAATTTCCAGTGCCGATGTAGGTATGCCACGATGTAGGTATTTTTGGTGCTTGCGGTATTGCTTATTGCCGACCGATTTCGATAAAATTTATATGGAACCACCTGAGGAGTATACCCTTTCAAACAAAAAAAGAATTTTCCAAATCGGTTCAGGTGTCTTCGAGTAATCGGCGAACATACATAAAAAAATATTCCGACGAATTGATAACCCCCTCCTTTTTTAAAGTCGGGCAAAAATAAATAAAATTAAGTATGTTTTATTTATTTATTATAAAGTATGTTTTAGAATGTACATTGTACAGGTAAAGCCCATTCATATGATACCCCACTCGGTAAAGTTATCTTACTTTGAAATTTCAAACCCGCGATTTTTCCCCTTTTTTAATCAAACTAAAGATATTTTTCGATTTTTTTTATACCAATAATGTTGGGTTACTATTTTATACAACTACTAGCTGACCCAGCGAACTTCGTACCGCCAGCAAAAATGTTTAGTGGTTGGTCACCCTTATCATTTAAGGGTATGAAAAATAGATGTTGGCCGATTCTCAGACCTACCCGATATTCTCACAAAATTTCATGAGAATCGGTCAAGCCGTTTCGGAGGAGTACGGGAACGAACATTGTGACACGAGAATTTTATATATTAGACTAGCTGACCCAGCGAACTTCGTACCGCCATCGCCAGCAAAAATATTTAGTGGTTGGTCACCCTTATCATTTAGGGGTATGAAAAATAGATGTTGGCCGATTCTCAGACCTACCCGATATGCACACAAAATTTCATAAAAATCGGTCCACCCGTTTCGGAGGAGTAAGGTAACTAACATTGTGATACGAGAATTTTATATATTAGATAGCTTTAATAGTTACTAAAATAATCGACTGTGACAGACGGACGCGGACGGACGGACGGAAAAGGTCTCACCATAAGGGTTCCATTTTTACCATTTTGGTACGGGACCCTAAAAGCGATCATGTAGGTATTATTATCCTTGCGTTTATTTTGGCGACCCAGAGAGTGATCAGAATGTCAATGGGCGCTATTTCACCCAACTCTAAATAACAAATGTGAGGTGTATTGTGTTCAGGTCGGCGTTTATCGCAAAATAACGTGTAGGCCGACGCAGCCGCTATAAATACTATATTACCGAGACCCTAGCTACTATAACTAAGCCTCTTATTCGGCAGCTAAACACTGAGAATTATTCATTAATACTGTATCTAATGAATAAACAGTGATATGCCTAGTGGTTAAGACTTTGGTCTTCTATTCCTCTGACTTTTCCTTGTTAGAATAGAGTAGAAATATTTTTTATTCAAATAAACAAGTGCTTCTGAATCGTCGATGAGTCTACCACTGGTTTGGAATCCCCTTCCTGCCGAGAACCAGCAAGAAACTCGGCGGTTGCTCTTTTTAAAACAAGTTTACAATACAATAGATATTATGCTATGTATCCAGGGTTTCCACTATGAGGGGAAGTTCCAAAAATGCATACTACTTACAATTATTCAATACATATTAAGATAAGATTAAGACAGACAGAAAGTAGCCCGATTCCCGCCGGTGGAACCCGTTCACGAGCATTAAGCATGCCGCAGTCGCTGCTTCGATCAACCATATTTGAGGAAACTTAACAACCACCTGGGAAGTATACCTTTTGAAACAAAAAAGAATTTTCCAAATCGGTTGAGGCGTCTTCGAGTATTCGATGAACATGCATAAAAGAAAAAAAAGAGAACGAAGAAAGAATTCCTTTTTTGAAGTCGGTTATAGAAACTTTCCAGAACAAAAATACGCTTATTGATTCCTCCGTCCAATTGACGCAAATTGAAACAACATAACTTTATTTTCCTGTAGCCGAGTCTGAGGAAATAAACCACCCGGGGGCGGCTAGCTGCTGCTGTGCAAAACGAATGAAACCTTCTAGGTTTATTTGAAAGCTAACTGTTCTACAATTTACCGATGGGGACTGTTTACTTTTTTTACGTAATCATTTACGTAATTGCTACTTTGTTATAATACAAAGTGGCCTATGACGCTCTCGAAGTATTCAACTATATACCATTGCAATAATTACGTTGATCTGTAGCTCTGTTGCGGCGTGATTGAAGGACAAATCCACACACTTTCGGATTTATAATATTAGTATGATGTTCATTCAAATTCAAAATTCAAATTCAAAATTATTTATTTCACGTAGGCCAACCTGTGGCTCTTATGACAAGTCATGACTCTACCACCGGTTCGGAAAGCGGATTCTGCTGAGAAGAGCCGGCAAGAAACTCAGCAGTTGCTCTTTTCAAAATAATCATTTTACAATATTATTATGAAGCTATTACATTGTAATAAGTTTTTTATACTATCTTGCTGGATGCCAAGCCGATTCAACCTATGCAACTTTGTTAGAATAAAATATAACATTTCCACAATGAGGGGAAGTCCAAAAAAAAAACTACAATTCAATTCATGTTAAGACGGGCAGACACAAAGTAGCCCCATTCCCGCCGGCGGAACCCGTTCACGAGCATGACGCATGATCGCCAGTCGTTGCTTCGCTCGACCATATTTGATATCAACTATATCAACCAACTATATTCTTCTATAACAACCAACTTCCACAGCGGGACATAATTTTTAACCGACTTCAAAAAAGGAGGACCTTCTCAATTCACACAAGAAGGGTTCCTTCGTACCATCATACAAGATTTACTACTAATCACAGAGTAAGGATAGGTGGTGTTTAGGCACACAATGGGCTAAATAAAACTTAACGTGAGCTAACCAACCGCTAAGAAACCATTTTTGAAAATTCAACCTCTAAGGGGTTAAAATAGGGGTTTGAAAAATCGAACTTAACGTGAGCGAAGCCGCGGGCAAAAGCTAGTTTGATATAAAATTAAGATATTGCGTCATATGAAACGTACTATGTTGTGTTTTAAAAGCTATTACTGTATATCCCTCAGGTATATCCTACAGTAGGTACTTACTATCACAACGCGACAGGGCGTTTGCGCCGATACAATAGGTCTTGTGAAACTTTATACCACAGTAGATAATAATATAAGGATTTATATCCTTACTCTGTGCTTATACTGTGCTATTATGTACTTTGGCATGTTTTAATTTTTTTTGACGTGATAACGTCTTATAAATCGATGAACACCGGCTGCACTCACGAAAAAGTGTCACGTTCCGCCTGAGCCTGAGCGTGCAAGCGAGAGCCCGGAGCAAGCGATAGAGAGGCACGATCGGCCCAAGCGTTAGCTTGTGCCGCCCACTAGTCATCGTCAATGTTTCTTTATGACGTTATCACGTAAAACTATCGTCCGTAAACCGACTTTACAGACAACCAATTTTTCAATTTTTTTATTGTTAATTGATGCGGTAATAGAATTCGTTGAAGTCGGGCGAGCGTTGCAGTTTCATAGTTCTATTGAGGCCCGCCCGACTGCAACATACGTGTACAAACTGAAATTATTTTATACTTTTCAGTGGCGTTTGAAGTCGGGTTTTTTAATAGTTATTTGTGTTCTAAGGGGCCAAAGAAATTTTTGTTCCCCGAGTGCGTTATTTTGAATTCAGAGCGAAGTGAAGGATTCCAAAATAGAATCCTGAGCGTAGCGAGGAATTCAATATACGCCGCCCGAGAACAAAATATTTTGGCCCCGAATGACACACACTTTTTTTCATCATTAGGTACGCAGTGAAGCCACACTCTCTAGATATATTATAGTGTTTTATCTTATGAGCCACACTGGCACATTCCAGACATACAAACTTCTGTGTGTATTTCTGTGGCGCATTCATGGAGATGTCATACCGACGATGATTAAGGCTGGAATCACATTTTTGAGGTCGATTCGGATTTTGCCATTTCCATATCATTTTCCATACATTCGTGTACGTATCGAAAAGCCGATTTGATCCGTACACGTTTCTATGGAATTTGACAGTTTTGTATGGGCGAAATCCGAAACGATCCTCACAAATGTGGTTCCACCCTAAGGCCGGAACCACATCTGTGCGCATCGATTCGCATTTTGTCCACACAAAACTGTCATTTTTCATAGAGTCGTGTCTTTAGTCGTGTACGCACATGGACCTAATAAGCAAACTGTACGCATCGAAAAGCCGAATTGATGCGTACTCTATGAAAAATGACAGTCTTGTATGGACATAATATTTATATAAAAATTCTTTTTCATCATACCTATTCGAAAAACGAATATTGGCTTCAGAGGATAGCGGGAGCAAAATTTAATTTTAACCCCATGGGAGCAAAATTCAATTTGTACCCCATGGGAGCAAAATTTAATTTAACCCCATGGGACTTTTCATTTCTCTCTTCTGATTGGTCCGCGTTCGTGCTTTAGTATGTGTCGAAATTCAAATATGTTTGAGAAGCTGCTCGATAAGTCACGTGATCAATTTGTCGATCGGATGTACGCCCATACTGTATCCAACATAAATATTTATGTTTAAGTATGATTATACGAGTCTGCCCGCGAAATTCAAATTTAATTTGGTTTTTCGCAATTTGTAAACTAATACGACAAACTAGGCTAACGGCATTCTAATTGCGCCAGTAGAATTATCATCTTCACAGGTTTACATAAAAATCTTTAGGTACTTGAACTTGAAAGTGTCCAGTTTAAGAAATTAATCAAAATACTGAGTTGGACGTGAGTTACTCACAAATTAGTCGATATTTTGATTAATTTCTTAAACTGGACACTTTCAAGTAAAGATCTTTATATAAACCTGTGAAGATGATACTGCCATGGTCGCAATTAGAATGCGATAAGCCTACTTTGTCGTATTAGTTTACAGATTGCGAAAAACCAAATTAAATTTGAATTTCGCGGGCAGAACTGTGTCTTTCACCTTAATTACCTACTTAATAATAAATTATTTATTTGTGTTTTATTTAAATTTTCAATATACGATGTCTATACATAGAAGCTTGATACTCCTAGCTTTTTCTCATAGGTACCTACTGCGGTACAGGCTCTGTGATGCTCGTATGCCCGTAGAATTAGATGCTACGTCAGCAGTCCACCCATTGCACATTGTAACGAGATCATCGCGCAACGACACGCTAGTGCGTTGCATGGTGCGTTGCTTTACGCGACCGCCACTTCATTTTTTGACGAACTCCCTCACCTACCTGGCGCAGTGGTGTTGGCCGTCGTCTTATAAATGTGAAGTCCCGGATTCCATTCCCGGAAGAGGCAATTAGGGAATTTTAATTTCTGAACTTTCTCTGGTTTGGTGAGGCCTTGGCTAGTTTCCAACCTAGCGCCAAAGACATGCGACAACCTACCGAAAGGTAGGAGGGTTTCGGAGGGTCCAAGATTGGGATCCCAGGCACGCGCATCTCTGACTTTTCTTGAAACACCATTTTGCCATTATTAAAGTCGCGTTCCTGAAATCTGGTTTATTCATATTCCGAATGTGGGAGAAATGATCACAAGTTCAATTTATAGTTTGTAAGTCAGAGTCCGAGGGGCTCCCTGAGCTTGGGGCCAGGGGGCGCTGCGTGTAGCCCACCGGTAGATACGCCCACGATACGCCACTGCTGCGTATAGAGAATTTGTTTAATTTATTTATTTATAAGCCTATATCGGACTTAATATAAAATATTTTTTATCTACTCCAGCATCAAAAAGTTCCAATTTCGAGTTTGACAGCTGAATCGAAATGAACCCTCTTTCGGTTTTGCTTCTCATTTCGATGCAGCTCGTTGTATGGGAGCTGAATCGAAATGGTTATCTTCTTAAAATAGGATACCTAAAGCTAAGGCTCTGAGTTCTGGCACTTTTGTACCGTTCATATAACAGAGGCGCCACAGGCGGCTGGTGGCGGCTTACGGAGTTACTTTTTCTTGACAGAGGCGCCACAGGCGGCTGGTGGCGGCTTACGGAGTTACTTTTTGTTACTTTATTGAGCCTACGGCGTATTTCGTTAATGATTTTACTTCCTTGTCGTAGATAAAATCTTGTATGCAACTGAACGTAATTAGTCATTTTAATTCTCGTACTATCCTATTTTGATACTCGGCAAGCCTCGTATCAAAAAACAGCACTCGAATTAAAATGACCCTCATTACGATGCAGTTGCATAAATAGCTATAATAGTTTATTGCTGTTTATATTCGCTAGTCCGTGTGCCCTTTGGCAAAGGCCTCCTCCAATCCTTTCCAATCCTTCCTATCTGCTGCTCGTCTCATCCATGTTTTTCCTGCTATAGCCTCAATTTCGTCTCGCCATCTCTTGTTTTGTCGCCCCTTCCTTCTCTTATATAGTATAGAGAAATAGAGAGCTGTAAATGAAGGAAATGGTCACGTCATTGTCATGAAACATGGCTGTACCTCATGTAAACCAATGTACCTTTGTACAAAGGTCACGACTTGCGGGTCTCACGGCGACCTTGCAGTGTCAGGCGGGGCCGCGCGCCACCAGCCGCCGCCGCGCTGCCTGCAAGGTTTATTTATTGCTGCTATTTTGGGTTGTCCTTATGGTTCAGTTAGTAGCAGTGATAGCCTAGTGGTTAGGACTGTGGTCTATTCGGGGGGTCGCATGTTCGATCCCGGGACCTCTGACTTTTCGGAGTCAAGTGCGTTTAAGCAATTAAATATCACTTGCTTCAATGGTGAAGGAAAACATCGTGAGGAAACCTGCACATCTGAGAGTTCTTCATAATGTTCTCGAAGGTGTGTGAAGTCCGCCAATTCGCATTGGGCCGGCGTGGTGGACTATGGCCTATAACCCTTCTCTGAAAGGAGAACGGCGCTCAGTAGTGAGCCGTTGATGGGATGTTAATGATGAAAATGATGATGGTTCAGTTATGACGAATCAAAGCAAATCGCGCATTTTACCCACCACAGAACGGTATTTAAACGATGACGGTTCAATATTATGATATGCACTACTCAGGTGATCTCGCAGGGACACTCCGTATCAAATCAGAAATTAGGAGATTCGTAGGGGAACCAAACCGACATAGCTTGGTGAGTCGCGAGGCTGACGTAAAAATGGATGAGGCATATAGATATAGCTTGAAGAGTTGATATTCGTTGGGGTACCAAAGTGCTGGAGTGGCGACCCCGCACCGGGAAGCGCAATAACGTGTTGGCAGACCCCCCACTAGGTGTACCATACGATATCAAACTCAGCAGGGTGCAGCTGGATGCAGGCGGCGCTAGATCAAAGCTTGTGGAAGTCCATGCAACAGACCTGTGTCCAGCAGTGGACGTCTATCGGTTGATGAAGAAGAAGAAGTATGTACTAGGGGGAACGACGACGTCAGACGAGTAGGGTAGGGAGCCGCTGGTTAGGTAGAGGTAGTGCAAGCCCGTGGAAGTCCTTGCAGGAGACCTTTGTCCGGCTGTGCTGTGGACGTCTACCTGTTGATAAAGAAAAAGGCATTTAGGCTAGCAATAGTAATAGCCTAGGCAATGGGGCGGTCTGTTGTATGGAGACCCCCACATCAAATCCTCAGTCGATGAAATTTGGCGGGGTTGTAGTATGGGATGACCCAAAATTTACACAAAAATATCCAAAAAAAAATCCATGCGGAAGTTAGGTATTTATACCTAAAAGTACAAATAGCTCAATATTTTGAAATAAATAATTTCTCCGTCCAACTTTTTTTTACCAAACTAATTATTAGCCTTAATAAGAGGTACTTGATAAAAATCCAAAACTTTTTTCAAACGGAACTGTCACTTTTTAAAGAGGTTTCCTTTTTTGTCCGTAATTTCGACCACAAAATTGCTCAGTCAATTTTTCATTTTTAAATGTTCTTAAAATGTAATTTAGCATAACGTGTAAGAAAATCCAAAAAAAAATCCATATCAAAATCTATTTATCTTACTTCAACTGAAAATTGTTAATAACTCGGTATGAAAAATTTCTCAATCCAATTTCTTTTTTTTATCATAGTAGGTAGTCACATTTACACTCTTATCCTAAATATCCAAAAAAAATATCACGAAGAACATTGATATTGAAACAGATTTTTTGAAATCTAAACTGCGTTTTCGCGATAATGCACCTTAATTCTTGAAACATTGGGTATAGTTTAGCGTGCGCGAGCGAAGCGACTTCACAAAATAATATACATGTTACTACATGCCTTCTACAATGCTAAATATTGAACATAAACGTGTAACTGAACATTAATTTATTTGTACAAGATAAATGAGCTTAAATAAGGGCTCATAAATTATTTTTTTTGTAAGCTTATGTCTAGGTAAGTAAATTAAAATAAAAAATTAAGTGGCACTCGGGGACTGCCGCAGTAAAGCTATTGCATAGCATTTTTTATCAACTTATGCAATTATAATATTTATGCAATATTTTTTTTTGCATAATAAAAATTATGCAAAAAAATAATTAAAAAACAAACAAACAAGAAAAGCGCACTGTCACTTCTTCGCGAGTGAGATTCGAACCTGCGACATCATACACCATACGGTAAAGAAAGCGGCCGCTCGCCCACTGCGCCGAACAGAGCTACTTGTGAACCTCTAAAATGTTGAACGCTTACTGAACGACGGTGTTAGGTTTTTTTTCGTTACGGAATTTCTTGATTCGGTCGCCGCCCTCAAACTGTTTGTCCTAGTTCAAAGCCCGCGATAAAAGCTATGCAATAGCTTAAAATTCAATTTTTTTTTACTTGGATTTGAGGAAATAAAGGAGGAAATGTATTAAATATATTTCGTTTAAGTACGTATTTGGCACGCCAGAAATTTGCAAACTGTTTAAAGCAAAATGCTAGACAGTTTATGCAACTGATATCGACGCTGGAAATTTCAAATGTCGTAAGGGACATTTTGTCGTAAGTACACTTGATTCACCATTGAACTCGAAATTTTTATCTCTATCGACCTGTATATTTTAAATTTTGATATCTCTTATAAATAAGGACTGGAGATACGAGTTGTAATATTTGTATAGTAAGTAATAAAAAAAGTAAAATTTTAGATCGTATAGATCAAATTTTAGATTCTGACTTAGTAAATATTTTCACGATCGCTTCGCTCGCGAAAATTTCCATTACAGATTGATATTTTAGGTATCAAGTATGGAATACATAGCTGCGTATTACGGCCGTTAATCACTGGCCTATATCATTGAGCTCAAGGTACCAACTCCTCAATCCTGATGCTGCTGGGCTTCGGCCCACCAGACTCAGCTAGCCTTAATTAAATCATTGGGTCGTTAAAATAATCTAGGAACTGACACAATATTGTAGAGATTTGTAGGGGCGGCAAAATTTGAATAGCCTACTGGCGGCAAATGTGTAAATCTGGTGTGCGTTGCGCCTCTGTTTGTTTCGACGTTTCTTATAGGCCCATCCGACTTCAACATACGTGTAGAAACAAAGATTATATTATATGTAATTTATAGAGGCGTTTGAAGTTAGTTTTTTGAAAATCGTTATTATTTTTAGTGGCCTAGGAGTGCAATATTCTGCAGCATCAGGTCTGATTTTCAGGTCAGGTGATAGAATCTGGAGTTCGTGGTGTAATCTAACTAAAGGTAATTGGTCTTTACAATATGAATTCACAATCAAAAATTCCTAAATTCTCACAGCTTAAGAGTGCAGCACCCTGCAGCATCAGAATTGAGGAGTTGGGGCCTCGAGCTTAACGATGTAGTCTATGCTTGATACCTATTACTTACATTATTAATACACAATCGATATTTTCTAAATCTTCATAGTTAATAGCAAACATTCTCTTTCAAATAAAAAAAAATGCGATACGGTCTGAAATCTCGAAGAAATTGGTGTACATACCTGCATGGAAAAAAATATGAGCCGATTGCGCGCCGATATAAACTTCCTTTTTTTGAAGTCAATTATAAAGTATCTAACTTTATTTTAGAGTAAATGAAATACAAAAATGGAAAATTAATTAATTTTTTTTTGTTGGCAAGGGGGGCGCAGGCGGATTTTCGCACCCCGGCGTCCAGTGTGGTTAAGACGACCCTGTCTATGCAATGGTCTGATTCCAATCGAATGTGCTAGATAACATCCAAAGACATTACAAAGTATATTGTTTTTAACATATTTGGTAATGTCTTGAAATAATAAGTTTTAAATATTTAAGAATCGACCTTAGCCTAAACGACACAAACAGCAAAAGGCGTTAGCTTAGTTTATTTACAAATAGCAAAAGCTCTTTGTTAATAAACTAAGTCAATTTAGAAAAAATGCATAAAAGAAGTGTTTCAATGAAAATTAATGATTGTTAAAAATCAATGGAAGAAGAGTCCAACATTTCAAATGCACCAAAAATCTTCTAAAAATGTAAGAATTGAATTGGAACCTGAAATATCTGTAGCAAAATGCAATGATCTGAAAAGTTTAATGCAAATATAGAACAATATCAATACGGTTTTATACTTCAAATGTTCTAAAAAAACTCTAAAATTATCAAGCAATGAGTTGTCTTCTATTTAAGAGTACTACTATTTTCTATTTATTGTCATCGAACCAATTTTGACAAGCGACTCACGTCATTAATCTGATAATTTTATAAGCTTTATATCATGAACTAGTAGAGCGCGTGGGTGCGCGGCCCGCAAGCGGACCGCGGTTTTTCTACTCATCAAGTAGACTTTCACGTCCTGATCATTTTCTATCAGCAAACCACTTCCATCTTTTATACACTCCGAGATAGATGCCGATGAAATTGGTGTGGCCGCCATCTTAAATTCGCCATTTTGAATTTTTTTTCAGCTCACTGCCAATTGGATGAGGTTTCGAGTATTTTTTGTTTGAGCACCTCCCACATATCTTCAATACCCTGGCCGTGCTCCTCACCCACCTTCCAAATCCTCGATCAGCATATCTCATCATTTGTCAGAATGAGAATACTTCTATAAAAACAAATTTTGAAAAGGAACCGTATCAAAGTGTTGCATAGTTCTCAGCTTCTAGTCCCTTCAATATTCGCCATATATTTTGTATGAAGAAAAAAAAATTCCGCCATCTTGGATTTTTTTTCTATTCACTAAATAGACCTTTGAGTCCTGATCATCTTTTGCCAAGAAACCACTCTTCCATCTTTTATACTCCCCGAAATAGACACCGACGAAATTTGTATGGCGGCCATCTTTTTTCCGCCATTTTGAATTTATTTTCAGCTCACTGCGAATTGGATGAGGTTTCGAGTGACATTTGTTCGAGCACACCCCACCTATCTTCGATACCCTGGTAGTGCTCTTCACCCGTCTCTGAATGAATTTTTGTCGTCTATACGAAACCATCGGTGAAAAAAAAATTTTTCATACAAAATTTTACAGGAGAGGTGATCAATCAGTGAGTGAGTCAATCAGTCAATCAGTGAATCAGCACGAACAGCTTTATATATATTAATTAATAGCTGAGTGAGCAAGACTATTCAGGCAGTTACGACAAAATTACTTCTATTATACTATTAGGCTTAAGGTGTAAGATTCTTTTGACGTGATAACGTCTTATAAATCAATGAACACCAGCTGCACGCACGACAAAGTGTCACGTTCCACCTGAGCCTGACGGTGAAAGCGAGAGCGCGGAACAAGCAATAGAGAGGCATGATCGGCCCAAGCGTTGGCTTGTGACACATTTATTCATCGATGTTTCTTTATGACGTTATCACGGAAAACTATGGTCCGTAAACCGACTTTACAGACAACCAATTTTTTTTATTTTATTCCAAAATTTTTCGATATTATTATATTAAATTGATTATTCATATTTCTTTGTTATACTATACAAGATGATGCCCGCGACTTCGTCCGCGTGATTTAAGGTTTAAATTTACGATTTTCGGATTTTTTCCTTTACTTGTGCTACATGACATTGCTTCATGCCAAATTTCATGATTCTAGGTCAACAGGAAGTACCCTCTAGGTCTTGCGAGTGTTAAAATATGCGGCATAGATGGACCATAAAAGGCCGTATCTTTTGATTGCGTCGACTTGGACTCTGTCACAGCTACAAGGGATTGCAGACCTGAGTATTTGATACTATTTTCAACTTGATACCCTCCATGTGTTCCTGAGAAAAAGGGTATTGACAGACGGACAGACAGACGGACAACGAAGTGATTCTAGAAGGGTTCCGTTTTTAGTACGAAGTACGGAACCATAAAAATGAGAGTTATGACAGTTTAAAAGGTAAAAATTTGTTTGGTCCTCCTGAAAATTAGGGGTTTGTCGCTTACAAAATTTGAAATATCCAGAATCGATGTATCGGATTACACACGGACCTCGGATTACAAAGGGCGTAAAGGACATTTTGGCCAAAACTTGAACTTTTTAATGGTATCATACTCAGTTTTTAACGCTCTTTCGATCTGTCTTATTTACGTCTCAATATTCGCTAAAAATGTCGTTGACGATCTAGATTTTTGGTGTTCTTAAACATGAATTTTCGAATAAATAGGTCACTACTAATGGTACTACACTATGTAATGCATACATAGCATAATATCTATTAAGTATATTGTAAAAGTATTTTGAAAAGAGCAATTGCCGAGTTTCTTGCTGGTTCTTCTCGGCAGGAACGGCATTCCGAACCAGTGGTAGACTCATTGACAGTTGTAAAAAAACTTGTAAAAGTTTATTTGAATAAAAAAACATTTCTATTCTATTCTATTCTAATGGTCGTAAAGCTTGAGCTAAAACATAATATCATCAAAATTTTTTTTTTTAATTTTAAAAAGTAAAAAATATTCATATCTATTTCTTCTTTATCAACCTATAAACGTCCACCCGCTTTCAGGAGTTCCGCAATGATTCCGTCATCACCAGGCGCTTTGTTGTTCTTGAGCTGTTTGAGAGCCATACTAATCTCGTATAGGCTGACTGACATCTGGGACATCTTCGGTATAGTTCATAAATCATAACGAATAATTGATCGTCATAGTCACCGTCGTTGGCAACAGTTTTTGATTGACAATTGCACTGTCAATTCAACGAAATACAGTCGATTATCGAGTGCAGGCTCGCGTCACCGTAGAAAAAATATGTCGATATAATAGGCAGATAATATGTCGGGTCTCGTCATCGACGTCGACGTCACCACGCTCCTGCTTCCCTTGATGGATTAAATATAAAATATTTCTTTCTAAAATGTTTATCGTTTTTAATGCGCTTGATTATTTTTTTGGATATTTTGATACTTGATACAAAAAAAATAATTGTAATCATATCAATAAAAAAAATGGATGGAGAAATTTTGCACTGTGAGTAAAAGGGTAGTTTTTGAAAAAAATATAGTCTCTTGGTATATTGTTTGGATTTTCAAGTTGTAGGTACAAAACGGCTATAAAAGGACATTCCAGTGAAAAAAATTCACAGAGCAATTTTTCGCTGCAAGTTACATTGAAAAAACGTATTTTTCAAAATTTGGTGGTTTCGACTAGGAGTATATTTTGGATATTTTATATTTTGTTTCTAGACTTTACATGAATGTTTCAGGTGAAGAAAGTTTTGACCGAGCATTTTGCCGAACTGAGATATTAAGCATAAAAGAGTTTAGGTAAAAATACCTAACTTCCGTTCTAATTTTTTTTTGGATATTTATAAAATACGTTTAACTACTGATACTTTATCATTCTGTAAAGTTTCGTCGCCTGAGGAATTGATGTTGGGGTCCACTAGCTTCATTGCCTAGACTATAAGGCGATTGAGAAGCAACGGCGACCGCATTGCAAGCGCGATTTTTTGACGTGATAACGTCTTATAAATCAGCTGCACGCACGAAAAAGTGTCACGTTCCGCCTGAGCCTGAGGGTGAAAGCGAGAGCGCGAAACAAGCGATAGAGAGGCACGATCGGCCCAAGTCATCGTCAATGTTTCTTTATGACGTTATCACGTAAAACTATCGTCCGTAAACCGACTTTACAGACAACCAATTTTATTTTTTACAATTTAATGTAATGGTAGGTACGATTTACATAATCGACCGAGCGAAGCGAAGGTCTCTGAGTTTACTAGAGCGATTTGCACTTGTCCGTCCGTCCGTCTGTCACAGCCTTATAACATCTGAATTACTGAACGTAATTACTTCAATTTTAGTTATGATATGTAAACCGATGGCCTCCAGCCGAAAATGGCTTAAAAAGTTATAAAAATCTTTATTTCAGGGGGGCTCCCATACGAAATGGGGGGCTTTCAAAGTGGAGATTGTATTCGAGGCTAGATTTCTAAAACCACTTTGTTTTAAAACTTGAAACTTACACATAATTTGAGTTATATTCTGTACTTGAACAACAAATACTAAGATTAGATAAATATTATAAAGAAACGAAATTATTTGAGTTTTAATGGGCATCAATGTTTTTAACAAAACGTCACTATACTGTTACTAGATGGCGCTGTCTTTAATATTGTAAATATACATCCCATCCACGAAAGCAGATGACGATTGACGTCATCAGATTCGGCGCGTTTTAATTACAATATAATATAGTTAAAACTACCTTATGGGAATTATGGGATACCGCGAGGTCTCAGTTCGGGGCGAACCACTAGTTATCTATAAACATTATATTATTTTGTTTAAATCAAAGTGTTTGATTTTGGGCAGCTTCGGTCGTGACCAGTTACCGGGCTACGGACACAGCCGTGTCGCTTAGCGATATTGGGGAGAGGGCACACTAACTACATTTTAGCTGCAGCGATCGCGCACTTTTAGTTTTTATGACCCTTTGCGTCTGCAGCGCGATTCGCGCGTTTATTTATGACCCTTTGCGTCTGCAGCGCGATTCGCGCGTTTATTTATGGCCTCTTGCGTCTGCTGCGCGATTCGCGCGTTTTTATGGCCTTTGCGAGTGCGACTGCATCGCGTTTTCGCGACTAAATCGCGTTCGCGTTTTAATGGCCTTTTGCGTTCGATCGCGGAATCGGGCAGCAGCCCCAAAAGGCCATACAAACGCTAATGGCAATAAAAACGCCTCGATGTCGCTGCCGCTAAAAATCGCAGTTTGCTTTGCCCTCTCCCGTTCCGTTACAAAATAGAAACCGATTCGGGGTCATTTTCAAATGTTAGGTTGCATCGCCACTAGGGAGATCACAGCTCTTGACTTGATGGTTTATTAAAAAATAAAAGATTACAGCTTTTTTGTTTTCTACTTGTAATCAGTAATGCACATAGACCTTAATATTATATTTACTATAGTCAATTAGGAATTACGACTCTAATGTATGTAGTCTTCAAGTCAAAGCTTAGGTAATTCTATGGGTCATTCATACATACAGCGCCATCTAGTAGCAATAGCGTTAACTCCACAAAGTACATTATACACCAGTCGAACATACGAACACAAAGTAGGTAGTTATGTACATAAAGTATTAACTAGTAAATTTAATGAAATTATTTTATTTATTCTGGTCTGCATTTATAAAATTTGCATGCAATTTGCTGCATTGTTAAATTACTGAATTATTATTGATATATTAATTATTGTAATTCTGCATGAAATGAAACGTTGCAATACACACCCGAAAATGTCACACAAACGTCAGATTTGGCCTTCAATTTCTTGATTTTTGAGGGATTATAACAACTTGTGAGCAATTGCTGAGGTTTTGCAATGTCCGAGTGAAGTGAAACAGCGAAATCGATGCTGTGACCGCGTAGCGAGTTCGTCTTACAATGACATCGAGGAGTAAGAATGCGGTGCGAAGCTACGAGACCGACATCGAGAAGAGTCGGGAGGAGTCAAACTGGAAGAAGGCAGTCGACTTGGCTTTGCAGCTCAAGGCCAGGTCACCACAACATGGTCAGTGCACACAGCTTAATGAGCCTAAATGAGCAATTAAGAACCCCTCGCTAGATCCCATACAATTATCTCTTGAGTTTAAGCAACCTCAACAACAACTAAACAAGTTATATCATCGAAAAGTTGATTGGTGATACCTTTAAAAGTAAATGTATTATTACGTTAATGTTTGTATTTCGTAACTTGTTTTAATATAATTATTTTTTTACTTTTATCTCATTTTTCCTGTTATTATTTTTAATGACTCACTGCTGCTAATTACTAACTCCCACTTGATCTTCTTATCTTTAATAAAACAATACAAATTATATTTTGTTAAAATGACTAAGATAATGACCATGAATGGACTTTCAGTCATAGTTTCAGAGTAGAAAGTCAAATATACTTGTAATTTGTACATGTTTGATCTTTAATTATAATTTCTTTATTTCACTTAAATTATAATAATTTAGTACCTAACTCATAATAACTAAGGAAGGATAGATTAAGTTTTCTATTTACTTCCAAAGAACTTATAGAGTTATGATTAATAGCTTCATTTGGCTATAGGCACTCATCACTGCTTGGAATAAGTATAGGTATTGATAATATGGAATAAGTATAGGAATAAAAAAACATTCCCTAAATCAAATACAAATATTTTTTTATATTATATTAACCACTGGTTTAGTAAGTAGATACTAATGAAGAGCCAATAAATTGACTAATGCAAAATATGTACTTAAAATATAATGGCAGATCTTGGATTTCTATTTATTTTTTAATAATTCTCATCTGAGATATAATTTTTATGATTTAAGATTGATTACCATACTTGCCAATCATTTATTTCCACAAAATCAAATCAAATTTTCAGAAAGTCTCGCACATTTCCTCATTGGGGAAGGCAAGTTGGAAGCGTACCTGGACGAATGGCCTCCCATCAAGGAGAACATCGAGAGAGCCCAGAGAGAGCTCTCGGAAGCTCGTGGCTACCTGACCCTAGCCACGGACGAGGCAGGAAAAAAGGCCGGCGTAGCATTGGACGCACATCTGTTGCTGGGGAAGCTGAATTTTGCATGTGGGGCGTACGATGATGCCTTGAAGCATTACAAGTTAGCCGAGCTTAACACTTTGACTGAGAAGGAGTTGCCAGTGTAAGTGCTATATTTTATTTTTAACCGACTTCAAAAATGTAAGAGGTTCTCAATTCGTCGGAATCGTTTTTGGACTGCAGTTCCTTATCGGATGGTACGGACTTGGCTGATGGGGGCTAGGCGAAAAAAGTGTAAGAATTTTCTGTCAAAAGTAGTGTACACAATTATCCATAGCGTGTATGCTATATTACGAGATGGTTCTAACAAGTGGCGAGAGATGGTGTATATTCTAATAAGAATTTTCCCAAGTAGTGTAGACAGTTCCAACTGAGTGTTCCACACCACAATCACACATTTTTATTTTATCAATGTTCCCCAATTACTCAAAGACGCCTGGGCCAGATGAGCGCATAGTCATCAGGTCAGGATCTGATGATGGGGTCCTGAAGAAATCGAGGGAACTCTTCAAATTTTATAAGCTCACTTGAAGCGTTTTGGGTATTTTATACTTTGTAGTGGCGTTTGAAGTTGGTTTTTTTAAAAAGAATTTTTATATAGTATTTGATACTAAAACAAATTAAACTATTTTATTTTATTTTTTTTTTTATTTTACTAAAACAAAACCTAGTAGGTTTTGTCTGCAATTTGATTTTAAAAATCCTGCGAAAAACCGAAAACTGTACACCAAGTCCTCAACCTTGCAAAATTTACATTGATCCCTTACTCTGTTGCTGCGTGAGTGGAGGACAAACCAATAAACAAATACATTTTTGCATTCATAATATTGGGACCTTCTTTTCTTCTTTCATTGTTCTACTTTTTTTGAATCTACTTTTTTGGGGTTTTTATTTCTTAACAATTACTGTTGATGTAACTAAAAGTGAAAAGTAAATTAATTAAAGGTTTGATAAAACATAAGTATTTCTATATTTTTATTGTAATTTGAGCACTAAAATAATGTAGTTCATATTGATATCTGAATATAATTTATTAGTGGTATCAATAGAATCTAATCAACAAAAATATTTATCAATTTTAAACAATTACATGATTGTGTGATAAGAGAAGTGTTCGCGCCATGTACCTGTCCAGAATTCCTTGTTCCATGGTCGTGGCGCTGGCAATCTTTTTAGCCCGCAATGAAGTTGACAGATTCTTAGTTTTAAAACTTGCCGCCGTTTTTGGGCGTGGTTTTTGCAAGTTCCTTTTTTGACAGCTAACACTTACACGAAAAAAATCCGGGTCGCCTCGCGCACCGTTTTGCTGTTTAATTGTCTAGATTTAGTTTTTTACGGTTTAGTTGTGCCGTCAAGCGGTCTATGTGTCGACCTAGCTATAAGCAGAATTACAGACTGTTATTTGTAACAAAAGGCGACTTCTAACAAGCGGTTATTGCTCGCCACGCTAAGTGTGAAACAGTGACTTTGACCACCTCTAGTTGGTCTTACTAGTGACAAGCCAAGTGTACAGTGCTCCGTCAGCCCAACGTCTCCAGCGGGCCATAACTGGCTGCCTGCCTGCTGCTGCTAGTGGCCTGAGAAGTTCACCTTACACTTAACCTCACAATACACCCACATATCACCACTATCATACCATCTCAGGCCGTACTAGGATTGACTGCTGCAAGGAAGGTCAGTGCAACCCTACCATCATTAAGTCACCACTACGTTGAGAACAGATCTGACCGCGGCGAAAGGCCGCTTTGGGCAGCGACTCTGGACTCAGGTTCAGCTGATGGGCCCCTGAACCTAGTGGTCCAGGTGTTGACTCGTTGGCCAAGCCGTTGGCCTCAACATTTGGTAAGCAGAGCGTGGTTAAATTGATTCCGCGGACAGATTTGGCATTACTGTGACTTAACTTTATAACTTATTAATACACAGGCTTATTGAGTTACTAGTACATGGCCTACCTTGTCACATGTAGGCCTGTATAATGATTGCAATTATTGAGATTTTGTTTTGTTAATTTTTGTTGATTAATAATTAATAGTATCTAATTGTTGTTTGTGGCCCGTAACTGGCCAACAGTTAGATGTAGATTGTAATAAATAAACTTAATATTAATATAATTTGATAATTGTAGGTTCTTACCAAGCCAATTTGTAATTTGCAGTGCCTGGTATGAGTCTAGTGGCTTAGTACGGGTAATTAAAAACTTAATTTTTCTTTTATCTTAATTTATGTTATTGATTGACTTAACATAAATTATTAATAGCTTAATTTGTATCTTTTGGTACTTTTAACCAACAAATACTTTGTTTGTTTACTAGAACCCCTCGTGGTTAGGTAACAGAGTAGTTTGTTTGATGTTTTAAAATAAATAATTCTTGTTTTAAAGTAAATAATTCTAATTAATAAATAGTATTAAAGTAGTAATTTGTTTGTGTTTAAAGTGGGTAATTCTTGTTTGATTATTAATTTGTTTGGTTGAAGTTGAAACATAACTTGTAACAAATAACTTTGTTTTGATTTTGTTATCTATTTGTTGTTTATTTAAGTTGTTTTGTACCTACCTAAGATGTCAGCCCACAAAAAATTGAGCGTGCAAATTCAATCAGAGCTGCGTTGGGCTGCTACAGCCAACGCCTTGGTAGGCCGGGTGGACCGGGCATCCGCACTGCTCCAGCGGTGCGAGCAGGTGCGGACCAGGCAGGCGGTCGTCGAAGAGGCCTTCCGAGACCTCATGGCATTGGAGCTACCTCCGGAATCGCTGGAGTCCTCAGTGCGGGACTACGAACAGTTTTTTGAGCTGACAGACGGTCTGGTGGAAGAGGCCGCGAGGCTCAAGAAGGAGGCGAGAATGAGCTCTATTCTTGAGTCTCCCACCAGACCCACCACGCAGCCTGCGTTACAGGGCAAGTTGCCAACAATAAACTTGCCCCACTTTTCTGGCAACCTGAGCGAGTGGCTAGGCTTTCTCAGCCTCTTTGATAGCCTGGTGGACGCGAGAAGGGACCTGTCTCCCTGCCAGAAACTGGCCTATCTACTCTCTTCCCTGCAGGGAGAGGCTCTGGGTTTAGTTAGCCACCTAGACCTCTCCGAGGAGAGTTATACCACCGCGCGGGAACTACTGACTCGGCGGTATGCCAACGTGCGCCGGTTAGCAGACACACACGTGGCACAAATTCTAGCGCTGCCACGTGTCTATGGGGTGTCCCATTTAAGAGAATCGCTCTTAAATCCACTGATTGTAGCCTGCAACGCTCTTAAGCGTTTAGAGCTTCCCGTGGACCAGTGGTCCTTCCTTATATTACACATTGTGTTGTCCCGCCTACCTCCCGAGTTGAAACTGCGTTTTGAGCAAAGGTATGGTGGGGACGGGGCCAGCTACCTGCCCCCCTTTTCGGACCTTTTAAAGTTCCTTGAGGAAGAGTGCCGGCAGGCTGATAACTCTGGTATTGCTGGTCCTTCAAGGACCCCAGAGCGGCCTGCCCAGCTGAGGAAGGAAAAGGGTCACACTGGCGTCCCTGGTAAAAGGGCCTCCGACCGGAGACCAATGCCCGTTTACACTGGACTTGCTGCCACTGAACCCGCCCCCTGTAACTATTGCAGGCGTCCAGGCCACCGGGTGCTTTCTTGCCCCCAGTTTCTCTCTAAGCGGATCAAGGATCGGAGGGGCATTGCAAGAGACCGCCACTGGTGCTATAGCTGTCTGGAAGCTCACATGCAACGGGACTGCCAACAGCAACGGCCATGCCCAATTTGTAGGGGTAACCACCTGGAGATTTTGTGCGCCAACAAGAATGGTGTTGGCCGCCGGGTGGAGAGTGAGGGCGCGCCCCGCACGGGCGGGGGCGCTCTTACCGATCGCTCCCCGGATTACTTGCGTCGGTCTCCTGATCAGGGCCATGAATCCCGACGCGTCCGGATTTCGACCCCGCCTATGGGGGCTTCACCCCCCCGTGAGGGGGGCGCCAACCCCCCTCGACGTTCTGATGGGAGATTTGTGGCGGCTCCGTCTACGGTTCAGTCTGCCCGCTATTCACCTCCGCTTCATGAGTGGCCACGCCTCGAACGCCGCCCACCTCGAGCGGGTCGACAGCCTTACTACGGCCTACCGACCTCAGCCCGTATGACTAGGCCCGTGCTGCCGCCACGAGATGACGCATGGGTTTACCCAAATGGAGGTCCGTCCCACTCACCTTTGGAGGTCCCCCCTGAGTCTCAATATGAGATTCCCCGGTTAGAGGACCGGTTTGATGAGGACGACCACCAATAGGTAGTTGCCGCCCTAGCCCCCACCACAGCAACTTCTAATGAGACCTTGAATCTCCGGCAGTCCGTCTGTCAGACCATTCTTTTGCCGACTGTCTCAGTGAAGGTATTCAACCCGAAGGGTGAATTTTTAATCGTTCGCGCCCTTTTGGATTCGGGTTCACAGCGCTGTATTGCTTCTTCTCGTTTGGTGGGTGAGCTAGGGCTCCCTTGGAGTCCTCGAACAGGACGGGTGATAGGTATCGGGGGTATAGAGCCCTCGACTCCTAACGGGGAAGCGGAATTAATGTTTGGCCCCGTTACGGGCAATCTTAGGGTCTTGGTCAAGGTGTCAGTCCTTGACAATATCTTAGGCCCCCTACCGCAGGTCCGAATAGCTGACGCTGCGGTGTCCTGTGCATCAGGCCTAAACCCAGCTGACCCCCACTGGACTGAACCCGGTCCTATGGACCTTTTGTTGGGTTCCGATGTGTTGGGCCTGGTCTTGTCAGGGGAAATTAGGGTTTTGCAGAAGGACGGCCTATGTGCCATGTCCACTATATTCGGCTCTAGCTTTTTTGGACCCGTGCTACGGTCTTCGGACCTACCGGTGCTGGACCAATTGCAAGCAGCCGGCTTGACGCTGTCGGACGTGGTCCAGCGCTTTTGGGAAGTTGAGGAGCCGCCGCATGCCGCACGAGTTGACCCTCTTGACCTTGAATGTGAGTTGTTTTATCAAAACAACACAGGCCGCCGTGTTGATGGGCGATTTGTAACTCGCTTGCCCTTTCTCGCTTCTCGCCCCCCGCTTGGTCAATCGCGGGCCTTGGCGGAAAAGAGGCTCTTGTCTATGGAACGGCGCATGCGGCGCGACTCCACCTTCCGCTCCAAGTACGTTGAATTTATGCGCGAGTACGAGGGCCTGGGGCATATGTCACCATCCAATTTTGATTGGCGCGCACACGAACACTACTTCTTACCCCACCATGCCGTCTTGAAGACCCCTGGGGGGAAGATTCGAGTGGTTTTTGACGGCTCCGCGGCCACATCCAACGGGGTGACATTGAACCAATGCTTGCACTCCGGTCCTAAGCTGATCAAGGATATCTCCGATATCCTCACGCATTTCCGCCGGCATCAAATTGTTTTCGTAGCTGACATCAAGATGATGTTTAGACAGTCGATGGTACATCGCGATGATCGGAGATACCAAATGATTCTGTGGCGCGAAAATCCTAATGAGCCAATGCGTGTCTTTGAATTGAACACCACGACCTATGGACTCAAGTCAAGCCCCTATATTGCTATCAGGACCTTGTTAGAACTAGCTAACCGGGAGCGACTGAATTACCCTCGCGCATCAGCCACCTTGGAATCGTCAGTCTATATGGACGATATTTGCACGGGAGCCTCGAGCGTTGAGGAAGCTCTGACTCTTCGCGATGAATTGATTGCAATACTGAAGTCCGGAGGTTATGAGTTGGGCAAGTGGCTGTCCAACTCCCCTCACGTCTTGAAGGATCTTCCGGGAAAGGATCAGCAGGATCCTCATATTTTTGAAAATCCCGAAAATCCCAATTTGCTGACGGTCCTTGGAATACAGTACCAGCCCGTCCAAGACGTTTTCACCTACCGGGTCAAATTAGACCCACCTCCTAAGGTCTGGACTAAGCGTTCCGTATTGTCTACGGTTGCTCGCACCTTCGATCCCAATGGATGGATCACTCCCGTAATATTTTTGGCTAAATGTTTCCTCCAGAAGCTTTGGATTGCTGAACTCGGTTGGGACGAACCACTCCCTGGGAAGTTATTGAAGGAGTGGAACTCCCTTGTACTCTTCACTTCTTTTTTTTATTTTTTTATATTTTTTTTTTTATTTGGAAAACATACAGCTTAAATAAATAAAATATAGCTAATACAATAATTATATCACTGGAGCCAGTTAAGTTTCCACTTTTTGGTAAAATACAATATTTTGGGTGGGAGTCCATCCTAAACTTTTAGTAAACAAAAATATAATAATAATAAAAGATAAATAAACATGTACCATAAACGAGATGGGTCCACTCCTGCCATCAAGCCTTGTATTATGTGCATTTCTTGATGGCAGAGACGAACCCCCCACACTTATATTTAAATTGGTCTACTTTGAAATATTTCTTATTATACGTATCACAAGCTCGAACGATGAATCTGTTATGACTATAATTGGTTCTGGCACGTGGAAGTACAAACATGTTACTTTTACGTGACTTACGCTTATTTAATTTAGGTACACAATATTTTATTTTATTTAGAAGATAAGGACTATCGATCAATCCGTTGATAATTTTATATAAAAATATTTGATCTTTATGTTCCCTCCTTATTTGTAAAGTTTCTATTTTACTTGTATTAAATGAACTAAATCTTTTGTTCAAACATTTTATGAATTTGCGTTGAATATTCTCTAGCATGTCCACGTAAACTGCATACTGAGGGTTCCAAGCAGTGGAAGCATGCTCCAAATGGGATCTGACAATTGAATTATACAAAAGGATTAGGGTTTTTGGGTTTTTGAAATCAGTCGTTTGCCGGAGAACAAACCCGAGCATTTTATATGCTTTATTTTTGATTTTGTTCAGATGCTGATCAAAAATTAATTGCCTGTCTAGTTGGATACCCAGGTCTCTCACCTCATCAACCCTACGCAATTTTTTACCAAGTAAGAAATAATTATGAAAGAGTGCATTAATTTTTTTTCTAGAAAAAGAAATAGTGCAGCATTTATCTATATTTAAATCTAGTCCATTAACTTTACAATATTCACTTATTCGATTTAAATCTTCCTGTAAGCCTAAACAGTCTTTTTCAGTTCTTATTATATTGAAAATTTTTGTGTCATCTGCATACAAAAGTAGATGAGAGTTTTTAATACTATTTTTAACATCAACTTCCTGAGGTTAACCGAATTTCCATGCCTCGACGCTTCCTACCAACAGGAAGGTGTCATGCCAGTCTCCACGGGTTTTGCGACGCCTCCGAACGAGGATACGCCGCCGTGGTATATTTGAGGACTGTCGATGTCGCCGGTGAGGTCGCGACGCATCTCGTCTTGGCAAAAAGCAAGGTGGCCCCTATTCGGTCACGGTTAACTATCCCGAAATTAGAATTGTCTGGCGCCGCCCTTCTGGTACGCCTCTTGAACCACGTCCGCTCCTCTTTGGCATCTGCGGCCGATCTGACCGACGTTTATGCTTGGACGGACAGTGAGATTGTCCTTTGCTGGCTACGAGCCGCGCCTCACAACTTAGAGGTCTTTGTTGCGAATCGGGTCTCCCAAATTCAGAGCTCTGCAGCACCGGTGATTTGGAGACACGTACCCGGAGAACTGAACCCGGCCGATTGCGCCTCCCGCGGCTGTGAGGCCTCTTCACTGGTCCACCATCACCTTTGGTGGGATCCAAGTTGGCTATCCCAATCCGAGACGACTTGGCCTCAAAATAGGTTTTCCGCTCCCGAAGTATTGCCGGGCTTAAGAGTCGGAGTGGTTGAGGATAAACAGATCCCCGACTTGAACTTTCTTTTGAACCGTTACAGTTCCCTTGATAAACTAATTGGTGTTACCGGTTGGATTCGACGTTTTATCCATAATGGGCGGAATTCAGAAAATAAAAATTTGAGTCCTGTGCTTTCCCCTCTTGAACGCCAAGACGCCCGGAACTACTGGGTGCGTGTGGTTCAGGTGGAGCATTTTTCATCCGTGATTGACACCCTAAAGAGAGGTTTAGTTTTGAAGGGCCCCCTTGCTCGCCTAAGCCCTTTTTTGGACAATAACGGAATGCTACGCGTTGGAGGACGCCTCAAGAATTCCAATCTGCCCTATGGTGCTCGCCACCCCCTTTTGCTACCTAAGGACGACACCTTTGTCAAATTGCTAGTGACACACTACCATCTTGAAAATGCCCACGCTGGTTGTAATGCACTCTCGGCTATTTTACAGCGCGAGTTTTGGATTCTGGCAGGGAGACGCACCATCCGGAACGTCACTTTCAGATGCATTCCGTGTTACCGCTTGAAGGCTAATACTTCACAGCCGATGATGGGTGATCTGCCCTCCGACCGCGTTCTAGCCACTCGACCCTTTGCTGGGATTGGCACTGATTTTGCTGGCCCGTTTGCCATCAAGAGCTCTAACCTCCGCAACGCCAAATCGCTCAAGGCCTACCTCTGCGTTTTTGTATGTCTCGCTACCAAGGCGGTACATTTAGAACTTGTGAGTGCTTTAAGCACTGAAGCCTTTGTAGCCACGCTAGGTAGATTTGTCTCTCGTCGAGGATTGCCTGACCTGATTCGCACTGATTGCGGCACCAATTATAAGGGCACTGATAGATATTTAAAAGAAATTGTCGAATTCCTGTCTAGCAATAAGATTAGATTAAGTACAGCATTGTCCAAGATGGGGGTAGCCTGGAAGTTTGACCCCCCAGCTTGCCCTCATTGGGGTGGAATATTCGAAGCCGTGGTTAAGGTGGCCAAGACCCATCTCCGGCGCGTTATAGGCGAAACTGTTTTAACCTTTGAAGAACTCGCCACCGTGTTTTGCAAAATTGAGGCTGTACTCAATTCTCGGCCACTCTGTCCCCTCTCATCTGACCCAAATGACCTGGAGGTCTTAACTCCCTTTTATTTTCTGATTGGTCAGCCCCTTAACGCTCTACCCGAATACCCCTTCAGGGACGTGAAGGTCTCACGTTTGTCCCGGTTTGAACTGCTGCAATAGATGACTCAGAGTTTTTGGCACCGTTGGTCACTAGAGTATTTGCATCTTTTGCAGCAGCGGGTTAAGTGGGCTGACAAATCTGATCCACCCAAAGTTGGTGACCTAGTGCTGATTAAGGAACCTAATTTGTTGCCTTTATACTGGCGCCGTGGGCGCATTCTTAAGCTGATCTACGGGTCTGATGGGGTTCCCAGGGTTGCCGAGGTAATGGTCGGAGACTCTGTCTTGCAGCGAGCCGTTTGCTCCTTATCACGTTTACCCATTTACTAGTAAGTGGACGTAAATCCTTACGACCACAGGCGGGGGGGTTGTTCGCGCCATGTACCTGTCCAGAATTCCTTGTTCCATGGTCGTGGCGCTGGCAATCTTTTTAGCCCGCAATGAAGTTGACAGATTCTTAGTTTTAAAACTTGCCGCCGTTTTTGGGCGTGGTTTTTGCAAGTTCCTTTTTTGACAGCTAACACTTACACGAAAAAAATCCGGGTCGCCTCGCGCACCGTTTTGCTGTTTAATTGTCTAGATTTAGTTTTTTACGGTTTAGTTGTGCCGTCAAGCGGTCTATGTGTCGACCTAGCTATAAGCAGAATTACAGACTGTTATTTGTAACAAAAGGCGACTTCTAACAAGCGGTTATTGCTCGCCACGCTAAGTGTGAAACAGTGACTTTGACCACCTCTAGTTGGTCTTACTAGTGACAAGCCAAGTGTACAGTGCTCCGTCAGCCCAACGTCTCCAGCGGGCCATAACTGGCTGCCTGCCTGCTGCTGCTAGTGGCCTGAGAAGTTCACCTTACACTTAACCTCACAATACACCCACATATCACCACTATCATACCATCTCAGGCCGTACTAGGATTGACTGCTGCAAGGAAGGTCAGTGCAACCCTACCATCATTAAGTCACCACTACGTTGAGAACAGATCTGACCGCGGCGAAAGGCCGCTTTGGGCAGCGACTCTGGACTCAGGTTCAGCTGATGGGCCCCTGAACCTAGTGGTCCAGGTGTTGACTCGTTGGCCAAGCCGTTGGCCTCAACATTTACATTACATTTGTTCCTTTAACATTTTTATTACATGAATATAAATAAAATATAATGCCAAAAACCATAGGAAAAGAATTTCTAATGTTCGAATTTTATTTTTATCATTATCTACTTTATTCTAGTTCATTTTTTAGTTTAGATTTTTTACCATTATCTAGGTTCGAATTTTGCAGGTACACATACAGAATTTTATGTTTAAAGATAACTAATCTAGTATTCATTAATTAAATAATAAAATATATTTTCATTTTCAATTTTTTTTATAAATGAAAAACTTGTTAAGTTAGTAGTTAGTACAACTGACAGCCAATATTGAAAGTGGTACCTAGAAACAAAATAAATACTTACGTAAATATTACCTTTGTATTTACCTAGCCTGTTTAAAAATAGCAAATAATGGAATGACTGAGACAATTTTAATTCTAAAGTACATAATGCCAATTTAAATTTGGAATGCCCTTCCAGCTTGAATTTTCCAACTAACTTGAGTATCTTTAAATCAAGAGTGAATAGGCATCTTCTAGGCAAGCACACACCATCTTAGGCATGCACACACATGCAGGCATCTCATACTTTGTATAATTGTAACATCTTAACTGTATTCACAAAGATTAAATGAATTATGAATTACCATCTGGTGAGATCACAATCAAAGCAAGCAAAGGTTGAGGATCAATATAATATCGTTGATCAAGTCTAGATTAACCAATATCTATTGTTATATTATGTTGAAATATGTAGCTAACTAGTTTCCAATGTCTTCCACTGCAGAAAGTTGACTCATGCATTTAATTTCCCATGCAAACTCTATTAATAACCCCCTCACATGACATCAGACCTTGTTCGGTAGTGATTCATGCTAGCCATGAGTTTTTATTACCTCACGATGTTTTGTTTTCATATTATAAATGCGAAAGTGTGTTTGTTTGTTGGTTTGTCCTTAAATCACGCAGAAACGGATCGACGCGGACGTGATATTTTGCATGAGTATAGTTGAGGTCCTGAAAATTGACATAGACTATTTTTTATCCTGCAAAATTATATACCCCACAGCATTTTCAAAATTTAAATCAAAGCGGACGCAGTCGCGGGCCGCAGCTACGTAGGTACTAGGTATTTATTTATTTATGTACTTAATTATCTAACTAGATGATGCCCGACTTCGTCCGCGTGGATTTAAATTTTGAAAATACCGTGGGGTCTAAAATTTTGCGGGATAAAAAGTGGTTATTTGGTTCCCACGGGAACTCTTTACTTTTCTGGGACATTCTGCTACATTTTAGTTGCTTAGTAGTAGTAATCCTGAGTATGAGTTATCTCCATTCCAAAGTTCAGCCAAATCAGTTCATTTGTTGTGGTGTGAAAGAGTAACAAACATCCATCCATACATCCATCCTCACAAACTTTCACATTTATAATATTATAGATAGGGATAGTAGGATTTGCGCGTGCTTAAAAGCAGGCAATCGTTCAAAACATTCCCATAGCAGAAGGGGTGACAGTTTACATCATTTTCAGATACATAAATGCACGATTGTATGAACATGATAGCTTTAATAAGACAATCACATTTGACTGGTCGCCACACGTCCTACTGGCTGAAGTACATTGCTGCAGGTGTGCTGCAGGAAGAAAATCAAATTCAGCCAGTCACAACAGTGGTTTTAACAATGGTTGATGCAGTTTTGTTCGACTTGCTGTAAGGTTTTTATTATATATTGTGTTAGGGGTCCAAATAATCATACAAAATGGCACTTTCCTGTTACAGGCGCAGTCTGCGCATCGTGGCGGAGTCCTACGCCATCAAGGGGCTGTGTCTAGAGCAGACAACCCTTCCCAGCTCCACGAGTCGGTACAAGCAAGCCGAACGAGAGTCAGAAATGGTAACATAATACATAAGCAGGCATCCTATACTGAAGAAAAGCCACTTTTGCTTTCACCTTTGCCAACCGATTGAGATCCACGACTGGTTATAGATCTCTTGTAGTGAATTGTACCTTGTACCGACATGTTTATGTTGGTTTTGTGCCAGTAACTTGTATAACATGTTCACTTAGGCCAACACTGCACATTTCCAGCACCTTGGTTTGTTAATGCGACTTGGCTTTAGCAAGAAATAAAAATAATGTACAGAGGTCCTTGATCTTTGTGATTTCAGTACAAAAAATATGGAATTTTGTCCATACTAAAACTAATTTCAAAAAGATTTGAAAAGAATATTGTAAAATATTTAGCACAATATTGTGATGTATTGAGGGTTAGTATTAGGTAAGTGGCGCAGTCGGTAGGATCCTTGTGATACCGGGATAAAATCGAAAGACATCAAGATTAACACCAATTTGCAGTTTTAATTATTATACTGCCATCATATATGTTTATCGGAATGAAAAACTTTCCTGACCTATGTAATGAGTTAATGACACTATTGTTAGATATGTCAATTCGGTTTGGAGTCTTTGGAGATTGTGTCCAAGGGGACCTGTCCAAGGGGACCTGTCCAAGGGGACCAGCCCCATTATTCGTGCATCGCACGTAATCGACGCTGCTTGGCACAGATCCGCAGTTTCGAGGTGTCGTCAGAGCTGAGCCTGCTATACCTGCAGCGCGCGGGCGGCGCGGCGCCGGCGGGCGCGGGCGCCACGCTGGAGACGGCTCTGCAGCGCGCGCCGCTGCTGCACATCCGAGCGGGCCGGCTGCAGGCGGCCATTGACAGGTGAGCCTGCTATACCTGCAGCGCGCGGGCGGCGCGGCGCCGGCGGGCGCGGGCGCCACGCTGGAGACGGCTCTGCAGCGCGCGCTGCTGCTGCACATCCGAGCGGGCCGGCTGCAGGCGGCCATTGACAGGTGAGCCTGCTATACCTGCAGCGCGCGGGCGGCGCGGCGCCGGCGGGCGTGGGCGCCACGCTGGAGAAGGCTCTGCAGCGCGCGCCGCTGCTGCACATCCGAGCGGGCCGGCTGCAGGCGGCCATTGACAGGTGAGCCTGCTATACCTGCAGCGCGCGGGCGGCGCGGCGCCGGCGGGCGCGGGCGCCACGCTGGAGACGGCTCTGCAGCGCGCGCCGCTGCTGCACATCCGAGCGGGCCGGCTGCAGGCGGCCATTGACAGGTGAGCCTGCTATACCTGCAGCGCGCGGGCGGCGCGGCGCCGGCGGGCGCGGGCGCCACGCTGGAGACGGCTCTGCAGCGCGCGCTGCTGCTGCACATCCGAGCGGGCCGGCTGCAGGCGGCCATTGACAGGTGAGCCTGCTATACCTGCAGCGCGCGGGCGGCGCGGCGCCGGCGGGCGCGGGCGCCACGCTGGAGACGGCTCTGCAGCGCGCGCCGCTGCTGCACATCCGAGCGGGCCGGCTGCAGGCGGCCATTGACAGGTGAGCCTGCTATACCTGCAGCGCGCGGGCGGCGCGGCGCCGGCGGGCGCGGGCGCCGCGCTGGAGACGGCTCTGCAGCGCGCGCCGCTGCTGCACATCCGAGCGGGCCGGCTGCAGGCGGCCATTGACAGGTGAGCCTGCTATACCTGCAGCGCGCGGGCGGCGCGGCGCCGGCGGGCGTGGGCGCCACGCTGGAGAAGGCTCTGCAGCGCGCGCCGCTGCTGCACATCCGAGCGGGCCGGCTGCAGGCGGCCATTGACAGGTGAGCCTGCTATACCTGCAGCGCGCGGGCGGCGCGGCGCCGGCGGGCGCGGGCGCCACGCTGGAGACGGCTCTGCAGCGCGCGCCGCTGCTGCACATCCGAGCGGGCCGGCTGCAGGCGGCCATTGACAGGTGAGCCTGCTATACCTGCAGCGCGCGGGCGGCGCGGCGCCGGCGGGCGCGGGCGCCACGCTGGAGACGGCTCTGCAGCGCGCGCCGCTGCTGCACATCCGAGCGGGCCGGCTGCAGGCGGCCATTGACAGGTGAGCCTGCTATACCTGCGGCGTGATCATACACCGGCGGGAATGGGGCTACTTTTTGTCTGCCCATCTTAACATGTGTTGAATTATAATTCGATATAAATAGGTATATTTTTGTGGAACTTCCCCTCACTGTGGAAACACTGCATACATAGCATAATTTAATACCTTTAAGGTGGAAGACACGATTCTGCCCGCGAAATTTAAATTTAATTTGGTTTTTCACAATTTGTAAACTAATACGACAAAGTAGGCTTATGGCATTCTAATTGCGCCAGTGGAATTATCATCTTCACAGGTTTACATAAAAATCTTTACTTGAAAGTGACCAGTTTAAGAAATTTCTTAAACATTGATTAATTATTTATTGATTAATTTCTTAAACAGGACACTTTCAAGTAAAGATTTTTTATATAAACCTGTGAAGATGATACTGCCATTGTCGCAATTAGAATGCCATAAGCCTACTTTGTCGTATTAGTGTACAAATTGCGAAAAACCAAATTAAATTTGAATTTCGCGGGCAGACCCGTATATTCATCCTTAAACGGTTGTTTTATCCGTGTTTTCAGGCAATGAAAAACCCCTTACAATATCATTAGAATACGAAGGTAAATTTTGCCATCATCTATAAAGTTCCGATAGCTCGGGAAGTCGGGTGGTTCCGAAACCAGAAGACCCCGGTTCGAGTCCAGACGATTATATTTTCCCCTATGATTTTTTTAAATATATAATTTCCAAAAAACACGATTTACCAAAAAAAAAAAAAACGAGCAAAGCTCGGTCACTCACATATTATCTATTATATTGTAAACTTGTTTTGAAAAGAGCAACTGCCGAGTTTCTTGTTGGTTCTTCTCGGCAGGAACGGCATTCCGAACCAATGGTAGACATGAGTCTACCACTGGTTCGGAATGCCGTCGATGACGACGTTTGTATTCTATTCTATTTCTATTCAACTTCTTCTTTATCAACAGATAGACGTCCACTGCTAGACAAAGGTCTCTTGTATGAACCTCCACAGGCTTCGTCTTGCACCGCCTGAATCCAGCGGCTCTCGACTCGTTTGATATCGTCGGTCCACCTAGCGGGGGGTCTGGCAACCTTATACTGACACTCCTCATATTTGATGTGTACGTTGGTTGTCAGGTACCGCGAGATGCTCACAGCGGTGGAGTCGCCGTCGACGCAGTCGCTGCGGCTCACCCTCGCGCGGCAGCTCGCGGAGGTGCTCATGAGGGGAGTCACGGGGCAGGTAATGTACAGCCACAGGGTCACCAACGCTAAGTGCAGAAAAAGTAGTAGTAGAGTCTGTCAATAGAGGGCGCTAGAGGTAGCGATTTGAGATTTATTTCATGAAATTCAGCTTACTAGCGACAAGCGGCAATTATTTGAACTACATTGCAAGATGAAATTATGAATAGTTAGGTTAACAGATGGCGCTTTAAAAATTATAGATCAGAAGATTAACAGATGGCGCTTATTAAAAAATTGATATTTTATTTTATTTATTCATTTAATTTATATGTTTATTTTGGTTCTTTCACATGTATTATAATACTATTGGTACGTTTCAGAGTTATTTTTAAATTTCGTATTACCTAATCCCCTAACCACAGATATTATAACATCTATGTTTTGCCTGTGGTTTTAGGGTGGAACCACATCTGTGAGGATCGATTCGCATTTATGCCGATGCTATAAGACACACTTGTAAGGATCGCTACGGATCGTTACGGATCCGTAAAGATGCGTACGCATCCTTTCGGATCCGTAAGGAGGCGAAAGCCTATAAACATTGTTGTCTGCGTAGGGATGGTCGATGATGGCATCGATATTTTAATTGCTAGCTCAACCACGATATTAATCTTCTTCTACACAGAGGAAATGGATGCCAAAAATTGAAAAAGACGCCGCCATATTGAAATTCTTTGTTTTTCGACCGATTTCGTTCAAATTCGATATTTGGGCTTCCCTGTGGTCAAGAAAGAGGAAAAATAGATGCCAAAATTATAAAAAGTGACCGCCATTATGAAATTCTTTCTTATTGGACCGATTTCGTTCAAAATCGATATTTGGGCTTCCCTGGGGTCAAATCAGAGAAAATGATTGGCAAAATTATAAAAAGTCGCCGCCATATTGAAATTCCTTGTTTTTCGACCGATTTCGTTCAAAATCGATATTTGGGCTTCCCTGGGGCCAAATAAGAGGAAATGATTGGCAAAATTATAAAAAGTCACCGCCATATTGAAATTCTTTGTTTTTCGACCGATTTCGTTCAAAATCGATATTTGGGCTTCCCTGGGGCCAAATAAGAGGAAATGATTGGCAAAATTATAAAAAGTGACCGCCATATTGAAATTCTTTTTTATTGGACCGATTTAGTTCAAAATCGATATTTAGGCTTCCCTTGGGTCAAGAAAGAGGAAACAGATGCCAAAATTTTAAAAGGTCGCCGCCATATAGAAATTCTTTGTTATTGGACCGATTTCGTTCAAAATCGATATTTAGGCTTCCCTTGGGTCAAGAAAGAGGAAATAGATACCAAAATTTTAAAAAGTGACCGCCATATTGAAATTCTTTGTTATTGGACCGATTTCGTTCAAAATCGATATTTGGGCTTCCCTGGGGCCAAATAAGAGGAAATGATCGGCAAAATTATAAAAAGTGACCGCCATATTGAAATTCTTTTTTATTGGACCGATTTCGTTCAAAATCGATATTTGGGCTTCCCTGGGGTCAAATAATAGAAAATGATTGGCAAAATTATAAAAAGTCGCCGCCATATTGAAATTCTTTGTTATTGGACCGATTTCGTTCAAAATCGATATTTAGGCTTCCCTTGGGTCAAGAAAGAGGAAATAGATGCCAAAATTTTAAAAAGTGACCACCATATTGAAATTCTTTGTTATTGGACCGATTTCGTTCAAAATCGATATTTGGGCTTCCTTGGGGTCAAATAAGAGGAAATGATTGGCAAAATTATAAAAAGTGACCGCCATATTGAAATTCTTTGTTATTAGACCGATTTCGTTCAAAATCGATATTTGGGCTTCCCTGGGGTCAAATAAGAGGAAATGATTTCCAAAATTATATTAAAAAGTCGCCGCCATATTGAAATTCTTTGTTATTGGACAGATTTCGTTCAAAATCGATATTAAGGCTTCTCTGGGTTCAAAGTTGTTCGTGGTTTAGATTTTTAGTTCGCGTACGTCGATGATATTTTAGTTTCTTCAAAAGATAGCGAACAGCATGCAAAACATTTACGTATTCTTTTCAAACGTTTTTGAAGGATACGGTATACTTAATAACAAGAAGAATGGCATTTTAATGTTCCAGAGGTTCGTTTCCTTGGATACAAAATAAGCGCTCCCGGGATTGGCTCTCCTGCTGACCGCATTAAGAGTTTACAGGATTTTCCTCTACCTAAAACAGTACAGGGATTTACAAGATAATATGATTAATTTTTATCGAAAATTTCTCCCTAGCATAGCGCGACTTCAAGCAACATTAATAGATGCTTTATCAAAAATTCAAGATAAAAGTGCTAAACCTTTTACTGGGACTCCCGATTTAGAGCGTATTTTTAATATTTACAAAGAAAGTTTAGCTTATGCAAATCTTAAGTTAAAAATTAAATTTATTTTTAGTTTTTTATTTCTTTTTAATGTGGTGTGCAATAAAGTGTTTTTCATTCATTCAAATCGGTTCAGGTTTAGCTCACCCAGTTTTAAATGTTAGATAAGGGTTATTTACAGATGCATCGAGCTCTCATGTCGGTGCATGCCTTCAACAAGAAGTGAAGCAGAGCTGGCAACCTATAGCATTTTTCAGTAAAAAGCTGACTACCAAGCAATCATCTTGGCCGGCTTATTATCACGAATTATTAGCCATTTATAAAAGCGTGCAGCATTTTAGGCATATTCTTGAAGCCCGTCCTGCAACGATCTATAATGATCTGTATGATCCCTACTTAACGTTTTCACTCAAAAGCATGAAAAATCCCGCCTATTCAGCTTAAGCAAAAAGTTTTTATTTCGGAGTTCACTACTGACAAACCACATGTCAAGGGAGCTGAGAACCCTGTCGAAATTTGCTAGGGTCTTCTTGGTTGAGACGGACGGCTAGAAAGGGGTGGTTTTGGAGGCCGTACCTAGCTTAGGATAGTTAGCCGGGTTGTCTAGTTAGACATGGAAATTTTGGGTTCCATCCTTGTTACGTAACGATTACAATGTACCCTCCTTTGTGTAGGTAGTTATTTTTATTGATAGAAGGCGATTGCTGAGAATGATGTTCTGTTCTGATATTGTGTGTGATTCCTTTTATTAGACGCTCGGCGATGAGGGGGGTGCCGTCATACTTTTAAAACTTATGGCAAACATTTCCTCTTTCTTGACCACAGGAAGCCGAAATATCGATTTTGAATATCGATTTTGAATTTCAATATGGCGGTGACTTCTTAAAATTTTGGCATCTATTTTCTCTTTCTTGTCCCAAAGGAAGCCTAAATATCGATTTTGAACGAAATCGGTCGAAAAACAAAGAATTTCAATATGGCGGTCACTTTTTATAATTTTGCCAATCATTTCCTCTTATTTGACCCCAAGGAAGCCCAAATATCGATTTTGAACGAAATCGGTCCAATAAAAAAGAATTTCAATATGGCGGTCACTTTTTAAAATTTTGGCATCTATTTCCTCTTTCTTGACCCAAGGGAAGCCTAAATATCGATTTTGAACGAAATCGGTCGAAAAACAAAGAATTTTAATATGGCGGCGACTTTTTATAATTTTGCAAATCATTTCCTCTTATTTGACCCCAGGGAAGCCCAAATATCGATTTTGAACGAAATCAGTCCAATAACAAAGAATTTCAATATGGCGGCGACTTTTTTAATTTTTGGCATCCATTTCCTCTTACTTGACCCAAGGGAAGCCTAAATATCGATTTTGAACGAAATCGGTCCAATAACAAAGAATTTCAATATGGCGGCGACTTTTTATAATTTTGCAAATCATTTTCTCTTATTTGACCCCAGGGAAGCCCAAATATCGATTTTGAACGAAATCGGTCCAATAACAAAGAATTTCAATATGGCGGCGACTTTTTTAATTTTTGGCATCCATTTTCTCTTATTTGACCCCAGGGAAGCCCAAATATCGATTTTGAACATAATCGGTCCAATAACAAAGAATTTCAATATGGCGGTCACTTTTTAAAACTTTGGCATCTATTTCCTCTTTCTTGACCCAAGGGAAGCCTAAATATCGATTTTGAACGAAATCGGTCCAATAACATAGAATTTCAATATGGCAGCGACTTTTTATAATTTTGCAAATCATTTCCTCTTATTTGACCCCAGGGAAGCCCAAATATCGATTTTGAACGAAATCGGTCCAATAACAAAGAATTTCAATATGGCGGTCACTTTTTATAATTTTGCCAATCACTTCCTCTTATTTCACCCCAGGGAAGCCCAAATATCGATTTTGAACGAAATCGGTCCAATAACAAAGAATTTCAATATGGCGGTCACTTTTTAAAATTTTGGCATCTATTTCCTCTTTCTTGACCCAAGGGAAGCCTAAATATCGATTTGAACGAAATCGGTCCAATAACAAAGAATTTCAATATGGCGGCGACTTGTTATAATTTTGCAAATCATTTCCTCTTATTTGACCCCAGGGAAGCCTAAATATCGATTTTGAACGAAATCGGTCCAATAACAAAGAATTTCAATATGGCGGCGACTTTTTATAATTTTGCAAATCATTTCCTCTTATTTGACCCCAGGGAAGCCCAAATATCGATTTTGAACGAAATCGGTCCAATAACAAAGAATTTCAATATGGCGGTCACTTTTTATAATTTTGCCAATCACTTCCTCTTATTTGACCCCAGGGAAGCCCAAATATCGATTTTGAACGAAATCGGTCCAATAACAAAGAATTTCAATATGGCGGTGACTTTTTACAATTTTGCCAATCTTTTCCTCTTACTTGTCTTCAGGGAAGCCTAAATATCGATTTTGAACTAAATCGGTGTAATAACAAAGAATTCCAACATGGCGGAAAAGTGGCACCTGTGTTAGCATACATACTTGAGATAAAAACTAATTTCATCGATTTATCGATATTTTTTGGCACTTCATGCTTTTCCCTAGTTGCCGAAGACGCTTTCGCACGCGTAAGGATCCTTACGGATCCGTAAGGATCCTTTCGGATCCGTTCGCGTCCGTAAGGATCCGTTCGCATCCTTACGGATCCGTAAGGATGCGAAAGGATCCTTTCGCATGCGAAACGTGAGCTACACTTGTAAGGATTTGCACTTTTAGGTACAAAAAATGCGAAAGCCGAATCGATGCGAAAAGCCGAATTGATCCGTTCACGTTTCTATGGAATTTGACAGTTTTGTATGGGCGAAATCCGAAACGATCCTCACAGATGTGGTTCCACCCTTACGATCCCCGTCGATGACAAAGCAATATTGCCAGTGTGAGTTGCGAACTATGTTCGCCGGACCCTTAATTGAAAATTATAGTTATAATACATGTCTGCTAAAATTAGGTACTTACATAGAAGTTTTATTATTATTGTGATTGCAGGTTAAGTTCAATAATGTTTTTTTTTCACATCATGAAAAAAAAATGGCTGATTTTATGTATAATTCGTAAATGTATGATTGGTAGGTATATGATGAATAATATTATGGCACTAAAAACTATATTAAATATGAACGTTTTGTTATTTTCAATAATTAAATTATTTTAAGTATTATTAGTTTTTCGTATTAAATCAAGTGGTCGCCGACTAGACAAGGGGTCGGTCGTAACTCGTAAACTACCAAATGTCGTCGCTAACTTGCATTTCACGTAGTTTTTATAATTTAACTAGCTGACGCCCGCGACTTCGTCCGCGATGTTTAAATAGGTAAATGGGATAAAATGTAGGCTAAGTATGTGTTAAGTCAGGATATAATTTAGCAGGCTATCTCCATTCCAAATTTCAGTCAAATCCTATATAAACATGCTACATGCTCTAAAGGGCCATATTGATCTATATTAAATGCACAATTTATTTAAGGTACATAATGGAATAAGGATTAATACTGTATTGCTTAAAATCGCTTCGTAAATAAGCCATTATTTCTCGTAAAAAGTACCTAAAGGCTAAAAAATGGTTATTGTGAGTTATCCCTAAGAGATAGACATAGTTATATAACTTCGCGGACTTTTTTGTAGACCTTTTTAAGGTGTACAATACTGTAGTCACAGACCTTATAATACTGCTGTAGTACATTATTTTGATCTATCTAGGGTAGGGTAGGGTTCAGCCAGCGTTTGCAATGTAAGCGCAAAAAAATGTGTTTATTTACGACATCACATTAAAAACCTCTAAAATTATCAGTGTTTCTCTACTATATTATGCATGTTATAAACATAAAAACCTTCCTCTTGAAACACTCTATCTATTAAAAAAACCCGCATCAAAATCCGTTGCGTAGTTTTGAAGATCTAAGCATACATAGGGACAGACAGACAGACCGACAGACAGACAGCGGGAAGCGACTTTGTTTTATACTATGTAGTGATAAGTAGGTACATTGACCTAAAAAGTTGAATACTGCGCCATATATTATCTGCGCCACATCTGCGCTAATCCTATTTTGCCTATTTTCTTACTATCTTGCGAAATTGCGAAAAACGAAATAATTAGTCTAGGCAATGAAGCTAGTGGACCCCAACAGCAATTCTTCAGGCGATGAAACTTTACAGAATGATAAAGTATCAGTAGTTAAACGTATTTTATAAATATCCAAAAAAAAATTTGAACGGAAGTTAGGTATTTTTACCTAAACTCTTTTATGCTTAATATCTCAGTTCGACAAAATGCTCGGTCAAAACTTTCTTCACCTGAAACATCCATGTAAAGTCTAGAAACAAAATATAAAATATCCAAAATATACTCCTAGTTGAAACCACCAAATTTTGAAAAATAAGTTTTTTTAATGTAACTTGCAGCGAAAAATTGCTCTGTGATTTTTTTTCACTGGAATGTCCTTTTATAGCCGTTTTGTACCTACAACTTGAAAATCCAAACAATATACCAAGAGACTATATTTTTTTCAAAAACTACCCTTTTACTCAAAGTGCAAAATTTCTCCATCCATTTTTTTAATATATGTCGAAGATTAAAATTAGTGATTATTAATTAAAGCGCCATCTATTATGAAACAGTCGTACTACACAATATTGTAAAGCGCCATCTATCGGGCATTCATTGTACTAAGTTTATTCAATCACTCAATTGATTCTAAAGCGCCCTCTATATGAGGTATTGTTTTACTAAGTTTATTGAGTCACTCAATTGACTCAACAGCGCCCTCTATAAGCAAACTAAGCTATTGTTTGTACTAAGTATTCAATCAGTCAATTGACTCGACAGCGCCCTCTATAGCGAACTCAGGTATTGTTTGTGCACTTTATTTAATTGCTCAATTGACTCAATAGTCAACTGACATCCTTTCAAACCTGGATGGAGTTGGTGGGCCGGTGGTGATGGTTTATAAGTAGGGCTGGTGCCCAACAGACAGTTCAGTTATCATTTAGTCATCAGACAGTTATAGTACAGTGCAGTTATCGTTGAGAATTTGGTAGAGCATGGTCTCCCAGTCACGCCGCGCCGCGCCAAACCCATCGTTCGCTATATAGTGCTTCTATTTACTTAGTTATTTACAAAGTGTTTAAAGTGATATCTGTGTGACCCACTGTGTGTTAATTTAATTCTACAAAGTGTAAATATTGTGATTTGTGTGCAATATATTATGTGATCTGCTTCTTGTGTTTATTTGCCCGAGTACCCACAACTATGAATTCAGATCAAGAGGAAGAACATGCCCACGATAATGAGGTGCCTCCTCGGCCTCCGTTATCAGAAGTGGGATCGCCTCGGGCTCCAGAGAAGCCTAATGATTTACTGAGTGGATTACTAGAGTTACAAAATCAAAACATGAAACAGTTAATCGAGGCGATCAAACTACCCTCCGAACCGAAATTATCGCTGCCTGAATTTAATCCTGAACACAAAGATACGGATCCACGAGCATGGTGCTCCACGGTAGACCTTTGTATGTCTGAGAAGCCTCTACAGGGCGGCGCGCTTGTGATTGCTTTGAGTAAGGCGATGAAAGGAACTGCATCTACGTGGTTATCGCAAGTATCTTACGCAGGTATTACTTGGGACCAGTTTAAGGACATTTTCTTAGCGAGATTCGACATTAGTGAAACAAAAGCTGCAACCTTAATTAATTTGAATAATACTCGTCCAAAAGAAAACGAGTGTCTAGCTGCATACGGAAGTCGTTTGATGTCGACAATTATGACTACATGGAAAAATCTTAACACTGAGGAGATAGCGGTGTCATATGTTCTCGCCCATTTAGCGCGATTTGATACTCGCTTGCAGAGACTGGCCTTCACTACCGATATCACCACTCGTAACAAGTTACAACAAGAATTGATGGCGTTTTCTATTTTAAAACGAAAAAGTAACGAAAATGAAGTACCCTCATGTTCTGAGAATAAAAGATTCAAACCTACAACATCAAAAGACTTCCGCTGTAATTTCTGCGGGATCCTGGGCCATAAGGCAGCATTTTGTAGAAAGAAGAAATATCGAGAAAATCTGGCAAAGAAATTTCAACCCAACTCTGACAAGATTTCCAAATTAAGCAAATCAGTGGTTTGTTTCCGATGTGGCCAGCGGGGCCACGTATCAACCTTATGTGACCTTCCTTCATCAAGCGGCGGCGGCGCCGGCCGATTCAGCGGCAGCGCGCGCGGCGCAGCGGGCGGCGACGCAGCGGGCGGCGGCAGCGGTCCTGGGGCGTCCGAGCGGCGACGCGTGGATACATGCGAGATTCGCCCGGTCACTGGTCGGTTAAATCAATCAGGTCAGTCGTTTTTATTTTGTTATGATTCTGGTGCCGAATGCTCTCTCGTCAAAGAAAGTGTTGCGAATAAATTATCGGGTGTGCGTCATAATAAAGTCGTTAACATTACCGGTATTGGAAATTCAAGTGTTGATTGTAAATTGCAAATTTTAAGTAAGGTTACGATTGATGGACACAGTTTAGAAATTTTATTTCACGTTATATCAGATGAATCTTTACATTTTGATATTATGATAGGTCGTGATATTTTAAAGCTAGGGTTTTCAATTACGATGACTGAGGATAGTTTTTCTATTTCAAAGAGTAAGATTGTTGATGAATGTAGTATTTCTAATCCGGATACTGATTTTACGAATATTGATACGGATATACCAGCTGAGGATAGACCGCGACTTCTATCATTGCTTAAAGAATATTCAAATGCTTTTATTAACGGATTACCGCGTTCAAGAATCACAACCGGAGAACTAAAGATTCGTTTAGTAGATCCTAGTAAAACGGTTCAACGTCGTCCTTACCGCCTTTCGCCTGATGAGCGGCAAGTAGTTCGTGATAAAATTAATGAAATGTTAGATGCGGGTATTATCCAACCTAGTTGTTCACCTTTTTCGAGTCCTATAATATTAGTTAAAAAACGAGACGGTACAGAGCGATTATGTGTGGATTATCGAGAACTAAATAGCAACACCGTTCCTGATCGCTTTCCTTTACCTATTATTTCAGATCAAATCGCACGCTTATGTGGTGCTAATTATTTTACGTGTCTAGACTGTGCTAGTGGGTTTAACCAAATTAAAGTCCATCCAGATAGCGTTGAGCTTACTGCATTTGTAACACCGGACGGTCAATTTGAATATCTTACAATGCCGTTTGGTTTACGCAATGCACCCAGCGTTTTCCAACGTTCAGTCACTCAGGCACTTGGTGACTTAGTTCATTCGTATGTTATAATTTACATCGATGATGTTATGATCCCATCACAAGACGTTGATCAGGGTCTCGAAAGATTACGTACAGTTCTTGACATTTTAACCAAATGTGGGTTTTCTCTAAAACTTTCGAAGTGTTCTTTTCTCAAACGTAAGGTCGAATATCTTGGCTATGAGATATCTGCAGGACAAGTTAAGCCAAATCCTGGTAAAGTTAAAGCGCTTACAGATTTATCTCCCCCTGAAACTGTCCAACAATTAAAGCAATTTATTGGACTTGCTTCTTATTTTCGAAAATTTATTCCAAATTTTTCGAAAGTAATGAAACCTCTTTTCTCTTTGACGACTGGTAAAGGTAAACTTAATTGGAAACCAGAGCATGAAAAGATTCGCCAGCAAATTATCGCGATTTTAAGCGACAAACCCGTACTGATGATTTTTAACCCTGACTATCCCATAGAGTTGCACACGGACGCCAGCGCTGATGGCTACGGTGCCATTCTTTTTCAAAAAGTCGACGGTGTCTTGCGTGTAGTAGAATACTTTAGCAAACGTACCACCAGTCCAGAGTCTAGATACCACTCTTATGAGCTGGAGACTCTAGCGGTCGTTAATGCCATAAAACATTTTAGGCATTACTTGCAAGGTCGCAAGTTCACTGTGTTCACAGATTGTCAATCCTTAAAAATGTCTCGTAACAAGATAGATTTAACCCCCCGAGTCCACAGGTGGTGGGCTTTCTTACAGGCTTTTGAGTTCGATATTGTGTATAGAGAAGGCAAAAGGATGAACCATGTAGATTTTCTGTCTAGAAATCACCTTCACGAGCCTTCTGCTCCAGTTAAGCCGGTTACGTTAAATAAGGTAGAACAGAAACGTGTAGACATAGCGACTCTGTCCGATAATTGGTTACTTGCAGAGCAAGAACGCGATCCCGAAATTCAAATGCTCGTTAATAAGATTAAAACCGACGAACTACCTAAAGAGATAGCTAAAACCTACGAACTGCGTTCAGGTGTTTTGTTTCGTAAAGTACAACGAAATGGTCGTACTCGTTGTTTACCGATAGTGCCTAGGGCGTTCCGCTGGTCTGTTGTTAATCAGGTGCACGAGTCTATCGTACACTTAGGCTGGGAGAAGACACTTGAGAAGGTCTTTGAACACTATTGGTTTGAAAAGATGTCTAAATTTGTTCGAAAATTTGTTGAAAATTGTATGACGTGTAGACTTTCGAAAACTAGTTCCGGAAAAGTACAGGCAGAGTTACACCCTATACCAAAAATAAGTGTCCCCTGGCACACGGTCCACGTGGACATTACAGGAAAATTAAGCGGCAAAAGTGACCGAAAAGAGTATGTGATAGTACACATTGACGCGTTTACTAAATTTGTTCTTTTGAACCACACCGTGCGTATCGACGCTAAAAATGCGATCGAAGCTCTTAAAGCAAGTGTTTCGTTGTTCGGGTCGCCAGTTCGTGTCATTGCAGACCAGGGTAGATGTTTCTCTAGTAAAGAGTATAGGGAGTTTTGCGATTCGCACAATATTAAATTACACCTCATAGCTACTGGCTCCAGCAGAGCCAATGGCCAAGTAGAGCGTGTGATGAGTACTTTAAAAGGAATGCTTACTGCGGTAGAGACAAGTGAGCGTTCGTGGCAAGACGCACTTGGTGAAGTACAACTTGCTATCAATTGTACAATCAATCGTGTGACAAAGTCGAGTCCTTTAGAACTTCTAATAGGGCGTGTAGCAAGACCGTTGTCATTATTGAGTCCTGATGATAACGAGGTTGAAATAGATCTTTCTGACGTAAGAGAGCAGGCGGTCCAGAACATAACTAAAAATTCAAATTATGATAAAGTTAGGTTTGATGCAACTAAAGCTAAAGTTGTAAGGTTTAATGTTGACGATTATGTTTTGTTGAAAAATGAAGAACGCAACCAGACTAAACTTGATCCTAAGTTTAAGGGACCTTTTAAGGTTATTGAAATTCTTGATGGTGACAGATATGTTTTGAAATCTTTAACTGGTAACCGTACTTACAAGTACGCGCACGACAGGCTCCGAAGGTTGCCTGAATGTGAAGTTCCCTTAGAGTTGGATAACGATAGTGACGAGTATGTTGATGATGAAGCTTAAACGTACACATTGGCTAGGCGTAGCTGCAGACATCGGACGTGTCGCTTCCAAACTTTGTATTGGTGTAATGAGCGTCCGACTATGTGGTGAAACCTGGGTCTCAGTGGAGACTACTTTTGGCAACTTGGTGTTGCTTGGGTCTCAGTGGAGACTACTTTTGGCAACTTGGTGTTGCTTGGGTCTCAGTGGAGACTACTTTTGGCAACTTGGTGTTGCTTGGGTCTCAGTGGAGACTACTTTTGGCAACTTGGTGTTGCTTGGGTCTCAGTGGAGACTACTTTTGGCAACTTGGTGTTGCTTGGGTCTCAGTGGAGACTACGTTTGGCAACTTGGTGTTGCTTGGGTCTCAGTGGAGACTACGATTGGCAACTTGGTGTTGCTCGGGTCTCGTGGAGACTACGGTGTTGGGCCTTTGTGGCCGGGGCCTTTGTGGCCGGGGTCTCTGATGAGACTACTGTGTTGGCCTTTGTGGCCGGGGTCTCTGATGAGACTACTGTGTTGGCCTAGGGTGGCCGGGGTCTCTGATGAGACTACAGTTTTTGGTTGAATCACACATTGTGGTGTTAACCTGGGTGACCAATGGTCGCTACTTATGCGCTGCATGTGGCAGTTGGGCCAAGATGTACGATTAAGCAATTTTTGATTCCTTTAATGGATGGTATAGTACTATGGTGTACTGATATGCAACTGTTACTTTGATCGATTTTGATTAATTTTGATTAATGGGAACTTTTCATTTGGTCAAATGATTTTGATTACAATTAATTGTGTACAGATGAGTGACATTGCTTTATTTTAAATAACATGTCAGGTAGGCCGAACCTTGTAGCTAAGGTGCCTCAAAGGTTTCTTTTCGTTGTCGACAGATACGCTGCCACACGGGGACGTGTGATTGTCAGTTCTGGCCGTGTCGAAGATTAAAATTAGTGATTATTAATTAAAGCGCCATCTATTATGAAACAGTCGTACTACACAATATTGTAAAGCGCCATCTATCGGGCATTCATTGTACTAAGTTTATTCAATCACTCAATTGATTCTAAAGCGCCCTCTATATGAGGTATTGTTTTACTAAGTTTATTGAGTCACTCAATTGACTCAACAGCGCCCTCTATAAGCAAACTAAGCTATTGTTTGTACTAAGTATTCAATCAGTCAATTGACTCGACAGCGCCCTCTATAGCGAACTCAGGTATTGTTTGTGCACTTTATTTAATTGCTCAATTGACTCAATAGTCAACTGACATCCTTTCAAACCTGGATGGAGTTGGTGGGCCGGTGGTGATGGTTTATAAGTAGGGCTGGTGCCCAACAGACAGTTCAGTTATCATTTAGTCATCAGACAGTTATAGTACAGTGCAGTTATCGTTGAGAATTTGGTAGAGCATGGTCTCCCAGTCACGCCGCGCCGCGCCAAACCCATCGTTCGCTATATAGTGCTTCTATTTACTTAGTTATTTACAAAGTGTTTAAAGTGATATCTGTGTGACCCACTGTGTGTTAATTTAATTCTACAAAGTGTAAATATTGTGATTTGTGTGCAATATATTATGTGATCTGCTTCTTGTGTTTATTTGCCCGAGTACCCACAACTATGAATTCAGATCAAGAGGAAGAACATGCCCACGATAATGAGGTGCCTCCTCGGCCTCCGTTATATATATGATTACAATTATTTTTTTTGTATCAAGTATCAAAATATCCAAAAAAATAATCAAGCGCATTAAAAACTATAAAAATTTTAGAAAGAAATATTTTATATTTAATCCATCAAGGGAAGCAGGAGCGTGGTGAGTTGACGTAATGGTCCGGGAGCCAGTGACAGATTTTCATGACCAAGTCCCTCCCAATTAAAACTTCGTGAAATGCATTAGGGATTTATATTATGAATATTCGCGACCGTCAGCTGCGACACCGTGGGTGGGGCGGGCAGTGGCAGCCTCCAACGCATGGAGAAAAAAAAAGTTTTTTAGTCATTTCCTCCCATTTGAAAATTTGACAGATTATAATTTACCTAATATTTTGAAGGAAAATTAAAGTCAGCTGACCATAACATGGTGGACCATGTTATGGTCAGCTGACTTTATTTCTTTTCTATAATATATCTGATATCTGAGTCGCAGCTGACGGTCGCGAATATTCATAATATAAATCCCTAATGCGTTTCACGAAGTTTCGCTCGAGAGGAAATAATTGACCGAATTTGTACCTGGCTCCCGGACTATAACGAGACTTCATCTATTCAGTGACGAGACTGACATTAGTATCTGCCTTTTGTGACGCGAGCCAGTACTCGATAATCGAATGTGTCGTTGAGCCGACAATTTTCAATCAAAAACTTTTGGCAACTGTGACTGTGTCGGTCAAATGGTTCTGAACCATATTGTCATGGTATTAAAGCGAAAAATCGCACACAGATCTAAAACTAGTTTAAATGCTGAGACAAAAACTGCTTTAAGAGTGTATAATAATATGCAATTTTGTATTTTAAGTAACTTGTAATTAGGTAAAAAATAGTACGTCGTCAAAAGTACGTCGCGCGTCTATCACTCTATTTCTCACTCACGAGAAAACGATAATTTGCCATCCCGCTCGAAAAGGGGCACAAAATCCATATCATAGCGACATTACTGCACAATTTTAAGGGCGCTAATGCAAATCCGTTAAACTATTGGAGTTTTCGGATCATTTTGTAACTAATTCGAACAAAATACAATGGAACTAAAAACTACTACACACAGAGATTGGTCCTTTATCTCCAATTTTTGGTTTTGGTTTGGTGAAAAATCTTTCTTTTTAGTACTATAAAAATGATTTTTCGTCACCTCTTCACACCGAAAATTGATGATTTAGGAGCGAGTTTAGTTAGGTTTAGGTACATTTTTTCTGCATAACATACCAATTTTGAAAAGAGCTGACTTTCTTGCCGGCTCTTCTCAGCAGAATCTACTTTCCGAACCAGTGGTAGAATCACGACGTGCCATAAGAGCCACAGGTTGGCCTACGTGAAATAAATTTGAATTTGAAAGAAATGGATATTATTATTTTATAAGTTGTTATGGCTATTTTTAACTGACTCAAAAAAAAGGAGCAGGTTATCAATTCGACGTTTTTTTTGTGCCGATGTTACTCCATAACAAGGAGTGAGCAGGAGCGTGATGACGTCACAAGACCCGACTTTGCTCACGGCGACGTGAGCCTGTAGATAGTCCATAGAGCCTTTTTAACATACATACTTAACAAGATCGCGCCATAAAAGGTAAAAAAAAATTTATACTTTGTTTATAATAATTATTTTACTTTACAACATTACTTGGATTTTTCAGTTTTTGTTCAAGTATAAAAAATTATTATAAACAAAGTATAAATATTTTTTTAACTTTTATGGCGCGATCTTGTTAAATATTTATGTAAAAAAGGCTCTACGAAGCTAAAATTTTTTACGACAATTATTTAAACATTTTTTTCACTTACAATTAAGACGGAAGTTCGAGAAAATTTTGTTAGTTAACAATTGTTTAACTTGTTGAAAAATTAACTTTAAGTAAAATTTCCAACGAGAATAAATTATTTATAGTGTTCAAAACACACCATAATTTTTTCAAATTTTTAAAAAATATTCAATACCATAAATAAATTAATTAATGTGCCGTACTCGCTTTTGACGCCGCGCGCGCAACCTAAAAATGTCGCGCGCAGACCTATTTTCAGCGTTAAATTAAAATTATAAATAATGGAGATAGAGTTCCGTGAGTTCGGAGTTTTTTATTGAAAATTTCCTCTTCTTTTAGAATCTTTTTTTGAAATTTCTTAAATATTAATAGTTTATGAAATATTGGCAAAAAACAAAATGCCATTTTTTTTCATCTTTAATTGTTTATAACTTTTGCAATTTTTTATGTGCTAATACACTCTTTTGGAACATTTTTCTAGGCATCATTCCGGATCCAATGAGCTATCGCACATAATTTTAAGACCAGTATCTCTATTTTGTACCATTTTGAACTTGTCAACTAGACTATTAGAGCCACTTTATGAGCAAGTGTGTTAAAAAAAGTTTTTAGTTTCTACACATTATGTTGACATTGGGCGTGTTTTTATGCTCGCCCGACTTCAGAATGAGGCATTAGAATTGAAAAGTTGGATCCAGAAATTATTGGGGAACCATCTCGAGAATTTTTTCTAGCAAGTGAAATAAAAATTATCCAAATCGGTTCAGAAATCTCGAAGAAACCGTTGTACATACAACACACGGTGTTTTAGGATCCCTAAAAAGTGTCATGCTCTTTTTATTTATTGTATTGTATTCATTCATAATACACGAATTTATCTATCTATCTTCTTCTATATAAATAAAAATGAATGTTGGTAAGCGCATAACTCAAAAATGGACGAACCAATTCGGTTAATTTATTTTTTTGTATGTTCCTTAAGTTCCACGGAAGGTTTTAATACAAAAAAAAAAAACAAAAAACTAAATTCACGCGGACGAAGTCGCGGGCATCAGCTAGTCTATATAAATAAAAATGAATGTTGGTAAGCGCATAACTCAAAAATGGATGGACCAATTCGGTTAATTTATTTTTTTGTATGTTCCTAAGTTCCACGGAAGGTTTTAATACAAAAAAAAAACAAAAAACTAAATTCACGCGGACGAAGTCGCGGGCATCAGCTAGTCTTGAATAAAAACAGTATGTCACTTTTTTAGGGATCCTAAAATACCGTGCATAAGTTAAAAAAATAAGTGCTGAATTGAGAGCCACTTCCTTTTTGGAAGTCGGTTAAAAAGGTTTTGGTAACAAAGTAATCAATGAAGCTTTTGCCAAAAAACAATTGTTTTTAAGCATTATAGAGCGTCATAATTTTTTATACTTTTTCAAAATAAAGATGTTATTTTTTGGTTGTTTGAAGCAGATACATATTATTTTATTTTCAGTGAAGGAAATGAATATTAGTTAATATAAGCTGTTATGGCAATTTTATGTTGTTTTTGTTTAAATTTTCCCAAAATAAACTAATTCGGAGAAACAAATTATGCTTAAGGGCCCTTAATTAAACTATTGAAATAGCTCATTAATTATCTGGAAGCTAAGTCGCTACAATTAGTGGTTGTATAAATAAATTAATGTTGAGGTACACATTTATGTTTATTATTTAGCATCGTCACAGACTTTATAATACTGTGGCATCGTAGAAGTCATGTAGTAATATATTATTTGTGAAGTCGCTTCGCTCGCGCACGCTAAACTATACCCAATGATTCAAGCATTAAGGTACATTATCGCGAAAACGCAGTTTAGATTTCAAAAACTCTGTTTCAATATCGATGTTCTTCGTGATATTTTTTTTGGATATTTAGGATAAGTGTGTAAATGTGACTACCTACTATGTTAAAAAAAAGAAATTGGATAGAGAAATTTTTCATTCCGAGTTATAAACAATTTTCAGTTGAAGTAAGATAAATAGATTTTGGTATGGATTTTTTTTTGGATTTTCTTACACGTTATGCTAAATTACATTTTAAGGACATTTGAAAATAAAAAAATGACTGAGCAATTTTCTGGTCGAAATTACGGACAAAAAAAGGAAACCTCTTTAAAAAATGACAGTTCCGTTTGAAAAAAGTTTTGGATTTTTATCAAGTACCTCTTATTAAGGCTAATAATTAGTTTGGTAAAAAAAAATTGGACGGAGAAATTATTCTTTTCAAAATATTAAGCTATTTGTACTTTTAGGTATAAATACCCAACTTCCGCATGGATTTTTTTTTGGATATTTTTGTGTAAATTTTGGATCATCCCATACTACAACCCTGCCAAGTTTCATCGACTGAGGATTTGATGCGGGGGTCTCCATACAACAAACCGCCCCATTGCCTAGTCTATAATTGTGATATTGTCCGAGCTGGCAACCTCGCAATACGTTCTAGGTATATCGTATACGAAAATAGACACTATTTCCATTCATGTTAGAACGATATCGCTGTGAAAAAAATACAAACACTTCCGAATATTCTATTGTAGGTACTTGCATACGCCATCTATTAGCGTTTTCATAACTGCAACGACAACAAAAGAACGTCATCTATCGGGGCTCGATCAAACTGTTCCCTAGAGCGCCATCTAATTGTAATCATATTAACTGTTATGAAGCTGCTCGCTACAACAGCGCCATTAATTCCCGTTTTAGCCATCGGGTGGTCCACCCGAGCAATTTAACAGTGTGTCGTTTCTTTGTTCCTGATGGAGTATCTGTACGTCAGTATTATAAAGTCTGTGGTACAGCGTTTCATAACTCATTGTCTACTAGATCCCATCATACTTTTCATACTATTATAAATGTGTTTGTTAGTTTGTTGGTTTGCCCTTCAATCAAGCCGCAACAGGGCTACGGATCGACGTGAGTTTTTGCATGGGTGTAGTTGAGGACCTGGAGAGTAACATAGGCTCCTTTTTATCCCCGAAAATTAAAGAGTTTCCAAGGGATTTTAAAAACTAAATCCACGCGGACGAATTTTATTTTTGTAGTGCTATGTCATAAACAAATAAAATATAGATCCCAACTAAAGCACAAGTGTAAACATTGAAATTTTTATCTGGTGGGAGGCTTTGGCAGTAGCTGTAGTCTATTTTTTTAACAAACGAGTACTGAGTATGCCTCTCGCTCATTTCCGATATGGACAGAGTGAGATGGGTCATTGTTAGGGGTGGGGTACTGAGTATGTTTAACACATATTTCCGATATTGACCGAGTGAGATGGGTCATTTTATGGGTGGGGATTGGGACTCTATGTTGATTACGTGGACCAATAGCAACACAGTCAAAATTTTCGGTACTCGTTTGTTAAAAAAAAAAACAGACTATAGTTACCATCCTACCGTCAAAGACGTGCCGCCAAGCGATTTACTGTTCCGGCACAATGGTGTGTAGAAACCGATTAAGAGTATGGTTTTCATTAAAACTGCCATAATATTTATTTATTTATTTATTTGACAAGCCAACAATATTCATGCACAAATATGAAGATTTAAACAAGTAAACTTACAACTAAGAGACAGAAAAAATATCAATAACTGGCATGTACAAAAGATTTTGAGATATTATACAGTTCAGTTTGAGTAGTCTTACAAAGGTTACAAAAAATAGATCATAAAGAAAAATCATAAAGAAAGCAGGCTGACGTGGAATCAAATAAATTGAGTTGCTGATTGTTTAGGTTAATTGTATATCTCGTTCCACCTATTATTATCAGGTAAAATAGCAGTCAAATAACTAAGACTTGACGACTCGAGATGTACTAACAAACCGTTTTCTACCAAATAAATTATTGTCTTTGCTCACTACATGGGTTTCATTATACCGAATTACCCACTGGTGAGGGACCAGGCAGAGCAGTGGCGTAACTATACCGTTTGAGACCCTTGGCAATTGAATCGGGACCTCTCCCACCCATATAACCCACCAGCACCACCCTGTAGTTACGCTACTGAGGTAGAGGCTTGTTCATGCACATTAAAAAAATGTCTCCAGGTATACAAGGCACCTCTTAAAGTCGCCTCACCCGTTCAGCTGCAAGGCACGCTGAACAGAAGACGAGAGGACCACGTTTCCGAGGGGCCGTGGAAACCGAAGAAGTACGCCGGCATCAACCAGGTTGGTTCTTCAAACTTCACTAACTGTCGTCAGTAAGGGACGCTTATGACGACGTTATTTGAATTGTAGAGAAACCTTTGTTAATTTTTTTCTGCTTGGCAGATATTACAATGACACTTGAAGATCTGAGCTCTGTAATTCATCTATGATTAACACTGGAGAGGCTGCCGTCACATTGTTTTGGATGTACTTGATTGACGCCATTTTGGCGCTATAATAAGCATAGACACTTTCAATTAAATGTGTGATATTTTCTTGTTGTATCTGCTCCCAACAGACTTTAAGTGCCCTTATCAACTCCTGTGGACTATTGATACTACTGTAGTTCCGTTTAAGGCTTCTCTTCAACTGATCCCATAAATGCTCAATGGGATTGAGGTCAGGACTCATCGCAGGTCAAGGCAAAACCGTAATATTGGCCTCAGAGAGTGCTCTCTGCGTGAGGCGGGCCGTATGTGCGCGTGCATTGTCTTGCATTAAGACAAAACTTTCGCCCACTCTTTGTGAAAAGGGGATGACATGGGGTCTGATTACTCGCTCGACATAACTGGCAGCGGTTATGGTACCCTCGTCCAGAAATACCAGCTCTGTTTTGCCTATTAAGCTTATTCCGCCCCATACCATCACACTGGGCCCCCCCAACGATCTGTTTCGTGGATACACGGTTCTGCAAATCGTTCGCCTTCTCTTCTCCACACGCGCACTCGTCTATCATCACTGTAAAATTTAATTTAACACTCGTCAGTAAACAGCACAGACCTCCACTTAGTCATGGTCCAATCTGCATGCTCACGTGCATACCTTAACCGGGCTGCACGATGAGCCCTAGTCAATTTAAGCCGAACAGCGCGCATTCTGGAATGTTGTCCATCCTCATGGAGTCGATTTCGGATCGTTTGGTCACTAACTCGGGTTCCAGTAGATTCCCTCAATCGATTTTGTAAGGTCCGGGCAGTAACGGTACGATCCCGACGTGCAGTTAACCGTATATAACGGTCTTCCTGGGCAGTAGTGGCTCGAACTCTTCCTGATCCACGTCTTCTAGACACACTTCCTGTCTCCTGAAAGCGTTCCCACAGGTTTCTGATGGCCCGTCGCGATACACCGAGACGTAGTGCTACAGATCTCTGAGATTGTCCCTCCTGAAGCCAAGCTACTGCTCTTGTGGCGGTTTCCATATCCATATGATGACGAGAACCAGACATAGTAATTTAGGCTAGTACCAAAGTGAAATAAAACAACTAAACAAAGTGACTTTCAACTGCAGTGTTCACGATGAGACTAGGAACACAAGTCACTAAGAAACTGTGCAAGGGATGAATTTCAAGAACTTTCATTTTTTTGTCGACCCACTTATGAATAATGTGTAAACTAACGTTAAAACACTTTTAAGGATTCATAAACAAGTCTACTTGATATTTAAATGCTTAACTTGGCGAATGATTAACTTATGAAATATTTGTAAACAAAGTTCGAGATTATCTCGAAGTGGGCCCTATTTTGTTTTGAGTAGACAACAAATAAAGCTATTATTTCACTATTATTATTTTAAATTCAAATTAGGTATTAATTTATCAATTTACACCGGTTTATTATCGTTCTTTCAATTATGAATTATGACAATAATTGAAATTGACAAGTAACCTAAAACTCCCAATGACAGTGACAGCAAATTCTGATTAGGAGCCATAGAGAAGCAAAGGCTTCAATAGTATAAATAATAATTAATTATTAACAAAGAACGACGGGCTTCATGTACATGGATATGGCCAAAATGAAGCCAATGCTGTCCCCAGTTCGTCCCGCGCAACGAGTACGAAGAGGTGGTGCTGCTGCTGCTGGTGGGCGAGGCGATGGCGGTGCGCGACGCCGTGCTGTCGCAGAGCGCGGAGTTCGAGGCCGCGCGCGTGCACTCGCTGCAGAACGCCGTGGCCGTCATGGACCTGCTGGCGCTGGCCAGCGTGCGGTGGGGGCAGCTGGCGTTGGTGCTGGAGGTGAGGAGGTGGTGCTGCTGCTGCTGGTGGGCGAGGCGATGGCGGTGCGCGACGCCGTGCTGTCGCAGAGCGCGGAGTTCGAGGCCGCGCGCGTGCACTCGCTGCAGAACGCCGTGGCCGTCATGGACCTGCTGGCGCTGGCCAGCGTGCGGTGGGGGCAGCTGGCGTTGGTGCTGGAGGTGAGGAGGTGGTGCTGCTGCTGCTGGTGGGCGAGGCGATGGCGGTGCGCGACGCCGTGCTGTCGCAGAGCGCGGAGTTCGAGGCCGCGCGCGTGCACTCGCTGCAGAACGCCGTGGCCGTCATGGACCTGCTGGCGCTGGCCAGCGTGCGGTGGGGGCAGCTGGCGTTGGTGCTGGAGGTGAGGAGGTGGTGCTGCTGCTGCTGGTGGGCGAGGCGATGGCGGTGCGCGACGCCGTGCTGTCGCAGAGCGCGGAGTTCGAGGCCGCGCGCGTGCACTCGCTGCAGAACGCCGTGGCCGTCATGGACCTGCTGGCGCTGGCCAGCGTGCGGTGGGGGCAGCTGGCGTTGGTGCTGGAGGTGAGGAGCTGTCCTTGCAGCTGCTCTAGTGAGAGGGACTCGCTGCAGAACGCTGTGGCCGTCATGGACATACGTTGAACTGATTCGCGCGAAAATTTAAAGTTGATCGATTAATAATTATTAGTGAGATAATATTTTAACTGATTGGTGCGAAAATTTAAACACGTAATTTAGACATGATCGATTTATTAGTGAGTTAATATTATAATAATATGCCTAATAATATTGAGCTGATATTAGGCAAGCCGGGCTTTTTGGCTTGTATAGAGTGTTCGCCCCTGGAATGAGAGGAGACCTGCCTGCGCCAGTAGTGAGCCGTTGATGGGTTGCTGATGACGAATGTTTCCGCAGTCGCTGGAGCGCTCGATGAAGTTCTCGTTCGGGTGCGGCCACATCTGGCGGCAGCGCGCGCTCGCCACCGCGGCCGCCGCGCGCTGCCGCCAGTAGTGAGCCGTTGATGGGTTGCTGATGACGAATGTTTCCGCAGTCGCTGGAGCGCTCGATGAAGTTCTCGTTCGGGTGCGGCCACATCTGGCGGCAGCGCGCGCTCGCCACCGCGGCCGCCGCGCGCTGCCGCCAGTAGTGAGCCGTTGATGGGTTGCTGATGACGAATGTTTCCGCAGTCGCTGGAGCGCTCGATGAAGTTCTCGTTCGGGTGCGGCCACATCTGGCGGCAGCGCGCGCTCGCCACCGCGGCCGCCGCGCGCTGCCGCCAGTAGTGAGCCGTTGATGGGTTGCTGATGACGAATGTTTCCGCAGTCGCTGGAGCGCTCGATGAAGTTCTCGTTCGGGTGCGGCCACATCTGGCGGCAGCGCGCGCTCGCCACCGCGGCCGCCGCGCGCTGCCGCCAGTAGTGAGCCGTTGATGGGTTGCTGATGACGAATGTTTCCGCAGTCGCTGGAGCGCTCGATGAAGTTCTCGTTCGGGTGCGGCCACATCTGGCGGCAGCGCGCGCTCGCCACCGCGGCCGCCGCGCGCTGCCGCCAGTAGTGAGCCGTTGATGGGTTGCTGATGACGAATGTTTCCGCAGTCGCTGGAGCGCTCGATGAAGTTCTCGTTCGGGTGCGGCCACATCTGGCGGCAGCGCGCGCTCGCCACCGCGGCCGCCGCGCGCTGCCGCCAGTAGTGAGCCGTTGATGGGTTGCTGATGACGAATGTTTCCGCAGTCGCTGGAGCGCTCGATGAAGTTCTCGTTCGGGTGCGGCCACATCTGGCGGCAGCGCGCGCTCGCCACCGCGGCCGCCGCGCGCTGCCGCCAGTAGTGAGCCGTTGAGGGGTTGCTGATGACGAATGTTTCCGCAGTCGCTGGAGCGCTCGATGAAGTTCTCGTTCGGGTGCGGCCACATCTGGCGGCAGCGCGCGCTCGCCACCGCGGCCGCCGCGCGCTGCCGCCAGTAGTGAGCCGTTGATGGGTTGCTGATGACGAATGTTTCCGCAGTCGCTGGAGCGCTCGATGAAGTTCTCGTTCGGGTGCGGCCACATCTGGCGGCAGCGCGCGCTCGCCACCGCGGCCGCCGCGCGCTGCCGCCAGTAGTGAGCCGTTGATGGGTTGCTGATGACGAATGTTTCCGCAGTCGCTGGAGCGCTCGATGAAGTTCTCGTTCGGGTGCGGCCACATCTGGCGGCAGCGCGCGCTCGCCACCGCGGCCGCCGCGCGCTGCCGCCAGTAGTGAGCCGTTGATGGGTTGCTGATGACGAATGTTTCCGCAGTCGCTGGAGCGCTCGATGAAGTTCTCGTTCGGGTGCGGCCACATCTGGCGGCAGCGCGCGCTCGCCACCGCGGCCGCCGCGCGCTGCCGCCAGTAGTGAGCCGTTGATGGGTTGCTGATGACGAATGTTTCCGCAGTCGCTGGAGCGCTCGATGAAGTTCTCGTTCGGGTGCGGCCACATCTGGCGGCAGCGCGCGCTCGCCACCGCGGCCGCCGCGCGCTGCCGCCAGTAGTGAGCCGTTGATGGGTTGCTGATGACGAATGTTTCCGCAGTCGCTGGAGCGCTCGATGAAGTTCTCGTTCGGGTGCGGCCACATCTGGCGGCAGCGCGCGCTCGCCACCGCGGCCGCCGCGCGCTGCCGCCAGTAGTGAGCCGTTGATGGGTTGCTGATGACGAATGTTTCCGCAGTCGCTGGAGCGCTCGATGAAGTTCTCGTTCGGGTGCGGCCACATCTGGCGGCAGCGCGCGCTCGCCACCGCGGCCGCCGCGCGCTGCCGCCAGTAGTGAGCCGTTGATGGGTTGCTGATGACGAATGTTTCCGCAGTCGCTGGAGCGCTCGATGAAGTTCTCGTTCGGGTGCGGCCACATCTGGCGGCAGCGCGCGCTCGCCACCGCGGCCGCCGCGCGCTGCCGCCAGTAGTGAGCCGTTGATGGGTTGCTGATGACGAATGTTTCCGCAGTCGCTGGAGCGCTCGATGAAGTTCTCGTTCGGGTGCGGCCACATCTGGCGGCAGCGCGCGCTCGCCACCGCGGCCGCCGCGCGCTGCCGCCAGTAGTGAGCCGTTGATGGGTTGCTGATGACGAATGTTTCCGCAGTCGCTGGAGCGCTCGATGAAGTTCTCGTTCGGGTGCGGCCACATCTGGCGGCAGCGCGCGCTCGCCACCGCGGCCGCCGCGCGCTGCCGCCAGTAGTGAGCCGTTGATGGGTTGCTGATGACGAATGTTTCCGCAGTCGCTGGAGCGCTCGATGAAGTTCTCGTTCGGGTGCGGCCACATCTGGCGGCAGCGCGCGCTCGCCACCGCGGCCGCCGCGCGCTGCCGCCAGTAGTGAGCCGTTGATGGGTTGCTGATGACGAATGTTTCCGCAGTCGCTGGAGCGCTCGATGAAGTTCTCGTTCGGGTGCGGCCACATCTGGCGGCAGCGCGCGCTCGCCACCGCGGCCGCCGCGCGCTGCCGCCAGTAGTGAGCCGTTGATGGGTTGCTGATGACGAATGTTTCCGCAGTCGCTGGAGCGCTCGATGAAGTTCTCGTTCGGGTGCGGCCACATCTGGCGGCAGCGCGCGCTCGCCACCGCGGCCGCCGCGCGCTGCCGCCAGTAGTGAGCCGTTGATGGGTTGCTGATGACGAATGTTTCCGCAGTCGCTGGAGCGCTCGATGAAGTTCTCGTTCGGGTGCGGCCACATCTGGCGGCAGCGCGCGCTCGCCACCGCGGCCGCCGCGCGCTGCCGCCAGTAGTGAGCCGTTGATGGGTTGCTGATGACGAATGTTTCCGCAGTCGCTGGAGCGCTCGATGAAGTTCTCGTTCGGGTGCGGCCACATCTGGCGGCAGCGCGCGCTCGCCACCGCGGCCGCCGCGCGCTGCCGCCAGTAGTGAGCCGTTGATGGGTTGCTGATGACGAATGTTTCCGCAGTCGCTGGAGCGCTCGATGAAGTTCTCGTTCGGGTGCGGCCACATCTGGCGGCAGCGCGCGCTCGCCACCGCGGCCGCCGCGCGCTGCCGCCAGTAGTGAGCCGTTGATGGGTTGCTGATGACGAATGTTTCCGCAGTCGCTGGAGCGCTCGATGAAGTTCTCGTTCGGGTGCGGCCACATCTGGCGGCAGCGCGCGCTCGCCACCGCGGCCGCCGCGCGCTGCCGCCAGTAGTGAGCCGTTGATGGGTTGCTGATGACGAATGTTTCCGCAGTCGCTGGAGCGCTCGATGAAGTTCTCGTTCGGGTGCGGCCACATCTGGCGGCAGCGCGCGCTCGCCACCGCGGCCGCCGCGCGCTGCCGCCAGTAGTGAGCCGTTGATGGGTTGCTGATGACGAATGTTTCCGCAGTCGCTGGAGCGCTCGATGAAGTTCTCGTTCGGGTGCGGCCACATCTGGCGGCAGCGCGCGCTCGCCACCGCGGCCGCCGCGCGCTGCCGCCAGTAGTGAGCCGTTGATGGGTTGCTGATGACGAATGTTTCCGCAGTCGCTGGAGCGCTCGATGAAGTTCTCGTTCGGGTGCGGCCACATCTGGCGGCAGCGCGCGCTCGCCACCGCGGCCGCCGCGCGCTGCCGCCAGTAGTGAGCCGTTGATGGGTTGCTGATGACGAATGTTTCCGCAGTCGCTGGAGCGCTCGATGAAGTTCTCGTTCGGGTGCGGCCACATCTGGCGGCAGCGCGCGCTCGCCACCGCGGCCGCCGCGCGCTGCCGCCAGTAGTGAGCCGTTGATGGGTTGCTGATGACGAATGTTTCCGCAGTCGCTGGAGCGCTCGATGAAGTTCTCGTTCGGGTGCGGCCACATCTGGCGGCAGCGCGCGCTCGCCACCGCGGCCGCCGCGCGCTGCCCCGCCGCCCCCACCGCGCTGCTGCCGGCCGCGCCCGCGCCGCTCCATCCCGGTACCTACTAATATCATTTTCATCATACCTATTCGAAAAAAAAAGTGTGTGTCAGCTCCGGCCTCCGACGCACGACTGGAGTTTACGCGCGACTCGGGTCCGAGCGCGGCCCGACCGACTTTCGCTTCGGGGACCCGATCGCTACGCGCTCGGCTACCCGAAGCGAAAGCTCTTTCGCATGAAAACCAACCTTATTTACTCAACGTTAGGGTAGAAATTTGCATCGATAAATTGATTTTACTGCTCGGATTTTTCTCATACCGGGCGCCTAAAATTGATTCTTAAGGAGTAAACTCCAAAAACGAATATTGGCTTCAGAGGATAGCGGGAGCAAAATTTAATTTTAACCCCATGGGACTTTTCATTTCTCTCTTCTGATTGGTCCGCGTTAGTGCTTTAGCATACCTAAAGCACTAACGCGTACCAATCAGAAGAGAGAATTCAAAAATGTTTGATAAGCTGTTGTCTTCGATAAGTCACGTGATCAAATTTGTCGATTAGATAATATTATATAGGCCCATACTTCCAACATAAATATTAATGTTTAATTATTTCATAAAATTTTTTTTGTTTTATTTAAACTTTCATTATACGTATTGGTAATGTCTATACTCTATACATAGTAGGTTGATACTCCTAGCTTTTTCTCATAGGTAATGATGAAAAATAGTGTGTGTCATTCGGGGCCAAAATTTTTGTTCTCGGGCGGCGTATATTGAATTCCTCGCTACGCTCAGGCTTCTATAGAATCCTTCACTTCGCTCTGAATTCAAAATAACGCCCTCGGGGAACAAAAAATTCCTTTGGCCCCATATAACACAAATAACTATTACGTCTGTACGGGAGCGCGTGTACGGACTCGACCGTAGCGATTGGAAAATCTTCCTCCGGAATAGTGTCGCGCCTGGGGATCGGATGGACCACTTTCCGTTTTTAACCGACTTCAAAAAAGGAGGAGGTTATCAATTCGTCGTTTTCTTTTTTTTATGTATGTCCACCGATTACTGGAAGACGCCTGAAATTAAATACTTTGTATAGTGTGTGTACTGTAGTAAAGCGGGAGTTTGAAGTCGGTTGTTTAAGGTGGAAGACATGGTTCTGCCCGCGAAATTTAAATTTAATTTGGTTTTTCGCAATTTGTAAACTAATACGACAAAGTAGGCTTATGGCATTCTAATTGCGACAATGGCAGTATCATCTTCACAAGTTTTTATAAAAATCTTTACTTGAAAGTGTCCAGATTAAGAAATTAATCAAAATATCGACTAATTTGTGAGTAACTCACGTCCAACTCAGTATTTTGATTAATTTCTTAAACTGGTCACTTTCAAGTAAAGATTTTTATGTAAACCTGTGAAGATGATAATTCCACTGGCGCAATTAGAAGGCCATAAGCCTACTTTGTCGTATTAGTTTACAAATTGCGAAAAACCAAATTAAATTTGAATTTCGCGGGCAGACCCTTGTCTTCCACCTTAAAAAAAAATTATGTGAAACATCATAGCGGCGGGTCAGACCGAGTGTAGTGTGACGCGTCGCCACGCCAACACTATGACTATGTAGTATGTATGTCGTAGTATGTATGTATGTAGTACGAAGCAGTGGTGTTTACTACGGTACACGTTACCTGTGTCTTAACGTAGTTCCTTATCGCTCGGTGTGGAAGTGGGCTAGACGGAAAAAATTAAGACAAAATTGAACCGACACTCGACACTGATCGACATTTTTTTGAATGTGAATTTGGCATTGTTGTGTTCGGTATTTTCGCGATACAATATTGGGTCTCCGTAGCCTTGTGGCTCCTGCAGTCGCCTAACAGTTAAAAGTCGATGGTTCGAATCCCAGTTCGACAGAATGAATTTTCTATTTTTCTACATGTGGAATTTTTCCCTAATTTTTTATTATAACTCACAAGTTATAAAAAATTAGGGAAAGGTTCCACATGTAGAAATTGTTTAAAATAAAATTGAAAATGGAAGATTCGGTCTGTCGAGCTGGTCGAACCATCGACCTTGGGCTGTTAGGCGACTGCAGAAGCCACAAGGCTATGGAGACCCATTATTGTACCGCGAAAATACCGAACACAACAATGCCAAATTAATTAATCGAAAGGAACTACGTTCCATCCGGGTGTCCCTTGACACCTCTCAAGTTTTTATTATAGTCTTCCGAGGTTGTTATTTCGCTGTCGCGGTATAGGGCAACCTATTGCAGTGCGAGTGCTTGACATGTTGTGTAACTAAGCAAGTCATCAGAGCGCTTTGTTCCCCGCGCGTTGCGCCGCAGGCACGAGCGCGTGGAACGCGAGCGTGCGCGCGCTGTGCGTGTCGCGCCGCAGCGCGCCGCTGCTGAAGGACGACGCCGCGATGCGGCTGCTCGCCGCCAACACGTGCTACCGCGCCGGATGGGTGAGGAGCTCATCTCATTATTGGATCAGAGCGCTTTGCTCCCCGCGCGTTGCGCCGCAGGCACGAGCGCGTGGAACGCGAGCGTGCGCGCGCTGTGCGTGTCGCGCCGCAGCGCGCCGCTGCTGAAGGACGACGCCGCGATGCGGCTGCTCGCCGCCAACACGTGCTACCGCGCCGGATGGGTGAGGAGCTCATCTCATTATTGGATCAGAGCGCTTTGCTCCCCGCGCGTTGCGCCGCAGGCACGAGCGCGTGGAACGCGAGCGTGCGCGCGCTGTGCGTGTCGCGCCGCAGCGCGCCGCTGCTGAAGGACGACGCCGCGATGCGGCTGCTCGCCGCCAACACGTGCTACCGCGCCGGATGGGTGAGGAGCTCATCTCATTATTGGATCAGAGCGCTTTGCTCCCCGCGCGTTGCGCCGCAGGCACGAGCGCGTGGAACGCGAGCGTGCGCGCGCTGTGCGTGTCGCGCCGCAGCGCGCCGCTGCTGAAGGACGACGCCGCGATGCGGCTGCTCGCCGCCAACACGTGCTACCGCGCCGGATGGGTGAGGAGCTCATCTCATTATTGGATCAGAGCGCTTTGCTCCCCGCGCGTTGCGCCGCAGGCACGAGCGCGTGGAACGCGAGCGTGCGCGCGCTGTGCGTGTCGCGCCGCAGCGCGCCGCTGCTGAAGGACGACGCCGCGATGCGGCTGCTCGCCGCCAACACGTGCTACCGCGCCGGATGGGTGAGGAGCTCATCTCATTATTGGATCAGAGCGCTTTGTTCCCCGCGCGTTGCGCCGCAGGCACGAGCGCGTGGAACGCGAGCGTGCGCGCGCTGTGCGTGTCGCGCCGCAGCGCGCCGCTGCTGAAGGACGACGCCGCGATGCGGCTGCTCGCCGCCAACACGTGCTACCGCGCCGGATGGGTGAGGAGCTCATCTCATTATTGGATCAGAGCGCTTTGTTCCCCGCGCGTTGCGCCGCAGGCACGAGCGCGTGGAACGCGAGCGTGCGCGCGCTGTGCGTGTCGCGCCGCAGCGCGCCGCTGCTGAAGGACGACGCCGCGATGCGGCTGCTCGCCGCCAACACGTGCTACCGCGCCGGATGGGTGAGGAGTGAGGACTATTATCTCTCTCATCTCATTATTGGATTACTGCAAAAATAAACTAATAGGTCTTTACCTATGAAATTGCCGTTTTGTATGCAATAAGTGAAAGTACTTATTTTTTCAAACTTTTTTATTTCTGTTACTCGAAGTAATCACCCATGCAATCGACGCATCTTTGCCAACGCATTGGCAGTTTAATGATGCCCTTCTTGTAAAAATCAGCTGGACGGGAGGCAACAAACTCTTCAAAGGCATTTTGTACTGCCTCTCGGGAACTGAATTTTTTACCCACTAAAAAGTTGTCTAAATTTTGGAATAAAGTAATAGTCGGTAGGTGCAAGGTCTGGTGAGTATGGCGGATGAGGGAGAGCTTCCAACCCCAGCTCTTGCAGCTTGGAGACTGTCTGTTGCGCAGTATGGGGTCGCGCGTTGTCGTGAAGGAGCAGTGGGGACGACCGATTGACCAAAGCTGGTTGCAGATGTGCAAGCTTCTCCATCATTCTCTCCAGTTCTTCACAGAACACATCTGCATTAATGCTCATGCCGTTTTGTAAAAAGCTGTGGTGAATCACACCCACACTAGACCACCAAACAGTGACCATCACTTTTTAGGGGTCATTTTTGGTTTAGGGCATTGCTTTGGTGCTGAACCAGGGTCTAACCAACTTGCTGAGCGCTTTCGATTGTCGAACAGAATCCATTTTTCGTCGCACGTAACAACTCGTTTCGAAACTCCTTCATTTCTTTGCCTGTTGAGCAGCGCAAGGCAGGTCTCGACGCGTACGTTGCGCTGGCGATCGTTAAGGTCGTGGGGCACCCATCTATCAAGCTTTTTTACCTTGCCAATTTGTCGCAAATGGATCAGTATTGTTTTGATGCTTACATCAAAAGCTGCTGCTAGCTCAGCTGTAGATTGAGTTTCGTCAGCTTCCACAATCGCCTTTAATTCATTATTGTTAACCAAAGTCTCCGGACGACCACGAGCTTCATTTTTCAAGTCAAAATTTCCAGAACGGAACCGGGAAAACCAATAACGGGTTGTGCGATCGTTTGTACAGTTCTCTCCGTAAACGTTTTTGATGTTACGGGCCGTTTGTGTCGCGTTGGTGCCACGACGGAACTCATATTCCATAATTACACGAATTTTTAAAGTATCCATTATGACGAAAAATGTTCAAATGTAATGAAAATACAACGCTAATCAAAAAAAAATCGGCCAAGTGCGAGTCGGGCCTCGCTCTTTTAGGGTTCCGTTAAAAAAAAAATATTTCCATGTACCCATGAAAATATTTTAATTTAATTTTTTTAATTTAATTTAATTTTTATTATTTGTTGTTATAGCGGCAATAGAAATACATAATATGTGAAAATTCCATCTGTCTATCTATTACGGTTTACGAGATACAGCCCGCTGACAGACGGACGGACGGACGGACAGCGTAGGCTTAGTAATAGGGTCCCGTTGGTACCCTTTGGGTACGGAACCCTAAAAAGACTGAGTTTGTAAATAGAATGTCACGGTTTTAAAACAATTAATTTGAATTTAGAATACAGAGCCATTACAAACTTTTTTTATTTGAAATGACCAGTACTGAAGAAAGGCAATTTCATAGGTAAAGACCTAATATTATGTAATACTTAACAAAAAAAAAATGGCTTTCATAGGGACTGCCGATAGAAGTGAAAAATTAGATTTGCTAATAATTAAGAACAAATAAGAAAAGCGCACTGTCACGATTTCGTGTGTGAGATTCGAACCTGCGACATCATACATTAAGCGGTAAGGAAGGCGGCTGCTTGCCCGCTGCGCTGTACAAGGTTGCTTGGAAACTTCTAAAATGTTGAACGCTTACTGAAATCTCCAGGTGATGATTGTGAAGGTGACGATGACGCGAGATCCATGTTTTTTGCTCACCCAAAAAAGTGCTCAACGCGCCTAAAGAAGTTTTCACTTCAAAAAAAATCGCCATAATTATTGCCCCTTATATCATTTTTTTTATTTGTTATTGTTCTTGCAATTCACGACTGCGCGTGGCTCGTGGTAGTGTTTAATTCGTAGATCTGTACTAGCTTTTGCCCGCGGCTTCGCTCATGTTAAGTTCTATCTTTCAAACCCCTATTTTCACCCATTTAGGGGTTGAATTTTCAAAAATACTTTCTTAGCGGATGCCTACGTCATTATTGCTATGTGTGAGTAAAATTCCAGCCCGATCCGTCAAGTGATTTGAGCTGTGCGTTGATAGATCAGTCAGTCAGTCAGTCAGTCACCTTTTCCTTTTATACATACACTATTTATATTTTAACTAAACTCAAGTGTCTCTCTGTCATTTCGAAACAACCTGCCTCTCAATAAACTCATACGGTTATATACGTTTTTTAAATTTTTGCCCTCCCGTCGTAGGCATTCGCTAAGAAAGGACTTTTGAAAGTTCAACCCCTAAGGGGTAAAATAGGGGGTTGAAAAATCGAACTTAACGTGAGCAAAACAGTGGGCGAAACCTAGTAAATAAGTAAATGTTATGAAGCAGTGATAGCCTAGTGGTTAGGACTATGGTCTGCTATTCGGGGGGTCGCAGGTTCGACCTCTGACTTTTCGGAGTCAAGTGCGTTTAAGCAATTAAATATCACTTGCTTCAACGGTGAAGGAAAACATCGCTAGGAAACCCGCACACCTGAGAGTTCTTCATAATGTTCTTGAAGGTGTGTGAAGTCCGCCAATTCGCATTGGGTGAGCGTGGTGGACTATGGCCTATAACCCTTCTCTGAGAGGAGACCTCGCTCAGTAGTGAGCCGATGATGGGTTGATAATGATGATGATGATAAATAAACAAAGCCTATGTAACTGTGTACAATGTATGAACATTTCGGTAGATAGAGGAAGGCATAGAGCTGGCAGAAGAGGCGTTGTCGATAGAAGAGAAGCGGAACGGGTGGCTGCTGGCGCGCTGCTACCTCTACTGCGGCATTGGGCACCAGATGAAGGCGCAGGTTTGTTCGGAGTCACTGACAGAATAGAATAGAATAGAATAGAATATTTGCAAGAATGTGGTACAATCAGGTCTTAGAATTAATTTGCGCTTACACATTCAACTGATTCATTAGTGTGCAAATTTGAAAAATACATTGCTGCATAATTTTCTCTTCTTCTTCTTTTTTATCAACCGATGGACGTCCACTGCTGGACAAAGGTCTCTTGCATGGACTTCCACAGGTCTCGGTCTTGCGCCGCCTAAATCCAGCGGCTCCCTGCGACTCGTTTGATGTCGTCGGTCCACCTAGTGGGGGGTCTGCCAACACTGCGTTTCCCGGTGCAGGGTCGCCACTCCAACACTCGCAGGGATATACCAAGCATAGCTCTCTCCTTCTCTCGCTGAGTGACCCTGAGCCTACTTATGAGGCCCATATACGTGTACAAAAAAAATCATATCTCAAAGTTTTGGCCTTACTGAGATAAAAATGGGCTTTTTCGAAGGGCAACAATACTGTCCTACTATCTACATTACAAAACAGTGTTCACATTTCCATAACTTTTGAAAAAACTGAGACTCGAAAAAAATAATCGTAAAATCATGCAATTCAACAAATTATTGTAAATAACTGCAAAAACAACCGCGACAACCCTTTTTATTTTTTTACGAGATCGAGAGATTTTGAGCTAAGCTACAATACAACATTTAATTTACAACAGTACGTATAATACATTAAGAGTTATTGTGATGGTGAAAATGAGGATGAGGATGGTGATGATGATCAGAACGGTGATAATGATGAGGTGGTGACGATGATGATGGTGTTCTCATTAGAAAGAACTCGCGTAACTTCAATGCTCTAGACAGGTTAGATTAGCAAGAAAAGGTTACAATTATTTTGCTATAATCCGCCAACAGAAAAATCTGCATGGTCAAACATGCAGTAACAAGCTAAGAACCGCTCACCTTCCCAACCAAGCAAGAAGGCAAAGTTCCCAAGCAAGCAATGCCACCACCACGCAAGATTTTTATATTACTCTCGACGCACGTTTCGCCCCGACACCGGAGCAATACAATGAAGTATTGTCTAGTGAAAAGTCGACATCTTGTGATTATGCTCCGGTGTCGAGGCGAAATGTGCGTCGAGAGAAGTATAAAAGTCTTGTGTGGTGGTGCTCGTGAGTGGTGGTGGCATTGCTTGCTTGGGAACTTTGCTTTCTTGCTTGGTTGGGAAGGTGAGCGGTGCTTAGCTTGTTACTGCATGTTTGACCATACAGATTTTTTCTGTTAGCGGATTATAGCAAAATAATTGTAACCTTTTCTTGCTAATCATGAACTTCCGCAAAGTAACGCCTGCTTCTATCCAATAGGTTAGATTATATTCTGATCTTCTTGAATTATAAATATTTTATTCACATATCTAAATATAACGATATTTTTTGCAGAAAACGAATTCTCGTATCGAGAAGGAGTCTGAAAACGAAACAAGTTTGCGGATGATGCTGAAATCCGTGGAGTTGGATGACAACGACCACTTGGCGTTCTACCACCTGGCGTTGGAGTACATGCATATAGGCATGCTGAACGAAGCTATGGTGAGTGTACACATCCGTGGAGTTGATGACAACGACCACTTGGCGTTCTACCACCTGGCGTTGGAGTACATGCATATAGGCATGCTGAACGAAGCTATGGTGAGTGTACACATCCGTGGAGTTGGTGACAACGACCACTTGGCGTTCTACCACCTGGCGTTGGAGTACATGCATATAGGCATGCTGAACGAAGCTATGGTGAGTGTACACATCCGTGGAGTTGATGACAACGACCACTTGGCGTTCTACCACCTGGCGTTGGAGTACATGCATATAGGCATGCTGAACGAAGCTATGGTGAGTGTACACATCCGTGGAGTTGGTAGCAACGACCACTTGGCGTTCTACCACCTGGCGTTGGAGTACATGCATATAGGCATGTAGCAACTCGCAACTTGGTGGCCCGTGCCACATTGGGAATCCAGACCGCGGTCGGGTCTAGCGATGACGATGTTTACACTTGAAATTGGCAATAACAATACAATGCACGTACGTACCTTGGACTGCTACTTGCACTCGATGATTTCCACCAGGGTCAGGGATTTGGATCTTGAATTCGAGCCTTTTGGTTTTGATGAGGCTTCGCGCGCGATAAGGTCGTTGCAACCGTTCTTTTTTGATTGATATGCGTTGGCAGTGACGTTTAGTGACATTTCGGAGTCGTTCGCTCCAACTTCGGACGAGAACGTCGTGCATGACAGCCGATGTGAGCTGCGTGTTGTCATTGCACAAAATAAACATCGTTCATCGAAAGCGCGAAGTTTGAAATGGATAAATTTACGTTGCGATGACGGAACATCCCGCCCACCAAAATGTCTATGGCATTTTCTGGTTAAACAAAACGATGTAATAGTAAAAATCGATATAAAACGCAAAACGATAAAGCATGAAATAATTCTATGTTAATACTTAAAGCTAAAATTACACTACGATACGGTTTATGATAATAAATAAATTAAACAAAGATTTAAATTAGTCCTCAGTTGGTAGAGGACATAATTTAACCAAAGGTTGTATTTGATTGTTCGGTGCTGTTCTTAGAACAGCTATCCGAGTTACTCCATCAACACCAGGGATAAGACTTGTAACACGATCGAGAGGCCAATGCAATGGAGCACGAATTTCAATTTTGGTGATTACCATGGATTCGATCTTCAACGATTTAGAATCCTTGGTCCGATTGCCTGGCGGTAGATCGCTCTTAAACGGTTGAAACAGCTGAGGCTTTAATCGATAGCATTGAAGGACTTTAGTTAGATTACGACGAATAGCACGTTTAGCGGAAATGATCCAAAATTGCTGTAATAATAGGAAGTGTGTAGTATCTATGCCTGGGTGGTAATAATGACGGTGTATGAAATCGATTACCAATACTGTAAGTCGATGGTCAGACGGTAAGAAAGTAGAATGGTTTGGTTCGAATTCTAAGCCTGATTGAGCAATCCTGCCACCTACGCTAATATCCCAACTATCCAGAAAAGGATCACGTTTTCGAAATTGTTTGAGTGATTCGTTAAGCCTTATGTTAGAGATTTCTTCTGGAAATGCTTGGCTCCGGATATGTTTTAAGGTTTGTATCAACGCGATATGTTGCTCAACGCTTGAAAGATTGTTCCGGTTAACATGAAGTCGATTACGCGAATTGTTGACGAAGCGGTTGGTGTAGTTCAGAGCGTTAATAGATTTCTGTAACGAAGAGTGACAATTCTGCAAATCGTCAATTACGGTAGCTTCACATGCTTCAGTGTCCTGCGCCCGTTCTTTAACTAAAGTAACAGCGTTGCGTGTTTCCGTGTTTATGATTGCTTCTTCTTCGGAAGACATGATTCCTCGATTTGACGGCAAAGTGTCGTGATCCTCAGAAAGCGAACGAGCCCCCGCCCACCATAACGCATTGTGAAAAAACTCACATGGGAACTGCTCTTGCGAACATATAATGTCTGCTCGATTATCACCTGACGAGGTTGGGTGCCAGGATTTCGTAGGAGTAATATCCTGTATGCGACTTATTCGATAAGCAACGAAGGTTGCCCGTCGGGTGAAGGGGGAACGCGAGCACCATAGAGTGATTGTCAAATCTGACCAGAAGTAAACCGCGTTGACGATAGAAACGTCTGATAATATTGTTTTCTTTGCGATCGGATAAGACTCGCCTTCAACTTCCGCAAGTCGTTGTGAAATACGACAAGCCAGCAAGGGAAAAGAATCTTTACTGTGCGTTACGGTATTAAAACGATATTTCTTTAGAGGTTCGTGCGGTGAAGCTCTCCAAAAGATGAGTTGATAGTCGCGATGTTCCGGAGAAATTAAAATCTGTCGACATATTTGACGGGCGTCAGCCATAAACACGATGTTCTGTTCCCGAAATCGCATAAGGATTTCAACGATATTAGGTTGCAGTTTTAGACCGATCAGTTGCGTATCGTTTGAGGAGCACGAACTAAGAGCCTTGGCGGACGCATCGAATATCACGGGTGTATGAATGGTGGCAGATTCAGGGCAGTGGTGAGGGATGTAGTGTTTTTCGCTTACCAGATCATCACTTGGAACAAGCGACATCTGTGCAGCGTCTAGGTAATCAGACATGACGTTGGTATATTGACTGTACAAGTTTATATCCCGCGATAGTCTACGTTCTATTGCGTGAAATCGTCGAAACACAACATCACGTGATCCAACGAAAGGTTCTGAATCTTCCTTAAATGGTAAGCGCAATATATATCGTCCACCGTCGTCACGCGAGTGATCAGAAATTAATTTTTGCTCACATAAAGATTCGTTTGGAGACAGCGGTCTAGCCCTTGGTAAGGACTTGAGATTCCATAAGCGCTGCGGTAGTGAGCTCAAATCAGTTTTCGTTTCTGATGATTGTAACAGCGTGGTCGTCGCTAAGCCTGTTTTCCCTAAAAGAAGCCAACCAAAAACAGATTTGAATGCAGTGGGTTGATTTGAACTTCCTTTTATACGTTCGTTCAGCAAAGACTCTGCAAATACATCCGCGGCAAACAGAAGATCGATAGGTCCGGTAATATCGAAACTAGGGTCAGCTAACGGTAAAGTTTTAATATGTGACCATCCTGATGTGTTAAGATTTGCGACAGGTTGATCGCCACATATTTTAGACAACACGTGCAAGTCTAAGTTGAATAATAGCTTTTCACTAGTCCCAATGCTACACGTTACATTGCCTAAAATTGAAGCTGCAGCTTCACCAAGCCCACTAATAGTTGCAGCCGTCCGTGACTGTTTCAGATTTAAGCGTTTAACTGCCGATTCGGTGATAAAGTTACCTTGGCTACCAGTGTCAAACAGTGCACGGAACGATTGCATCTTTCCCGAGGCATCTCTGACCTGCACGATAGCAGTCGCCAGCAGTACGGTTGTATTCGACTGTGACCTTGATACTAATGCCGATACGGTTTCGCTAGGTTCATTTGACGTTTGGCGATGGAGTAACGAGTGATGCATACGCTTACAAGTACGGCAAGAGAAAATACTGGTGCAATTCTTCAACTTGTGCGAAGATTTTAAGCAGTTGAAGCACCAGTTCCTGTCAGTTGCGATTTTCATGCGCTCGTCAATTGACATTTTCAGAAATTCTGGACATGACGAAATGCTGTGCGAATCGTTACAGAAGGAGCAGGTTGCCGGACGTGTCATGACGATCGAACTTACTTCACTTTGACCCCCATCCGCTGCTATAAGAGCGTGCGATGTAGGTACACGCTTAGATTGAGCTGACGGATAAGCCACCTTCTGGGTAGTCTTGTTTTGTTTAGCTTGTTCGGTGAAATGTGTATCGCGTAACAGAGCCTCGCATTTAGAATGTAAGAATTTTTTGAGTTGTGAATATGAGGGTAGTTCGGTATCACAATGCTTCTCTTCAAAATCACGGCGCAAGTTTGTGTCTAATTTCGATAAAAGATGATACACCAGTACGAAATCCCAATGATTAACCGGTAAATTGACTGATTTTAAAATACACATATTCTCTTCAAATAGGTCAAGTGATTTCCGGAACTCGTGGGCATCTTTGAAGTTGAAGTTCATAGTTAGAATCTGCCTCCAGCAAGTGAAAGCTAATTCTCGTTTACATTTATAGCGCGCAACAAGGGCAGCATACGCGTCGCGGTAATACTCGCTGCTCAGCGGAAAAGTTTTCACTACCGTTAAAGCATCACCGCTGAGAGAAGAGATCAAATAGTGAAACTTCTCAGTATCGCTAAGGGAAGTGGAATTGTGTATCAATGCGTTAAAAGTATCGAAATATTCAGGAAAACGTTTGATGTCCCCAGTGAAAGAAGGAAGCTGTATTTTCGGTAAACGAACATTTGACAAGGAACTCGACGGCGGTTGATGCGCACAAGATTCAATTTTATTTAGGCTGCGATAGATTGCTATAACCTTGTAGTACATTTCATCAAAATGTTCCTGCATTTCAGAATTATCGTTATCCGGATCGTCTAGTATTTCCAGAATCGCAAAGTGCGCGTCTTCAAAATCAGAAGCAATTTTCTTTATTTCCTGATGATATGAGAAGAACATATCTCGCTGAGAGTGATCATTGACAGCCGAAACACCGAACTCTAATGCTTTACTCATCCGCTTAAAGGCGATCGTACGCCGCCGACGTAATGACGGTATATCGCGTGCGGTGTACTCAACGTCTTGAGATTTAGATCGTGATTTCTTAAGACTGCTCGATTTGCGACTAGAATGCCTTCTTAATAGAGACATTTTTGATAAATGTTACGCTTAAGTAATGGAAAACCCACGATAGAAGAGCGTTCAATTGGATTTATAAAGTAGATACGTAAAGAAAGGTTCGTTACGAGTTAAATTTCTATTCGGTATAGTGCACCACACAAGTTTCGTTGCACTTCGTATGAAAATGTATGTAAGTTACGTGTAAACTTGTGAGGTGCACCGTACTCAAAGAAATATTCAACACTAGTAGTGTACAGTACACCACTAAAGTTTTCCTGTAAGTTGTATGGAAATGTACGCCAACTATGCGTGAACTTGTGGGGTGAACCGTACACACTGTAATGAATTTACGATGCCGCGCAGAGAGAAACACGATCAACTTACCCGCTTTTTTTACCAACTCAATAATTATAACAAAATTTTCGTTTTAATATGAAATTTAACTATTATCACGTTAAATATACAGCGTTAATGTTATGTTGTTACGATTGTATGATAAATAATATCACTAAATGAGTTAAAAATAAACACCGAGTAGTTTGAAGTGATTGTTTATTTTGATCTTGGAGTACGAGTAACACAATACTTTTTACGAAATACGATGTAATCCCTGTCGATATGGTCCAATCTATGTAGGTTCTATCGATAAGTAGGTAAATTTGGTTGGAATGGAGCAACTTAGATCGCGAGAACAAAGAAATTGTTGGTTTGAATGACCTAAGTTACGACGATATTTTTAACCAGAAAAACCATACACAAATTGATCGTTAAAATAGGTGGAAAATCCCGGGTTTCGGCACCAAAAAATGTAGCAACTCGCAACTTGGTGGCCCGTGCCACATTGGGAATCCAGACCGCGGTCGGGTCTAGCGATGACGATGTTTACACTTGAAATTGGCAATAACAATACAATGCACGTACGTACCTTGGACTGCTACTTGCACTCGATGATTTCCACCAGGGTCAGGGATTTGGATCTTGAATTCGAGCCTTTTGGTTTTGATGAGGCTTCGCGCGCGATAAGGTCGTTGCAACCGTTCTTTTTTGATTGATATGCGTTGGCAGTGACGTTTAGTGACATTTCGGAGTCGTTCGCTCCAACTTCGGACGAGAACGTCGTGCATGACAGCCGATGTGAGCTGCGTGTTGTCATTGCACAAAATAAACATCGTTCATCGAAAGCGCGAAGTTTGAAATGGATAAATTTACGTTGCGATGACGGAACAAGGCATGTTGAACGAAGCTATGAGTGAGTGTACACATCCGTGGAGTTGATGACAACGACCACTTGGCGTTCTACCACCTGGCGTTGGAGTACATGCATATAGGCATGCTGAACGAAGCTATGGTGAGTGTACACATCCGTGGAGTTGATGACAACGACCACTTGGCGTTCTACCACCTGGCGTTGGAGTACATGCATATAGGCATGCTGAACGAAGCTATGGTGAGTGTACACATCCGTGGAGTTGATGACAACGACCACTTGGCGTTCTACCACCTGGCGTTGGAGTACATGCATATAGGCATGCTGAACGAAGCTATGGTGAGTGTACACATCCGTGGAGTTGATGACAACGACCACTTGGCGTTCTACCACCTGGCGTTGGAGTACATGCATATAGGCATGCTGAACGAAGCTATGGTGAGTGTACACATCCGTGGAGTTGATGACAACGACCACTTGGCGTTCTACCACCTGGCGTTGGAGTTAATGCATATAGGCATGCTGAACGAAGCTATGGTGAGTGTACACATCCGTGGAGTTGATGACAACGACCACTTGGCGTTCTACCACCTGGCGTTGGAGTACATGCATATAGGCATGTTGAACGAAGCTATGGTGAGTGTACACATCCGTGGAGTTGATGACAACGACCACTTGGCGTTCTACCACCTGGCGTTGGAGTACATGCATATAGGCATGCTGAACGAAGCTATGGTGAGTGTACACATCCGTGGAGTTGATGACAACGACCACTTGGCGTTCTACCACCTGGCGTTGGAGTACATGCATATAGGCATGCTGAACGAAGCTATGGTGAGTGTACACATCCGTGGAGTTGATGACAACGACCACTTGGCGTTCTACCACCTGGCGTTGGAGTACATGCATATAGGCATGCTGAACGAAGCTATGGTGAGTGTACACATCCGTGGAGTTGATGACAACGACCACTTGGCGTTCTACCACCTGGCGTTGGAGTACATGCATATAGGCATGTTGAACGAAGCTATGGTGAGTGTACACATCCGTGGAGTTGGTAGCAACGACCACTTGGCGTTCTACCACCTGGCGTTGGAGTACAGGCATATAGGCATGTTGAACGAAGCTATGGTGAGTATACACATCCGTGGAGTTGATGACAACGACCACTTGGCGTTCTACCACCTGGCGTTGGAGTACATGCATATAGGCATGCTGAACGAAGCTATGGTGAGTGTACACATCCGTGGAGTTGATGACAACGACCACTTGGCGTTCTACCACCTGGCGTTGGAGTACATGCATATAGGCATGTTGAACGAAGCTATGGTGAGTGTACACATCCGTGGAGTTGATGACAACGACCACTTGGCGTTCTACCACCTGGCGTTGGAGTACATGCATATAGGCATGCTGAACGAAGCTATGGTGAGTGTACACATCCGTGGAGTTGATGACAACGACCACTTGGCGTTCTACCACCTGGCGTTGGAGTACATGCATATAGGCATGCTGAACGAAGCTATGGTGAGTGTACACATCCGTGGAGTTGATGACAGCGACCACTTGGCGTTCTACCACCTGGCGTTGGAGTACATGCATATAGGCATGTTGAACGAAGCTATGGTGAGTGTACACATCCGTGGAGTTGATGACAACGACCACTTGGCGTTCTACCACCTGGCGTTGGAGTACATGCATATAGGCATGTTGAACGAAGCTATGGTGAGTGTACACATCCGTGGAGTTGATGACAACGACCACTTGGCGTTCTACCACCTGGCGTTGGAGTACATGCATATAGGCATGTTGAACGAAGCTATGGTGAGTGTACACATCCGTGGAGTTGGTAGCAACGACCACTTGGCGTTCTACCACCTGGCGTTGGAGTACAGGCATATAGGCATGTTGAACGAAGCTATGGTGAGTGTACACATCCGTGGAGTTGATGACAACGACCACTTGGCGTTCTACCACCTGGCGTTGGAGTACATGCATATAGGCATGTTGAACGAAGCTATGGTGAGTGTACATTTGTTCCAGATTGTTCTGCAACTGACGGAACCTTAATTAAAAAATGTTTTTATAAAACTTCTTTCACTTCCTCTTTATTGTGTAATGTTTTTAAATGGAAATTCGTAATTATTGCGAATTGCATCGCACGCTTCGTTGGTATTTATATATTTTTAAAAAAGGAAACTATTTTAATCATAACGTAACTTGTACAAGAAACTTAAACCTATTTGTTAGTATAACTAAACCTAAAAGGTAACCTAGGACAGAACCTAATTTTCAGAATAATATTATGAACCATACAACATACAACAGTGGCTCAAGTACAGACTGGAATCTGGCAGCAACTATGCTAACGAATTACACTATACACTATTCAGAACGCTATTGGAGCTTAATGCTATCTGAGGAGTTGCAGAGAGCCCCTGAATTCAGGCGGCACAAGACCGAGTCATGTAGAAGTCAAGAAGATCTATGATGTATACCTATTCGTTCATAAATGTTGTTGTTTTTACGTTGCGGGTTGTAACGTTCCCTCAAATATGGTGGAGCGAAGCAACGGCTGGATTATGCGTTATGCTCGTGAACGGGTTCCATCGGCGGGAATGGGACTTTCTGTCTGCTCGTCTTAACATGAATTGAATTGTAGTACGTTTTTTAACTTCCCCTCATGGTGGAAATGTTTTTAACAAAGTTGCATGGGTTAAATCGGCTTGGCATCCAGCTGCCCACAAGATAGTATAAAAAATTTATAAAAAAATTATAAAAAATTTATTACAATGTAATAGCTACATATTGTAAAATGATTATTTTGAAAAAAGCAACTGCTGAGTTTCTTGCCGGCTCTTCTCAGCAGAATCCGCTTTCCGAACCGGCGCGCGGCGGTGGTAGATTCATCATGACGTGTCATAAGAGCAATAGGTTGACCTACGTGAAATAAATAATTTTGAATTTAGAATTTTTTTGAATAAGATTATGTGTACAGGACGCAACACGCGCCTGCCTGTCAGCGCGGCCGGAGTGCAGCGGCGGGCTGCGTCTGGCGACCGCGCTGTGGGCGTCGGCGTGCGCGGGCGTGCGCGGCTCGCGCGCGCTGGCGGCCGCGCGGCTGGCGCACCACCACTACCCCGCCGCCGAGTGGCCGCTGTTCAGCCTCGCCACCCTGCAGCTGGTGTGGGAGAGCGGAGAGGTGAGGCGATCATCTATAGATGCCCTTTTTAATAATAAATATTTGGGTGTCTGGGTTTTTTTTTTTTTGGTAAATCGTGTTTTTTGTAAATTATATATTAAAAAAAAGTTATAAATAATAAAATTCATACGGGAAAATATCCGTCGTGGACTCAAACCGGGGTCTTCTGGTATTGGGACCGCCCGAATTACCGTGGAGCTATCGGGAATTTATAGATGTTGGCGAAATTTACCTTCGTATTCTAATGATATTGTAAGGGGGTTTTCATTGGCTGAAATCACGGATAAAACGACCTTTTCTAAAAATGAAACCTAGCTAGATCGATTTATCGCCCCCGAAACCTCCTGCATACCAAATTTCATGAAAATCGTTGGAGCCGTTTCCGAGATTCAGATTATATATATATATACAAAAGAATTGCTCGATAAATAATAATTTTTATTGCTTTCTACGATTGTCAGTCTTACAAACAATAAAATAGGTCAACAAGAGAAACTTATGTCTAACAAGAAAAGGTTAGAATTATTTTGCTACAATCCGCCAACAGAAAAAATCTGTATAGTCTAACATGCAATTAAAAGCTAAGCACCACTCACCTACCCAGCCAAGCAAGAAAGCCAAGTTCCCAAGCAAGCAATGCCACCACCACTCACATGCACCACCACACAAGACTTTTACACTACTCTCAACGCACGTTTCGCCCCGACACCGGAGCATCCTCAGGAGATGTCGACTTTACAATACTGTATTGTCTACTCTTGAGTGGTGCTTAGCTTTTAATTGCATGTTAGACCATACTTTTTTCTGTTGGCGGATTATAGCAAAATAATTCTAACCTTTTCTTGCTAATCATGGACTTCCGCAAAGTAACGCCTGCTTCTATCCAATACTAATACTGTCTAAGCCTAACAACTCAGCAAATGGCAACAAACTCGGCCTTATGCTGGGCATTGTACCGCTGATTTTCAGTTTGCTCCTTTTCAGACAATATTCCATACATTAGGGCGCCTCGCCCCTCACGCATCAAAAAAAAAAAAAAAAGATATTGTACCATACAAAAGTAAAACAGCAATGTCCGTTCCTCTTCTAGTAAAGTAATTTTGACGTGAAATATCTATACCGGCGGGTCATGTCATGTAGTATGAATGTATGTAGTACGAAACGGTGTTGTTTACTACGGTACACGTAACCTGTGTTGTAACTCAAAAGAAATCATTTTAACTATAAAATATGTCTTATGGGGATAGCACAGTATAACGAAGAGAATCAGTAGTTCGACGCCTTTGATCTCGTCGTAAATGCCGCCAGCGTCTAGACATGCGTCGCGACAGTGTATTTATGGTAGGGTTGTCACAAAGAAACAATTTCTATTAATATTTATAATTTGTACTATATTTCAGATCAACATTACAATAAACTATAATAATTAATCAATAACCAAAAATTAAAAATAAATTAAAATTAAAATATTATTAGTTGAATCAACAACAAATCAGTTTCTTTGCTGGCCGCTTCAGCGGTCGTATGCAAATCAATTCCGCCGCATGCAAACATACTTATAAAAATCGGCCAAGTGCGAGTCGGGCCTCGCTCTTTTAGGGTTCCGTTAAAAAAAATTAAATAAAAATATTTCCATGTAACCATGGAAATCTTTTAATTTAATTTTTTTAATTTAATTTAATTTTTATTATGTTTTGTTATAGCGGCAATAGAAATACATAATATGTGAAAATTTCATCTGTCTATCTATTACGGTTTACGAGATACAGCCCGCTGACAGACGGACGGACGGACGGACGGACGGACGGACAGCGTAGGCTTAGTAATAGGGTCCCGTTGGTACCCTTTGGGTACGGAACCCTAAAAACATATTTTAGACTTAAAAGCTATACTTTAAATGATAGTTGTATAGTTAGTTGTACACTTTAGCTGTTGTCAACAGAATGAATATATTGTATCAGCCGTTAATTTATGAAACATTATAAATGAGAGATAAATGTCACATAGACAACATGAAAACAAGAATTTTAAGCACCATCAACATGGGGCCGCGACCCATAGTATCGGAGATATAAGCTTTCAAAAATCTGATCACGTGGTCACATAGACAAAACGAAAACAAGAAGTTTGAGTACCATCTACATGAGGCCGCACCCCATAGTGTCGGAGATTTAAACTTTCAAAAATCTGATGACGTGGTCACATAGACAACACGAAAACAAAAAGTTTGACTACCATCAACATGTGGCTACACCCCATAGTGTCGGAGATATAAGATTTGAAAAATCTGATCACATGGTCACATAGACAACATGAAAACAAGAAGTTTGAGTACCATCAACATAGGGCCGCGCCCCATAGTGTCGGAGATATAAGCTGTCAAAAATCTGATCACATGGTTACATAAACAACACGAAAACAAGATGTTTTGAGTACCATCAGCATGGGGCTGCACCCCATAGTTTCGGAGATATAAGCTTTCGAAAATCTGATCACATGGTCACATAGACAACACGAAAACAAGAAGTTGGAGTACCATCAACATAGGGCCGCCGAACCCGAAGTTTTTAGGGTACCATCTCACAAAATTTCACGCAAATCGGTTTAGAAATCACGGAGATATGCATATCACATGCAGAAAGACACAACTTCGTTTTTGAAAGTCGGTTAAAAAATTAAGTTAGTAAGCCTAAGGTACTTCTTATAACATCAGCTATCTGTCAGTTAAAGTCCGATCAACACCAGTCCTGCCGTTCCCGAGAAAAGTAGGAACAAACAAACAGACAGACAGACAGATAGGCAAAAAGTACCGAACCGAATATTTTAGTAAAAAATCTGTTATTTTGACATTACAAACAGATAGCTACTTCAATTTTATTTATTTATATGTATGTCTGTATAGAGTATAGATATACTCGTAGATGTATAGATAATAGTTAATGAAAAAATTAATTTCAATAAATTAACCGTATAACAAGATTAAATATTTTACGCAAGCGTAATACGACAACCTTTAAATGTAGCTCCCATCTAAGCCGCGCTTACATGGGAGCTTACCTCGCTCCGCACTTACCGCACCCACCGCACGATTGCCCTGTCAAACCGGTTACGTCGACACTCTGTATGAAACTATACTATCCTTACTCTGTGGTGATAGTTTAGAAAGAGTGTGCATTTATGTGTGTACTAAGCTCGATATTACCTGTACAAAATTTATTTCGATATTTCACATCTGCCAAGCGTCCCGCGACGGCTCACAATTTTTTTTCTGTCAAATCTGCCAAAGAAAGTACGAAAATCTTGAAACTCGCCAAATACTCAATTATTATTTTACCTTATTAATATAAAAATTTGCTAAAGTATTTTTGTTATTATGATTATTTAATCATGTTTGTCAAATACGAAAAATAAACTGAAATTCCGTACATCACATCCACCCATCGATTTAAATATTGAGTATGGACCGGCCCTTCCATACTAGCAAAATGATTATACTCGTTGGTGCGATTTCTTAAATGCACCGACTTGCCTAAAGTACCTGTCAGGAAAGAAGAACCGCGGTAATTAGTGGAACGCCTCTACGGGACTTCTTTCATGACACGACCTAAACTGTTTCTTAGATGTTGCTAAGCGATGGCTGTCATTTAATTTGACATTTTTGGTGAACATTTTTGGGCGTGCTCTTCTATAGCTATTCACTTTAATGCCTCCACTAAAGAAAAATGCTCCATATGAGTAAATTCTAACAGCGGATTACCACCACTTCTAATATGTGATAAAGGACCTCAGTTCGCCAATCGTATTGTGTTAATATTCGTTGGAAGTTCAAGTGTGTTGGTGTTGGTTTCTCCATAAATCATGCAGTAGCGGAGTAACGGAAGATTATTTTTATTATAGTTGAGGACTCGGAGGGTGACATAGGCTACTTTTTACCCTGGAAAACAAAGGTTTCTTACTAAAAGCGGGCAAAAGCTAGCGAATAAATTCTCGCTCTTGAGTTCGTTGTGGGTGTTTAGCACTTTTAGTTTAGTGTTGTAAGTAGCCGTGGTCGGGCAGGCGTGGTCGAGCGCAGTGCAGGGCCGCGGTCGCGTCTGACGGTGGCTGTGTATTTTAGGCCGCTCTCGCCACAGGCAAGGAGCTGCTGCAGCTGCTGCACGGCGAGGCGGAGGACGTGGACCCCGCGCCCTACGCCGAGCTCGACGCCAAGTCCGACTCGCTGCACGACGACATGTACAGCAACCGGGACGCCGGTATGGACCGCTTTATTTATATTTATATTTTAGGCCGCTCTCGCCACAGGCAAGGAGCTGCTGCAGCTCATTACCGCCGCCCATGAACATTCCGATCACCAGAGGCACCGCCAATGCGTTACCGGCTTTTCAGGAGTTTGTTGGTTAGTTGGCAACACCGCCAGTAGTTGGTTCTATTTGCATGTGCGTGGAAGTATCCCTGTAAGATAAAATTGGAGTCAAAGGAGTCAAAGGAGTCAATAATGATGTTCGATAGTAGTAACACTAGTAAGGTAGAAGATTCATAATTATCAACCCATCATCGGCTCACTACTGAGCGCAGGTCTCCTCTCAGAGAAGGGTTATGAGCCATAGTCCACCACGCTGGCCCAATGCGAATTGGCGGACATCACACACCTTCGAGAACATTATGGAGAACTCTCAGGTACAGGAAACCTGCACTTTCCTCACGATGTTTTCCTTCACCGTTGAAGCATGTGATATTTAATTTCTTAAACGCACTTAACTCCGAAAAGTCAGAGGTGCGAACCCGGGATCGAACCTGCGGCCCCCCGAATAGGAGACCACAGTCCTAACCACTAGGCTATCACTGCTAACTGGGTAGAAGATTGCCATTTAAATTTTTTAGACTTGGCAAGACACATGGAAAATTCACAAGATACCTATGTCCAGTAGTTGAAGTGTATAGGTTGATATAGTTTGTTCACAATAGGAATGTGTGTGGCCAAAGTGTGAATTAAAGCTACGATTTTTACATGGCAACCTACACAAGCCACTTGACAACTATCAAACTTAGCAGTGCGTCGATTCTCTAAAAATGACATACTCGCATGTGGCACCATTTTATAGGGGCCTAGTACTCATTTTATATAGCTGCATTATATACTAACTGTTGATATTTATTGATGATCTGTGGGTTCTTTTAAAATAACAAATAATTTTGTTTTCGTTTTACGTAGGTATACGTAATTAGTTAATTACTATTGTGAGTACAAAAACTGATGAGATGATGTATAGTTATTCTTTCATGCAATTAACGACAAAACTATGGACATTGATTGCGCCACGTTATGTTACATACGAAAATTGTTATTATAATAAAGTTATTTTTATATTTTTGAGAAGCGGACTGTATTTCGGAGGTATATAATTAAGCTATGGTGCTGAAAAACAAACGAAAATGAAAGGAAATTGAGAGGAAAGCAACACTCACTTGATTCGATGTTCGAAGCTGGACACGCGGTCAGGCGAGTTGGCGATAATATCCTCTTCAATTCTCTCGCTGGCACACACCACAGTTTATTGGGCGCAAACACTTTATTGGAAGAGTTATTTCCCTAAAGATCACAATGCATTAGGGGGTTTAAAGTTCATTTTATTTTATATTAACGACGGCGGCCTAGTTATCGGCGCACACGTACGACTTGTAGATCTGTAGTGAAGTTCGGTACATTAGTATGACGTTATGTTACGTCACTGAGCTGCGTTTCTCGCGATGTTCAGACGCATATGCAGACATCTGAATGCTGCTTTAGATAGGTAGGAAAATGGATGAAAGGAATGCACCATAGTAAATAATGTTTTTAAATTATATAATAATTATTTTCATACGAAAGATAACCTGGCGCAACCATCCACCCGGCCTTAAAGGGACACCTTTAAGAAGATTCTCATGAGGTGTAGAGTGCAATTAGGACTCTATGAGAAACGCAAATGGCGTATAAATTAGTTATGAGTTAAATATTTAATATATAGATAGGTATATCATATAGTATAAACTTATAAGCTAACTTACTGTTAAACTTTGAATAAAATACTATACAAATTACAATATAATACAATAAACTTGAAGTTATATATAATGCTTACTGAGTTGGGAGAGGGCATAAACGAACAACCGGATGGAGATAAGTTCTCCCAGAGACTTTCACAGTTGCTACACGTATAATACCGTCTTTTGAGGGATGCACTTTCTCTACTACTGCTAAAGGCCAAGCCAAAGGCGGCACGTTGTCATTCATTACTACAACGACAGTTCCTGGAGTGATAGGTACAGAAGGCGTATTCCATTTTTGTCTAACTTGTAGGCTATGTAGATACTCCATCCTCCAACGATTCCAGAATGATTGGACCATCCTATCCTTTAGCGAGTGCCTTTCAAGTATATTGACATTGTCTGAACTGACATCAGGCGCAGGCAAGGAAAAAAGAGGCGCAGTATGTAGGAAGTGACTCGGTGTAAGAGCTGAAGGCTCTGCGGGGTCCGAGCTGAGTGCTGTCAGCGGACGCGAGTTTAGTAGACATTCGACTTGTGTGAATACAGTACATAGTTCCTCATAGGAAAGGAGCTGTTGTCCTATGACTTTAAATAAGATCGACTTTGCTACCTTAGAGTCAAAAAATGCATATTTAGCTTTAATTAGGATGCGTTCGGCGTCATTGTCATATACTGTGCGAAACAATTTCAACAGCAAGACACCAAATAGCTCGAGACGCGCGATCGAATGGTTTTGTCGGCGAAACTTTACTTTTCGCGCAAACGAGATGCGCACTTGACGCGCAATATTACGAGTAGGTGAATTCACGTATAAGTAAATCACCGCACCGTAAGCTGAGAGACTGGCATCTGATGATCCCAGGAGGGTGACCTCACAGTCTTCAGTTACGCCCACATGACGTGGTATGTGAAGTTTATTTAGAGCTGGTAATTCAACGCAAAACTGTCTCCACATCTTAATGATGTGTGGCGGAGCTACTGTGTCCCAATCAAGGTTTAATTGCCAAAGCATTTTAATTATTATTTTAGCATACACGACTGTGGGAGCAACGAAGCTTATTATGTCCCACAGGCGGGCAACAGTCGACAAGATGGAGCGCTTAGTGCAAGTCACATCGTCGAGAACGGAAATTTTGAAATAGAACGAGTCATTTTCAGTAGACCAATGCAAACCAAGTATCTTATGGTGCATGGCTTTATCAAACTCCACTTCAGTAGGAAGTTTGTGTGATGCTGGAAGGCTATCTAAAACTTCGCGAGAATTGCTATTCCACTTAATCAACTCCCACTGTGCACCCTTAAATAGGTCAATCATCTGCTGCGACGCAGTGATTGCTTCTCGTTCGTTAGGAAGCGAGAAAGCAACGTCATCCATGTATAGCGCAGGTAGCACAATGCTACTCGCCAGCGGATATTTCGCGCCGTCATCTTCGACGAGCTGTCGTACCGTGCGCAGTGCATGGTATGGACTCGAAGTGAGACCGAAGCAAACGCGATTGAACTGGTATAGCACGAGAGGGTCTCGCGGGTTAAAGCGATATAAGAAGCATTGATAGCGACGATCAGCTTCGCGCATAATTATTTGTAGAAATTGCTCGCGACAATCTGCTGTCATTGCAATTGCATGCAGACGAAAATTCAAAATTATTTTAAATAGATCTCCCTGTAGGTTAGGGCCTGAATGTAAAATATGGTTCAGTGCACGTCCAGAACTGGTACGGCAGGAAGCATCTACGACCAATATCAATTTCGTAGATTTGTCTTCACGTAAAATTCCCGTATGTGGCATCACATAGATAGGAACAGGATCCCGAGAATCGTACGAAGGCGCGGGAAAAATATAATCTTTCGCGAGATAATTTCTTATGACGTCATCATATGCTGATCTCAATTTAGGTGTAGCTTCGAGCTTTCTTTCGAGGCACGCAAAACGTTTTTTAGCTACATCCATAGAATTCCCTAGGGAACATACATCCTCTTTAAATGGCAGGCCGACAACGTATCTGCCAGTGACAGGATCACGGGTAGTAGTTGAAGTATAGAAATGTTCACATTCAGCATCGTCGGGATGTTGAACGGAAGCGGAAGGAAGCTCTTCGAGTTCCCAGAAACGCCTGACTATCGAGTCAATAGCGGGAGGCTCTTGAACGAAACAACATGTCAAGGCCGATTGAGTATTCACAGTAGGTATAGTAGGCGCATTGCCCATGAACACGACACCTAAGACTGTGCGCAATGCAACTGGCATCGACGGGTCGCGACGTGACGTATGGACATCGTCGGGCAGAAGCAAATGCGGGAATAGGGAAGCTCCTATTAAAGCATCTATTTTATTAGGTACGCCGACACTTTCATCAGCAAGCGGAACACCCTTCAGGTGTGATAGGACTGACGTATCTATCACAGCTGTAGGCAATTTATCTGTTACTTTATCAACAACAAGTGGCGAAATATTAAAGCTAACGTTGTCATTAAAGCGAGAATACAACTTTAAATCGATTGAATTGGAATGTACAACTTTTTCGATCCCTCCGAACCCCTTCACAATAGTACGTTCGGTTTTTGCAAATCGTAAACCAAGACGATCACAACATTCTTTAGAGATGAAGTCTGATTGCGACGCTGAGTCTAACAAGACGCGTATTATTTTGCGTTTACCATGGACATCGTATACTGCAATTTGTGCCGTAGCTAGTAAGACAGTAGATCGCTTATTTCCGACGCGATGTGCAACTTGATTTGTATACGAATGCGTAGCGCTGCTAGAAGCGCCTACGTCCGTAGCACTGAGAGCTACGTCGGTGCGTTCACCCGCTACGAGCGACGAAGGGGTAATAGCCGTAGGTATCTGCGGTGACGTCACGGAAGCATCTAGCTTTTGCGCGCGAGTCTGTTCGACTTCAAAGTGTAATTTTTTATTATGTTTTTGTCCACAGGGGCAAAGGGGGGAAACGTCACACCGACCAACCCTGTGCGAAAGCGAGAGGCAATTGGTACAGGCGTTTTTTTCTTTGACGCATTTAAAACGTTCTTGAGGTGTTGATAATTTATTGAAATCGACACATTTATATAAGTGTGTATGCGATATATTTTTGCATAGACATTTAGACGAAGTAGGCTTATCAACAGTACTCACATAAGCCTGATACTTAGGCGCATTGCCAGAAGCATTGTTTGACTGTTTAATTTTATTTTGACGTGTATCTGAAGCGTTCGTTATATTTTTATTAGTACGCTCAAACACTTTCGCGCGAGTTGTGATAAATTCCACAAAGTCGTCGAACTTAGGTATTTTATTTCCGCACTTAACTTCAAATTCACGTACAGTTTCAGTGTCTACCTTTTGTGTAGCTATATGTAGTATGATAAGATCAGCCAAATTATCTAATTTTAAGTTCTTTAAAGCGCTCACTGCGCCAGCGAACTGATCTATGAACGACTCAAAGTTAGTCGCTGAGGCGGTTTGAAAACCTTTATAACGAAATAATTCGTTTAAGTACGCGGAAGTCAACATACGTTTGTCGTCGAAACGATTGATGAGTGTTTGTAAGATAAGCTGATAATTTTCAGCACACGGAGAAATTCCTGCAATCGCGCTTTTCGCCTTCCCTTTCAGCTTCGGTAATAGATAAAATAGCTTTTCGGCGTCGCTGAGTAATGGATTATTATCTACCACTGCCTTGAAGGTCGTATAAAACATTTGAAAGGATTTTATGTCACCCTCGAAGTCTAATATCGATATGGGAGCCAGCTTTGGTTTGGCTTTTAGCAGCGAAAAGGTCGCGTTTTGCACTTCCGGTGTTGAATCGGAAGCTGAGCATTTCGTTTGAATTCGTTTGACCCTACTATACAAAGTCTCAAAAGCGTACAGACAGTTGTAATCAGGTATTGCATCAGAATCTAGTTGCAACAAACGAGAATTATAATCATCAACGATAGATTCGTATTTTTCTCGAAGCGAATCGATTTGTGATGACTCATTGAGAAAATGTTCTCTTATTTCGTCATTAGTAAGAATGTTGGTATCACGGGATAATTCAAAGATATTCTGCATAATTCTAAATATAGCTTCACGTTTAGCAAGTAGGATAGACAGCCTAGAATCTTGAATATCTTGATCACCTTCACTCGATTTAGAATCTACTTTAGGCGGCATTTTGATAGCACGTAGGTAATTATAAACAAGTTAACTAAATCACAAATGAAAAGTATAACAATAACCTACCTTCGTCAAGCAAAGACGGATAAATTAAGTAGGTTACGTAATCGGTAAGCGAGCGTATTAGAAAACGCTCAACGTTACGCGGTCGGGTTATACCTTTCGATCGAATGATCGACGCGAGTCTTCAAACGAATCTCGAACTTATGCCTTAGAACTTAAGTAACTTTTTGAAGTGTCGTTATATTGACGGTTTTTACAATATTCAAGAATTGTTTTAATTATTAATATTATACAAAAATACTATATATTTATCAAAAAATACATAAATATAAGTAAATTATTAGTATGCCTAACTGGGGAAATAGGTAGCTCAATGCTATATTATTTATGCCAGTATATAAGACACTGAAAAAGGATGACGCAATGACCACTTTTTCAATAATAGAAATACATACATTGACAATGAATATTATATGTAAATATTATAAAATCTCAATTATTAGAGCCTATAAAAGTATTCTAACAAATGAAAATATGCTGGAAAATATCCGTCGAAGAAGGTACCAAAAAATAAAATGATTGCGCCACGTTATGTTACATACGAAAATTGTTATTATAATAAAGTTATTTTTATATTTTTGAGAAGCGGACTGTATTTCGGAGGTATATAATTAAGCTATGGTGCTGAAAAACAAACGAAAATGAAAGGAAATTGAGAGGAAAGCAACACTCACTTGATTCGATGTTCGAAGCTGGACACGCGGTCAGGCGAGTTGGCGATAATATCCTCTTCAATTCTCTCGCTGGCACACACCACAGTTTATTGGGCGCAAACACTTTATTGGAAGAGTTATTTCCCTAAAGATCACAATGCATTAGGGGGTTTAAAGTTCATTTTATTTTATATTAACGACGGCGGCCTAGTTATCGGCGCACACGTACGACTTGTAGATCTGTAGTGAAGTTCGGTACATTAGTATGACGTTATGTTACGTCACTGAGCTGCGTTTCTCGCGATGTTCAGACGCATATGCAGACATCTGAATGCTGCTTTAGATAGGTAGGAAAATGGATGAAAGGAATGCACCATAGTAAATAATGTTTTTAAATTATATAATAATTATTTTCATACGAAAGATAACCTGGCGCAACCAGACATTTTATTTACAAAATAAGTTTAAAAAAGAATCGTCCAGAAATGTTAGTCTCTGCCTAATGTGAATCTTCAAATATTTTGTAATATTTTGCAAAGTAGACATTACATAAATAAATATGTTTACTTTTTCATGGCATTAATTTCTAGTTTTCTTGTTATTAATCAATACATAATAATAATATGTAATCAAAATACATATTATTACTTATGTTTTAATATTTTTATTTTTATCTGAAATTATGTCTCCATAATCATTTTTAGTTTATAGTAAATAGTAACCAAGTTGGAGACACTGTCAAAGAGCATAGAGGATATATAGTATATATCAATAATAATATGGCCTTCTAATATGTGTATTGAAAATTTAGCGTTTACGTTTACGATATATCGCCTGCAAAAGGTTCGAAGGTTGCATGCGAGCGTGTTTGTGTGTGTGAGTGTGGGGTTCATTAAATGGGCCATAAATCGTAAACGGTAAGTTTTACAAAAAAGTTTACAGGAAATATAAGATGCAAAATTTTATTTTCTACAAAAAAGGTCTGAATAACTTTTGCCCTAAAGTGGATAGTTTCCGAGATATCGGTCAAAAACTTTTCTTTAAGATTGCGGTCGAAGCTCCACCTGGATCTGTCAGCATTTTGTGTTTTTATGGTTAGTAAGTAACCCTTAACCTAAAAAAAAAAATTAAAATTGGATCGGAAATTTAGTGCGAGGTTGACCCAAAAAAACGGCTTTATTTACTAGCCTATGAACTAGCCTATGAACTGTCAAAAATATTTTTGTTTCACATCGATCCCTAATAGATAGTTGCAATGATACGTGCTGCGAAAACCATACTTTCACAATAGATTTAGGATTGGTAGCTTAGTCGCTACTAGATACTGCCAGCGTACTAGGAAATGGCGGCAATTCATAGTACGCCGGAACTGGCGTACCCACATAGTCTCATAGCAACTAATGTTTGTTGTTTTCACACAAACTATGATATTACGATGCATGCCGCATTTATGGAGCTATTGTTTGTAGGAAGGGCGGTATCTAGTAACGAAGATCCTAAATTTATGACTTTGACATTGATGCAGTGATTTGATACCGAAGTTACGGAATCGAGCTGGCTATGGTATTGCCCGCCTAACAAAAGAGGTAAATAAGCACAACAGCGCCCTCCATTTCCAGGCACATAGTTATTGTGAACAGACTATAATAAAGAAGAAGAATTACGAAGTTATAGATTTTATATATGGTTTGCTTGTTTCTATAGTGCTATAACTTGAACGAGCTACATTAATTCCTTGAAAAAATATTAGGAATTTTTTCTACTTAATGCCAATAGTATTTCCGCAATTTACCGTCAATAGTATTTCCGCAGCTTCAATCCGCGCGGAGTCCGCGGGCGCGTATCGCATGGAGCGTGCGTTGTCGGAGGGTGCATCTTCACTGTCAGCGAGGAAACCTAAATCCCCGCTCGCTGAACAAAAAGCGCATGCGTGGCTACTGTTAGCGGATTTATGTTTAAGGTTAGTAATGTAATTAGTTAATTTATTGCTTTGTTTAAAGGGGGACGTATAAGCACTCCAGATGTTTAATTGACCACTAAATTGTTTCCCATTTTTTTGAACAATTAGTATATGAAGTTGTTTTTATTAGTAATCTATTTTATAATTTGATTAGTTGACATGTTCTTGAGTTCAGCTCTTTCATTTTATGCTTTAATTAAATAAGAGATCTAAAATCTTCAGTTCATAGTATAAAATCTGCCATTAATCAATTTTGCAACACACACTTAACATTCTTTATGAGACTAATATAATAATTGTAACTCTGTCAGTATTTTACCTCAAAGTAATTTGTAGATAGACGAACTATGTTTGGACTTTTCTGTATTATTTGTTATATTATTGTGTATTATTTGTATACTTAGTTTATTTCTATTTCCTTTTCCCTGTAGTTTTAAGTAAAGCTTTTGACACTGTGTAACACTATCAAATCGTTTGTAGGTTAGATCGAGTGGGTGCAGCGGCCGGCTGTGTGTCCGAGGCGGCCGCGTTGACGCCCTTCAGCCATCTCGTTTTGTATACGGTGAGTATGGAATAACTGTGGGGTTCACAAAGGTACTCCTTTAGGTCCACTGTTATTGAATCTATATAACGTTCATTTACGTGTATCATACTAATATTATAAATGCGAAAGTGTGTTGTTGGTTTGTCCTTCAATCACGCTGCGACAGAGCTACGGATCGACGTGATTTTTGCATGGGTATAGTTGAGAACCCGGAGAGTGATATAGGCTACTTTTTATCCCGGAATATCAAAGAGTTCCCGAGGGATTTAAAAAACTAACTCCACGCGGACGAAGTCGCGGGCATCAGCTAGTTGGTAATAATTGTGATTAATGTAACAGAAATCATTAAAATTTATATCTTAATTATATGTATAAATTGTGATCAAGCTTTTAGAATTTGTTGTACGGTTTAAAGTTCACACACGTTCATTTACGTTTATTACTGTTCATTAAATATAATGTTGTTTGTAAATTGAAGCAGTGGTAGCCTAGTGGTTAGGACTGTGGTCTCCTATTCGGGGGGGTCACAGGTTCGATCCCGGGTACGCACCTCTGACTTTTCGGAGTCAAGTGCGTTTAATCAATTAACTATCACTTGCTTCAACGGTGAAGGAAAACATCGTGAGGAAACCTGCACATCTGAGAGTTCTTCATAATGTTCTCGAAGGTGTGTGAAGTCCACCAATTCGCATTGGGCCAGCGTGGTGGACTATGGCCTATAACCCTTCTCTGAGAGGAGACCTGCGCTCAGTAGTGAGCCGTTGATGGGTTGCTAATGAAATATAATGGATTTCAGGATCTTTTCTTCACTGATTTACTTTGTATCTTAGTCAAAATTCAATTTGGGTTTAGTTAGTTAAGTACGAGTATCATCAATATCATCATCAACAATATTCTTTTTCTCTTTTTCTCTTATACTCTCACTGCGTTGGGCCACTGGTAGAGATCTTTTATAGAAATTGGTAGTTCCTTGCCCACCATTGTTCTTTTTATCTTGTTTTTTGGTACAAATATCCGAAGGGTTATTTTCTTAAAAAAGTATCCAAGCAGAATTTGTTTTTTATTTTCTAATTAAACAAGTGAAGTGTTTGTGCAGAGAGGGCTGGTTCACGCGGCCAGCTCGGAGTGGGACGAGGCGCGGCAGTGCTTCCAGAACGCGCTCGCCATACACCCCACGCACCTCGACAGCTTAGTGCAGTTGGGTGAGTGCATACTGACAAATGACAATGACAAAATGACAGTGCTTTTTAAATCTACCACCGATTCCAATGTAGAGGAACCACAGAGAAATTTAAAATTCAAATAACATTTTCAATACCATTTTCATCTCCCCATCTCGGAAAGAGTATTTTTGCCCTTCGATATCGGAGTGCAAAAGCCGTTTTTATCCGCTAGAGGATAAAGTAAATTGAATTTAGAACATCGTGTGCACTAAGTTTGTGAATTCAAAACATCATTAAACCTATTTACTTCTACCTCCATGGTGCCAAATTTATCATACAACCTTTTTTAATTTGTTAAAAACTGACTTGGAACCTTCTTGGTGTACTTTTTTTAAATTTGCTTTGCGCGTGCCATTTTCTTTTCACGTCATATTGTTTTAATGGGGAGATGAAAAGTTACGTGTTGCACTCGAGTGCAAAGATTTTTCACCTCGTGCTCTTTTGATTCCCTCGCTAACGCTCAGGATTCTAATTTTTGAATCACTCGCTGCGCTCGTGATTCAATTTTAGATTCTTTCGCTTGCTCGGTCATCAAAACTGAGCACGCGGTTAAAAAGCAACTTTGCACTCTTGTATAACAAATAACTATTTGTACATTGATTAAAAACAGAAAATTGTTAAAAAGTATTTTTACATCAATACCCGGAGCCGGACGCCGATAAAATTTCAGCGGATAAAAATTGTGACGCGAATGGTGAAGCGTTAGCCTTAGTGGAGAAGCGTACTTGAAATATTCGTATAGCGCCTGAGGCGGATACCAAGTTGAAAGTGGTTAATGCCTTAAGATTTACGTCTCGCGGTTAAATCGACGAGTAGATACATCCAAGGTTATCTGGTTCAACAGGAAATGTAATCGTTCTGATACTACCGTTCTGATAGTACCGCAGAAGGGTCGCGAAGAGCGGAATAGTAAACCTTTTTCAAATCTTTTGTACTATCAGATCCCGCTTGGCGTAAGAACGTTTCCTCAGTGTGGACTTTTAGCCTGCGGGCATACTAAAAACCCTGTCTGGTTCCCAGTATTCCCTCTATTCCGGCATGAAAAGATTTGGAGTTGCATTTGTCGGCATTTAGAGAGCAAGCTATATTTGTGCCAAACATTAAGATTGGTTTGGCGGTTGCGCCATGACTATAACTATCTACTATTGCCCGCCCGGGTCACCAAGCTTGTGACACAACAGCAGTTCAGAACTGTTAACTGGTCCACTAACCACGTGCGTCGTTCGCGGCTCGGCAGGTGCCACATACTACTCGCTGGGCTGGCTGCGGCTGGCGGAGCGCACGCTGCGGGAGGCGGGCTCGCTGCAGCCCACGCGCGCCGACACGTGGCGCCGCCTGGCGCTCGTGCTGGCGGCGCTGGGCGAGCCCGCCGCCGCGGCCGACGCTGCCGCCGCGGCCCTGGCGCTGCACCCCATCTCCGCCGACCCGCTGCCGCTCTGATGCGCGTGAGTGTCGCCCTACAGCCTGGCCCTGACTGACGCCGACACGTGGCGCCGCCTGGCGCTCGTGGCACTTATAAAGCCTAGCAGCGGCCTCCAAACCTCCCTTATAGTCATCCACCACTCTTTAACTCGCTTTTCTCCATAATCTGCTCAAAGACACCGTCTATAAATAAGATGAAAGGGTAAAGCACACCGGCTGCGTTCGCGTGTCCCACGTCCCACTGCGTTGTAAAGTATGGAACTGTATGGCACACCGCTTGCGTGACGTGCACGTGCACGTAGACGCAATGCGTGACTGCACGCATTGCAGCTCTCAAGAGACAAACAGGCTCCGTATCCAACGCAGAGCGGATCAGCAACGTCGCATTATCCAATATGCCAATAATGAATAACGATATTAAAGAAAAAATTAATTGAATTAGTGCGAAAATATGACTGTCTCTACAATATTAAAAAATATCTAATATATAAAATTCTCATGTCGCGGTGTTTGTTACCAAACTCCTCCGAAATGGCTGGACCGCTTTTTATGAAATTTTGTGTGCATATCGGGTAGGTCTGAGAGTCGACCAACATCTATTTTTCATACCCCTAAATGATAAGGGTGACCAACCACTAAATATTTTTGTTGGCGGTACGAGGTTCACTGGGTCAGCTAGTAAAGATTATACAAATGTGTCATATAACACTTTATTATGGGAAATAATTGGAGCAGTAGCTGGGTACGCAATGGACTGGTTGCATTGCGTTCGCAGCACGTATGAGTAAGCGTGAGCGTGGACGTATGCGTAACCCGGTGCGTCAGGGGTTTACGCGCGACACTACGCGTATGTCCACGTATACGTGCTGCATACGGAGCCGGTGTGCTCTGCCCTTAAGGGGGATTATACGGGTCTGCCCGCGAAATTCAAATTTTATTTGGTTTTTCGCAATTTGTAAACTAATACGACAAAGTAGGCTTATGGCATTCTAATTGCGACGATGGCAGTATCATCTTCATAGGTTTATATAAAAATCTTTCCTTGAAGGTGTGCAGTTTAAGAAATTAGTCAGAATATCGAGTTGGACGTGAATTACTCACAAATTAGTCGGTATTCTAACTAATTTCTTAAACTGGACACTGTAACGCTTTATTTTTAGGTTTAGTTTACCTGAGACAGTTAGGGCGTTACAAGTAGGGTTACCTTGGCACGGTAGGGTGTCAAAGTAACAATTTAGGTAGACTAGCCAGGTAGTGAATGATGAGACTGGATGAGTAACAATAATTTAATTAATAAAAGAAAAATAAACCTTAATTCTAGAATTATTAATAGAAATGCAAAATTAGGTTGGGTGGCTGAAGGCCTTATAGATTTACATGTTACCTAGAACTGAGGGTTCTGGTTAATTAATAAAGGATAGAATTAATTTAGAATTTAGATATTACCTAGAACTGAGGGTTCTGGTTAATTAATAAAGGATAGAATTAATTTAGGATTTAGATTGACGGTGTACTCTATTCAATTGTAGTTAGGTCTTAGAAGTAAGTGTAGAGGCTAAACCGAACAGTCGGAGAGCTAGGTGTGGTTCGTCGCCAGACACAGACAGCAAAGGTAAGTTAGTGGATCTCAAGTCTATTCAATTGTAGTTAGGTCTTAGAAGTAAGTGCAGAGGCTAAACCGAACAGTCGGAGAGCTAGGTGTGGTTCGTCGCCAGACACAGACAGCAAAGGTAAGTTAGTGGATCTCAAGTCTCTCGTACGCTGCATCACAGTGACTCAGAACCGGCATTAAACTCGCCTACCGACAAAAATGCAAACACGTCCCGTTCGAAGCGCAAGTTTGAAGGTAAAGATGATCACGAGTCACGATCTCTTTTGGCGGAGATGCGCATGATGTTCTTGACTTTCACTAAAGAACAAGATAAAAAATTAACCAAAATCCAGGAATCGATAAATGAAATTAGAACACAAAATGCGGAAATATTCAAAAATATTGAATTTTTATCACAGGCATATGATGAGGTTAAAATCAGATTGGACCAGTTTGAGACTGAGCGAAAAGAACAATTATCTTATATTTCTATTCTCGAGAATAAAATCGAAAACCTAGAATGGAAATCTGTGAACACTTGTGTTGAGCTTCGAAATATTTCAAAATTAAAGCAAAATGAGACCAAGAACGACCTACAGGAGATACTCTTACTTTTGGGATCTAAACTTTCTTTAAATATACAACCCTCAGACATTAAGGATATTTATAGATCCTTTACAAAATCAGAGACGCACAAGCCGATTGTTGTAGAATTTACAAGTGCCCTTATGAAAGATAATCTTATTTCGAACTTTAAAAAGTTTAATAAAATAAACACCGGCCGGAGATTCAGTACCACGAATATCGATATAGCAGGCCCCGCTCGACCAATATACCTATCTGAGCTATTAACCCGAAAGAGTAAAAGAATTTTTTTCCTGGCGCGTGATTTTGCAAAAACACACGAATATTCTTTCTGCTGGACCGCCCGTGGGCATATATACCTACGTAAAAAAGAGGGTGCTCCGCAAATACGCATAAATTCGGAAGAAGACCTATCTAAGTTAAAAGCAGGCTCTGTGTGACTAGCAACTGACGATCTGGATGCCTCTTCGAAACGTTATAATTTAATGATAAACTGTACTTACGATAGTTGCATTTTATGTAATATTTTTAAGCTATATTTATTTTGTGCCTCAAAACTTCAAAATCCTCTTTTTTACACTTATTTATACAAACATACACATACAAAAAATATGCTTATTCTAATACACTTCTATACAAATAACTTTATACTATACACTTTTTTATTCAAACTACCTTATACTTACAGCAACATTATGAACTTGTCAATTTATATACACCAACGTCATACCATGTATATTAACTACGTATTGATACATACAAAGCAATGTTTATTTGTGTCACATATGAAATATGATACAAATATTCGCTTGGCTTTTATAGCCGATCTTTCATTTAATGTTTCAACTAGTAATTTTAGATTTTAGCTCTGGATTTTGACTGTAGAGATATTATTACTGATCTCCAAAATGTAGGTAACATGACGTCATATGAGTGTGAAGCCGAAATATGTAGTAATTATATCCCAAACAATAAAAACTCGTTAAAAGTCTTTCAAATGAATATTCGTAGTATAAACTCCAATTACGACGGGTTACAGGTCCTACTAAAACGAATAAACTTACAATTAGATATAATTGTTTTAACCGAGTGTTGGCTTAAGAATGTTAAACAAATACCCTCTTTAAATGGTTATACACCTCATTGCACAAAAGATTTCATAAATCGAAGCGACGGTGTCATTCTGTATGTAAGGAATGAACTTAATTGTACTATATCGTATCCAGATCTGCTTGATGCGAGCTCGATAATGTGTAGCTTAAATGATAAACTATGTCTCATTGCTATTTACAGGTCTCCTTCCTTTAAACAAACTGACAAGTTTTTAAACAGTTTTACTACAGTGTTAGCAAATTTGGCACATTATAAGTCTCTTGTTGTTGTGGGAGACATAAATATAAATATTTCTCAATCAAGTAGTGACAATCGTTCCCATGAGTATTTAAATCTTACCAGTAGTCATGGTCTGCTGCCAACCCATCTTTTCCCAACTCATAACAAAACCTGTATAGACCATGTACTACTAAAAACTCAATTTAAAAATACTACACTAGTATTGGATGCATCGGTTACGGATCACTCGCCAGTTATTGTGAACCTTGACATGAAAATTCCTAGGCAAAATGTTTCAAAAAATCGTCTGGTTATTGATTATACAGGTGTTAAAAAGAGCATAGATGAACAGGAGTTTAGCAAAATATCTGAGTCGCAAGATCCGAATCATGCTGCCAATCAGTTAGTAGATACTTTGAGTAATATTATTAAGACAAACACAAAAATAGTTCGCTCAACACGGAAAAAAGCGGTATTAAAACCCTGGATCACTCCTGGCTAAACATAGGGACCGACTACACAAGAAGTATAAGAACTCACCAGATAATAATATCTTAAAAATAACGTATTACCGATACAAAAATTTTTGTAACAATCTTTTAAAACGACTAAAGCGTAACTATGAAAAAGTTGAATTTGAAAAAACTAAAAACAATATAAAAGGTACTTGGCAAGTAATAAAAAAAGTTGCAAACATTTCTTCTACACCATCTCCCCCAGTAGAACTCTTACAACTTCAACCCGATACTCTAACTTCTCTTAATCTTGTTAACAATTATTTTGTGGAGGTGGGAAACAGACTGGCGACACAGATTCTCTCAAAACCGAACTTTTCTCATGTTAGTAACATGGATGATTCTATCTCCCCTGTTAACTCACTCGGGTTATTACCGGTAGATCAAAAGGAAATAGAAACCATCATAATGAGCCTAAAAACTAATAGCGCAGTTGGATGGGATGGTATTCCAACTAAGGTTTTAAAAACAAGTTGTACTACCTTAGCTCCAATTATCACGAGAATTTGTAATCTCTCTTTATCCAAGGGTATTTTCCCAAAATGTTTTAAGAAGGCTTTGGTGATACCAGTTTTCAAAAGCGGCGATAGAAGCAGTGTCAATAATTATAGACCCATCTCAATGTTGACTGCGCTTTCAAAAATATTTGAGAAGGTCTTAAATAAAAGATTAGTTAGCTATTTAGAAACACAAAAACTCTTATCCCCCAATCAGTACGGCTTTAGGAAAAGGAAATCAACGGAAGACGCGGCTCTCGATTTAACTGAGACAATTACTAGATCGTTAGATCAGAAACTAAAATGTATTGGAGTTTTCTTAGATTTATCCAAAGCATTTGATACTGTTTGTATCCCCATACTACTGGAAAAATTGGATAAAATGGGTATCAGGGGTATAGCGCTGGATATTTTCAAAGATTATTTGTCAAACCGCACTCAACAAATTAAAGTTAATGATTACCTAAGCGATGATATGCCTCTTACCTATGGTGTCCCCCAGGGTAGTATACTGGGCCCCACGTTATTCCTTATATAGATAAACAATCTCTGTCGACTGGCTATTCCGAATTGCAAAATTATAGCTTACGCAGATGATACCGTCTTACTCATTACAGGGAACACCTGGGAAAGTACGTTTAAAAATGCTGAAATTGCTCTAAAAAAGATATCAGATTGGTTGGCTGCCAATTTACTCAGCCTAAATATTACTAAAACCAAATTCCTTACCTTTTCACCCTCTGCTGCCTCTCAACCCTCTGCTAATAAATGCATATTGAAAGCCCATATCTGTAATTCTTTTGAAAATAAATCAAATTGTGACTGCCCTGCTGTAGAATATGCCAGCAATATAAAATATCTTGGACTTCTTATAGATAATACTTTGTCTTGGAAATTGCATATATCTAATCTAACATCAAAAATAAGAAAATTAATATACAGGATGGCCGGTCAATTGACGTCAAAAAAAAAATTTAGGTCCGGTATGTTGTGGGGTATCCGAATCACCCCCATGTATGTTCTGCGATTGTTTATAGTTTTGGAGTTATGATTTTTTTTTCGATTTTTGAGGACTTTCGACATGACCATATTAAAAAAATCCTAAAAAAAAAGCAAAATACTTTTTAGAGATTTTTTTTTTGCAACTGAATTTCCATGAGTTGTACTTTTATGCATAAAATAATCAGCTTCGTAACTTTGATGAAAGTTATGAAAATGTTGGTCTAAAGTTAAAAATTTACGTTCCGTGAATTATGCCAAAAATTTTCAACTTTAAATTAAAAATCTAAACAGGTGACCTTATGATTTCTTAGTTAGTCATAAAAGTGCGCCAGACTATCAGCTTTCATAATAATAGTAAAAAAGTGATACTTAATGGGGGTGATTTGGCTAAAATCGGTCTTCAAAGACAGCAAGGTGGCAAATTCTTAAAATTAACCTACTGATTTTTTTTATCATTCCTAAGGCTAATTAATGATTTGAGAATGCTGGAAACCTATCGTGTTGGTTGGATGACGAAAGTTTTAAGTAAGAAGTAGATCATAATGTAAATCCTTGAATGATTCCTGGTCAACGCGGCACTTATGACGAGTCCAAGCTTTACAGCCGACAGACCACCAACTTTCCTTATCCAACCAACACGATAGGTTTCCAGCATTCTCTAATCATTAAATTAGCCATAGGAATGATAATTTTTTTTTAAATCAGTTGGCTAATTTCAAGAATTTTTCACCTTGCTGTCTTTGAAGACCGATTTTAGCCAAATTCTCCCCATTAAGTACCACGATATTATTATTATTATGAAAGCTGATAGTCTGGCGCACTTTTACGACTAACTAAGAAATCATAAGGTCACCTGTTTAGATTTTTAATTTAAAGTTGAAAATTTTAGTCATAATTCACGGAACGTAAATTTTTAACTTTAGACCAACATTTTCATAACTTTCATCAAAGTTACGAAGCTGATTATTTTATGCATAAAAGTACAACTCATGAAAATTCAGTTGCAAAAAAAAATCTCTAAAAAGTCTTTTGCTTTTTTTTTAGGATTTTTTTAATATGGTCATGTCGAAATTCCTCAAAAAATCGAAAAAAAAAATCATAACTCCAAAACTATAAACAATCGCAAAACATACATGGGGGTGATTCGGATACCCCACAACATACCGGACCTAAATTTTTTTTTGTGACGTCAATTGACCGGCCACCCTGTATATTTTTAAGAATCTTAGATCATCAGCAAATAAGGATACTATCTTTATGGCATATTGTGCAGTGGTTCAGTCGTTGCTCATATATTGCGTGTCGGTCTGGGGAGGTAGCAATAAAACAGCGATGCTAGAAAGAGCGCAAAGATCGATTTTGAAAGTAATGACTAAAAGACCTTTCAGATTTCCTACTATAGACCTATATAAAGACTGCAAGGTTCTAACAGTCCGCCAACTGTACTTACTCCACATTATAACCCGCAAACATAACTCCGTTAGTTATGATAAAAATTTGTCAAAGAGAAGAATAGATCAAATCTTTCAAACAGAAAGACATAAAAGTAAACTTGCTGCGAGACAGTATTATATCATTAGCGCTAGACTGTACAATAAAATTAATACGTGTTAAACAATGGTTGCTCAAAAAAACGTATGTTGATACTGAAAAGTTGCTGGAAGTTTTGGTTTGACAAAATAAAATAATATTTCTAACATACTACGTACACACACATACACACACACACACACACTTACACACACACACACACACGCGCGCGCACACACACACACACACACACACACACACACACACACGCACGCACGCACGCACGCACGCACGCACGCACGCACGCACGCACGCACGCACGCACGCACGCACGCACGCACGCACGCACGCACGCACGCACGCACGCACGCACGCACGCACACACACACACACACACACACACACACAGGTCAATAAAATTTAAGGAGAGTGCTGTCGCCTAAAATACAGGTTTTTACCTAGTTTAGGGACAGTAGTTTTTCTTAATGTATTAATGTACCTAATTTACCTTAGGAGTAAGTGTATCTGTACCTCAGCCATAGGTTATAGTTCGGAGAACAGGTGCACAAAGTTTTCGTAAATGTAGACAATTTTTACAACTTTAATTCATTATATTGTATATTATACTTTAATTCATTATATTGTTAAGCTTAAGTTGTAATTTGAAAAATAAACTAAACTTCTAATTTTGAAGAGCACACCGTCTGTTATTTTTCCGAAAGCTGCCGAAAAAGTCAAAAGTGAGTCAAAATGTCATTTGTCATCCTTCGAGCATAGAGTTGCAACTTTTCTTCACGACATTTTCGGCTCTGGGTTCTGGGATTTTATTGAACCTTTTGCATGGAACTAGTGAGGATGCTTATTTGCTGTCGCAAATTAAATAAATCACTACAACACTTTCAAGTAAATATTTTTATATAAACCTGTGAAGATGATACTGCCATCGTCGCAATTAGAATGCCATAAGCCTACTTTGTCGTATTAGTTAACAAATTGCGAAAACCCAAATTAAATTTGAATTACGCTTAAACTCGTCCTTTCTGTGATATAATATTAATAATAATTCATTTATTTGGATGAAGACATACACAGACAGTTGTATACAGAAGATGTATGTTGTTCCAGCGGCACACGCAGCTGCGACTAGAGCGAGCGGGCCGATACCCGCCTCCTGTCTACGGTAACGAAGAGTACACGAAATATATTATAATAATATATTCAAACGCTATCTATATATAAGGAATACATTCGTACATTAAGGTTACGGATACATCTGACATACCATTAATGTTAAGTTTATCGCTCGTTTGCTACAAAAATGTTTTGTCTGACTAACTAGTAAATGTATAATAAGTCGCCATTTCATGCTCTGAAAACTACCTACTTTAGTTGAAAACTACCTACATTAGTTGAAAACTACGTCTTCATTAGTAATTGAAAAGTAAACTCACACTTTGCTCTAAAATCAAAAAGTAAGGTTTTGAAAATTAGGAAACCTTTGGACACATTTATTCTTATTTATACGCATATCGGATGCGTCCACTGCTGGATAAAGGTCTCTTGCATGGACTTCCACAGGCTTCGGTCTTGCGCCGCCTGAATCCAGCGGCTCAAGTCGCTTTAAGTCTTTAAGTCTTCGTTTCTGATTCGTCTGGAACGCTATTCCGAAACCTGTGTTTCCTGACACTTACAATCTGCGTATCTTTAAAGCAAGAGTGAATTTTCTAGACAAACGCGTTCCATCTCAGGCCACATCATCACCTTCCATCAGGTGTGATGATGGTCAAGCGTGAGCCTATAACATAGACTTAATGTATTTACTACCGTAAGAAACTAAGAAGACATACAAAGACATGAGGAGCGATAAAAATCTCTTACGGCAATACCCAGACAGTCAATATGACCAGATTTCAAAAGACAATTGGTCACTTTGATCACGCCAAAATAAGAAGAAGTCACTAGAAGTTGCACTTATTGATAAATCAAAATCTTTTACGCTTTTTGCGGCTGTCAGGGGGTCTACTTACGGTAGTCAATATATTAAAATCTATGGCCTACAATGTATAAAAAACCCCTCATCAGTACTTTCCATCATTGATTGTCGTCAGACGTCATCTCGTAATAAGGAAAAAAATGTTTGTTCACAAGTGAAGTCTTTTTATTTGAAACAACTATGTATAAATTCGATCGTCAATTTTCTTTCAGTTTTAATTATTATAGTTGTTGCAGCTAGTTTTTGTCCACAATGTAGTATATTATTGTGTGTGTTTATTTTGACACTAAATAAAGCAACAATAGGTATGATGACAGTAGCCAAGAATCAAGAAATTATGAATTCATCTAATCATTAGATGAATTCATAATTTCATAGATTATCCATGAATCCTATTTCATTAGATTCTAATGAATTCATGGATTATATTGATTTTTCTATTTTGAGCGACATTGATATTTTGTTTGATAAAATAAAACTACAGCAATCCGCCATATTGGATTGAACACCAATCAGAGCGATACGTCATATCTATCTACAAACTTTGACAAAGTACTGTGAAAAAACAGAGATGACGCCACGAAGGACGCCATTACACCGTCGAGCGTTTTTGCGTGAATTTTAAAACTTAAATTCACGTACTTATTTTTGGTGAAGATAAATTTTTTACCCGACTGCGCGACGCAAAGGCGTGGTAATGTGTTTATCAGTCTATGTATGTATGTATGTATGTTTGTTTGTTCCTTTGTGGCACTCTAGAGGCCAAACGCGTAAGCCGATTATGATAAACGGCACGTCGTTAAATTCGCCATGCAGTGTCAACGAGAACATAAAAATTTGAAAAATTCAAAATGGCGGACTTTGGTCGCTATAATGTGGGGTCCAAAATTTTTTTTTCTTCAAATCCTATCAAGTGGGGTATCAAATTAAAGGGTTTGAAAAGATGATTACGAAAATACATATATTTTTCATTATTTTTTCTCATAAATTAATATTTTCAGTGATATTCTTTAAAGCAGTCGGGTTTTTATTCTTTGTTTCATATTTTGCTTGTTTCGAAATAGAAAATTCTGCACATCATTTTTTTAAATCTGTCATCATGCCTTTTGTTTCAAAGTTAATTTCAAACAAGGTTAAGTTAAACTTATAACTTATTACTTAGTACTTTCATCTTGAGGCTTTGAGGTATTCAGAAGAAATGTGTACCTATAAAATTGCGATTTGGTACTTAATAATTTAGTATGAAAATTTTAATGTACGTTGTAAATTATGATTGTTCTTCAAATGTCTTCCCTTTGATGATATTTGGGTTAATATTCGCCTAGCCAGGCACATGAAGTGTTTGAGAAGTAGATGTATGAAGTTTCCATCCCATTAAGGAGTGGTCTAAATATATTTTATCTCTCTCTAACTCGTATTTTCAAGATGTCTTGCGGCATTCTGGCAAATGTCATAAAAAATTATGTTCTGAAAAAATGAGAAATATAAGAGAAGTCGCAGAAGTATAACCTTAAATTGCTGTGAGCCTACTCCACATCAACAAGTACAATTCACAACGAAATAGCTAGATGGCGCTTTACAGACAACGAGAATGTCCAAAGAATAACAGGCGAACGTACATCGCCATAGCGAAATAATTATTTCAGATCTAGACCACAGAGCTGTATAATTAATCTATGGTTGACACTGGACAGGCAGCTGTCATATTTTTTTTCTATTATTATCTACTTGATTGACGCCATTTTGGCGCTGTGAACGGTTAACGAGCGTCTCTGGAACTAATAATATTGCAAATGGCGCACCAACCTCTATAATTAATCTATGATATCATAACCGTCCTCTTTAATTAATCTAAATGATTTCATATGAAATTATGGATTAATTGTACAGGTCTGTGCGCCATTGGCGCAATTAGAATGCCATAAGCCTAATTTGTCGTATTAGTTTACAAATTGCGAAAAACCTAATTTAATTTGAATTTCGCGGGCAGACCCGTATAATCCACCTTAAACCACACGCATAATATTATGGTCACTTGCATTAAACCTTAATGAACAAAATAATTAAACATTGATCGTGTTGTGACCTTTATGCGATATTAGTTATTCTGAATTGGAATTATTGTAATATCAATGGAATTTTCCTTATTCCGTAAAATCATTATTAAATCGTGTCAACTTTACAAATCATTGGAATTGTTTTATCGAATAATTTATTATATGTATGATTATTAATACGATCATATTACATAATATCAATTATATTTCTTTGCTTCATCCTTCAATATAATTATTACAAAGGTAGTCACTCCAGTCGCCAGAGATAAGTCCGCGTATTTTAGAGTTATACCCTATTTTAAAAATAAATTACCTTGGCAGTACCGTCTTAAGTTTGCTCATTACTTTTTCGCGCGAGATAAGGACCGCACGCGCTCAGCGCGCCGCACTTAATAATTTAACCAGAAGTGCAGAAGATCGAGTGATATTGTAGGATAGTGTGATTGCAGTATTGTTCATCGGCTGAAATCATCATCATCATCATCATCGAAGGAAAAAGGTACGAGCTCTTTTCTGTTTTCAAACGATCTCTTGTTTGCGCTTACGTACCGCCACATAGCCTACTATATTATTGTTTTTGCATTACCATAAAAACGGTACACTTTTCGTATCGAGGTTTACTGTGAGTCTTCATAGATTACGAGGTATCAGAGAAAACGTAAATATTCTGAATTAAATATTACGTTACCTACTCAGCAAATACTTGCGGAAGTGTATTATTATGAAAATTAATAAAAATTAAAACACAACTATAACGATTATTATGGTAACACTATTGTTACAACTTGTCATCAATCACGATTGAATTAACTTAGTACCTACCCCCCAAGTGTCTCGGATTTATTTAGGTAATTTATCATTATTATTTCTACATATCATATCATACATTCGAAAAATGTAATAAAATTCACGAATTCACTCAACTATGCTCGTAAAATTCGCTCAACGGGGCTTTAGTAGCTTGCCCAGCCGTTAACTATATTCGAGTACCTACTTGTAAACAAAAATATAATATTATTTATCTGGAGAGACGGTAGTATCCCTGCCAAGACGAGCCAAGCGAAGCGTAAGGGAACTAACTACCCACCTTTTCTTCGATTTATCTGAAAACACTAATTGTTACGAAACACGTAAAATTAAAAGCAATGGTAGATGAACAAGCAGAGCAAGTAGATGAACAAGCAGAGCAAGTAGCATATTATTAGATATTATAGAAGATATTAAATATTTGGAAGAAATAATGGCCATTTTCCTCGGTTTGAAAGTCTTGCTCGTAACTTAAACAACTGTGCAATGTTCGTGTCGACACTACGACGGTAATGAGTTATATTAACTGAAAGAGAGGCATTCAATACCCTCACTTAAATAAGTTAACTAGAACCAGTTGGCATTGGTGTGAACAATGTGAGCTTTGTTTTTTTTTTTTTTGCGTCATACGTAAACACCGAAGAAAATCAAGCCGACGCCGAGTCTAGTACAGTTAATCCAGATACTGAATGGTCATTTTGACAAAGGGTTCAAAGTTACTTTATAAAAGGTCGGTCAACTCGAAATTGACTCAAAATTACACTCGGCGCTTGGGAAATCGACGCATGTTTCCCCGAAGTATGGTGAAAATATTCATGCCAACCATATGGCTCTTTATATTAAAAAAGGGGATGCGACAAAGACTACTCGTCCTGAGTATCACGGCCGTTAGTAAAGGAATGGGCCTACTATTAAAAGAGAGTGAAAACAGGGTGCAGGCCATGAAATACCTAAGCAGGAAGATGGCTGCAGGATCCTATGTGATTCAAACTTCGGAATCACTCAAAGCAGCATTAAACTCTTAATGCCTCAACTCAACAAGAAGTGCTATAAGATTCGGAAGGAGACAAAACTTTATTTGGATTGGCTTTATCCGAGAAACTAAAAAACAACAAACAGGGATTGACTGCGAACCAATTGCAATAACATGATTAACTGCGAGCTAATCATCAGTCATATACTAAAGTCATGACTCCACAAACAAATTGGAATTGGCTGCGAGTCAATTGTGATAATATAACTAGCTGTGAGCCACTCATGAGTCATATTCTAAAGCTGTGACTCCACAAACAAATCAGGATTGACTGCGAGTCAATTACGATGACATAACTAGCTGCGAGCGAGCTACTCATGAGTCAAATCCTAAAGCTGTGACTCCACAAAAAAAATCGGGATTGACTGCGAGTCAATTGCGATAACATAACTAGCTGCGAGCTACTCATGAGTCAAATCCTACAGCTATGACTCCACAAACAAATCGGGGTTGACTGCGAGTCAATTGCGATAACATAACTAGCTGCGAGCTACTCATTATTAATATCCTAAAGATGTGACTTCCTAGCTGCGAGCTACTCATGAGTCAAATCCTACAGCTGTGACTCCTCACACAAATCGGGATTGACTGCGAGTCAATTGCGATAACATAACTAGCTGCGAGCTACTTATGGTTCATATCCTAAAGATGTGACTTCTTAGCTGCGAGCTACTCATGAGTCAAATCCTAAAGCTGTAACACCACAATAAAAAGGGATTAACTGCGAATCAATTGCGATAACATAACTTGCTGCGAGCTATTCATAAATCACATACTAAAGCTGTGATTCCTTAAACAAATCGGTATTGACTGCGAGTCGATTGCGATTACATAACTAGCTGCGAGCTACTCATGAGCCATATCCTAAAGCTGCTAAAGCTGTGACTCCACAAAAGGAAATTGGTAATTGTGATAACCTTACTAGCTGCGAGCTAGTTATGAGCCATATCCTTATGACAATTGTGTAGAAAATGTGTAATCGTGAATATATATGTACATTAGCTACAAATTATTGTACGTTATGTTCTTAACTAACTATATACGGGTACTCGACCAGTCGGCAACCAGGAAAACTGGCGAACGCCTCGTCGGTACTCGTCATGAACTGGGGGGGGGGGGGCGTAACACTGCGGCGCAGGATAACAGCTTACCAACTTAATATGTGGGTTGTTATTAATAATAATTTATTACAAATAGGAGCTATTAGTTCCGAGTTTTATTTTCTTGATGCCTAAACCTAATGTTAGGCTGTTCGTCTTATCAGTGACTCCAGGTGTTTTAATCAAGGTCATAAAAGAAGTTATAACCTATTTGAGATACCTAGGCTTTAAGTCCGTTTTTGCTTGAATAACAATACTAAATTTAAAAAATCCGTGCCTTGACAACAAGATCCGGACGCTTTATCTTTCGATGCATTTACGCTATGTGGGGCTTTTATGTTTTTCTATGATTTTTGTTTCCTCCTTTTTCTTTAATTTTAAAGTGTCTGAGGAAAATCACTTATAACGAGGCAAACGGAATCCTAGTTTTTTCAAATTGGTTACCACAAGCGTGGTACTCTCTCCTACAAAGCTTGGTAGTTTCGGATATTACTTAATGTTAATCCTCATTAATACTTATTGCAATCTCATTTCACCATTCCTTGCACAAGTAACTTACCCTGGGTGTCGCGAGAATCTCCGGACTCTCTCTCTCTCTCTCCCTTAAAACAAGGCGCCGACTCAGACTCAGCGTCACTAATGTTAACATCATTCTCTGACAGTATTTTAAAACAATATAATACCACACTCAAGTTTCGGTGGCAGTTGTGTAAATTAAATAATAGAAATGTATTTAAACCGTCAAAGACCAGCATTAGGTATCTTCTCTTACAGCGTTTGTTACGGAGTTTGAACCCTTATCGAATTGCAATATAATTTATGCTAAGAAACAGCATTGTTTCTGGAGCGAGCGTAAAACGTCTCCTCAAAGGTGTCTATAAGTTAAGATCAACCAAACCCTATTACCCCCGTACTTGGGTTCCTCAACTTGTTTTAAACTATATTAAAAATTGGTTCCCTTATAATCACTCATCTTTAGAAAAAATCACTAAGAAACTTTTCAGTATACTAGCAATTGGCACTGCTCATAGACTACAAACTCTTTCATCAATTAAATTGGAAAGCAATATTACTTTCGAAATCGGGGTTTAAATTAGAATAACGGTAAATTAAAAAAAAAAAAAACATACGCTGCGGCAGATACCAAGCCTATTCTCTCTCTCTCTCTCTTCCTACCTTACTTTCAAGAAAATCTGAGCAACTGCCCTGCTACACCCCTCCACACACTATATTTCCAGAACTAAAAATATAAGATCTGAGGGGACAAATAACCTGCTATTTACCTACAAGAAGCCTTACAAAAAGGCCGAACCTCAATCGATCAGCAGGTGGATCAATTAAACGGTATCAGGGAGCAGCGTTGAAACAAGCGCACAGCACCTCACGCTCAGGCGAGCTCTGAGGAAATTAGAAAAACGGCAGGCTGGACTAACACATCGAACTCATTCTTTCGCTGCTTAGATGTTAGATCCATGGCGGATGAGGGAGATTATGCCAGACCCTGCCAAGACAGGTCTTAATAATAATTGCGTTAACACATCTAATAGTGAATCAATTTATGAATTATACCTAATCATAAAAATAAATATATTCTAATTTATAGTATTAAATAATATTATAATAATAATATCATAAATAAATTTTAATATTGTTAAAGTGTATGCAAGCAAATTAATTAGTATTTCCATAAGAAAGTGATTAAAAATACACGATTTACAAAATCTGTATTGCGTACATGTTTATCAAAACTTTTTACTCTAAACAACTACCTTTGTAATAATTATATTGAAGGATGAAGCAAAGAAATATAATAAGTGATCAAACGAACTTACCTGAAGTGAAGTTCGATCATTATTATATGAGTTGCTTCATCCGAAGATATAATTACCCACCCTCCCTGACTGCCCAAATAAAAGTTTTGAACCGTATACATCTCTAAAAAGAATGAGCAAACTTAAGACGGTACTGCCAAGGTAATTTATTTTTAAAATAGGGTATAACTCTAAAATACGCGGACTTATCTCTGGCGACTGGAGTGACTACCTTTGTAATAATTATATCTTCGGATGAAGCAACTCATATAATAATGATCGAACTTCACTTCAGGTAAGTTCGTTTGATCACTTATTACCACTTAATCGGTTAAAGATAGAAATCGTTTCTAATTCGATATCACTCAATATACCTAAGTTAACCAGTTTGTCGAACTTTAAGTTTGATTATACGCCTCTGCCCGCGAAATTCAAATTTAATTTGGTTTTTCGAAATTTGTAAACTAATACAACACAGTAGGCTTAAAATTTTTTTTCTATAAACCTGTGAAGATGATACTGCCATCGTCGCAATTAGAATGCCATAAGCCAACTTTGTCGTATTAGTTTACAAATTGCGTAAAACCAAATTAAATTTGAATTTCGCGGGCAGAACTGTGTCTTCCACCTTAAATCCAGTTCTTTCACCGCGTACAAATTGCGTAAAACCAAATTAAATTTGAATTTCGCGGGCAGAACTGTGTCTTCCACCTTAAATCCAGTTCTTTCACCGCGTACAAATTGCGTAAAACCAAATTAAATTTGAATTTCGCGGGCAGAACTGTGTCTTCCACCTTAAATCCAGTTCTTTCACCGCGCTTGGCTACGATTGGACAGTGGAAGGACCAATCAGTGCTAAGTATTGACAGACGTCACGTTAGAGCTGGCGCATAGTGACATCACGCTTCTCACAAAGTGGGAGTGAGTGAGAGAGAGAGACTGAGCTGTCAAAAAGAAAATAAACGGTTGGACAGGGTTTATGAGGTTTTTACATTTCGCATCCCTTTCTCTCGCACATTCTAATATTTTTTTTATCTACTCCAGCATCGAAAAGTTCCAATTTCGAATTTGACAGCTGAATCGAAATGAACCCTCTTTCGGTATTGTTTCTCATTTCGATGCAGCTCGTTGTATGGGAGCTGAATCGAAATGGTAATCTTAAAATAGGATACCTAAAGCTAAGGCTCTGAGTTCTGGCACTTTTGTACCGTTCATATGACAGAGGCGCCACAGGCGGCGGCTTACGGAGTTACTTTTTTGTTACTTTATTGAGCCTACGGCGTATTTTGTAAGTGATTTTATTTTCCTTGTCGTAGATAAAATATTGTATGCAACTGAACGTAATTAGTCATTTTAAGTCTCGTACTATCTTATTTTGATACTCGGCAAGCCTCGTATCAAAAAACAGCACTCGAATTAAAATGACCCTCATTACGATGCAGTTGCATAAATAGCTAAATGATTGTAAAAAACTCAGATACTTTTGGCAAAATGTGGTCAATCTTCGACCATAAAATTACGGATATTTTGACATATTTTTTATTATAATATACCTACCTAGTTTTTGATAGAGAATAAGAGCGATAAAAGTTAATAATAGTAGTTAGTAGTAGTTTTCGCCCTTTTTCTCTATCAGAATCTAGGTATATCATAATACTTATAACTATATCTAAAATATCCGTAATTTAACTGTCGAAGATAATTGACCACATTTTGTCAAAAGTATCTGAGATTTTTACAATCATTGAATGTGTGAAAATATTAGAATGTGCGCAGAGAGGGATGCAAAATGTAATAGTCCTTTTAAACAAAGCACTCTGTGACCGACGCGCATGCGTTTGTAATGCACAAACTGGTTAATTTAATTTTTATCGAACACTAGCTTTTGCCCGGGACTTCGTCCGTGTGGTGTTAGTTTTTTAAAAGTCCCGCTGTTTTCCCGGGATAAAAGGCAGTTTATGTCACTCTCCAAGCCCTCAACTATACCCGTGCAAAAAATCACGTCGATCCGTAGCTCTGTTGCGGCGTGATTGAAGGGCAAACTAAGAAACCAACAGACAGACACACTTGCGCATCATACTGATATTATTATAAATGCGAAAGTGTGTTTGTTTGTTGGTTTGCCCTTAAATTAGGCCGCAACAGAGTCACGGATCGACGTGATCTTTTGCATGGGCATAGATGAGGACCTGGAGACATAGGCTACTTTTTATCCCGGAAAATCAAAGAGTTCCCGATGGATTTTAAAAACTAAATCCATAGAATAGAATAGAAATGTTTTTTATTTTATTCAAATAAACTTTTTTTACAAGTGCTTTCGAACCGTCGATGAGTCTACCACTGGTTCGGAATGCCGTTCCTGCCAAGAAGAACCTGCAAGAAACTTGGCGGTTGCTCTTTTCAAAACAAGTTTACAATTCAATAGAATAGTTATACAGTTTAATTACCACCTACTGTCTCATGAATCGCTGGAACGAATTATATCCACGCTTTTTTATCATTTATATAGTCTTCAATTGCATACTAAATATAAGTGAGGATAAAAAGGTACGGATAAAATACTAAATAAATTGAAACCGGTTTCAAACCCTGACCCGATGTGCATGCGATATCGGATCACGTAGTGTGAAAACGCTCCTATGAGTTTATCACCCTTGGCGTTGTGAGTGTTGTAATTTACTCAACTTTAATAAAAAGATTGTGAGATGTTTGTTGACTAGTCTCGTAAATAGCTAGTTCAGACTCTCACTAACAATAACGTAGTAAGTAGTGGGTACGTATGTATACTTGACTAACTTTAATGTACCTTTTGTAGAATTGACCACTTTTTTATACTTGAAAAAAATCGATATCGTTTTTGATAAAACTTTGCAGGCTAACTTTTTGACATCGGAAATCACGCGTGTCGGGTTGATTTTTTAATTGTACTAGATAAAGAAAATAGTTAAAATACCTAATTGATATAGTTTGTACAAGAAGAATCAGTGACAGCCTAGTGGTTTGTACTGCGGTCTCCTATTCGGGGGGTCGCAGGTTCGATCCCGCTTATGCACTTCTGGCTTTTCTAAGTTAAGTGCGTTTAAGAAATTTAATATCACAAGCTTTAACGGAGAAGGAAAACATCGTGAGGAAACCTGCACACCTGAGAGTTCTTCATAATGTTCTCAAAGGTGTGTGAAGTCTGCCAATACGCATTGAGCCAGCGTGGTGGAATATGGCCTATAACCCTTCTCAGAGAGGAGACCTGGGACTCATTAAAATGGTCTCAGTGAGTAAGATGATGATCGAGGAGGAGGATCTGATGATGGAGCAGCAAACTGGGTAACAGGATGTCAGTTATATAACTACAACTACATAGTCCGGCCATAGATTCACATGTCGGGGGTGTATTAAATTTTCAATTTACACTTGTTCCTAGAATTTTTTGAGCCTTTTAGATGCATTTAATCTTGTAGAAAATTTTCGATCCAAAGGGTCCAAAATAAATATATTGCGTAAGTACAATTTATTTTGAGCAGACGAAGTCGCGGGCTGATATCAGCCCCTAAGTTACACTTCGTTGTATCGTTTCTCTTTCTACGATCGTTGTCACTTGAAGTTTTGGCTAGGGCTAGACTAGATGGCGCTGCAGCTGATCAAAGACAGAAGTGTATTGATAATATTTCGCGGTATTTTGTATTATAAATGATGCTAAAAACAATACAAAATGCCGCGAAATATTATCAATACAGTTCTGTCTTTTATCAGCTGTAGCGCCATCTTGTCTAGCCCTAGCCAAAACTTCAAGTGACAACGATCGTAGAAAGAGAAACGATACAACGAAGTGTAACTTGGCTACAGGGGCCCCGGTCTTACCTAAAATGTAATTTTCCATCACTGACTTAATAGATTTCTATTAATTCACTTCTTGCATACGTAGCATACCTAATATGCCCTATGAACAGTGCGTAGTATGTTCTCCTAACGAATGAAACCTTAAGGCCGAAATGAGACGGTGCCCCGTTCTTCGTTCATTTTTGCGAACATTTTTGTGAAAATGCACCCTAAGGGCAAATTTAGACGGTTTATTTTCGATGACTCTCGATGATGAAAATGAAAGCAAAAATCTCGAAAGCTAAATTCGCTCTTAGGGCGAATTAAGACGGTTCATTTTCGTAAACAATTTTTGCAACGATGAACGAGGCACCGTCTAATTTGGGCCTTAGAGCCGGCCCTCAGCAGGGCGCGGGCGCGGTGCCTGAGCGGTTATTACGACGTTCTACATTATGATTTAATTTAACTTTAACTTGGGTACCACCTTTATTTTGAACATGTTAAAATAGGGAAATGGTATTTTGAAGAAAAATTAACCTTTGGTCTGGTTTTATTTGTAAGTAAACTATTATTGTAGATATTTTGCCTTATTGTATTGTATAAGCAATTATTTTAGCTGTGGAATGGAGTTCTATAAATTATTTTTAATTATTTGGTTTAGGTACGATAGTCCACAGTTCGATGGTGTAGAAAACAAACATGGCTCAGTGGTTTAGGCGGTACCGTGAAACATAGGTAAATTAAACACTTACATACATACATGCTGTATTCGAGTAATAAAATATCCAAACTCAGTTGATTTGCACTTGGCATGTTTGTTTTTACAGCATCGAGTAGTACAATTCCTAGAAGTACTGTACTTATTAATATAATAGTTTTATCGAAATATTATTGTAATGAAATGGTAAATAGGTTTAGTTCGCTCATAACACTTTTTGACGTGATAAAGTCTTGTAAATCGATGAACACCGGCTGCACTCACGAAAAAGTGTCACGTTCCGCCTGAGCCTGAGCGTGCAAGCGAGAGCGCGGAAAAAGCGATAGAGAGGCACGATCGGCCCAAGCGTTGTCTTGTGACCGGCGCCCGCCAGTCAACGCGTGCGCGCTGTGGTTAGCGGATGTGTTCTAGCTAGTTCTAGCAGCACGCTGTTTATCTTTATGACGTTATCACGTAAAACTATCGTCCTTGAACGGACATTACAGACAACCATATTTTTATATTTTTATTTTACTAAAATAAATTTTAGAATAAATTTTTAAATACATAAAAAAAAATTGGGTTTCTGTAGGGATTGAGCCCACATCTCTCGGAGTTTGCCCTCCGAGTGTTCTGATTATTTTACACCACCCACGGCCAGGGTCTAACCGCCTGACAGCGCCCGAATTTAGTGATCTTTCTATCGGCTTATTTCAATAAGTTCGCAATTTTTGATACATTACGAGTACCTACCTATTTAAAAATCTATTCCTTCATTAGGCACTCATTACCTGCTAGATTGCTAATAATTTCAAAACGTGTGTGTGTGTGTTTATACCTATTCGAAAATATGGAAAACCAACCTGTGGTCTCATTTCCAACATAGTAATACTCGTTTTATATCTGTATAGGATACACGACTTATTTGTAGTTTATACAAAAGAAAATACGGCCAAAATGATATTTAATATAGACAATTTAAATGAATGTAAACTTAAGCTTCTGATTTTTAACACGTTATCCATCATGAAACAGTAATAAACTCGCCGGCATATTTAGCGGAACATAAAAAAATGGTCCATAATTAAAAAAATATGGTTTTATTTTAGAATCTACTTACTACACTTCTTTTGTTATTTAAAGTTTCATTTGTTTTACTTAAAATGAGATCACATTAAGAACAGATTTTGCGAGTAAAGGCTATTTGTGAAAAATTGTACATTTTTGAACTTTTCATGTAACCGGGAAATTGAAATTTAATATTAAAATAACAATTAAATTAGAAAAATGGTGATTAATATCGCGTATTTCCTCCACGTGCTCTTATTAAAGTTTCTACCCGTCTAGGCATACTGAGAATGATGTTATCGATGGTCTCCTGGGATAGTCTCCGCCATTCCTCAACTACGGCAATTCGCAGTTCTCCCTCGTTGGCAGCAGCTGGAATTCTGGACTTAAATTTTCTTATAAGCAAGTCCCAAACGTGCTCTATTGGGTTCATATCCGGTGATCTCACCGGCCACTCCATAACAGTGATATTCATAATTATCATTAAGATAAGCTTGAGTTACCCGAGCGGTATGCGGCCGAGCATTATCCTGCATAAAAACAAAATCGTCACCGATATATGGGGCAAACGGTACGACATTTTCTTCTAAAACTTCTCTGATATAGCGGTCTGCAGTCAGACTCCCTCTGTCAATCACTACCAAGTCTGTGCGAGCTCCCAAACAAATGCCCGCCCAAACCATTATTGATCCACCACCGTATGCAACTGTAGTTTCAAAATTTGTCTGAATGTATCGTTCTCCTTTGCGTCTGTATATTCTTTGCCTGCCGTCAATTTGATTTAAGAGAATTCTGCACTCATCACTAAACAATACCTTACTCCATTGGTCCGCGTTCCAAAGTCGATGTTCCTGAGCAAAAGTTAACCTGTTTCTACGATGATTTACCTCGAGCCTTGGAGCCTTGGCGGGCACAAATGAACCCAAACCAGCTTCTTCGAGCCTTCTTCGTACCGTACGCTCACTCACAGTTACACCCCGCACTGCTTCTAACTCATGTCGGGCTTGGACGGCCGTCAAACGGGGGTTCCTACGTACACGAAGCCGAATGAAACGATCATCCCTACTCGAAGTGCGTCTTTTTCTGCCTTGTCCTGCTCTTCTCACACAAGTACCGGTCTCCCTGAACCGTTGGATACTGCGATGGATCGTTGAAACTGGTCGACGAAGATCTCTGGATATCACTCTGTAGGTTTGACCATTTCTTCGCATTTCGAGTGCCCTGGCAATCTCCGTTGGGGCTAAGTCAGGCATAATTCAGTCATCAACTCCAGAAAGATACGCGATTAAAAAAAACTAACAAAATACAGTATTTCAATGAAATTTTAAATCAAACTCAGAACGAAGAAATACTCGAAGTTCGCTCCAGATAAGGTGTATTTGAATAAAATTAAAACAATTGCATAAAATGTGATGTTCAGTTGTTTTCTTAGTTTGAAAATATTTCTTTTTAAATTAAATGACGTATAAACCAGCCAGCAACCTTATATGATACTGATATCAAACCTTTTTTTTATGTTCCGCTAAATATGCCGGCGAGTTTAGTATGTTCAATACATTCCTATTAAAACTACACAAATAAACATAGCATGTTAAGAGGACTATTACGTTTCCAATAAGAGCGATAAAAGTTAATAGTAGTTTTTGCCCTTTTTCTCAATCAAAATCTAGGTAGGTAGGTACACCGTATCTATATATATAAAAGAAAGTGGTGTTAGTTACACTATTTATAACTCAAGAACGGATGAACCGATTTGGCTCAAAATTGGTGGAGAGGTAGCTTAGAACCAGGAGACGGACATAGGATACTTTTTATCCCGTTCGACCGCGTTTCCGTCAAGTCAATATAAAACCTGGTATAACAAAAATGCATCTGACATGGAATAAAAAAACGAAAATGACAGTGGAAGAACAAAACGTAAATGACAGCTAAACGTAATTTTGTATTTGGTTAATTATGGTATAAAAACAATTATAAAAATTATAGTTTAACGTAATTGATAATATCATCAGTAATATGTTTTCTCTTTGAATCATCATTAACAATGCCGCGAGCAAGACGAACAAAAGTTTCCTGCTACAAAGCTACGGATTGACGTGATTTATTGGATAGGTATAGTTGAGAACCTGGAGGGTGACAAAGATTTCCCGCGGGATGTTATGAACTAAATCCACGCAGACGAAGTCGCGGGCATCAGCTAGTATCTATATATATAAAAGAAAGTGGTGTTAGTTACACTATTTATAACTCAAGAACGGATGAACCGATTTGGCTGAAAATTGGTGGAGAGGTAGCTTAGAACCAGGAGACGGACATAGGATACTTTTTATCCCGTTCGACCGCGTTTCCGTCACGTCACTATAAAACGTGGTATAAGAAAAACGCATCTGACATGGAATAACAAAACGCAAATTTTGTCTTTGGTTAAGTATTATATATTATATATTGTATAAGTATATAAAGCATTACTGATTTTATAAATGCGAAAGTGTGTTTGTTTGTTGGTTTGTCCTTCAATCACGTCGCAACAGAACAGCGGATTGATGCGATTTTTTGCATGGGTATAGTAATGGATGTAGTAGTGGTTCCTCAGACCGGGAGAGCTACTTTTTATCTCGGATAATGAAAGAGTTCCCGCGGGATTTTTAAAAACTAAATCCATGCGGACGAAGTCGCGGGCATCAGCTAGTATCATAATAAAACTATCTACCTATATCTAAAATATCCGTAATTTAATTGTCGAAAATAATAATTTTTACAATCATTGAAAATATATGAATGTGAGAGAGAGGGATGCGAAATGTAATAGTAGCCCTCTTAAACTTAATTCTATCTAAGGGGTCGTTCATTAATAGCCCTCATAAACTTAATTCTATCTAAGGGGTCGTTCATTAATAGCCCTCATAAACTTAATTCTATCTAAGGGGTCGTTCATTAATAGCCCTCATAAACTTAATTCTATCTAAGGGGTCGTTCATTAATAGCCCTCATAAACTTAATTCTATCTAAGGGGTCGTTCATTAATAGCCCTCTTAAACTTAATTCTATCTAAGGGGTCGTTCATTAATAGCCCTCTTAAACTTAATTCTATCTAAGGGGTCGTTCATTAATAGCCCTCTTAAACTTAATTCTATCTAAGAGGTCGTTCATTAATCACGTGATATTTTATTTTTTGTTGATATTTTTTATCAACTGTTGTTTGATCCCCACCCTCTGTTAATATGCACTTGGTTTTAAGACTACCCCTCCACCCATAATAACGTGTATTTCTTGGTACAAATTATTTTAAAAATTTTCAGAATATCATCTTTAAATACAGGTATAGATAACGAAAAAATAAATACGCTTCATATCTCACTACACCCCCCAATTGTGATATTTCGTGATTTTTCCCGAAACCCTGCCCCTCCCCTTTCGAGTTTCACATGATTAATGGACGATCCCTAAGAATGTTTGCGTCACTCACACGGAAGCAGCGTCCACACGTTGGCCGTCACTCCGCGAACGTGTCGGGCCAACGTGATCGTTTCAATAACCGCCTATATTTTAAGCTTTTATCGCAATATAATATCTTCCTTTGCCAAGGCCTGATAGATACGGAAATAAATCTGGCTAGATACGTATGGAAAAATTACTTAAATTCGATATTTTAATTGATTCCTAATCCCGTTTATCAGCGATAGTAATAATTATTTATTTTAGATAGCAACAACCCATGCAACTATGTTACTTTATTCTATAGACGAATGACATTTACTAAAGCTTTATTCATCATGTAAATTGGGATAATTTTTTGCAACGATTCAGTATCGATACAATTGGGTATTTGACTGTAGTCAAAATGTTTTATTTATAATCGAAAATGTTACGTGTAAGAATAACATTTGTAAAAACAGCAAATAATTCGGTCCAAAAACAAGTTATAGTAGAGCTTTAAAGTTTCCTGTTAAACAGAGAGAGCGCTACTGAAGTGTGATGTCACAATTCAGCAGCTCCATACACGCTCCATAGAAAATTTCATTTTAGAAAGAGACAGATACAGTCACTTTAAAACTGCTTATAATTCCGAGACTCGTAAAGATATTTCACAAAAAGAAATGCCATTGTGTTATAATATTTAAAAACGCTATTTTAAATAAATAAAGATATTTCAGTCAAATACCCAAAAAAAAACACGATGCAGTCGCCATGCTGTCGCAGGTCGTACACCTACGCCCACGCCACAACGATTCTGCATTGTTGCTGTTGCGATGCAGAATCGATACAGACGCGATGCAGAATCGATACAGACGCGATGCCGCATCGATACAGATGCGATGTAGTGACTACCTGTGAACGCATGTGGGCCTCCGCTCTTTTCATCCCCGATTACTTCCGAAACAGTCGCTCGCTAGTAGCGATGCAGAAGCGAGATATTATGCGATTATATCGCTACTGAATCGCTTCTGTCTCACGTTGCAAATGCGACGATTCGCCAAAATAGCGATGCAGACGTGGGTTAATGAAACTGCAAAAATTCGCCGTGAGCGATTTCCTTTAGACAAGATTTGTCATACCTACTCATATGCATATGAAATTAAGAAAAATTTTCACTCCTCGGTGCTCGTGTCTCCTACTTAGAACCTTTATATACCTTGTATAGAGATGCAGATACTATATAAACTACGTATTGTATATAAGAAAATAATCTAGAGTACATTATAACGTTCATCGAAAAGAAACCGAAATATTACTGTCCATTTTTTTTATAGAAAATGTTTGTACAAACTGATTTCATACTGATTAATTAACGGATTAACAAAATATTTTAGATTTGTTTTGATGCCAAATCGTATTGTAATTACGTGTGTAACATTGTGTTGTTTGTTGAAATTCAGGATTGATTAAACGGGATTTCTTATCACACACAGCACCGTTCAACGGTCAAATGTGCGGAATGGAAACTGAAAGGTTGACCGTTCTAACAAAGTTGCATCTAAGGTTAAATCGGCTTGGCATCCAGCTGCCCACAAGATAAAAATAAAAAAATTAAATGGCACTCGGGGACTGCCGCGGTAAAGCTATTGCATAGCATTTTTTATCAACTTATGCAATTATAATATTTATGCAATATTTTTTTTTGCATAATTAAAATTATGCCAAAATAATAATTAAAAACAAACAAACAAGAAAAGCGCACTGTCACTACTTCGCGAGTGAGATTCGAACCTGCCACACCGTAAAGAAAGCGGCCGCTCGCCCACTGCGCCAAACAGAGCTACTTGTGAACCTCTAAAATGTTGAACGCTTACTGAACGACGGTGTTAGGTTTATTTTTTCTTAGGTTTCGTTAGGTTACGGAATTTCTTGATTCGGTCGCCGCGCTCAAACTGTTTGTCCTAGTTCAAAGCCCGCGATAAAAGCTATGCAATAGCTTAAAACTTATTACAATGTAATAGCTTCATAATAATATTGTAAAATGATTATTTTGAAAAGAGCAACTGTTGAGTTTCTTGTCGGCTCTTCTCAGCGGAATCCGCTTTCCGAACCGGTGGTAGAGTCATGACTTGTCATAAGAGCCACAGGTTGGCTTACGTGAATTAAATAATTTTGAATTTGTTCGATCCACCCACTTCTAAAACAAGCCAGACGCTTGCTTGAGGGCGAGGGTCTCAGTTAGACATCATTTTCTATATAAAAAAATCGGTTTCTATCTTGAATGAGAAGTTTATATTATTATATAGATTTTGAAACCTGTTGTTTGTCCGCTGTGTACACTCTATGTAGATGTTTCTCGTTTGATGTTGACTGTACTGTACATAATATATAAAGTTTGAACATAATGTAAAAGTGGAATAATTATTATGTTACATAAAATGCTTGTTTTATTTTAACACACCATTACCGTTTGGTAGATATACTATTTTCCACAAAAGGAGAGAACTCATGTCCACCATCATACGAAGAAAAGTAGCTTTCTTTGGACACCTACAAAGAGGAACCCAATTCTCATTCCCAAAACTAGTGTTGGAAGGGAGGATTGCAGGCAAGAGAGCTCCAAGTCGCCGAAGACGCAAGTGGTTGGACGATATAAGGGGGGAGTGGGCTGACTTATCCAAAATTAAAAGATGCGGCTTTAAATAGAGAAGCTTTTCGCATGATGACCGCCAAACTTCAACACGAGGAAGGCACACGATGATGATGATGATGAGATATACTATTTTATAGCACACCTAGCTGTTTTTACTCCTAGTTGTTTTCATAAGTATATTTATTTTGTGGAACTGCTCCAGACGTAGCAACTAGTTGCGAGTTTCGGTGATCGCAACTGTTTATGGAAAGTTCGCCAGTTGAAGTTGCTCTGTGTCTGCAGCGAATAAGTAGAACATAATCGAGGCGCATACACCCGAGCCACAGGCGAACAATTTAAATAGCGCAGTGAGGGTAGTTTAGGTAACTCACGGGGGTTTTCCGCACAATGTTTTCCTTCGCCGTTAATAAGGGATATTTAGAGCCGATTTCACCAACGTAAAATAAGTCTTATCCGAGCGTAAATTTAATATTTTAACAGTATTTTAAATACAAAAACTGTCAGAACGCCCGATATATTCCTCGGTAAAACGTCATTCGACATTGGTGAAATCCGCAGTTAATTATAATTATTATTTAATGGCTTAAAACTCATATTTCTCCAAAAAATTAGAGGTATATGCCTGGAATTGAACGCTGGACATCCCGAAAAGTAAGTCGAAGTATTAAATATAGCATTGCGTTACTGTCACAAAACCTGGTGAGCTAATTAAAACGGTACCTGTCCATTTAAACGAAACGATGTGAGAAAACACGTACAGATTTAATGCCATACCTATGTTAATAGCGGTAGGCTCTTACATCTAAAGAATTGTGTAACTGATTCCGAAAATTTTTCAAGAGGTAGGTAGGTATTTACGTTTACAACAGTCATCCCGATAACACTTATCTAAGTATACACCACGTATGCACCTATGCCCTCGGACTGAATTTTGATCTAATTAGATACTGGAGCATTGAGAAATTGGTAAGATTAGGAACATTTACCAAAGCTTTAGAATTTTTTTGATCACAGAAAATTATTGGTTGTAGGCACAAATATGTAGGTGTGTTGGATTGATGGTTTGTCCGTCAATCACAGAGCAACGTGATTTTTTGTGTGGGTATAGTGGAAAGTTACATTGGCTATTTCCGGAAAAACAAAGGGCACCCGAGACTTTAAAAACTTAACACGCGGGTGAAGTTGCGGAAAAAAGCCAGTACCTAAAAGGGCCACAGGCCAGATAAAAAATATTCCCTTCCTCCTCGTAGTTCCACCAACTCTTGGTCTATGTCTACATCCAAAAAAATTGCATATTTTCCTCTAAGATTATCCATGTATTTTCCCAAGAAGCTTAAATACCTACAGGTATTTGAGCTTCTTGGATTTTCCTTAAAGAATGACAGTACCTATGTCGAAAAGAATTTCAGTTTTATGGAGTTTTGTACCTTAGATTACACTAGCGGCACGCTATGATGGCCGGTTTGACGTTTGTCCGCTCATGAAGTTCCGTATTAATTGATAACGACTTTGAAGGAAATAATTGTATTACTTTATTGACGATAGTGATGTGCAGAGATTCATAAATTTTATCGAATGTAGTTTTAGGTTTAGGACTCAAAATTTATTTATTAAATTGATTTCTAAAATGTATACAAGTGTAGAAAAATCAGTTTGCACCATTTAAGGGGTGAATGTACTTGTGAATATGAACAATTTTCACTATGTGGACAAACCTCTGAAATCGCAAAAAAATATCAGCTGTTTCATACAAAAGGTAAAATTTTTATTTTTATATGATATATACCACAACTCGGCATTTGGTTTTCTAAATTGAAAATTTTTAAAAATGGAATCTAATACGATCGTCACATAGGATCGCTGGCTAGCACAACTACTACCTCCGGCAAACTCGCGTCAATGCTCAATGCAAAACAAAGCAGTTTCGAATTGACGTTGCTTCGAAAAGTATAAACTGTCAGTGCAATGCGATTGTGATATAGTTTTGACCTGGCTTTGGATTTCAAATATTGATACTGCATTACTGTTGACCCTTGCTCGTTAATTTGGACTCTGTTCAAGCCCTTTGTTGTGGATTTCGTCGATATGACCGAACAATAATAACAACAATAATTTCGTCGTTCAAATAAATTAAATAAACATATACATTTTTGTTTTATTAAACCTATTTAATCAGGTACAAAAACAAAACTTAATTGCTTTTTGTTCGAGAATAAATTGACATTCCACATCACTATTGTAATGTGTCAAACCGGCCATCATAGCGTGCCGCTAGTGTATTTACGTAGTAGTCGTAATCCCTAGTTCCATGATTTGCCATGTTTAATAAAAAACCGGCCAAGTGCGTGTCGGGCCACGCGCAGTGTAGGGTTCCATAGTTGCAAGTCACAATTATTATTGCTGACCTAGGATAGTGCTTTTATTTTATTTAAGTATAAATATTGAATATATTTTGAGTTCCATAGTATAAATATTATAATATACTTACTACAAAATATGCAACTTAAACTACGTGTAATACCTAACCTAGAAAAAACAGATAATATACTTAACTTATAGACCCTACTTAGCCACACCCACAATATTTTTGAAAGACCTATTCAACGACACCCCCACACTATGGGATAGACGACAAAAAAAATTCATCCCCACTTTACATGTAGGGTAGTTACCCTAAAAATTTTTTTTCACAATTTTATTTCACCATTTTGTTGGCGGATTAATATTTATACCTACCCTTGTCAAATTACAGATTTCTAGTAGGTACCAATAGTCTTCAAGCTAAACTATAAGGGTGGACAAATGGCCGCCGCCAGACTTTTGGAAATTTTTTACAATGTTTTGTTAGAAATAATTATTTATTGAAATATTCTTTTTAATTGAAATTTTAAATAACTTGACTATGGCTCAAACGCTACATAATTTTGTTTGGAAAAACAGTGAAGAGGATCATTTTGTGAAAAACAATACAATGCACTAATTATAATTGTAAAATTAATAAACACTTTGGACTATGGCTCAGACGCTCGACGCGCGGAGCCACTGAACGGAAGAAGAAGAAGAAGAACTATAAGGGTTCTTTGTTTACTAAGGAACCCTAAAAAATACCTACCTCTCTTTAAATACGGAAGTCGGAAGGTGACAACCAGACAACTGCCAATGACAAGTTGACGCCAAGTTGATAAGACAAGGAGAATAAAAATTTAATTAAAGATTAAATTAAGATTTATCATATATTAAACTAAATATAAAAATCTTTAAAAAAAACAAGAAGGTTAAGCTATCACAACACGTCCTTCCTGTACTTTAGTGAATTTGTTCGGTACAAGTTACAAGAACCTCAGTACCTACCTACTTATTTATAAAGAACGTGGATAAAACCCAGAAATACCTGCCAAATTCCAAGCTAAACAGTAAACTTAGCTAAAATCCAAGAGCCTCGTTCTTCTAGTGAAACTCTTATGCGCTACCAATGACTCTCTGAACCATCAATTTTATCTTAGCTGTGTTAAAAGGTAAGCAAGTGGTTTTTCACACTTTTCAATTTTTAACTTTTTTAACTTTTTTTGATGTTATTTAAGTTTACCGTGTGTATCTGTGTATGAGTCTATCTGTGTGTCTGTGTGTTCCCTCGTAGCACCCTCCCCAATGGACCGATTTTGATGCGATTTTATCTGTTTGAAAGCTAATGTAATCGAGAATGGATATTAATTAGCCTATAATAATTTATGAAGATCTGCTCAGGTGTTTGAAGATCATCAGCTTATTTCCTACTTGATTAAAGGGTTTTAAAAGCTTTCATTGGCGCGATTGATTTGATATTTGGTGTCTACTGTTAGTTGGGAATTGGGATATCTCCAAAGCATGGTAACCTTGAGCTGATGCTGCAACAAAGAAGAAGAAGAAGAAGGCGCCATTTGAATACGGAACCCTAAAAACCAAACTAAATAACATCGTAGCGTCCGCCACGTTCATCGATTACCTACTGTGATTTATTTTTAGGGTTCTGTACCTCAAAAGGTAAAAAAGGTACCCTTATAAGATCACTCTCTTGTCCGACTGTCCGTCTGTCTGTCCGTGTGTCACCACCGATTTTCTCAGGAACGGGTGGACCTAGCAAGTTGAAATTTATATCAGATACTGAGGTCTGACTCTATAGTCCCTAATAGGTGTATAAAAATCAAAGTCCTGAGTCAACACGATGAAAAGATATGGGCAAATTTAGATTTTCGCGTAAACTTGTTATTACCTTCACTTTAATTTTCAACTTTTTATTTTTCGCAATTTTCCCTTTACTTGTGCTGTAAGACCTTGCTTTTAATCAAAATTGACAATTCTAGGTCAACCGGAAGGTTTTGGGTCGAATACCTATATGGTAGTTCCCGTTGACCTAGAATAACGAAATTTAGCAAAAAGCAAGCACAAATAAAGGAAAAATTTCAAAATATATGAAAAGTTGAAAATTATAATAATATAATGGCGGTATAACGGGTAGGTACGGAACCCTCGGCGCACGAGTTCGACTCGCACTTGACACGTTTTTACCTTTTAAGACAGCTGAGAAAAAATATACTTGTAGGTATGTACATAGATGGTTGGCCGCCGTTCGGTATGAGGCATGCCGAGAACCGGCGACGTGAACCTGGACCAGATCCTCGTGGAGATCAACCAGTACGGCCGCTACCAGCTCCAGAACTACCTGCTGATCCTGCTGGTCATCGTGGCCAGCGCCGTCTACAACAGCCAGCACATATTCGCCGCGGCACAAGTTAAGGCAAGGTAAGGATTTTTTCTCTGTTTGAGGAGGAAAAAATCCCTACGGACTTCTGCCTTAAGGCAGGGTGTGTCCGACTCGCACGGACTAAAACAGCCTCCTCGGGACTCCCAGGTCAGCGCGGAACCGCTTTGCATTACTTCATGCAGACCGTCTCTTCTGTTTCTCTTTCTTCTCAGAATTTTTCTCTATCTTCTCTCCTCACCATAATGCCTTTCAACATTTGTCAATCTCTGCCACTCCTCTGCACTAGAGACCATACGTGCGGTTAAGTTGCAGGAGTCTATATCGCTACTCGCTCCCTGTGCCACCGATCTCAAGTCCGCGCAAGCGATGCATTCATAAATAGCATGTCTAGGGGTGTCCTCCTCTCCTCAAAAGAAGCATTCTTCAGTTGGTGATTTGCCGATTGCGAAGAGATATGTGTTACGTGATACGTGTATAGTGCAGTGATAGCCTAGTGGCTAGGACTGTGGTCTCCTATTCGGGGGGTCGCAGGTTCGATCCCGGGTACCTCTGACTTTTCGGAGTCAAGTGCGTTTAAGCAATTAAATATCATTTGCTTCAACGGTGAAGGAATACATCGTGAGGAAACCTACACACCTGAGAGTTCTTCATAATGTTCTTGAAGGTGTGTGAAGTCTGCCAATTCTCATTGGGCCTATGGTGGTATTCTCGTGGTGGACTATGGGCTTTGGCCTATAACCCTTCTCTAAGAGGAGACCTGCGCTCAGTAGTGAGCCGTTGATGGGTTGCTAATGATGATGATGGTGACGTGTAGAACACCCCATGGCCACTCAGCGCCTGCGTGATCCACCGGTTCACCTCTCCATGCTTCCTACTGTGCCATTTCTTCAGCTCCTTGACTAGCTCCCTCGTCCAGGTTCCTTTTCCTACTCCCAACCATTCTTTCTCCCATTTCTTTTTTATTCGATGTCAAGCTAGTCCTTGACTGCGATCTCACCTGATGGTAAGTGACGATGCAGTCTAAGATGCTAGCGGGCTAACTTGGAAGGGGTATGGCAGTGAACATTCAACCCATACCCCTAATTGGTTTCTACACGCCATCGTGCCGGAACGCTAAATCGCTTGGCGGCACGTCTTTGACGGTAGGGTGGTAACTAGCCACGGCCAAAGCCTCACACCAGACCAGAGACAATTTAGAAATTATAAATTCCCAAATTGACCCTGCCGGGAATCGAACCCGGGACCTCCCAGTTATAAGAGAACAGCGCTCACAGACAACGATGAGGTCAACGACGAAAAACAGAGGGAGGTCGTCAAAACATTCCATTCAAGGCATGGTAAGGTTACAAGGTTTAAAGTGGGCTCCATAATATTCATGCCACTTTTAAGTATAGCAGCATATGCGCTAGAAAGGTGTAGGTTACCTACCTACTCAAATTATGACAGAAAACACGGGCGCCGGAAGAGCGTTCCCCACCTTTGCGGTTCGTTTCAGAAGCGTTTTGAACTAAAGCGTTTCTTGCGAGTGGGATGGATTTCAGCCACATTAGTAATATGAGAGGTATACCTACTAACGACCGTCCCGCCTTGTGCCAGCGATCGTACGTAACTACGTAACTATTTTGAGTTTCAGCTTATACCTACCACGGCAGCATCACCAGGGATCCCAAACTATTTTGGGCAAAGATCCCTTTTCCAAAATGAACTGATATCTCAGATCCCCATAGCCAAATTACTTTAAAAATCCTATCTCTAGTGTTTTTCCTATTGATACAAAATACTGACCTACCAATTTAAAAACTTTGCGGTTGGTTAAGTGAGTAAACTTGACATCATTTCCTCATCGAAATTAAATAAATATACTTCCATAAAATTCAGTAAAAATATCAAGTGTAGGTAAATAATAATTATTAATACAAATTAATTAATTAATTAACAATGATACTTCCTACTAAAATATTAGTCTTCTTATAAGAAGTTTGGTAGGTACACGTAACACAACATAAATAGTATCTTGAAATAAGAACTTGTGTTAATTAATATGGGTCGATTTTAAGCCCTCGTCGACCCCCACAATCAGTTTTCCTTTATGTCGACCCCTGGGAAACCGATTTCGACCCCAAGGGGTCGATATCGCCCACTTTGAAAATCCCTGATTTATTTCTATACGAATACGTATCTTGACGAGTTATGAAAAAATCTAAAAAAAATCGCTAAGCCAATGATCCTAATAAATAAGATAATAATATGTAGGTAGAGAGATATAAACATGTACAGTGTACACTACACTCGACAAATTAATATACCGAATGCCACACTCCACGTTAATCTTCGATCTATCATTATTTATCGCCAAATTGCGATACTAGCATCGAATACCTGGCGATTATGTCGCGCCTGCCGCGAGCCATCCTTGAGCACGTGGGGTGATCGCTCGACGCGATCAGACAGTAGGACATGTGCTGAATGACGGAGCAGGCCGTCGCGAACAGTCGCGGGCGAAGGTGTTCGGAAACAGCATAAAATTGTAGCTAAATAATCCGATAGCCGTTCCTTATTAAAATTCGAAACAGTGTTGCTAGAAAAACGTCAAAAAAAAACATAAAAAGTTTGTAACAAAAAGCCGTTATGTTAAAGAAAATGTGTAGGTAATAACTGACCTAACTCGTAAAGGATAATTTTATCGATAAACAAAAACTGTCTCTCACACACCTGCTTAAATAAAATTCAATCGCTTATTCGGAAAATTATCGCAAAAATGAAGAATAAAAAGAACTAGCTAGATATAATGAACTTACATAAGTGTTTTATTTTTTTAACAAAAGCTAGCTTATTGTGATTTTGGCAAACATGAGTAAAGAGAAGATAATAGACCTGGATGAGATCCTGCTGGAGCTGGGTCAGTTCGGGCGCTACCAGCTGAAGAACTACTGCCTGATCCTGATACCCATCATGTTCAGCGCAGTCTATAACAGCCAGTACATATTTGCAGCTGGCAACGTGCCTTATAGGTGAGAAGACGTCCAAAGGTCATCATCATCATTAGCAACCCATCAACGGCTCACTACTGAGCGCAGGTCTCCTCTCAGAGAAGGGTTATAGGCCATAGTCCACCACGCTGACCCAATGCGAATTGGCGGACTTCACACACCTTCAAGAACATTATGAAAAACTCTCAGGTGTGCAGGTTTCCTCACGATGTTTTCCTTCACGGTTGAAGCAAGTGATATTTAATTGCTTAAACGCACTTGACTCCGAAAAGTCAGAGGTGCGTACCCGGGATCGAACCTGCGACCCCCCGAATAGGAGACCACAGTCCTAACCACTAGGCTATCACTGCTGATAAAGTCCAAAGGTAGTCTGGGAAAAATGCTTTAGCGTCTAGTTTGCATTTTGTACTATACCTTTTGTAAATGGAATAGATGTTTGCTTTTAGCGGCCTTATAAACCCATCAACCCATCAATGGCTCACTATTGAGCGCAAGTCTCCTCTCAGGGACAGGCTATAGGCCATAGTCCACCACGCTGGTTCGATGCAAATTCACATATTTCACCCACCTTTTGAGAACATTATGAAGAACTCTCATGCCGGTTTCCTTCACCGTTGAAGCATTACTAAACGCACATAGCTCCGAGATATTAGAATACGGAACCCAGAACCACCCTAATAGGAGTCCGCAGTCCTAACCTCTGCTCAGTGTACCTACTTACGAAAAAAAAAAAAGTGTGTGTGTCAGCTCCGACGCACGACTGGAGTTTACCACTTAAAACGTCGTAATGCATTCGCGGCGCCGCTCCGACCCGATCGCTACGCGCTCGGCTTCCCGAACCGAAAGTGCTTTCGCATTCGACAACTCAAGCGAAAACCAACCTTATTTACTCAACCTTAGGGTAGAAATTTGCATCGTTGTGAAAAACGTAACAAGGGCATTGACGACTCAAGCGAAAACCAACCTTATTTACTTAACGTTAGGGTAGAAATTTGCATCGTTGTGAAAAACGTAACGAGGTAATTCAAAACAGATTTCACTGCTCAAATTTTTCTCATACCGGGCGCCTTAAATCGATTCTAAAGGAGTAAACTCCAAAAAAAATTGGTTGACTGTAAAGTCGGTTTACTGACGACAGTTTTACGTGATAACGTCATAAAGAAACATTGATGAATAAATGTGTCACAAGCCAACAAAAGAACGCTTGGGCCGTATCGTGCCTCTCTATCGCTTGTTTCGCACTCTCGCTTGCACGCTCAGGCTAGAAATGTATGGAAAGACGTGCGTTCTGAATTCAGAATCTGAAATTTTCAGATCCGGAATTAAGAACGCTCGTCAGACACATTTTGTCAGACCGATCTGAAAAATTAAAAATCTGAAAAAATCAGAATATGTGTGGGAAACAGCGAAGTTGAAGCTTTCTGAATTCAGATTCTGAATTAAGATTCTGAATTCAGCGAGGCATTCCGGCTGTGTGAGGCCGGCCTTAGGCGGAACGTGACAATTTTTCGTGCGTGGCAGCCGGTGTTCATCTACATATTTATAAGACGTTATCTCGTCAAAACTTGGTAATTAAATACCTAATTAGGTATGCCTTGTGGTATCTATATAAATAAAAATGAATGTTGGTAACCGCATACCTAACTCAAGAATGGATGGACCGATTCGGTTAATTTATTTTTTTGTATGTTCCTTAAGTTCCACGGAAGATTTTAATACAAAAAAAAAAAACAAAAAACTAAATTCACGCGGACGAAGTCGCGGGCATCAGCTAGTTTACAATAATAATTAAGGTTAGGTTCGCTTGGTGTTTCAATTAGAGTGCAGCTTATCGATCTGACGGGTTTATGAGCTGTCTTAAAATCCTTAATTAGTCATTTTTGCACGTTTCTACAATGATAAAAACAATATTTTTTAAAAGTTACTTTTCTTGAGAATCGAAAAATAAATGTTATCTATCAATCGTCACCATAATAATTATAATTATCGCGGTACTCATAGCACTGACTTAGTTGTCTTCCATCGCAACATTGTTACAGTACCCAGAGATATATATTGCACATCGGCCTTTGGAATAAAACGCTATTCTATTCTGTTCACAGTTCGACTTCATTTTTTTATATATGTTACGTGATGTGCTCGCCGATTGTGAAGAGATTTCAGTAATTACTACGTGAATTTCTGGCTAGCTTTCCTTGCAATAGAATAGAAATAGCGTTTTATCCCAAAGGCCGATGTGCAATATATATCGCCGGGTACTGTACAATATCGCTAGTGCTATATTCCAATCATCCGTCCGTCCATCCATCCGTCTGAATTATAATAAGGTATGCTTTTGTGGAACTTCCCCTCATTGTGGAAACACTGCATACATACCAAAATATCTATTATATTGTAAACTTGTTTTGAAAAGAGCAACCGCCGAGTTTCTTGCTGGTTCTTCTCGGCAGGAACGGCATTCCGAACCAGTGGTAGACTCATTGACGATTCAAAACACTTGTAAAAAAGTTTATTTGAATAAAAAACATTTCTATTCTATTCTATCCAATAATTTGACCGAGAGAAGCGATGTCTCTGAGTCTACTTGAGTGAATTTCTACTTGTATGTCCGTCCGTCCGTCCGTCCGTCAGAGCGAGCCTTATAATTTCTGAGTTAGTAAACGTAATTAGGTACTTCAAAAAACATAATAGTATGTAAACAGATGGCCTTCAGCCAAATCTTGCTTGATAACTTTGATAAGTTATAAAAATCTTTATTTCAGGGGGGGCTTTCATAAAAGCAAATACAAAGTAAATTAATATTCACCCTATAATCACCCTACCTACCCTATCTACCCTACCGTGAAAGACGTGCTGCCAAGCGATTTAGCGTTCCGGCACGATGGCGTGTATATAGAAACCGATTAGAAGTATGGGTTGAATGCACACTGCCATACCCCTTCCAAGTAGCCCACTACCATCTTAGACTGCAGCGTCACTTACCATAAGGTGAGATCGTAGTCAATGACTATCTTGTCAATAAAAAACCCACAGGAGTTCTTTCCCATGTTAGATGAAAAGATTTTAATTCGATAACAAATATTAAGCATTCCCAAAGTTTCTAAATAAACTTAGATAACTAGGTATCTGATGAGCTGCAAAGAACAAACTGTAGTACCTCGTGGCTCGTAGGCAACAAGCAAACAACTCTACATCAAATCATCACTAATTCCCTATCACTCAACAACTTATAGCTATCTATTTAGTAAATATAATATCAGAAAACTTGATTCTTATGGCGGATTAACTTCCTTACTTTGTTGACCTAAACTACTTGGTATCATGTGCATGTTTGCATTTAGATTAATTTATTCGGTACTTTATAATGTTATTTAATTTCATTTTGCCAGCAAGCGGATAGATTCTAGTTTTCCTTAGGTAATGGAAAATTACCTAAGGAAAAACTAGAATCTTTCCGCTAAATCTTAATATATATAAATTACGTGTCACGTTGTTTGTCCGCGATGGACTCCTAAACTACTGAACCGATTTTTATCAAACTTCGTAACTATATGTAATTTGGTCCAACTTAAAAGATAGGATAGTTTTTAGGGTTCCATACCAAAATGGTAAAAATGGAACCCTTATGGTGAGACTTTCTCCGTCCGTCTGTCCGTCCGTCTGTCACAGTCGATTATTTCAGTAACTATTAAAGCTATCAACATGAAATTTGGCATAGTTGTGTATAATAGTGGCCCAAAATCATTGGAATAAAGAAAAATTGAAAATTATTTTTAGTTTTAATAAAAAAAGGGGGAAAATCGGGGGGTTGAAATTTCAAAGTAAAATAACTATATCGAGTGGGGTATCATATGAAAGGCCTTTACTTGTGCATTCTAAAACAGTTTTTTATTTATTTCTATATATAATAGTTTTTGATTAATCGGCCAAAATGTCGAAAAAAAATACCGTTCCCCCCCCCCTTATCTCCGAAGTTTACCAATCGAAAAATCTGAAATAATTATGGTCAATAGAGGTTTATGTATATTTTACAGGAAAAATAAAAGCAACGCGAAAATTATTTTAGTTTGATTAAAAAAGGGGGAAAATCGGGGGTTTGAAATTTCAAAGTAAGATAACTATACCGAATGGGGTATCATATGAAAGGCCTTAACTTGTGCATTCTAAAACAGTTTTTTATTTATTTCTATATATAATAGTTTTTGAGTAATCGGCCAAAATGTCGAAAAAAATACCGTTCCCCCCCCCCCCCTTATCTCCGAAGTTTACCAATCGAAAAATCTGAAATAATTATTGTCAATAGAGGTTTATGTATATTTTACAGGAAAAATAAAATGAACGCGAAAATTATTTTAGTTTAATTAAAAAAGGGGGAAAATCAGGGGTTTGAAATTTCAAAGTAAGATAACTATACTAAGTGGGGTATCATATGAAATGCCTTTACTTGTGCATTCTAAAACAGTTTTTTATTTATTTCTAGATATAATAGTTTCTGATTAATCGGCCAAAATGTCGAAAAAAATACCGTTCCCCCCCCCTTATCTCCGAAGTTTACCAATCGAAAAATCTGAAATAATTATGGTCAATAGAGGTTTATGTATATTTTACAGGAAAAATAAAACCAACGCTCTAACTAGCATAGTTTTTTTTTATATTAACAATAAACCGCTACAAACAAAGTTAACGATAAATAAGCAAATTAATATAATATTATCGTTTTACTTTTACTTTTGGAGTATGGAACCCTTGGTGTGCGAGTCCAACTCGCACTTGGCCGGCTTTTTTTTGGATTGGGATGGTTTATTTGTTTTATTTATATAGATAAGTTGGCGGTACGAAGGTCGCTGGGTCAGCTAGTATAATATAAGATCAATCGACCTTGTGAGGTTCGATTGTTATTAGGTATATGAGTTGCATTATTCGAAGGTATTGAATGCTGGAGCATTCAGTAGGTATAATATTATTATTTAACAATTCACGAGCGCTACACTTACTTAGTACCTAGGTAAAGTTTGCAGTTCACCACGATCGCTTTGCTCTAACAGCTTCCATTTTTCCCACTAGGTAATTATAACTTGGTAAGCAATGAGCAGTGATAGCCTAGTGGTTAGGACTGTGGTCTCCTATTCGGAGGGTCGCAGGTTCGATCCCGGGTACGCACCTCTGACTTTTCGGAGTCGTTTAAGCAATTAACTATCACTTGCTTCAACGGTGAAGGAAAACATCGTGAGGAAACCTGCACATCTGAGAGTTGAGGGCCAGCGTGGTGGACTGTTACCTATAACCCTTCTCTGAGAGGAGACCTGCGCTCAGTAGTGAGCCGTTGATGGGTTGCTGATGATGATGATGATGAATTATAACTTGGATACCTCTCAATCAAGTCGAGCTAAAAGGCTTTAACAAAACAAGCGTTCACCTATTATACACTTTGGCAAGTTATACAGAAGACAAGACGATACCTACCAGGAAAAACACCGTAACTCTTTTTTTGTTGAGGGCAAAAAGCATATTTTATTTATTGAGAATGTGGTTTGAATTCATAATCGCAAAAAAGTGAGTTACGAAGTTTTTCCTTGCTGTTTGGGTGTTTAGAATATAATAAGGACGAACTCCCAACTTTCCATCCTCGGTTGTCGGCACAGCGCTAGCCTATCTCGCAATAAAAAAACAATCGAGCATTAAGGAAACAAAAAGCTGAGATTGAGTTGAGATCCATGCAGACGCTATGCTTCAGCTCCACTCCACAACGTTGGTGGGAGTTGCCCCTTAGCCTTGATAAATTCTTAATCATACGACCTGTCGCTTCCAATCATTATTATCACGTGTGGAATTTGCGAATAATTATGAGTACCTAGGTAACTAACCTACATTCAAAATCGTGATTAGGTGCGTGCATGGATACCTACATGGTACTTGTCAAATTACAGCCGCTTTCAATAAAACCTATCTAATCCAAAATCTAAAACAAAAATTGTTTGTCAAAAAAATTCAAAATCCAAAATTATTCATTTCACGTAGGCCAGCCTGTGGCTCTTATGACAAGTCATGATTCTACCACCGGTTCGGAAAGCGGATTCTGCTGAGAAGAGCCGGCAAGAAACTCAGCAGTTGCTCTTTTCAAAATAATCAATTTACAATATTATTATGAAGCTATTACACTGTAATAAGTTTTTTATACTATCTTGTGGGCAGCTGGATGCCAAGCCGATTTAACATATGCAACTTTGTTAGAATAAAATATAATATTTCCACAATGAGGGCAAGTTCTAAAAAAAAAGAAAAGTACTACATTTCAATTCATGTTAAGATGGGCAGACACAAAGTAGCCCCATTCCCGTAGGCGGCACCCGTTTGTCTGTAAAGTCGGTTTACGGACGATAGTTTTACGTGATAAATCGTAAACGTTTACGTTATGTTAGAATCGGTTGTACAGAATTTGTGACTTTAAATCAATACAGTCAAGGAATATTTTATTTTGACGCTAATGCCATGAAATGAATAAGATTTTGATCGGCAATTTTAAGACAATCGCACCTATTATAATTTGTCGCATCTACAACTTTAGTCGACTAATATAATACTAAAAGCAAAGAAACATTCCAATTTCAAAAAAGGAAGAGTTTCTCAATTCGCCGGAATCTTTTTTTTTATGTATGTTCCCCGATACTCAAAGACGTTTATTTATAAAATTCTACTTTTGTTTGAATGGACACATACTTTCCAGGTGGTCCCATAGTCATCAGGTGGTCCCATAGACATCAGGTGGTCCCCTAGTCATCAGGTGGTCCCATAGTCACCAGGTGCTCCCATAGTCATCAAGTCCACAGTCATCAGGTGGGACCATCAGGACCGATGGTGGTCATCCTGGAGAAATCGAGGGAACTATTTTATAGGCACATTTGAAGCGATTTGGGTATTTTTAACCGACTTTTAAAAAAAATCGGCTAAGTGCGAGTCGGGCCTCACTGTTTTAGGGTTCCGTAAAAAAAAATTAAAATATTTCCATGTACCCATGGAAATATTTTAATTTAATTTTTTTAATTTAATTTAATTTTTATTATTTGTTGTTATAGCGGCAATAGAAATTCAAAATATGTGAAAATTTCAACTGTCTATCTATTACGGTTTACGAGATACAGGCCGCTGACAGACGGACGGACAGCGGAGGCTTAGTAATAGGGTCCCGTTGGGTACGTAACCCTAAAAAGGAAGAGGTTCTCAATTCGTCGAAATCTTTTATACTTTGTTTGAAGTCGGTTTTTAAAAATATTTTTTTATGTAATATTATATTGAGAGAAAATTGCCGAAAGAGTTAGTACTCGAGTATCTAATAATAATTAAATGTGTGGGCGCTAAGCTTCATTATTGTTAGATAACATACGAGTACCTAATATGACGCACTTGAACATTAGACAAGCCTACTTACCTATTTGCAATAAGGCTGGTCGCCCGTTTACTGTTTACCGATTAACGTTTCATTTTAGCCCATCCCTCGCATCACAATCACACTATGGCAAGTAATGAGAAAATTGATGAAGTGAAAAATTTTAAATTAAAGAAAGCAGATTAAAAAGAAACAGGCTCTAAAGCATCGCCGCTCCATCCAATTTTGTTTTCAGCGAATGAGAACCATACCTGGCACATGGACCTGAATCAATTTATCTCTCGCCGTTGGTCACGGGTCTCCTCTCAGAACGGGAAGAGTCCACTAGGATCCAAGTGCCCACTATGATCCAAGTGCCCACTATGATCCAAGTGCCCACTATGATCCAAGTGCCCACTATGATCCAAGTGTCCACTATGATCCAAGAGTCCACTATGATCCAAGTATCCACTATGATCCAATGAGTCCGCTATGATCCAAGTTCCGATTGTCAGAGTTCGCATATTATCTTTGTATGAAACTGGCAATCTATACTTGGCAACTTTTTCGTCACGACGTTTTCCTTCGCCATCAAAGCAATTAAATTATAACTTCTTCTTCTTCTTTATCAACCGATAGACGTCCACTGCTGGACAAAGGTCTCTTGCATGGACTTCCACAGGCCTCGGTCTTGCGCCGCCTGAATCCAGCGGCTCCCTGCGACTCGCTTGATGTTGTCGGTCCACCTGGTGGGGGGTCTGCCAACACTGCGCTTCCCGGTGCGGGGTCGCCACTCCAACACCTTGGGACCCCAACGACCATCAGCTCTTCGGACTATGTGCCCCGCCCATTTCCACTTCAGTATCGCGACTCGCTGAGCTATGTCGGTGACTCTGGTTCTCCTATGGATCTCCTTATTTCTGATTCGATCCCGCAGGGACACTCCGAGCATAGCTCTCTCCATCGCCCGCTGAGCGGTCCTGAGCCTACTTATGAGGCCCTTAGTTAGCGACCATGTCTCGGATCCGTAAGTCATCACTGGCAACACGCACTGTTCGAAGACTTTAGTCTTCAGGCACTGAGGAATTTTGGACGAGAAGACATCTCGGAGCTTCCCGAACGCTGCCCAGCCGAGTTGGATTCGACGGCTGATCTCTTTTTCGAAATTGGACCTACCTAGCTGGACTGTGTGTCCCAGGTATATATACTCGTCGACAATTTCGAGTGCAGAGTTCTCAACAATTACCGGGTGGAGCGGAGCATGAGCATTGGACATGATTTTCGTCTTGCTCATGTTCATTTTCAGGCCCACCTGTTGAGAAACCCTGCTGAGATCGTTGAGCATTGTATTGAGGTCTCTCAGAGTCTCTGCCATGACTACTATGTCATCGGCAAATCGCAGGTGAGTGATGTACTCGCCGTTTATGTTGATGCCAAGCCCGTTCTAATCCAGAAGCTTAAAGACGTCCTCCAACGCAGCGGTAAAGAGCTTCGGGGAGATAACGTCTCCCTGTCGCACTCCGCGCTGCAAGTGGATTGGCCTCGTAGTCTGGTTCTGTATACGTACTGACATTGTGGCGTTTTCATACAAGCACTTCAACACTTGGATATACCGGTAGTCAATCCAGCATCTCTGCAGCGACCTCAACACAGCCCAAGTTTCCACCAAATCGAAGGCTTTCTCATAGTCCACAAACGCTAAGCAAAGTGGCCGGTTATACTCTTCCGTCTTTTGTATAACCTGCCGCAGCGTATGAATGTGATCCATGGTACTAAAGCCTTTTCGGAATCCGGCTTGTTCGGTAGGCTGGAAGTCGTCAAACCTACGAGCGAGACGATTCGTAATGACTCTCGAGAACAACTTATAAACATGACTCAACAACGAGATGGGTCTATAATTCTTCAACAAGGTATTATCACCCTTTTTGAAGAACAGAACCACCACGCTCCTGTGCCATGCTTCCGGCGTTGTGCCCTCGTGGATGACGGAATTGAACAATCGCTGAAAGATCTTAAGTACCGGTTTTCCACCCGCTTTCAGGAGTTCCGCAGTGATTCCGTCATCACCAGGCGCCTTGCTGTTCTTGAGCTGCTTGAGAGCCATACTAATCTCGTATAGGCTGACGTCCGGGATATCTTCGGTATAGTGTCGGGTCAGTTTGGCTCTGGGATCTTTCGCCAAATCTTCAACAGGTTTTTGTGTCGTGGTATTTAACTGTCCATAGAACTTCTCAACCTCTCCCAAGACCTCAGGTCGAGAAGAGACGAGACGGCCGTCATCAGTTTTCAGCCGCGTCAGCTGGCTCTGTCCGATAGACAGATCTCTCGCGAACACTTTTGAGCCTTTGTTCCGCTCAATGGTATCTTTAATACACTTGGTATTAAATTATAACTTAAAATGTACATAATTCCGAAAGCTAGAGCCTGGAATCCAAACAGCAGAAAGTTTTTTTTGATAAATAAATATGTCTTTTTTTTTTGGGCCCAAACATTTTACATAGCACTTAGAATTAATTAAGTATAAAAAGAAAGACAAATACTAGTAAAGAAACCTCTAAAAGTTTAAAACACAAACACGTTATAGGTGGAAAACATATTTTATATAAAAAATAGGAAAATGAAATTAACAAACAAAAAGCAAATAAATTTTGAAACAATATAGGTAAAAACATTTTAAAACTTAAATCTAAATCTTAAGTTTTAAATTTTAAATAAAGTTTTTCTTTTAATTGGTATGGTATGCAACAAATCTAAATAAAAAATAGTTATTGTTTTATTTAAGACATACACGATAAATGAATTTATTCATGATATATATAAGATAAATATGATAAAGTAATCTCACTGTAATCGTTCGTTAAACTGACGAGTGACATTAATTATATTTAAGAATTGGCAACATTGTGCGTCCCGACTAACATGCGGCGAATATTTTGCACATGCTGATTCACACACTATCACAGATCGCTCCATCATTTATTTTGGACTAAATTATTTTTCGCACAACTAACGCTAGGATTAGTTGGGTAAGAAGATAATGGTTAATTACATTTTAGGGACAAAAATACTTGAAAAGAAGGGCCTTATCAATCATTAGATAAGGATTCTTATCGAATGATGCCTTATTGCTGTTAACATTGTAGTAGTTTATTGATCTTGGAGTGATTTCGGTAATAAAACATTAGCAAACGTATAAAATCTAAATATCGTATACATATATGCAAAAGGTGACCGACTGACTGACTGATCTATCAACGCACAGCCCAAAGCTAAGCTAACGTAGCCATTATGATGTAGGCATCCGCTAAGAAAGGATTTTTGTAAATTCTAAATGGGTAAAATAGGGGTTTGAAAAAATCGGACTTAACGTGAGCGAAGCCGCGGGCATGTGAATTAGTCAACGTATTAAAGTTGCACTATAATTGAAAGAGGAAGGTATCCGTGCAAGAATGCAATCAAGGTGACGCGGACGGCGAGGAAAAATAAAAAGGAAGTGTTTGTTTAAGTAATGATGCCCACAATAAGACGAGACTCGGACTCGTATTCCGGAATCGTTAGAATATCCTACTTCCTACTAATATACAAATGTGGGTTTATTTGTTGGTTTGTCATTCTTCTTCTTCTCTTCTTCTTTATAAACCTAAAGACATCCACTGCTGGACAAAGGTCTCCTGCATGGAATTCCACAGGCTTCGGTCTTGCGACGCTTGAATCTGCTGCGTTTCCCGGTGCAGGGTCGCCACTCCAGCACCTTGGGACCCCAACGACCATCAGCTCTTCGAACTATGTGTCCGCCTATTTCCACTTCAGTTTCGCGACTCGCTGAGCTATGTCGGTGACTTTGGTTCTCCTACGAATCTCCTCATTTCTGATTTGATCTCGCAGGCATATACCGAGCATAGCTCTCTCCATCGCTCGCTGAGTGATCCTGCTCAGAGCGCAGAATTTTTAAAAAACCTAAATTCGTTCAAACAAAGTCGCTGGCATAAGATGCAGAGGTGATGATGATTTACGACGTATCAAACACCTCTCGTAGTTTGCTTCTCAGATCATCGTCATGATACACGTGTTTTATGTAACTATGATTTAGTTCTTCTTATTTGCTAGTCCATTATTTCGTCCACCGTTGAGCATAGCGCTCCTCATGTGCACGCCATTACATTTAATTTTGTACCAGTACATTTGATGTTGTAACATCCCACTTCTTCAAGTCAAGTCTTATCCACAAACTTGATGATAATATCGTCAGACATGGTCTCCATGCAAGAAACCAGAGTTGAAAATGTGATAAAGTTACGTCATACCAAAAAATTTACTATAAACTAGCTGAGGCCCGCGACTTCGTCCACGTTGGTTTAGTTTTAAATCCCGTCCCGAACTCTTTGATTTTCCAGGATAAAAAGTAGCCTATGTCACTCTAGAGATCCTCAACTATACCCATACTAAAAAAATCACGTCAATTCCTATTGCACTATTGTCGTACCCACTCCTAGCACAAGCTTTCTGCTTGGGAGAGGAGAATATTAGTTAACTTCAACTTGGCTGATATTCTTTAAAAAAAAACACCAGCATTACTGTCAATTAATATCTTAGCAAAAAAGCGGTATAAAAAGAGCAGTCACAGAGCGTGTCGCTACCTTTTGTAATCCAATAAATGATTTTATTGGAGGAACAACCTACAAAGAGTAGAATGACCGCTACAATCAGATTAAGTGGTCTGATTCATTACGAGTCTGTACCTTCTAGCATAGGTTTCAATGACACTATGGTGTACGATAAGTTAATTCTCATAAAACTTAAATCATTCTTCAGGCATAAAGGCGCAAAAATTGCCTAAATTTTCGGAACCTGATGCTGTGGGATTGTCTTAAAATTATTGCATAATTGTGATGATCGCTATATGGGCTGGTACTCTCCTGCTATTGGTTAAAATGCGTTGATGCAGCAGGAATGCCATAAATTCTGCTAATCAGAGAACGCGTGATTGTCATCGTCCCACTGATAAGTACAATAATTTTTTTAACTCCACCGCTGGATTTTCCCAAAGTCTTTTTGTTAAAGATTAACGTGACAAACGATGACTTATACGAGCCGTTAAAGGATATTGGAAACAAGTGACGAGATTGATACTCAACGATGATGAAAGATGATGATGCTGTTTTAACCAGAGAATACTTAGTAATATCTAAAACACGAGAGTGTGTTTGTTTCTTGGTTTGTTGGTTGCCCTTCAATCACGCAGCCTTGGAGCAACGAATCGACGTGATTTCTCGCATGGATATAGTTGAAGACTTGGAGAGTGATTAGCCCATCCCTATCCTACAAACTGAGCATTTTGTGGTATAATTTACTGAAAAACTATCACACCTATAGATTTGTGCTTTAACATAGTAATTTAACTTCATACCCAGATGTGTGCTATCTGTCAAAAAAAATATAATTTTATAACCATTATAAAAAATCGGCCAAGTGCGAGTCGGGCCTCGCTCTTTTAGGGTTCCGTTAAAAAAAAAATTAAATAAAAATATTTCCATGTACCCATGGAAATATTTTAATTTAATTTTTTTAATTTAATTAAATTTTTATTATTTGTTGTTATAGCGGCAATAGAAATACATAATATGTGAAAATGACATCTGTCTATCTATTACGGTTTACGAGATACAGCCCGCTGACAGACGGACGGACGGACGGACGGACGGACGGACGGACGGACGGACGGACGGACAGCGTAGGCTTAGTAATAGGGTCCCGTTGGTACCCTTTGGGTACGGAACCCTAAAAATGAACATAACATAACAAACAATTTTGTATTCATTGGATAGAATGTTATTGTACTACTAACGCCATCTGTTAGAAAACCAAAGAGTTAACATCGCTGCAACAGAATTACCCGTTAGAAAAACTACGCGAGCCCTCACAAAGCTAAGCTTTTTGCTAGTATATACTTAGGCTACCTTTTATAGCGGAAAAAATCCCGGTTTTCTAACCTCCACGAAAGCTGAAATGAGAAATCAGAAGCTGCACACAGCAAGTTCTGATTGAAGGGTTTAACCTGATCAAACATTTGATTCCAGATGCAAGGTGCCAGAGTGCGAGTCGGACCCGCCGCAGTTCGAGACGGACGGGTGGGGGGCGTGGGCCCTCCCCGACGGCAGGGGGCGCTGCGAGCGGTTCGTGCCCGTGGGCAGCTCCTGCGCCGCGGACTCCTTCCACCCCACCGACACCCAGCGCTGCTCCAGATGGGTGTATGAGAACCACGACACTATTGTATCCACGGTGAGTTTACTCCCCTTTGTTCTTGTTTGAAATTCTAAATTGTTTATTTCATGTAGGCCAACCTGATGAATATGATAAGTCGACGTTTTGACGACCTCCCTGGCTCAGTGGTGAGCGCTGTTGTCTTATAACTGGGAGGTCCTGGGTTCGATTCCCGGCGGGGTCAATTTTTGAACTTATAATTTCTGAATTCTCTGGTCTGGTCTGGTGGAAGGCTTTGGCCGTGGCTAGTTACCACCCTACCGTCAAAGACGTGCCGCCAAGCGATTTAGCGTTCCGGCACGACGGCGTGTAGAAACCAATTAGGGGTATGGGTTGAATGTTCACTGCCATACCCAATCCAAGTTAGCCCGCTACCATCTTAGACTGCATCGTCACGTACCATCAGGTGAGATCGCAGTCAAGGACTAGCTTGTCATTGAATAAAAAAAAAGTCAAGGCTACAAATACTACTACCGAGAACTGCTGAGAAGAACCTGCAAGAAACTTAGCAGTTGCTCTTTTCCGAACACGATTGTAAAGTCGACATCCCCTGAGGATGCTTCGGTGTGGGGGCGAACCGTGCGTCGGGATTAGTGTAAAAGTCTTGTGTGTCATATCTCGTAAAAATATCATCATCATCATCATCATCGTCATCATTATCCACAACCCATCAACAGCTCACTACTGAGCGCAGGTCTCCTCCCAGAAAAGGGTTATAGACCATAGTCCACTACGCTGCCCAATCCAAATTGGTGGACTTCAAATACCTTTGAGAACATTATGCAAAAATCTCAGGCATACAGGTTTCTTCACGAAGTTTTTTCACCGTTGCAGCATGTGATATTTAATTTCTTAAACGCACATTACCCTAGAAAGTTAGAGCAATCCGATTTCGGACCGGCGCGGACACCTTGAATCTGTGATAACCACTTAGCATCACGAGCTATCGGGGGTAATTCAAATGTTAAATTTCTCCCTGTGTCTCCACTTCTCTAGTTCGACCTGGCGTGCGAGGAGTGGAAGCGCACGCTGGTGGGCACGCTGCACAGCGCCGGCATCTTCCTGGCGCTGCCGCTCACCGCCTACATCTCCGACAAGTGAGCGCTCATTTTATCCTGTAGGTACTTCTTCTTCTTTATCAACCGATAGACGTCCACAGCTGGACAAAGGTCTCCTGCATGGACTTCCACAAGCTTCGGTCTGGCACCGCCTGAATCCAGCGACTCTCTGGCTCTGCGACTCCTTTGATGTCGGTCCACCTATTGGGGGGCCTGCGAACACTACGCTTACCATTGCGCGGTCACCACTCCAGCACCTTGGGACTCCAACGACCATCAGCTCTTCGAACTATGTGTCCCGTCCATTTCCACTTAAATTTCGCGACTCGCTGAGCTATGTCGGTGACTTTGGTTCTCCAAAATCCCTCAGTGCCTGAAGACTAAATTCTTCGAACAGTCCGTGTGGCCAATGATAACTTACGGATCCAAAACTTGGTCGCTATCTATGGGCTTCATGAGAAAGCTCAGGGTCACTCGGCGGGCGATGGATGGATGGCTATGCTCGGAGTATCCCTGCTAGATCAAATCAGAAATGAGGAGATCCGTAGAAGGTACTACTCGTAACTAATTATCACATTATTTGCTTGAACCATGCCGTTTAATTTATCATTTTATATTAATTGCAAAGTTCTATTGAAGAAACTACTTACATACTTACGTTACCACGAGATCATTTTCCTAAGAAGTTTTAGGTACCAACAGCCTTCGCTCATACTACTCATAATGACTCAAAATATTTTTGTCGCGTTTCTTTCAGTTTCGGTCGTCGAGTGGCCTTAATTATAACATCCGTGGCGCCGGCCGCGGTGGGGCTGGGCCGCTCGTTCTCTCAGAACTACATCACTTACGTGTGCTTGGAATTTTTGGACGCCGTCGTTGGCGCTGGCGTCTACAGTTCAGGCTTCATTCTTGGTATAAAAACTTATTACAATGTAATAGCTACTTATTAATATTGTAAAATGATTATTTTGAAAAGAGCAACTGCTGAGTTTCTTGCCGGCTCTTCTCAGCAGAATCCGCTTTCCGAACCGGTGGTAGAATCTTGACGTGTCATAAGAGCCACAGGTTGGCCTACATGAAATAAATAATTTTGTTTTTTTTTTTAACTTCCTATCATCAGTGATTACTTTCTGCCGCACTCAGAGTCGCTAATCGTTACTTAACGACTTAATCTTGGATTTTAAAAAGTTTCATTCTCAGAAGTTAACGCTTCGTTTGTACATTAAAGACAATTCAGTAATAGGTTTAATGATAATTAATTCATTAATCATTAAATAATACAATTTAATACATGCGGCTGAGTGCGGCAGTTAATCACAAGTCAATGATTAATTAATTTTAATTCAATGAATGACTCTGAGTGCGGCAGTTAGTGGTTAGGACTGTAGTCTCATACTCGGATTGCAAGTGCGATCCCGGGCAAGCATCTCTGACTTTTCCGAGTTATATTATGCGTTTGAGCAGTTAAATATCGCATACTTCAATGGTGAGGAAAAACATCGTGAGAAAACCTGCACGCCTGAGTGCTCTCAATAATATTCTCAATGGTTTGTGAAGTCTACCAATTCTCATTGGGTAAGTGTGGTGGGTTCCTTGCCTTCCCTTGGATCTTTCTCTGAGAGGAAACCTGCGCTCAGTAGTGAGACGTTAATGAGTTGCTCATTATGATGAACTATCTATCCGTTTGTAGTACCTATATAATCTGGACCTATTTTTAAAGATAATTTGAAAAGTGACAAGGTTTACATTTAACAACACATTGAAGAAGAATCATGGGTACCACCATAGTAGTTAAGATACCATCAAAGTGGGTAGTTCGAAGAACCGATACCTACACATAACACTTTGGAGTGTTAGAATGGAGACCTCGCATTGGAAACCGTAGGGTTGGCAAACCTGTGTCCAGTGCGTCTGCCGTATACCGTCTACCGTCTTCCGTCTACCGTCTACCGGCTGATTTCGCTGACGATAGACAACTGCAGATTTGAATGAACACCAGTTATTATCATTAATTCATCTATAAACTATACCTATAGGTATAGTTTTTTTATATAGTTTATTGGTATACCAATAAATAAAATTAAGTATCTATTAGTAATGTCAAAATACCAGCTTTTTCTAAATGCATATGAAAGTATATTTTCATTACTCATACACGGAAAGTAGGTCTGAAGTTGCCTGAGAAGCGGGTTGAAAGTAATACTTTTCAGCCCTAGGGAGAATCGTTTTCAACTGACAGCTGTCAAATAATTAAAAAAAACTAGTTGTCACATTTTTATTGGAGTTCAAATGAAACACGACATACCCGAGTGCATCCATAGACAAGAAGAAAGATAGACTTTATTCATAAAGTAAAGACAACTGATTCATAGACATTCATAGACAATCATAGACAATACTTGACTATTAAAAAGCTAAATGCATAGCCCGCCGGCTAGGCCAAAGAAAAAAAAAAGGCGGGAAAGTGGCAAGCGGCAATCCGATCTTCATTTGTTTTTCGAGTTGTAGAGTTTTGTTTAGGCTTCTGTTTAACAGTGATTTTTATTGACACAATGAGTTCATCTGATTCAGATATGGATTTAACGCCTGATTTTGTGAGAGAAGAGGCTCAAGCAGTAGTGGAAAACCTTTTACCACCTAAATCAAAACAAAGATACCTAAAATCATACGACGATTTTATGAAATGGCGCGCTGAGAAAAAAGTGAAATCGTTATCAGAAAACGTTTTGCTAATATATTTCAACGAATTATCAAAGACTTATAAACCTTCAACATTATGGAGCGTGTATTCTATGTTAAAGACAACATTAAGTACTAAACACAACGTCCATTTAAAGGATTTTGAGAGACTCACATCATTTCTCAAAAGACAGTCTGATGGGTTTAAATCGAAAAAATCCAAAGTTTTCACTTCTCAAGAGGTAGAAACCTTCTTAAACAAAGCGCCTGATGAAATATACCTAGTAATGAAGGTAAGTTAATCTTTTTATTGTTTACGCACATAAGTAATTTGTATCAAATTGTAACTTTCTATACATATTTTATTTATCTCGTCTCAACCCCTTTTTATGTCCCACTGCTGGGCACGGGTCGACTCCTCAAACAATGAGAGGGATTTGGCCATAGCCCACCACGCTGGCCAAGTGCGGGTTGGTGGGCTTCGCACACCCTTAAGAACACTTATGTGAACTCTCAGGCATGCAGGTTTCCTCACGATGTTTTCCTTCACCGCTAAGCAAGTAATATTTGAGTTTTCGAAAACGCACATGACTTCGAAAAGTCAGAGGTGCGTGCCCGGGATTCGAACCCGTGACCTCCTGATGAGAGGCAGAGGACTGAACCACTAGGCTATCACTGCTCTCATATATTTATACATCTATTAGAGAAATATTTTTTTTTGCAGGTAGTGTTAATATTGGCAATAAGTGGCGCTTGCAGAAGTATCGAGCTAGTAAATATGAAGGTTGATGACATTGAAAAACAAGGTGATATAATATTGGTGAATTTACGTGGCACTAAAACCAAAGTTGGCCGAACCTTCGTCATTAAAAAAGAATTTGTAAATATAATAGAAAAATACCAAAAGTTACGACCAAGTGGTATAGAAACGAACCGTTTTTTCATAAACTATCATAAAGGGAAGTGTCTTCGGCAAGTAATTGGCAAAAACAAGATGTCGAGTATTCCTAAAGAGATAGCCACATACCTTAATTTGCCAAACTCACATCTTGTAACGAAGCGTTACATATTTTAATTATATTTAATTTAAAATACGTATTTATTTATAAATATCTTAAGTATTTGTCTAGATAAATAAACATTTATATTATTTAAGTATAGTATGTAAGTATTATGATTACCCGCCATATTTTAATATCATTTAAGTAGGTACCTACCTATTTTTTTTAATGCGTAGCAAATAATGTTTCAAGCGCGAATCCGAGCGTTCCGGCGCACAGGCATCCATTTTGATGGAGTCAAACAAGCTGTCAGTCGCGCCCGATCTCGCACTAGTGACGGGCGCGTCTCATTTTTTTTCGCAGAGCAATCGCTTTAGTTTGTTCTTCGATGAGTCTCTTCAAAATTATTTAAGCCGTGCAATGGATGCGGATTATCCCGTTCTAGGGTAAGTTTTGAATGGCATTTTAAACTGTTTTTATCGTAGATTGTAGCTTAGCACAACGTTTAGTCTTTCTTCATTTCACATTCCACAGCATACCTATGTTTCAACGTCATATAACTGTACCTAACTTAACATTTCTTTGTGTTTATAGCTAATTGCGTAACGTTTTAATATTAATTGTTATATTTCAGCTTTAATATTATCGATTAATTTCATTTGATATCAATTGCTAACTAGTTATTCTAGAAATATTCACTTGATTACGCACCTTAGTTTTTTGACAACCCTCACTTTAATATTTATATTTTTCAAGTTTCTCAGTCTTTACAAATTGCATTAAATTATCTTTTAATTACATTTTGGCCTTCAGCTTTCATTCATAACCTAATTTTTGTAACTCCGTTCTGATTCCTAACCACAACGGCAATACTATCATGCTTATTAGTACGTCCCTGCGTTTTACTTTAGTGCCAAGGTTGGATTCAGGACGGAATGATATAACCAGACATTAACATTAGTCGGTATATCAATTCCAGGTTCTCCGCTCCGATTAAGGATTCTCCGTTTGGAGTAACGTTCTCCATTCTCCGCTTCAACCTTCACCGCTCCGCTTAGAGCTACTTCCTGCACCGCTCGCTACTACCAATCCCGGCTAGTCACCAGATCGCGACGGTCGACGTTCCTGTGCGCGCTAGCACGGGCGTCACCTCGTCTGCGGGTCTGCGGGACAGCCGTCACTCCCCAGCGACTCAGCGGCCCCCCAACACCTAGGCCACCTAACCAGGGGAGTACCTATATACACCACCACCTAGGTCAAGGCAGGATCTTGGTAACTCCACGGCCCTATAAATTTGTGTACCTACCTACTGGAGCTAGCCGCGGTAATAAAGATCTGTACCGTTACCTTTGGTCGAAATAAATACTTTTGTTACCGTGGGCTATTTTTCTTATTTAACCCCAATCACACTTTTTTTTATCACCCCCCGGTACAATCTATATTCGGGTCACTGTTTTCGCAGAACATCGGCAACTTTGCTAGCCGATTCTGGTGCCGATTTAACTGTCATTAAAAGACATGGAGGTTGGAAGTCGAGTAAAGTAGCTGAAGGCTACATAGAAGAGTCAGTGGAAAATAAAACTAAGATATCACACATAGTAACAAAAATGATAAATCTGCACTCCACTGATACCCCACAGCCGAGCACTTCAAAAGATTATCAGGTGGAATCCAACAATATAACTGTAACAGCTGAAGAAAAGACACCAATACCAATGTCGCCAACATTCACCCAAGAATCCCTGGATACTGTAGAAACTCAATTTTCCCAGAAAATATCAAATATCAATATACCCGGCAAAAACCTTTCACTAACTATTACTAATTGTTCTAATTTTAACATAAACTTTAAATAAATATCTCACCAAAGTTGTTGATTTATGTAAAATAAAGTTCACTCAATTTTCTTTAGCTAATTTCTATTTTTATTTTGACTTTCCTTATATTCGTAATGAAAAGCACAGTGTTTACCTCGGGATAAAGACTTATTTAGTCCCTCGAACTATAGGCCCCCTCGCTACGCTCGGGCGCCAAACCCCGTCTCGGGACTAAATAAGTTACTTTCATCCCTAAGGTAACAATGTACTAAGTATTAGAACTTAAACAAGCCATGACAGGACTTTCGCTTGCAGAAAGCTGATGTTATTAAAGGAGTAACATAGAATACTTTTTTAACAGACTTTAAAAAAAAGAGTTGTATTTTTCTACTTTTGTATATCGATATCTCCGTGATTTCTAAATCGATTTGCTTGAATCTTTTTTTAATCGATACAGAAACTTTGCGAGATGGTCCCATAAAACTTCGGGTTCTAACTCCTCAATCCTGATACTGCAAGGTTACGCCTACCTAAACTGTGGTAATTTATTAACTGTAGATTATGAATAGTTATTGTATGTACCAAGCAAAGACTAGATAGTTAAAATCAAGGACCCAACTCCTCAGTCCTGATGCTGCAGGGGTTCTGCCCTCGCGGATGAAGTTGCGGGCATCGGCAGCTCAAGCGAAACGACAAAGTAAAAATTCATTACCTCTTTCATTAATTTCAGCTCTTGAAATGATGGGACTGAAGAAGCGGGTCCTCGGAGGCAACCTCATTTCTTGCACGTTCGCTGTCGGTCAAGCAGTAGTCGCGCTGGTGGCGTGGGCCGCACCGGAGTGGAGGACGCTCACGAGAATCATTTACGTACCGTCATTTCTCTTCATACTCTACTATTTCTTAATAGAAGAGAGCGTGCGATGGTTGCTCAGCAAAGGGAGGAAGAAGGAAGCAGCCGCGATAATCTTCAAAGCTGCAGCGGTCAACAAGAGAAAACTTTCTCCGGAAACGATCAAAATATTAACAGACGAATCCAACTCGGCCCCATTGACAGCGGACCAGGCGAAAACGCGCGCCGAACCAGAAAAAAAGCAGGACGCCCTTGCTCTACAAGTGTTGAAATCCAAAGTTTTAATGTCAAGGCTGTGCATTTGCTCGTTTTGGTGGATCACTGTGACGTTTATCTACTACGGACTCTCTATCAACTCTGTGTCTCTCGCTGGGAACAGCTACGTGAACTATATCCTCACGGCGCTGGTCGAGATCCCCGGCTACTGCATCAGCGTTCTCACTCTGGACCGCTTTGGAAGGAAAACTTCTATCATGACCGCCTTCTTCATTTGTGGAATCTCTTTAGTTTGCTTGCCCTTCATTCCTGAATGTAAGTATAAACTCGTTTTTAATAAGTACTCGTAGTTTATTATAGACTTTGCATTGGTTCAGTAGTTTTTCTCCGCTTCGGCATTGCGTTAGAATTTTGTTTTAACAGAAATAGTGTACTTAAGCTTGATATTTTCGTAACTATTTATTTAAAACATATCATTTCATTCCATTCATCGTCATCAATAGCCTATAACAGTCCACTGCTGGACTAAAGGCCTCTCCCAAGGGGAGGGTTTGCCTATAATCACCACGCGGGGCAGACGGGTTGGTGATCACAGTAGATGGTAGTAGTAGCACAGAGGACGCTGCTGCCCGTTTTCCGTTATATTCCCTTAGTCGCCTCGTACGAGACCCGCGGGAAGAGGAGGGGTGGTGACAACTGTATTCTGATCTGCCGTCACCACACGGCAAATCTGTTCATTCAATTCGATCAAAATCAATTCATTCCATTATAGTTTTCTTATTATTTGATTCAAGTACATCTACATATTCGAATTATGAAGAAAGAAGAAGGTAAAATAATTTTAAACCAAGTAGAATTATCTCATTCATCTCTTCCATTATCGTGTAGAGTAGAGAGTAGCGTTGAACGAACTCCGCAGATCTGCTGTGGCTGCAGACGTGTTTGAATCTGCTGGGCAAGCTGTGCATCAGCATGGCGTTCAGCAGCATCTACATCTACACCTCGGAGCTGTACCCCACCACACTGAGACACAGCCTGGTGGCCGCGTGCTCCATGGCCGGCAGGATCGGGCAGGTCATCGCACCACAGACACCTCTTTTGGCAAGTCCATAGACATTTTCCATAGACCCTTTCTTGGTGGTGTCACAGACGAAAGTGTTACTTTGTATCTAGTTTTGTCTGTGTCACAATTGATGAATGAATAGATTTTCTTTCTTTTCTTTATTTTATACTAGCTGATGCCCGCGACTTTGTCCGCGTAGATTTAGTTATTAAAATCCCTCGGGAAAGCTTTGATTTTAAGGGCGAAAAAGTAAACCTATGTATGTAATGGAATTAAGCCTATGTCACTCTCCAGGTCCTCAACTATACCCATGCAAAAATCACGTCGATCCATAGCTTTGTTGCGGCGTGATTGAAAGACAAACCAACAAATATACTTTCGCATTTATAATATTAGTATGATTTTTAAGAGAACTTTTAAATTTAAACAAATGAATGCCTCGATCAGATCAAACTTACCTTATTGGCTGACCAGCGCGTTTTGTTGCCTATAGGGAGGGAGGGACAAAATTTGTCAAATGTGGGGGCTTTTGTCGAATATTCCACGGCACTTTCGTCTAGGTTTTTGACCCGAGCGGATAAAAAATAACTAAAAAAAACAGTGTGCTTAAGACCGCACGGCTGATGTGAAAACTTCATTGGCACTCACTCTCACATAGTTAGAGTGAGTAAGACAGAAGAGCAACTGATTGTATTTCTCGCTCGGGTACACTCGGCGGTCCCGAGTTCACCCGATCGAGCCTTTCACCTCAGAGCGTGACGGATCAGCCTAACTTACTACCCACGTAAAAATGTGTGTACGGTGTGCCAAAAGAAGTTTTCACTTTGTGCATGAGCTTGGGCACTTGGGCTTACCGCAGTCTAACTTACTACCCACGTAAAAATGTGTGTGAGGTGCGCCACAAGAAGTTTTCACTTCAAAAACAATTGTGCATGAGCTTGGGCTCACCGGCGGTTGTGTCAACAGTGAGCATAGCGCCGACGATGACGGGCAAGCTGTTCATCAGCATGGTGTTCGGCTCCATCTACATCTACACCCTGGAGCTGTTCCCCACACAGGCGCGCCACTCGCTCATGGGCGCCTGCTCCATGATCGGCCGCGTGGGCTCCACCCTCGCGCCGATGACGCCTCTGCTGGTCTGTTCTGCCCGATTGTCTAAAAGTTGCCGACCAAATCGTCAAAGTTCGGCGTTCGGCGTCAATGTAAAATCAACCATAATAGCATTGAATTAGAACTCAATTTAGTGTATCCTTTGAATTGAATTGTAATACTTACGCTTTTTTTGGAACTTCACCTCATTGTGTAATCGCACTAAATAATACGAGTGACTCACACAAGACTTAGTTTATTTATTTAACTCAACACATTAAATTGGTACTTAAATCGCGCACACAGTTAACTTTAAATAGGTGCTACTTGTGCACTCTCCCAAAACAGACTAACTAGATATTTTCCAAAAGTTATAATGTCGCCTCGTTACGCCCCACTATTGCTTTTGACGAGAACCAATCGGGAACCAATAGCGTGGCGACACGATACAACGAGGCATAGACAGAACTGCCAACTTAATAAATTAATAGCCGAAACCCAATCACTTAGCACCGCTTTTGGCGGGAACCAATAGCGTGGCGACACGATACAAGGAGGCATAGACAGAGCTGCCAACTTAATTTATTAATTATTTTATGTTTAATCTTAAAGAAGGATGGTCAAATTCGACCTGAAAAAAAATAAAAATGTCCATGGCTAAATACTATGCCAAAATATAGTTGATTATTTATGTAATTAATTACAACTATTAGTTTTTTTTAGTAGAGCCGGAATAAATAATAAATTGATTATATTGCAAAATGCTTTATGGTATCTCATCGTAATATGGAACGCATCTTATTTCACAAATACGTTTCGTTTCACCACAAGCAATAACATAGTTACATTTGTTTTAACTTTATTATTATTGAATACGTATTACCTTTCGTTATATATTTTACATTAATTGAGTGTAATTTGTTTATTAATAAGTTTTTGCCAGTATGGTCGTTTTCTGTCAAATAAATAAAGTTAAAATGAAATCAAACCTAAATGAAACCATGGAACTAGGAGATACGACTACATGAAACTAACTTCAAGCAAGTAAAATCTTGTCAATTCTGTGGAAACGGGGTCCATACCCCACATCCCTGTCACACTCACAGACATCGTAGTCGTAATTACTAGTTCCATGCTCACAGATCACTCAACCACAGAGTAATATTTATATAAATCAACAAACCATGATATTATCGGCATTATGCGGCTGTAAAAAAAAAATTGAATAATATGGTAGGTATGGTGTATTTAATACAACCGATCTGTGCTTCTAAAGTGTCCTAAAGAATGGAATAAATACCCATAATTTTGTCCTTTTGAAAAATTGTGCCAGTGTCGTACACATGGAACTAGGAATTACGCCTCAAAACAAAAATGAGATATAACGGCATTCTCCGGCTTGAAAAAAAAAGTTTAATTGATTATTATAGTACTTTGTATTTTAAACAACCGATCGAACTACATGTCGTTTATGGACGCGATACTTTAGGGTCAGGTCATAGCTTGTATGAAGCTGACCGACCTTCTTTACAATCAGTTTTATAATTATTATTTTTATGTTAAACAATTAACTTTATAATTGTTAAAATATATACATTATTATGCACACATAAAATCTTGCACCGCGGAGACAACATCTGTGGAAATATTATATTCTATTATTTTCTTATAAAGTTGCATGGGTTAATTCGGCATGGCATTCGGCTGCCCACAAGAGTTATGGTTATTTTGAAAAGAACAACTGCTGAGTTTCTTGCCGGTTCTTCTCAGCAGAATCCGCTTTCTGAACCGGTGGTAGAGTCATGATGACATAAGAGCCACAGGTTGGCCTACGTGAAATAAATAATTTTGAATTTTGAATTTCTTTCTCAACCGTTTAGCGTATCGTACATACCTAAACCTATGAGAATGGATACACGAAATTGAGCTCTAATTCAATGCTGTTATGGTTTATTTTACTTTGACGCCGAACTTTGACGATTTGATCGGCAATTCTTACACAATCGCACTATGGTTCGCTTGGTAGTCTGGTAGTTCTTGCGTGAATTTGTTAACTTGTCCTGGTAGTTGTTCACGAGCGTGGGTGAGCTTTTATTGTGGTTTTTTTTTATTCGATGAGAAGATAGTCCTTGACTGCGATCTCACCTGATGGTAAGTGACGATGCACAGTCTAAGATGGTAGCGGGCTAACTTGTAAGGGGTATGGCAGTGAACATTCAACCCATAACCCTAATCGGTTTCTACACGCCATCGTGCCGGAGCACTAAATCGCTTGGCGGGCGTAGGGTGGTAACTAGCCACGGCCAAAGACTCCCACCAGACCAGACCAGATACAATTCGGAAATTATAAATTCCCAAATTGACCCCGCCGGGAATCGAACCCGAGACCTCCCAGTTATAAGACCACAGCATTCACCACTGCGCCAGAGAGGTCGTCATTCTTATGGGAGGTTATACATTGCTGTCGGAGCGGTCAAGCGCGAGCATTGGCTCACTCACACTTTTATACAGATTCGATACGCACACACTCGTGAGCCACGCACGCTCGAGAATTGCAAGAACTATATCGCTTGTAGATATTTTTTGGTTAGTAGCTCGTAGGTAGAAAAATGAACTTGTATAGAAAGAAAACTGCTTAGTTGTCAGATTTAGTCTGTACAGGATGTCAAAAAGTGTGGGCCTCGTATGTGGCTTGGTCCTAATAAATAAATAATTGACGCTGTCAGTAACGCATACTATATCAATATAAATAGTATGTCACATACGGTTCGTGTAGAAGATATTTCTGCACTTGCTTGGGTAGAAATTTTGCTTAGAGTATAATATTGTAGTTGTTCGTAAAAGTTTTTGCACTTCCTAGATGCCTGTACAGTGTACAAGTAGAATAGGTCTAAATTAATGTTGTATTGAAATTTTTTCTTTTGTACTGTGGATTTTCAACTCTTTGGAAAAAGACGTCGTACTTTTTCCAAGATTGAGCTTTACCTAATACTGCATGTTGAATTGCTAATATACCTACTGACAAAGTATTGTTAAAATTACTCCTAGTTACGTCAGAGGACAGCTGATTTTCGTTTTAGTCTCAATCATCTAGGATAGACAAGTTAGTTAGTAGGTAGTTAGTTTAGTTTTGCTGTTCGTTATGTATTGCGGATATCTAAGGATTTGAATCATAGTAAAGTGTCTGCGTTTTCACGCATTCTTAAACAATCATATTATTATTTTTGGACTACCTTTTGCCAGCGACTTCGTCTGCGTAGAGTTTGGTTTAAAAATCCCACAAGAATCCTCTGTTTTCTCGGAATAAAAGGTACCCTATGTCATTATTCAAGTCCTGAACTATACCCATGCAAAAAATATGTCAATCCGTTTTTCCTCTACTGTAATTGAAGAACAAACCAATAAATAAGTGTAAATTAAAAATTTTATTTTTAAAAAACAAGCTTTTAGTAGCTGGCTACATCGTCAGACCCTGACTATTATCTAAAACCAGACTACTCGTACTTGTCAAGACGAATCAAACGAGCCCAAACTCGATGGGGTTACGTCGTTTTATTACAGAGTTGCCAAAACCACCATCCGGCTTCATCATGAGACCCTGAATATCATCTAGGACCAGACCACTTGTCAACACTAAACTAGCGGCACGCTATGATGGCCGGTTTGACACATTACAATAGTGATGTGGAATGTCAATTTATTCTCGAACAAAAAACAATTAAGTTTTGTTTTTGTACCTGATAAAATAGGTTTAATAAAACAAAAATGTATATGTTTATTTAATTTATTTGAACGAACTGAATATTTGAATGAAAATGAATATACATACTTTATATGCACACAAGAAACATATGAATACAAAAGATACCAAAAAAGGTGCCACAAAAGGCCATAATTAATCAGATTCGTCCATACTACTATTTTCACTGTCGTCACTGCTATCATCACCTACATTAATAATTATATGTTCGTTTTCTATAATATTATCTATTTTCACATCTCTTTCATAATCTTCCCTTATTAATTTAACAGTTCTATTCACAACCTTTTCCCAGTCTCCTTTAGTCACATGTTCACAAGCTTCTTCTAATAATTTTAGCATTTTTTTTGTGGTAAATGGGGGTTCTGTATTGTGTCTTGCAGCATATCCCTTAATTTGAGCCCACACCAACTCAATCGCATTATACTCACAATGGTAAGGCGGTAACCGTATAACTCTGTGCCCATGTTCTAATGCTATTTCGTCAATGACGTATCGGATCTTGGTTGGTTTGTTTTCTTTTAAAAGACGTACTAATTCCGCTTTTAACATATTCATGTTTGCATCTACGCCATTTTTACGAAGCCATGCGACGATATCAGCTTTCTTTTGGGATTGGGCAGGTGGCTTGTCAATTTGCATCGAGTGGTATGGGGCGTTGTCCATAATTGTAATAGATGGTTCAGGGAGGCTACACAACATTGAGGTAAACCATTCAGTAAACTTTTCTCCATTCATGTCTTCATGATAGTCTCCAGTGGTTTTTGACGCAAAAGCCATGAGAGAACCTTCGACAAACCCGTTGATGGTTCCGGCGTGACAAATTATAAGTCGCGATCCTTTTCCTACAGGAACTTTGGAAGTAGATGCTGCTGTGTCATCGTTCCAAGAACGGCCTACAGTATGGTTAGCATTAAGCCATGTTTCATCCAAGAACACAACATTTTGCCAATTTTTGATTTCTTTCACTTGCCGTAAAAAAGTATACCTTGCCATCGCTATATCAAATCTTTCCATCAATATTTTGCGTTTGTTACATTTTTTGTATCGAAATCCAATGGTCTTCAAAATCTTCGTTAAAGAACTTTCCCCACCGAAGAATAATCCAGCTTCCTTCAGTGAATGCACCAACTTTTTTCTTGTTGGATACTCCTTCTGTAAATAGTAGCCGTAAACATGTCTTCGGATAGCATCGGCATCAAAGCTATCGATGCCTACGACTGGTTTTGCTCGTTTTCTCTTTTTTGGTGTGTGAAGTTTATTTTCTTCTGTGCCAGTCTCGCCATATTTTTTTTTAGTTATCCGTCTAACAGTTCGTTGTCCAATATTAAGCGCATCAGCTACGCGTTCAACCACTGACGTTATAGGTAAAATTGGCCCTCCATTTTGAGCTTCACGATCGAAATAGTTACGAAGGCGTATTACGAACTCACGTGTCTGACTATTTAGAACAGTTCTCTGCGTACGTTCGGTCATATCGACGAAATCCACAACAAAGGGCTTGAACAGAGTCCAAATTAACGAGCAAGGGTCAACAGTAATGCAGTATCAATATTTGAAATCCAAAGCCAGGTCAAAACTATATCACAATCGCATTGCACTGACAGTTTATACTTTTCGAAGCAACGTCAATTCGAAACTGCTTTGTTTTGCATTGAGCATTGACGCGAGTTTGCCGGAGGTAGTAGTTGTGCTAGCCAGCGATCCTATGTGACGATCGTATTAGATTCCATTTTTAAAAATTTTCAATTTAGAAAACCAAATGCCGAGTTGTGGTATATATCATATAAAAATAAAAATTTTACCTTTTGTATGAAACAGCTGATATTTTTTTGCGATTTCAGAGGTTTGTCCACATAGTGAAAATTGTTCATATTCACAAGTACATTCACCCCTTAAATGGTGCAAACTGATTTTTCTACACTTGTATACATTTTAGAAATCAATTTAATAAATAAATTTTGAGTCCTTAACCTAAAACTACATTCGATAAAATTTATGAATCTCTGCACATCACTATCGTCAATAAAGTAATACAATTATTTCCTTCAAAGTCGTTATCAATTAATACGGAACTTCATGAGCGGACAAACGTCAAACCGGCCATCATAGCGTGCCGCTAGTGTAATCAAACGAGTCTAAACTCGATGGTGTTACGTCATTTTATTATAGAGTTACCAAAACCACCTTCCGGTTTTATCATCAGACCCTGGTGACCATCTAAAAAACAAAGTACTCGTCAAGACGAATCAAACGAGCCGAAACACGATTGGGGTTGCGTCGTTTCATTACAGAGTTCCTATGACCTCCTTCCAGCTCCATCATCAGACCCTGGTTACCATTGAAAGACAAACTTCTCGTCAAGACGATTCAAAAGAGCCCAAACTCGATGAGGTTGTGTCGTTGCATTGCGAAGTTCCTATGGCCACCTTCCAGTTCCATCATCAGATCAGCACCATGTTATCATAATATTGCACTGTCAAACGATTTACACATGTATATAATGTGTTTGTGTGTTGAAAACTAATTTGCGTTGTTCTGTAAAGAAGGAACTTTTATTACACACTTTGTCAACAATCTTATGGGTACATAACAGATTTTACTAAATCATTACAAGCTTACCTGTACAGAAAAACAACAAATAAAGCTATTATTTCACACACACATTATTTTAAAAACCAAATAGGCATCAATTTTCACCAGTCTAAGGCCACGTTTTCGCATAGGCGTGGCGTTGCGCTTCGCGCGGCGCGTCGAGTCGCGTGAGCGGTCGCGCGATATGGCCAAGGTATGAGGGCGAGCGAGAGCGAGCGAGCGACGCGCCGCGCGACGCGCAACGCCACGCCTATGCGAAAACGTGGCCTAACAATGCTCGTTAAAAATATGAACTTGACAAGCAACCTTCAATTACCAATGACATTGATTGATTGCAAAATTTCAGCTCAATCGGTAACCCGGAAGTGGATCAAATTGAATTTGCAAGATTTGATGACAAACATCGGGACAGGTGAAACTAAATAAAAACCTGTAAAATATTATTTTAAGACGCTTCACCGTGCTTCAGGTCTGTGCTTCATTTGCCTTGACCGTGAGCGCAGTTTAACGTGTCTGTTCTCCAGATGGCGTACATGGAGTCGCTGCCCTACCTGCTGTTCGGGCTGATGGCGGGCACGTCGGGGCTGCTGATGCTGCTCACGCCGGAGACGCTGCACACGCGGCTGCCCGACACCGTGCAGCAGGCCGAGGGCATCGCCACCGCGCCGCGCGTCGCGCCCGCCGCCGCTGCCGCCCCCGCCCCGCCCGCGGCGACCGCCGCCGCCGACGGCGCGGACTAGACTGACGAGTAGCTACAGCTTGGCAAACAGTATGACACCCCAACCACCGGATATGACACCACAACAACCGTGTATGACACAATACAACAACCGTATATGACACCACAACAACAGGGTATGACACTACAACAACCGTATATGACACGACAACAACCGGGTATGATACACTACAACAACCATATATTATGACACCACAACATATGAAAACACAATACCCGGATATGACACCACAACAACTGGATGACATCACATCAACCACGTATGACACAATACGACAACCGGATATGACACTACAACAACCGGGAATGCCCCAACACAACAACCGGATATGGCACCACAACAAACGGGTATGACACAATACAAAAACCGGATATGACACATCCCAGCCACCGGATATGATATCCTACGCATTGGATACAACACTGCACCAACCTAATTTGTAACCAAACTCCAAAGGAGAGATCTATCCGATCAAGACCGAAAATCACTCTTGCAGAAAAACTCTCTTGTAGATACCGAGTACAACTACAGATACGTTGGTAGTTTTGTTAATATTTAATTGATTTTCGAGTATTTTAGATAATTTAATGCAAATAAATGAATGAGTGAGTACTTACGATTTACAAACCAATGAGCGACCTCACTAACGCTCATCACCCTCAAAAGAACTAAAAGTAAGACGGACAGACAAGTATAATAAGATCTTGACTAAACTGTATACGTAACTATAAAATCTGGGAATGAAATGCAAAACAATTTTGGATACAATAGTACAACTAGTCGTGAATTTTAACTTAAAACCATTTCTGATAAGATTTTAGGTAATTTGTAAAATAAGTTATATTTTACTTTTATTATGAAATAATAATAATTTATGTAAATTATTCTTAGTTTAATTGTACTTTCATAATAATTAATACATTTTAACATTAAGGAATGATAACACGAAAAAATTTTTCACAATAAATTAATTATTTTAAGCAAAAATTTCCTGCATTTTTACTCATAAAACTCCCTCGACTTTGCCTGCTTATAAAAAAGGACGTCCATAAATCGGGCAACTTTTACAATTTCTGTTTAAAATCATAAAAACCGATTTCGGACAATTAGGGTGCCTGTCCATGGAAGCGCAGCGGAGCGGACACGTGCTTCGCAGGCTAATCAAGTCATTGATAGATGATGCGATAGTTTTATCACGTCATCTCTCAGTAATATCAACCGCTCCGCTCCGCTTCAACGCGCAGCCGAGCAGCGCTGTGGCCCGGCAACAGTTAGGCGACGTTTTCGCATAGGCGATTCGCCGCGCGGCGCGCGGTTCGGCGTGTCGCACGAGCCGTCTCGCGATATGGCCAAGATATGAGGGCGAGAGAGAGCGAGCGAGCGACGTACGAGAGGTGATTCGCCTATCCGAAAACATCGCCTTACGAGATGGCCGCGGCCTCGGCGACGGTGTCCGGCAGCCGCCGCCGCAGCGTCTCGGGCGTGGCCAGCGTCAGCGCTGCTGCCGACAGCGACGCGCAGCCGAGCAGCGCTGTGGCCCGGCAACAGCTACGAGATGGCCGCGGCCTCGGCGACGGTGTCCGGCAGCCGCCGCCGCAGCGTCTCGGGCGTGGCCAGCGTCAGCGCTGCCGCCGACAGCGACGCGCAGACGAACAGCGCTGTGGCCCGGCAACAGCTACGAGATGGCCGCGGCCTCGGCGACGGTGTCCGGCAGCCGCCGCCGCAGCGTCTCGGGCGTGGCCAGCGTCAGCGCTGCTGCCGACAGCGACGCGCAGCCGAACAGCGCTGTGGCCCGGCAACAGCTACGAGATGGCCGCGGCCTCGGCGACGGTGTCCGGCAGCCGCCGCCGCAGCGTCTCGGGCGTGGCCAGCGTCAGCGCTGCTGCCGACAGCGACGCGCAGCCGAACAGCGCTGTGGCCCGGCAACAGCTACGAGATTTCCGCGGCCTCGGCGACGGTGTCCGGCAGCCGCCGCCGCAGCGTCTCGGGCGTGGCCAGCGTCAGCGCTGCTGCCGACAGCGACGCGCAGCCGAACAGCGCTGTGGCCCGGCAACAGCTACGAGATTTCCGCGGCCTCGGCGACGGTGTCCGGCAGCCGCCGCCGCAGCGTCTCGGGCGTGGCCAGCGTCAGCGCTGCCGCCGACAGCGACGCGCAGCCGAACAGCGCTGTGGCCCGGCAACAGCTACGAGATGGCCGCGGCCTCGGCGACGGTGTCCGGCAGCCGCCGCCGCAACGTCTCGGGCGTGGCCAGCGTCGGCGCCGCCGCCGACAGCGACGCGCAGCCGAACAGCGCTGTGGCCCGGCAACAGCTACGAGATTTCCGCGGCCTCGGCGACGGTGTCCGGCAGCCGCCGCCGCAGCGTCTCGGGCGTGGCCAGCCTCAGCGCTGCCGCCGACAGCGACGCGCAGCCGAACAGCGCTGTGGCCCGGCAACAGCTACGAGATGGCCGCGGCCTCGGCGACGGTGTCCGGCAGCCGCCGCCGCAACGTCTCGGGCGTGGCCAGCGTCAGCGCCGCCGCCGACAGCGACGCGCAGCCGAACAGCGCTGTGGGCAGCGACCGCCACCATACACTCTGAAAGTCATTCTTACATTAATTCTAGCTGTAGTTAGCGATTTGGTTCGCGTAGAGTTAGGATTGTGGAACCCCACGGAAACCTCCTACATTATTGAAAATTCTAGTTATTGTCAGCGATTTCGTTGCGTAGAGTTAGGGCCCATCTCTGGACACGCGGCGCGGCGCGTGGTGCGTCGCGTCGCGCGGTTAACTCAAACATATTACGGCCAAGTATGAGAGCGTATGCAGAAGTGTTCTGGCGTAGTACGCGGGGACGGCCGCCGCGTCGCGTCGCGTCTCCAGAAACGAGCCCTTATAATTTTAGAACCCCACGCACACGCACACACGCACACGCACACGCACACGCACGCACACATCTTTGTCAATAAAATGTCATCTTTGCTGCTGTCGCCTAAGATACAGGTTTTTTTTTTTACCTAGTTTAGGGACAGCAGATTCTTGAATGTATGAATGTACTATCTTTACGCTGGGTTATGACGTACTTTAAGTTGGTGAAATCGACCCCTAATGTTTTTGGAGATATAATGTTTATTTTTACTCATATATTACTCGTGTTTAATTTTGGTTATGTTATGTTTTTTATGTTTATTTTTGCATGCCTATCCGGCAGATTGTAAGGACTTTTATTATAATGTTAACACCATTGTACTACTCAATCTGTGCAAATAAATAAATAAATAAATAAATAAATAAATTAATTGTCCTATTAGGGAAAATATTTATTTTAATTTATGTAAGAATCAACATGGACTTAGCATTGATATATTTCCATTTACAAAATTAAACTAGATGTTAAGTAAGTTCGAACGGCTAAAATTGACAACTAGGAGTACCAGTACCTACTTTAACATATAATAGCGACTGAAATAGATAAGAAAATCTACAAACTTACCAACAGTGGAGTGAGTGGTGCTAGAACTGTGCCCACTCGCGCAAGCATAGAGCAAGTGCCCACTAACGATCCTCTCGCAGAAGTGGGGACCAGCTCTGACGTGTACACGTATACACCGTTGAAGCATGCTGATATGGACATTTTTCCAATCAAGAATATGACTATCGAAACAGTTTTGTAATCTGTAACACAAAAAGAACCATACTAAATACCCACTGCTGTTATATAGAGCACAGACTTTCCACGCTGCTTCAGTGTAGGGTTGCTAAGTCTGCATAATCCAGAATTTTTCCTATAATATTATCATGTAGCTTATATAATATTATGTCAACGATAATGTTTCTCTAATAAAAATATTATGAGCGATGATTTTAAAATTTTTTTAATCCAAAAATTTAATGCGCAACTTTCTAAAAAATCTGCGTCGATAAAAATTACGATCACCCGTTCGCAGATTGTTTATTCTATAGACCTAAAGAGTTAATTGACCGAGCGAAGCGAGGTCTCTGAGTTTACTAGAGCGATTTGCACTTGTCCGTCCGTCCGTCTGTCCGTCCGTCCGTCTGTCAGAGCCTTATAACTTTTGAATTACTGAACGTAATTACTTCAAATTTAAATATAATATGTAAACCGATGGCCTCCAGCCGAAAATGGCTTAAAAAGTTATAAAAATCTTTATTTCAGGGGGGCTCTCATAGAAGCGAATGCGAAGTAAAATTTTTTTTATAACTTTTCATAAAGTTGGAGTGTATCATTTAAAAGATAATTTGGAACAAAGTACAAAAGTATTTTTTTTATAATTTTTTTCCTAAAATAGGGTATTTGACTATAATAAAAATATCGTTTCAACTGGTGTCATCCTAAAAGATTATTATCTAAAAACATTATTCCATACGACAAAACTAAAAAATAAAGCTTTATTTAATTAGAAAACATTAAATAAAATTGCTATAATTCTGGCCATGGTCACGTGATCGAAAACGTTCCGTGATCTCGAATGACGTCACAGTCCACACCACCTATGGAATTCTCATTTTGTCAATACATTTCGACGTGTTTGTGCGGCGTAATAGGCTAATTTCGTCTGTTTTTCATCGTTACTATTTTATTAAATACCAAATAGTATGCGACACGCGGCCTAAACACATATTATAAAATTGTCATTGTTTGAAATGTGAACTGTTACGTCATGAGAGCAAATGGAACGTTTCGGCGGCAATTTATTTTTTTGAATTTATTTCTCGATTTTTATGAAAAATAATGAAAATTATGCCGAAATATATGTTTTGTTAGCTTCAGCATAGCATTATTAACAATTTAAGATGATTTTCTAAGAGTAGTCAAATAGCCTATTGACGAAATAGGGGGCTTTCAAATTGGAGATTATATTTAACCTCAGAACGAATTAACCATTGAACCCTGGACTTCAAAATTTTTTAATTATTAGCGTTATGTCATGTACTTGAACAACAAATACAAAAATTACATAAATTCAATAAGGAAACTAAATTATTTAATTTTTAATGAGCTGCAGTATTTTTAACAGAACTTCACAATGATGTCAATAGATGGCGCTCTCATCTCATATTGCAAACGCAGCTATAATATGTAAATTATTATTATTTTGTATGACAAATACTAATACATATAATAACATATTCAATTAAAATTATTATTTAGTTATATATCAAACATCAATAAAAATTTACGTTGTAGTCTGTTTTTACATGTTTTCTGATCGTGTCGATAGATGACGCTGTGTACAAATAATTTAATTTGAATGTTCCAAAAAACTATACCTAAGTTTGATGATTTCACTACAGTTCCCTAACCTTTACGGGCTACCTATGTTAAGTTAGTTGACGCTTTCTGTCAACTTTGTTATTACGAACCTCTACGGAACAACTAAAGGTGAAAATGACATTGGGATGTTAGGATTGTATTTAGGGGCTACCTACGTAAAGAGACTTCTACAGAGGGGATGATTTAGGTATGGTTGGTGAAAACGGTCATCATAATAATGTCAATTTTGATCGTCATAATATCTATTGAATGAATAAGTAATTATGGGAAACCGTTACTGCGAGGTCTCAGTTCGGGGCGAACCACTAGTTAAAACAATAAATGTTCTTCTTCTTCTTCTTCTTAATCGACCGAGCGAAGCGAAGGTCTCTGAGTTTACTAGAGCGATTTGCACTTGTCCGTCCGTCCGTCTGTCCGTCCGTCCGTCTGTCAGAGCCTTATAACTTCTGAATTACTGAACGTAATTACTTCAATTTTAGATATGATATGTAAACCGATGACCTCCAGCCGAAAATGGCTTAAAAAGTTATAAAAATCTTTATTTCAGGGGGGCTCTCATAGAAGCGAATGCGAAGTAAAATAAAATTTTTTGCATTTCATAGGGTTGCAGTACCTCATTTTAAAGATAATTTAGAACAGAGTACAAAAGTATTTTTTTTTTATTTTTTTTCCTAAAATTGACGAAATGGGGGGTTTTCAAAGTGGAGATTGTATTCAAGGCTAGATCTCTAAAACCACTTTATTTTAAAAATTGAAACTTACACATAATTTGAGTTATATTCTGTACTTGAACAACAAATACTAAGATTAGATAAATATTATAAAGAAACGAAATTATTTAAGTTTTAATGGGCATCAATGTTTTTAACAAAACTTCACTATACTGTTAATAGATGGCGCTGTCTTTAATATTTTAAATACGCATCCCATCCACGAAAGCAGATGACGATTGACGTCATCAGATTCGGCGCGTTTTAATTACAATATAATCTAATTAAAACTACCTTATGGGAATTATGGGATACCGCGAGGTCTCAGTTCGGGGCGAACCACTAGTATATATAAATTACGTGTCACGTTGTTTGTCCGCGATGGACTCCTAAGCTACTGAACCGATTTTTATCAAACTTCGTAACTATCTGTAATTTGGTCCAACTTAAAAGATAGGATAGTTTTTTGGATTGGGATAGTTTATTTGTTTTATTTATATAGATAAGTTGGCAGTACGAAGTTCTCTGGGTCAGCTAGTTTATTATATGAATGGCAGGTAGAGCACGCGAGTGCCAGACATTGCCTGCATGGAAAAAATAAGAATTAATTTATCAAAATGTGGCATATTTTAAGGAGACTTGATAATCACGATTATGAAAATCAGAATTATCATGATTAATTATTATATTAATGATGAAAGATACATTATTAATTATTATCTAATGTACTCGTATGCTTCCGAGCTCTACATACTGATGTGATTCAATCAAAGGATTCAATAGAAATGAATATTTAAAAGTCAAGAAAAAAACAGTAGGTATAGCAAAAATAAATATTGACTTATTAGACTTCGTAAGACTAATTTTATAAATTAAAATTTGATTTAGTTGGGTCGAGGCTTTGAGTATTATTTAATACTCAAAGGTTCGAGGTTTTTGACAGCCCTAGCACAGGGTACGGTCTATTTGGGCTGCCAGTTGCAATCACCAGCCTTAGCCAGTTTCAATTTTGTTCACAAAAACAGTCAAATAACCAATTCTTGGATCTGACGAGCCAAGACGGGCCAAGCGAAGCGCAAGGGCACTACCTTACCTTACCTTTTCTCAAAGCTCTTCATCGTTTTTTTGGGTTTGGATTATACCAGATAAACAAAACCAGGCCGATTCGTTACTACAAGAACTATTGTATAACAGAAAAGTAATGAATACTAATATAATATATTAATTACGCCCATGTGAATGTAGCGAATTGGCCAAGCCACATATTTTGCCTAAGGTGTAGAGTTTGTGAAGTAGGGCGTGTAGAGTTAGAAGTAGGGTTGCCACCTTTTTTTTTGCAGATAAAGTACATTTACAGATGGTTATTATAGGTAAGAAAAAAAAAAGTACATAATATCAAAATAAAGTACAATTTATTTTTCTTTATTATTATGTTTAAAAACATATTTTTTATTGCTTTTTGCAATTTGTATCAAATTAGCATCTTTACTAAACAATTGCACAGCATCTTTACATTCTATATTTAAATTAAAATAAATAAGTAATTCATTTTTTATCAAATTCAGAGACGCTTTGTTTCTTTCGTCTCGCCATTTACTATTCATCACAGAAAAAACTCTTTCTGTGAATGCTGACGTGGCGGGAATAGACAATAAAAATAAAATTACTTTATACAAGTTTAAAAAATTATCATTACTCTTATTAAATACCTGCTGCCATTTTTGTGCAGTTGATAGTTCTGTAAAATCCTTCAAAGTACATAATTGATCATAAATTCTAGTCTAGTCGTCTAGACAATACAGCATTGTAAAGTCGACATCTCCTGAGGATGCTCCGGTGTCGGGGCGAAACGTGCGTTGAGAGTAGTGTAAAAGTCTTGTGTGGTGGTGCATGTGAGTGGTGGTGGCATTGCTTGCTTGGGAACTTGGCTTTTTTGCTTGGCTGGGTAGGTGAGTGGTGCTTAGCTTTTAATTGCATAACATTTTACATGAAAATAATTTTGGTGGTATATGTTAGTACCTTGAGGTATAAATCCACTAGAAACACAACAAATGCCACAGAACACGAATCCCCCGAGCAACGTCTTCTTCCTGCCGAGCCGGTCCAGGGTCACCACCGCGATGACGTCGCCAGGTATCGTCGCCAGGGACGAGAGAGCGACGTTGGTGTGCTTGTTCCCCGGGAGGCCCACCGCGTTGATCATCAGCCCGTAGTAGACGAAGGCTGCGGTGAACCACCACCACGAACAGACGATCACTCTGTGAATGAAAGCAGCCATCATCATCATGAGCAACCCATAAACGTCACACAACTGAGCGCAGGTCTCCTCTTAGAGAAGGGTTATAGTCCACCACGCTGACCCACTGCGAATTGGTAGACTTCACACACCTTTGAGAATATTATGGAGAACTCTAAGGTGTGCAGGTTTCCTCACGGTGTTTTCTTTCACCTTTAAAGCGCACCGGGCACCGGCATACGCCAAGAGCAAGTACCGGGCGCCCTCCCAATGTTTCGGCCCATATAACCGCGAGGTTGGAGGGGCCATGGGAGGTGGCGGGCTTGTCTCACCGTTAAAGCATGTGATTTTTAATTGTATAGACGCACATAACTTCAAAAAGTCAGAGGTGCATGCCCGGTCTCGAATCTGCGACACCCTGAATAGGAGACCTAACCACTAAGTTATTACTGCTTGCTAATGAATAGATAAATTGAATAATCTTTCTCATCACCTCTGAGATCTTATTTTTTACAAATAGACGGTCACTGCTGGAAAAAGTCTCTTGCATGGACTTCCACAGGTCTCGATCTTGCGCCACTTGTATCTAGCGGCTCCCTCAGACTCGTTTGATGTCGACGGTCTACCTAGTGAGGGGTCTGCCAACACTGCGCTTTCCTGTATGGGGTCGTGACTTGGGATCCCAACGACCAATAGCTCTTCGAACTATGTGCCTCGCCTATTTCCACTATACATCTTCTCTTCATCTCAATGTCATGATGTTTCACATTCAGTATTTTGATGACCTCCCTGGCGCAGTGGTGAACGATGTGGTCTAATAACTTTCGGGTTTGATTGCCGGCGGGGGCAGTTTGGGAATTTATAATTTCTGAATTGTCTCTGGTCCGGTCTGGTGGGAGGTTTTAGCTGTGGCTAGTTACCACCCTACCGTCAAAGACGTAGCTCCAAGTGATTTAGCGTTCCGGTACGATGGCGTGTAGAAACAGATTAGGGGTATGAGTAGAATGTACACTGCCATACCCCTCCAAGTTCTGCCCGCTACCAACTTAGATTGCATCGTCACTTACCATCAGGTGAGATCGCAGTCAAGGGCTATCTTGTCATTGAATTTAAAAAAAGCATCAGTTATTTTGCCGGACTCTAAGAATGGTGAAAATTCTTGTTGATCCCACTTACAACCTACGCGAAAGTTTCCCGAGCGATAGAAGAGTTAGCTAAGAAGACGCAACTATATTATGCTTCTGAGAGTTCGGATCCCGGGAAGAAAATCAAAATAAATCTATTTTTGATAGGTAATTGATTTGACTCAAAGTTATTTGATATACTTATTTACTTATACCAACAGTATAAAAATAACCTTTTAAGTAACGCAGGTGAAGAAAACAGCAGTTTTATATTAAATTTTTCCGTGACAGGATTCTGAATGGCTGCTCCATTTGATTCCTTTGGAATTTCATTGACCATCTTATCCGATACAGCAAAGTGATTCCAGTTGGCTATCTTATGTAGAAGAATAAGTGCTTCTTCATTTCTTCCATTAGTAAGCAACCAGCGCATGCTCTCTTCTAGAATATAGGGGTATAGGAGGAAAAGAGGAGCGGGGCAGGCGATAATAAGTAGAAAATGTCGCCAATAGGGAATGTTCCATACAATTAAATTGAGGATTAGTTCACCAATTGCTACCGAAATGCCCACGGCGGCTGATCCAAAGGTTCTTTTGTCGCTTCCAATGAGCTCCACAACTAAAATAAAGTTTTTTTTGAATAGAAATCATGTGCATTTCTTGATAATTGGTATTATGATATTTTGCGTTTGATTTTGATAATTATTTTACATGTACCTACGCAAAAAAACAGTAGGTAAATATTTTAAGTGAAGAAAATTATGGAAGATCACCCAAATTGCGATGCCATGATTGTTATTCATTCATACCTTTTCTGTATTTTGACAAATATCCCATCATATTTTGATTTAAAATACTTCTAACCTAGGGTACTTCATGATTCCATACTTTTTTAGTTATTGAGTAACTAAATCTAATGTTAAAAAAAGCCAATTATCTGCTTGAAGACTACTGGTGGTGTAGAGTCTTGACTTGTGATAAGAGCCACAAGTCAGCCTACATGAAATTAATATTTCTGAACTTTGAATTTTTAACAGTTTGTGTAAACTTACTCAATACAAAGCATGTAGTGTAAGTGCCAGTTACCAGGACTGCTTCCAAAAATTCAATTAGTATGTAAGTTATGTAAGCACTTTGACCGGTCCCTGCTAATATCTTCAAAGCTCCAGTTCCGAGGCACAGCCCGCTTAAACTTATCGCTCTTCGACGGCCCCACCTGTAAAAGTCCAGTCTACTAAGTTCACGCTGGTCAAGCAGACTTAATACAACTTTGAGTACATTGTTTAGAACTCTCAGGCATGCAGACTTCCTCAAGATGTTTTAAGCTATTGCATAGCTTTTATCGCGGGACAAACAGTTTGAGCGCGGCGACCGAATCAAGAAATTCCGTAACGAAAATAAACCCAACACCGTCGTTCAGTAAGCGTTCAACATTTTAGAGATTCACAAGTAGCTCTGTTTGGCGCAGTGGGCGAGCGGCCACTTTCTTTACCGTATGGTGTATGATGTCGCAGGTTCGAATCTCACTCGCGAAGTAGTGACAGTGCGCTTTTCTTGTTTGTTTGTTTTTTAATTATTTTAAAATATTGCATAAATATTATAATTGCATAAGTTGTTAAAAATGCTATGCAATAGCTTTACCGCGGCAGTCCCCGAGTGCCACTTAATTTTTTTTATCTTTAGAGCAAGTGATACTGCTTGAAACGCACATACCTAAATCTGATAACTTAGAGGTGCGTGCCTGGGATGTAAACCCTGGGTTTCAAATTTCAGGCATCTTCTTCGCCATAATATCTGAATTCTGCAATTGAGATAAAAAGGCAACCGAAGACGTATCCACCGCTTTCACAGCTGTGATAAATCATCTTAGAATGACAGAGTTGATGATTTAGACAATAATAAAGACTAGTGGTTCGCCCCGAACTGAGACCTCGCGGTAACGGTATCCCATGATTATTCATTCAATCGATACATGATAACCAAAACTGACATTATTATTATGCCCGTTCTCACCAAACATACCTAAATCATCCCCTAAGTAGGAGTCTCTTAACGTAGGTAGCTCCTAAATACAATCCTAAGTCCTAACATCCGTCCCAATATCCTTTTAGGTGTCCCGTACAGGATCGTGATAAATAAGTTGACAGAAAACATCAATCACCTAACTTATAGGTAGCCCGTAAAGGTTAGGGAACGTTAGTGAAAACATTGAATTATTATGTAGGTACTAACGAGTGAAACCGGGTTACGGGCATCTGTACAAATCGTCATCTATCGACGCGAATAGAAAATATACAATATTTAACTAAAATTTAACTAAAAAATAATTTTAATTGAATAATATGGTACAAAAAAAATTACAATACAATTATTGTATTATAATAAGTAACTAAATAATAATGGTCGACGCAAAACTGTTTTTGGGATAGGTCGTTAGTCGTAACTCGTAGTTCCATGGGAATAGTTACTGACTGCGCCATCTATTAGCATTATTGTGAAGCTATGTTGATGCTATATGAATTACTGATGTACATTAAAAATTAAATAATCTCGTTTCTTTATAATATTCATAAAATTTTAGTATTTGTTGTTCAAGTACAGGATATAAGTGACCTAAAAACATAAAATCAGTTTGAAAATCCATAGCGGATTTTCCTAGAGAGCGTCTTCAAGCGAGCGTATAAAATCGCCACTTTGAAAGCCCCCCATTTCGTCAATTTTAAGGGAAAAATTAAAAAAAAAATATTTTTGTACTCAGTTCAAAATTATCTTTAAAATGATACGTAACAATTTTATGTAACGCGATATTTTTTTTTTTACTTCGCATTCGCTTCTATGAGAGCCCCCCTGAAATAAAGATTTTTATAACTTTTTAAGCCATTTTCGGCTGGAGACCATCGGTTTACATATTATATCTAAATTTGAAGTAATTACGTTCAGTAATTCAAAAGTTATAAGGCTCTGACAGACGGACGGACGGACGGACGGACAAGTGCAAATCGCTCTAGTTAACTCAGAGACCTCGCTTCGCTCGGTCAACAACAAATCAGTTAAAGTAAAGGAAGGTATAAAATAAGGAATAATTAGTTTACCTGTCTGAAATATATCCCATCAGAGGCATGGAGATCAAAACTCCCAAGTTGTGAACTGTACCAACTAAAGTACGTTTCCACTCATGACAAGCCAAATTGAACTAAAAACAAAACAAAGGTATACTTAACAGGAATTAATGAAATGGAAAATAATTTTCTAAACAATAATATCCAGACGTGACTTTAGCTTTCTCTCTTCATATGTTTCTGTCGAAATTAGTAACTCATTTCAATTTCTAGTTTCCTACAACCTGAAAATTTACAAATACCTACGCGTGGATGATAAAATTGATGATGATTAAGTTAATAAATAATTATAGCGCTTCAACAAATTGTGATGCCAAATGCACAGCGCCGTGCAGAAGCACAACTTAAATAAAACCTTTTAAAAGGCTTTTTCAGTCCAAAGCTGATCATCTGAATACCATATACGTATCGATTTTCTAAAAAATATTGCATCAGTGTAACGATTGCAATGACCTCTAATTTTTGGCTGAATTTTTGGCATTCCTGTTGCATCAATGTATTTTAATCAATATTTAAATTTTTTTTTCTACAATAATTCTTTAATAAATTTTTGAGTACTTATGTCACAGCGAAAGTAATAAATCCAGAAATGACTGAAAAATAACTTTGACAGCTGCGAATTTCTCTTCATAATAAAGAATAAAATAAAGTAAATAATTATGTAATATGGCTCATTTCTATTTAATGTAATTCTACATTAAATCTTACATCTATATAAATAAATAAAACATAATAATAAAACGAGTAAATATTAATAAGTTTCACATGAAAAATTGCAACCAAGAGGAAATCTGTCAACAGCTGTCAGCTACAAAAATTGCGATTTATTTACTGTTTACATCTATATTTCCATAATATTTTGATGCCATACGTTTGCCTGTGGTTTGTGGACTTAATTTCGTATAATATTAAATAATATGTCGTGGCTCAATCTGAACCAGAGGATAAGTAGCTTGAAAGGGCAGATAACGAACTTTACTACAGAAGTTTTATTTGAAGATCCACGCAGGATAATGAGGCAGTATCTTCTGTAAAGGAATCCTCGGTAAAGAAGCTCGAAGACAAATGCCTTAACCATGTTAAATTGTGAAGTGTGTAGTGTGAATTTTAAGCTGTTATTTTGTATTTTTTCTTATTTTTAGGTTTTTTTTGTATATAATATTAGTCATATATGTTGTTGTGGCGCCGAGCCACTGTTCTAGGTTGAGACAGCCGGGGTTTTTTTTATGTCGCAGGATAGCGTGCGTTGTGAGCAGTGTTCCCAGCCTCGGTATTTTAAAAATAGTAAAGGTTTGAAAATTCATGTAGGTAGAGTTCACAAATCATCTTTTGCATCATCGATACCTCCCATTTCATGTTCTTCCCTTCCAATTAAAGGACTTGATGGTAACCTTTGGGAATCATTAAGTACTTTCAAGAATTCCATTCCATTAATCAGACGCATTCCTCGAGGATCACGCCATTCAGTTTCATGTTCTTTAAAAAAAACTATAGATAATGTCATCTCTCAAAACACCTGTCGTAGCTGGGAGCTCCTGCTCACTTTCGCGTACCGCACGCTACACGCGGATAAGAGTCAAAACCTCTCCCTTACACAGAAAATAAAAAATAACTGCACTATAAATGACAGCAATATTTACAATACTACCATACAGTTAAATCCACTACACGTAACACATACACAATCTCATCAATATCTGAAACATAATTATGATAAAAAAAAATTATTGAAAATAAAATAAGCGACGGCGACCTTAAGGGAGCGGCTCGACTTTTATTCTCCAGTGACACAATTGCCCCTGATACAGCGGAGACTCTGGAAGCACTGCGTTCTAAACACCCATCTCCTTCTCCTGATTCCTCTTTTCCAGACCCACCGACAAATAACGATTTTCTTTTTCAGGCCACTACAAATGACGTGCTGGGAGCTCTGATGTCTTTCAGAAGTGGTTCCGCTGCAGGGCTCGATGGTTTGTCACCACAACACTTTAGAGACTTAGTTTGTGGTGCAAACGTTGACGTAGGTGGTACCCTTCTGAAATCCATCACTGATCTGGTGAACCTGATGCTATCTGGACGAGTACCCCATGAAATAACTAAAACCTTATATGGAGCAAATTTATGTGCCCTAAAAAAAAAGGATGGTGGTATTCGCCCCATAGCAGTGGGTTCAACGATTCGGCGCGTCGTTTCCAAAATTTGCTGTAAAAAAATTCTTCCTTTGATATCTTCTAATTTTGTCCCAATTCAGTTAGGCTTTGGGGTAAAGGGGGGATGTGAAGCAGCTGTTCATGCTGCTCGCACATTCCTCCTTAGCTCCCGGGAGGAGGTACTCCTTAAAATTGATGTGAAGAATGCCTTCAATTCAGTAGATCGGGGGGTCCTCCTCTCAGAAGTAAAAAATAAATTTCCACAGTTTTTCCCGTACTTGGCGCAGTGCTACCGGGAACCTTCAAAGCTCGTACACAAAAAGAATGTTCTGAGCTCCGCTGTCGGCTGTCAGCAGGGGGATCCGCTTGGACCAGTTATTTTTAGTTTGGCCATCCACCCTATAATTTCGGCTCTAAATTCCAAATTCAATGTTTGGTATTTGGATGATGGAACCTTGGGCGGCGAAGTGAATTCGGTTTTGGAGGATTTAGAAATTATTATATCAAAATTTAAAACTATTGGCTTGGAACTTAACTTTGATAAATGTGAAATTTATATTCCTAATTCTTTTTCGGCGGAATCTAAACTGCACATATTAAATAAATTCAATACTTTAGCTCCGGGTATTAAAATTTTAAATGATGAGTCACTTCGCCTCCTAGGAGCACCTGTTCTAGAGGCCTCAGTTCCTCAATTTTTTACTGACTTAATTTCTAAATTCAAAAAGACTTCCCATCACCTTTTCGATATTAATCCTCATATGGCAATGACCATCATTCGATTCTGCTTATTTGTTCCAAAATTTACTTATTTCCTAAGATGTTCACCTCTTTGGAAATTTAATAATTTATTGTAAAATTTGGATAATTTTATACAAAATATTCTATCTGACATCTTAAATTGTCCGATAGATGATCAAGAATGGGCCCAGGCTTCTCTTCCGATCAGGTATGGAGGTCTGGGAATCCGCAAAATTTCTAGTGTCTCACTGCCAGCATTTCTTTCCTCTGTTTATAGTACACACACTCTCTTTGAAAAAATTATATCCCAGTCTTTGGGATCAATTGAGGTGTCGTACTTGGCAGAGGCAAGAAATGAATGGTCAGCGATTAGCCCAAATCAATTGCCGGTTTCTCTTCCTTCCCAGAGACAGTGGGATGACATTATTTGTAAAAAAACTTTTGAAGCAATGTTAATGGAAGCAAATTCTAAAGACCGTGCTCGTCTTCTCGCTGTCTCTGCGAAAGAATCCGGCCACTGGCTCCATGCTCTCCCTTCTGCTAATCTAGGCACTCTTTTAAACCACGCCACTCTTGCAGTGGTAGTTGGCCTTAGGCTCGGCGCCAAAATAACCCAGCCTCACCGTTGCCACTGCGGTGACCACGTCGACGCTTACGGTCGTCACGGACTCTCCTGTTCGAAGAGCGCTGGTCGTTTCTCCCGCCACAATGCCCTCAACGACATCATCCGCAGGTCTCTTGCTACTGCTCACGTGCCAGCTGTATTAGAACCTATTGGTTTGGCACGTAGTGATGGCAGGAGACCTGATGGTATGACGCTTGTTCCTTGGAGGACAGGGAGGTCGCTTGTGTGGGATGCCACCTGTGTAGATACACTAGCTGCATCCCACATCCATGCGACCTCCTCTGTGGCGGGTGCAGCGGCTACTAGCGCCGAACAGGCTAAGAGGCGCAAATATGAAAAACTTGACAGTGGTTTCATATTTGTGCCTTTTGGTGTAGAGACCCTGGGGCCGTGGGGCCCGGAGGCTCGAGCGCTTTTTGTAGAGCTAACTAAAAAGGTGATCGAGTCTACCGGGGATCCAAGAGCTGGCGGCTACCTTGCCCAAAGGATTAGCTTGGCCATCCAAAGGGGTAATGCTGCCAGCATCTTGGGTACCATGCCACACTGCAGTGGCTTCGATGGGGTTTTAGATTTTATTTAATTTTTATTTTAGTTTTAATTTTAGAATAAATTTAATTTTAATGTAGTAGGTAGTTTTAATTTTAGAGTAAATGTAGGTTTAATGTAGTATACTGTATAAAGTCAAATTGTCTTCTAAAAAAAAAAAAAAAATATAAAATATCTATATTTAAATGGTTTCATTAATTTGAACATCAACATCAACAGTTCGTTCCGATCATTACATTGATGCTGTCAATTTTAGAGAATACCAAAGCAGGGTCTCCAGATTATTTGACTGCTACGACCTTTCGTAAAGATATTTATTTACCTACCCTCTACATCGTTATTTTGGGAAGATACCTCAAAAAAACTTGAGAGGTGTCAAGGGACACCCGGATGGAACGAAGTTCCTTTCGATTAATTAATTTGGCATTGTGTTATATTTTCACACTACCATATTAGATCTCCGTAGCCTTGTGGTTTCTACAGTCGCTAAACGGTTAAAGGTCGATGGTTCGAATCCCAGCTCGACAGACTGAATTTACTATTTTCAATTTTATTTTAAATAATTTCTACGTGTGGAATTTTTCCCTAATTTTTTTATTTTTATTAATAATTTATTAAATAATAAATTAATAATAAAAATAAAATTATTTTATAAAATTGAAAATAGAAAATTCAGTCTGTCGAGCTGGGATTCGAACCATCGACCCTTATCGACCTTTATGCGACTGTAGAAACCACAAGGCTACAGAGATCTAATATTGTACTGTGAAAATATTGAACACAATGCCAATTTCACATTCAAAAAGTGTCGGTTTCAAAAAAGTGTCGGTTCAATTTTGTCTTAATTTTTTCCGTCTAGCCCCCTTCCGCACCGCGCGATAAGGAACTACGTTCCAATAAAACAAATATTCAAATTCCTACCTCATTAACAATGGAATCTCTCGTCTCATATATATACTGATCGCAGTTCTGCACGCCATCCAACTCATCAGAGCTACATGTGGTGTTGGGTGTATAGAGCGGGCGCGAGCACCGGGTGTCGGTAACATTGGCTGGCCACCAGGCAGGTACTGCTGAAGAGGCATTGCTTCCTTCACACTGTGGCACTGCACATCTGAAAACGACAGGTTGAAGCTTTTTGTAACGCCTCCTTTGCCTAGTGGTCAGCTTGTGTGGCTGTGGATCATTAGATCCCAGGTTCAAATCCCGGGTTGTATCAACTGAACTTAAATCCTATAGTAAGTATGTCACAGTAAGACTATTTTACTGTGACATACTTACTAGGATTTAAGTTAAGTAGTGTAAGTAAGATATTTGAAGCCGTGATATAGCTATAATCCTAGGCATATAGCTATTATATACCGGAACATAGTTATACGGAAACAGTTCATAGCTATCTTTACCTACTTGTGCAAATCAAAGAAAATTTATACTTTAATCATTTCACTAGATAAGTTTAGTCAGATAGTTATACACATTAATTTATTACTAGATCGTGCTCGTATTATAGCTATATTATTGTGAGATAGCTATGAACTGCTTCCGTATAACTGTATTCCGGTATATAGCTATATCCCTAGGGGTATAGCTATATCACAGCTTCAACTATCTTACTGCGACAAGTACAAGCTTTACGCTTAGTAAAAGGGGAAATGGGATATAAATCATAACGATTATTATTTTTAAAAAAATTATAATTTATCGGTTTGCCTTTCATCTACTTGCATTTAATTGATAAGATATTGTTTATATCCACTGTTATCAGTTGCAATAAATGCCAATTCTCGTGACTCTAAACAAAGTATAAGTATGAGAAGTTAGATAGTGTCATTAACTTTAGTTATTGCTTCCATATTTTGGATCGATAATGCACAAGATAGACAATAATATGTTGTCGGTCGTCAAAAAGTATTTGTGAAAAATAAGTTCTCACCTAGGATTGTGAACCTATTTTCAGTGAAAATGCCAATGTCGAAATAACTAAGAATTTTTTTCACGTATATTTTTTTTATATATTTTGTTGTTACTAGAATGATGCCCGCGATTTCGCCCGCTTTTTTATTCCCTCGGGAAATTTAATTTTCCGGGTTAAAATGTAGCCTATGTGCTATTCTGATGATATTCCTCAGCAATTACATTGTAAAGTTTCATCAAAATCCGTCTTGTACTTTTTGCGTGAAAGAGTAGGTAGCAAACATCCATCCATCCATCTTATCCATCTTGTCAAACTTTCGCATTTATAATATTAGTAGGATAGTAGGATATTATTGATCGAAGAAATTTTCATTGAAATATCGACCGAAATTTGATCTAAGTTTCTACTTTCTATGAGATTCTTTTAGATTTAGTTAAAAGTTTCACCTGTAATCGATTGCAGCTGCAGCAAATATAAAATTAGTGTTGCTCAGCGCGGTACAAACGACTGGGACGATCGCCAGAAGACACTGCCACAGTTGATACCTGCCGAAACCGCTCACCACCTCCGAAAGATCTTCCTCGATTGACACCTTCATGATACTCTCCACTTTTTCCATTTCCATGATCGTTGTATTAACTGTAGACTAACTTTAACCCTCGACTTAATTCACGTGTTCTGATTTTCATAAGCCTATTCCACTTTCCAAGTCCTCAACTATACCCATACAAAAAAACACCTCGATCCGTGGCTCCGTTGCTGCGTGATTGAAGGACAAACCCACAAACGAACACACTTTCTAATTTATAATATCAGTAGGATACAAGACTGATCGAATTCAAAAATCGGTAATATTTTAAAAATATGAATCTGTCATTAACTGGACAACATTGCAGTAGATTCTTATGATTCTTTATGATCACGAGAAAAGGACAGTAACAATTTTCATGATTTCAAATCATGCGACGGTAATTTTACGTATCTAACTAACGACATAAGTGTATTCAGAGAATAGCATCACATAATGTCATGTTATTTATGATCTATTCAAATCTCCACATTATAGTGTACCTTATCATTAGTTTATTAGGTAACCAGTATTTAAGAGAATTTAGATCCTAATTGATGCTCTGTCTGTCTGAAGGAAGATACAAGCGATAACCCATAAACTGATTTTCTTTGCAGGGCAGCGTTTATGATTTTCATTTATCTTATTTTGAGATAATTTATGCCTTGGTAAACATGATTTTCAACCTTTTGCAGAGCTCTCTTCTGATCGCAGATATTCTCTGTGACCTTAAACACATGTAACAGGCGATAGGCACTTAGATGAATAGAATAGAATAGAAATGTTTTTTTTTCAAATAAACTTTTTTACAAGTGCTTTTGAATCGTCGATGATGCTACCACTGGTTCGGAATACCCTTCCTGCTGAGAAGAACCAGCAAGAAACTCGGCGGTTGCTCTTTTCAAAACAGGTCTACAATTCAATAGATACTATGCTACTACTATGTATGCAGTGTTTCCACAATGAGTTCCATAAAAGCATACCTAATTATAATTCAACACGTTAAGACGGGCAGACAGAAAGCAGCCCCATTCCCGCCGATGGCACCCGTTCAAGAGCATGACGCATAATCCAGCCGTTGCTCAACCATATTTGAGGGAACGTAACAACCCGTGACAACAGTATACAAAATAATCGTTTGGATTATCCAAATTTTATTGAGATTTTATGTTACTTATTATGTCTTATCAAATTTTTATTTCCCGATTTACGAGCTAATATAATAATTTGTCAATTTTTTTAAAAGTAGTGCACTTTATTCGATTAGTATTCGTATAGCAACACGCCTACGCGTGTAGTTTGAATATTTGAAAACCAAATGTCTAAAGATGAGAAAAGCAATCGTACGGAAGCACAGGCTGGCGTCAAGGGCGGCACAAATGACGGTAGGAAAGGAAGTGTTTTCCAAAAGCCGTTGGATCTCGACGAAGTGCTGATCAGTGAGCTGGGCCAGTTCGGCTGGTACCAGAGGCGCAACATCCTCCTGGTTGCGTTGCCGATTATATTCTCGTCATTCATCAACGAGTTTGTATTCTCCGCCGCTGCTATACCTCACAGGTAAGTTAGAAAGGAGGTTGGCGAATTTCGACCTAGCATTTTTAAAAACCGTTCAGATTCAGAAAAAAATTAATTTTAAGTAATATTTTTCAGAGTATTTTTCTGTGTAATATATGCAGAATATTTTTAGAAGATGGGGATCCAAAGTTCACATTATAAATAACCGTTACATGGCAACACAAGTGAATATCTTTTTTCTCCCAACTTTATTTGATATAGGTACTTTGTTTCATTTTTGTTAGTCTGGTTCTTCTAGAACTAGTTAGTCTAAAACAAGTATGAAAAGTTTGATTCGTGAACGTGGGCGTTCAGTGTTCAGTTCAGTTCTTCTGGGTCAGAAACTCTATGGGATTCGCCAATCTCCTTTGAAATACTTTATCTATCTTTGTGATTTCTTTCCATTAATCACATAATGGTAAGAATTTTTTGAGATAATTCCGTTGGGTTCTCAGGTCCTTCAACTACCAGAACTGTTTGATATAATCATCATCATAATCAGCAGCAGCAGCAACCCATCAACGTCTCACTCTCAGAGAAGGGTTATAAGGTCATAGTCCACGCTGGCCCAATGCAAACTTTAAAAAGAACTTTCAGGTGTGCAGATTTCCTTACGATTTCCTTCACCGTTGAAGCTTGTGATTTTTTTTTGTAATTTCTTAAACGCACTTAACTTAGAAAAGCCAGCGGTGTGTGCCCGTGATTGAACCTATGGTTTTTTTGGATTTGTAATTTTTCCTAAACCAGCCAGTCCTCTGCTTTATGGAAATTATACATTTTACATATTATTATTAGCAAGACGGTATTACGAGCTATGTTTGTGTCAAGCCTAAGTATCTCTACAATTGCTCTTTTGAATCCATAACACACTTTGACTTTAAAACCCCTTCAAGCCTTCAGCCGACTGCTATCTTTCGACAGAAGAGGGTCTTCATAAAATATATTCTCCTAATAAGTTCTCTAATTTATATAATCTTACGATTCATACTTGATAATTTCTGTGTTTTTTCTATCAATACCAGATGTCGAATTGCTGAATGCGGTGAATATGAGAAATCACACCTATATGATCCCGAATGGATTTCGAATGCCATACCAAGTTCTTCTTCAGGATATGCGAGTTGTGAGAGATACGTGGCAAGTAACCCAGGAATCAACGGCTCCTTAGACTACTGCCCAGACATTTTATTTGATCAATCCTCAACTACTGGTTGTGAGGGGTTCGTTTATGCCAGGGACAATACTGTTGTATACGATGTAAGTCATACATTTAAAATTTGTAGCCTTCATACATTTAGCCTTTGTAGCCATTTGTAGTCTGAATAGCCCAACGGTTAAAGGTGCGGTTACTGAAAACTGAAAGGTCGCAGGTTCTAATCCCACCCGTTGCACTATTGTCGTACCGACTCCTAACACAAGCTTTCCGCTTATTTGGAGGGAAGAGGAGTATATTAGTCAACTTCAACTTGGCTGATATTCTTTTTTTTTTTTTTGGAACGTAGTTCCTTATCGCGCGATGCGAAAGGGGGCTAGACGGAAAAAATTAAGACTAAATTGAACCGACACTTTTTTGAATGTGAATTTGGCATTGTGTTCAATATTTTCACACTACAATATTAGATCTCCGTAACCTTGTGGTTTCTACAGTCGCATAAAGGTCGATGGTTTGAATCCCAGCTTGACAGACCGAATTTTCTATTTTCAATTTTATTTTAAATAATTTCTAGATGTGGAATTTTTCCCTAATTTTTTTATTTTTATTATTAATTTATTATTAAAAGGAACTTCGTTCCAACCGAGTGTTCCACGACACCCCCCTTTTTTAATACCATATAGCCAACTAAGCTTACAGAGTTTGTGAAACGGGATAACAATGACTGCACATTCATATTTTTGCGACTAACTCCTTTCCGTCGATGTATTGAAATCGCTCGTTTTAAACGTTAAACGTGCAGTTAGTGCAGATGTTATAGCAACTCTCACGACTATAAATAAAAGGCAGTTAAGTATAGTAAAATGGTGAAGCAGAAACAAAGCTGAAAATACATTTTACAATAGTAAATCATCGTCTATTCTGATATTTTGTAGATTTTATGTCCATTATATCAAACAGAAACATGGCAGAGGAAATTGAGACAACGAAAAAAAAAGTGTGTGTCAGCTCCGGCCTCCGACGCACGACTGGAGTTTACGCGCGACGCTATATCCTTCTCTATGGGCGCGACTCGGGTCCGAGCGCGCCCCGACCGACTTTCGCTTCGGGGACCCGATCGCTACGCGCTCGGCTACCCGAAGCGAAAGCTCTTTCGCACGAAAACCAACCATATTTACTCAACGTTAGGGTAGAAATTTCAACGTTGTGAAAAACGTAACGAGGTCATTGATAAATTGATTTTACTGCCCGGATTTTTCTCATACCGGGCTGCTAAAATCGATTCTTAAGGAGTAAACTCCAAAACCTTGATTTTGGCAAGAAAAGGTTAGAATTATTTTGCTATAATCCGCCAACAGAAAAAATCTGTATGGTCAAACATGAAATTACAAGATATGCAACTGTATCTGTATTTGTATCTGTATTTACTAGATAATACAGCATTGTAAAGTCGACATCTCCTGACGTTGCTCCGGTGTATGTCGGGGCGAAACTTGCGTCGAGATAAGTGTAAAAGTCTTGTGTGGTGGTGCATGTGAGTGGTGGTGGCATTGCTTGCTTGGGAACTTGGCTTTCTTGCTTGGCTGGGAAGGTGAGCGGTGCTTAGCTTGTAATTGCATGTTTGACCATACAGATTTTTTCTGTTGACGGATTATAGCAAAATAATTCTAACCTTTTCTTGATAATCATGAACTTCTGCAAAATAACGCCTTCTTCTATCCAATACCTTGATTTTGATCAAAATCAGTTCCATGGAACGGAATAAATCGAATCCGATACACAACTGGCTCAAAATTTTGCGCGATTCTAAAATTTCCATCATAGTTACCGGAGCCTCTTTTGCAGTTCGATCTGGGATGTCAGGAGTGGCTGCGCGCGTTCGCCGGCACCATGAGCAGCATCGGCACCCTGCTGGTGCTGCCCATCACTGGCTACATCTCCGACCGCTTCGGCCGAAGGTTCGCGCTCATCATCAGCGTCTTCAACTTAGGCCTCTTTGGCCTCATCCGAGCATTTTCTGTCAATTACCCCATGTACTTGGTGCTGCATCTTCTGCAAACCACGCTTGGATCTGGAACTTATAGTTCTGCGTATATTTTCGGTAAATATAAGCTGTAAATACATTTAATTGATTATTCAAAAAAAAATTCAAAATTATTTGTTTCACGTAGGCCAACCTGTGGATCTTATGACACGTCATGACTCTACCACCGGTTCGGAAAGCGGATTCTGCTGAGAAGAGCCGGCAAGAAACTCAGCAGTTGCTCTTTTCAAAATAATCATTTTACAATATTAATTTTATTATGTAACTGTACTTTGAAATTTCAAACTCCCGATTTTCCCACTTTTTTAATTAAACTAAAAATAATTTTTGTTTTTTTTTATTCCAATGTTGTTGGGCAACTATTATACACAACTATTCCAAATTTCATGTCGATAGCTTTAATAGTTACTTAAATAATCGACTGTGACAGACGGACGGACGGACGGAGAAAGTCTCACCATAAGGGTTCCATTTTTACCATTTTGGTACGGAACCATAAAAACAGCTTCAATTCTCGCCGGTAAGAGTATAAGTCTGTATCAAAAATGCTACTTAAAATACTATTTTGTATTCCAGCTGCTGAGCTGGTTGGTCCCAAGTACCGAGTCATAACGAGCGCTACAGCGTCTTCGATGTTCGCCACGGGACAGGTGGTGATCGGTGCTGTGGCCTGGTTGATCCCGTACTGGCGGTACATGACCATAGCCTTGCACGTACCTTGCTTCCTCATCATCGGATATTATTGGCTGATCTCCGAAAGCGTTAGATGGTTACTATCGAAGAAGCGGTATGTAGAGGCTGAGAAGATATTGGAAACCGTGGCGAAAGCGAACAAAACATATATCAGCGAAAAGTCCATGCAAGCGCTTTTGGATCCCCCGGAAAATGCCGTTACTGCGCCTGATGTAAGTAAATAACGCATCCTATTTCAAAAATTCAAAATTCAAAATTCAAAATTCAAAATTAAAAATTAAAAATTCAAAACTCAAAACTCAAAACTCAAAACTCAAAATTCAAAATTCAAAATTAAAAATTCAAAATTATTTATTTCACGCAGGCCAACCTGTGGTTTATATGACACGTCATAATATGACTCTACCACCGATTCGGAAAAGCGGATTCTGCTGAGAAGAGCCGGCAAGAAACTCGGCATAGTCGCTCTTTTCAATATAATCATTTTACAATATTAATAAGTAGCTATTGCATTGTAATAAGTTTTTATACTATCTTGTGGGCAGCTGGATGCCAAGCTGATTTAGCCCATGCATCTTTGTTAGAATATAATATATACACAATGAGGGGAACTTCCAAGAAAAAAACGTACTACAATTCATGTTAAGACGGGCAGACAGAAAGTAGCCGTACCATTTTGGTACAAAATTTCCGTACCAAAATGGTAAAAATGGAACCCTTAAGGTGTGTCTTTCTGCGCCCGCCAGTCCGTTTTTATTTATAGTTAAATAAAAAAAGGGGGAAAATTGGATGTTTGAAATCTCAAAATAAGATAACTGTACCGAGTGTGTACATCGTAAAACAAATTTTTATTTTTACTTCTGGAGTAGGGAACCATTGGTGTGCTAGACCGACTCGCACTTGGTCGGTCTACTTGTTAAATGAATTATAGGATTTATATTTTAATAATCTCATGGGAAAGCATCTTCATATTTTAGGGGTACCTAAGTAAACGGTACCAATCAATTACTTAATACTTCAATGCAATTTTAAAAAAATATAAAAAGTCGTCTGTAAAGTCGGTTTACGGACGATAGTTTTACGTGATAACGTCATAAAGAAACACGACGATTGACGATGACTGGCGGGCGGCGGCGCGGTCACAAGCCAACGCTCGGGCTGATCGTGCCTCTCTACCGCTTGTTCCGCGCTCTCGCTTGCACGCGCAGGCTCAGGCGGAATGTGACACATTTTCGTGCGAGCAGCCAGTGTTCATCGATTTTTATAAGACGTTATTACGTCAAAAATGTGTGATATTTAATTTCTAGGCCGAGAATCCTGGACTGGTGCGAACAGTAATGCGTTCTCCAGTTCTGCTCAGGAGAGTGTGCACGACGCCGATCTGGTGGATCACGATGACCTTTGTGTACTACGGCCTGTCCATCAACTCCACGGGCCTCTCGGACACCATGCACTTAAACTACATCTTGACATGCGCCATAGAAATCCCTGGGTACATCACTGCGGTTCTCGTTTTGGACAGAATTGGCAGAAAAGCCACTCTGTCTTCGGGTTATTTCCTCAGTGCGGCTTGCAACATCGCTTACATCTTTGTTCCTAATCGTAAGTATCAACATTATGACTGATGCAATACTGAAGTATGGGCCTCATAAGAAGGCTCAGGGTCACTCAGCGGGCGATGGAGAGGATCCTTGCGAGATCAAATCAGAAATGAGGAGATCCGCAGGAGAACCAAAGTTATCGACATAGCTCAGCGAGTCGCGAAACTGAAGTGGTAACGGGCAGGGCACATAGTTCGAAGAGCTGATGGTCATTGGAGTCCCAAGTTGCTGGAGTGGCGACACCGGTAACCGCAGCGGTAAACGCAGTGTTGGCAGACCTCCCACTAGGTGGAGCAACGACTTCAAACAAGGGAAACAGGGAGCTGCTAGATTCAGGCGGCGCAAGACCGAAGCCTGTGGAGGTCCATACAGGAGACCTTTGTCCAGCAGTGGACGTCTATCGGTTGACAAAGAAGAAGACTGATGCAAGCGATTTTAAATTTACCTGTGAGAATGGTTTGATCCTGATGATATTCTCAAGCGTTTACGAATCACGAAGCAGTGCACCTATTATATATGTACTTTTCGGAATTATACAGTGCGTTTTAAGCAATATAATATTCATCATCATCATTAGCAGCCCATCAATGGCTCACTACTGAGCGCAGGTCTCCTCTCAGAGAAGGGTTATAGGCCATAGTCCACCACGCTGGCCCAATGCGAATTGGTGGACTTCACACACCTTCAAGAACATTATGAAGAACTCTCAGGTGTGCAGGTTTCCTCACGATGTTTTCCTTCACCGTTGAAGCAAGTGATATTTAATTGCTTAAACGCACTTGACTCCGAAAAGTCAGAGGTGCGTACCTGGGATCGAACCTGCGACCCCCCGAATAGGAGACCACAGTCCTAACCACGAGGCTATCACTGCTTTGAATATAATATTATCATAACCCAATGGCGAAAGGAATACATCGTGATGAAACCTGCACGCCTGAGAGTCTTCAAAGGTTTGTGTAAGGCGTATTGCTGGCCGAGATAAAACGCCAGGAAGACAATGTCACTTCTTAACGTAGTAGTAGGTCACTAGTAATTGTGTTCCGTGATCTCGTCCTCACTTTTGTACTATGTAGTTTGCACTTGCATGCACTACTGCGCTGCCACAATCTTTAAATGTAAGACCATTGATAAAGTAAAAAACAAAGCACCCTAGTCTATGCTCTCGGCGACAGGCCACCACGCTCGCCTGTCACCTGTCCATGTCATTGTGCTTTTTTGTGCATTGCGCTGTTCACGTCAGCTCCTTTTCTAAATTGAGATTTTATTTTCTTGTGTTTTTACAGTTATTTCTTTCTTTAATTAGAACATGGGTAAGCGGAAACGCAAATCTAGAGATGATTTTGATAGAAGATTGGAAAAACTGGAAAAGATGTTGTATAAACGAGGTCGGCGTGACAGTAGCACGTGTAAGTCAAAAAATCTTAATACGTGTTAATGTTATGTCAAAGTCTGGTCAAGTCTCTAGAGTTTTCACGAGAGGTTAACCATGAGAACGTTTAATGACCATACTTACGTAAACTGAGTAACACTACACATGAGCTTTCACGAGAGGTTAGCCGGTAGTAATTATTATATTATAATATGTGCTCACTTTACGAGACATACATTCATACTGTTTTGACTGTTTCTTCTTGGAGCTTTCACGAGAGGTTAGCCGTAGAATTTCCACATACATAACAGTCCGAATCGTAAACCTGCCGAATTATTTTTAGGTGATGAGGAATCTTCTAGCGACTGTAGGTCAAGGAGCCGTTCTCCCCTTGCAAACCGGCCTAATTGCGCTAGAAGCCGCCGTAAGAGCCGTTGCTATCTGTCATCCTCACCATCACCCTCGCCTACTGATAACAGCGACGATCTTGTTGAAGAAACAGGAGGGGGGCATATTGAAGAGCCAGTGCCTTCAGGAGAGGCAGCAGTGTCTGAAGAAGTAGCCACGCCCTCCTTACGAGCCGACATTGAGGGACTTTTGGGATTGGAAGGTGCTCCAAAAATCAGTAATGGAATCGAGTTGCACGAAGGTCTCAAACAACGGTGGATGGCGATTCTACAGAATGGCCTTACAGAAGACACTAAATCCAGCCTCATCAAGAAATATGACCCACCTAAAAATTGTTGCCTATTAGTGCCACCGAAGTTGAACGCAGAAGTCACTGCGGCTATAAGTGAAAGCGGAATCAAACGTGACAAACGTATTGCGGACCAACAAACAGTCCTAGCCGCAGCCATTTCAGCTATCGGCAAGGTTTTAAACGACATGGTCTCATCGAGCCAAAGTAATGCTGAAGTCGAAATCCTTAGTGATTCCGCCAGACTGTTATGTAGTTTATACCATACCAACACAGAAACTCGCAGGAGTCTTATTCTCCCCGGGCTCAACAAAGATGTTAAAGATACAATGACACAGAACCCGATTTCAGAATACCTCTTTGGGGACAAGCTACAAGATAAAGTGAATGCATGTAAAGCCGTAAAGAAATCCGCAGAAGACTTGAAAAGTACGCCAGCCCAAAAGCCGCCAATAAGAAAGGCTTTAAACTTCAAGGGCCCACAACGATCCCAGTTGCCACGTCCGAGTGGGCAGAAACAAAAGCTCAGGCAACCAGCGCACTGGTCCACGAAGCCAACCATGAGTCAAGCGAGGCGATCCCCGCAGAGGCGGCGGTATTCGCGGCGCCAGGATCAACGTCGCCGCTAATGCAGGTACAGACTGGCAGGCTAAAATATTTTACTGACCGCTGGGCTAGTATTACTTCTAACCCAACTATACATAGGGGGCTCAAAGGATACATAATACCTTTCTTTGAAGTTCCTATACAGGATACTATCCCGAAAAATAATACGTTCTCACCTAAGGAATCTGAGCTGATGCGAAACGAAATTAATAAATTATTAAAATTAGGTGCAATAGAAGGTTGTTCCCCAATAAATGGTCAGTACTTATCCAGTATATTTTTGCATCCGAAGTCAGATGGGACTTGGAGATTTATACTTAATCTTAAAAAACTCAACAAGTTTGTTAATACTGTTCACTTTAAGTTGGAAGATGTAAGGACTGCAATAAGACTTATGACCCCTGGGTGTTTCATGGCCACCATAGACCTAAAAAATGCTTACTATGTACTGCCAGTAAATAAGTCAAATAGAAAGTATTTACGCTTTCAATTTCAGGGATCTTTATTTGAATTTACTTGCCTTCCTTTTGGACTCAGTACCGCACCATATGTTTTTACAAAAATTATGAAGCCGGTCATTTTACACCTGAGATCACAGGGTTTTTTGTCTGTCATATACTTGGATGATATCCTCTGTCTTGCTGACAGTTACGAGAAGTGCTTACAAAATGTCTCCACCACCATAGCCTTCTTGAAACATTTGGGTTTCACAATTAATACAGACAAAAGTGTTTTGGAACCTAGACAGAGCTGCCAGTACTTAGGTTTTATCTTAGACTCAGTCCAGTCTTCCATTTCATTACCCCAAAAAAAGAGAGAATCTATCCATAAGTCCATTCTTGAGTTGAAAAGAAAAAAATACTGTAAAATTATAGATCTCGCTAAGTTATTAGGCCAGTTAGTAGCAGCATGCCCAGCCATAGCTTATGGATGGCTCTATACAAAAATCTTAGAAAATCGTAAAACTACAGCATTGCAGGTTAACAATAACAACTATAACAGTACCTTACGATTATCAAAGGGATGCCTATTAGATTTAGAATGGTGGTGTCTTCATATTCAGACTAGTCTTTGTAGGATAAAACAATACAGTTTTGAAATAGAGATATTTTCAGATGCTTCCCGAACTGGCTGGGGTTTAGTCTGTAATGACATCAGAAATCATGGACAGTGGACTGAGGATGAAAAACTTTTTCATATAAACTACCTTGAGCTATTAGCAGCATTCATAGGACTTAAAACTTTTGCATCTGAACTAAAACACTGTGAAATTTTGTTAAGAATAGACAATACAACAGCTATTGCTTATATCAATAGAATGGGTGGCACCCGTTTTCCGCATCTTAACAGTTTAGCAAGGGCTTTGTGGCAATGGTGTGAAGACAGATACCTGTGGGTGTTTGCGTCTTACATAGCTTCTAAAGAAAACAGTGTCGCAGATAAAGAGTCAAGGCGCTCACATTCTGAGATTGAATGGAGTTTAAGTGATAAGGCCTTTCATAATATAATAGATGAGTTAGGGCCTCCTGAGATTGACCTTTTCGCTAGGAGCTATAACGCCAAGTGTCTGAATTATATATCTTGGTTTCCAGACCCTAATGCGAGTGCTGTAGATGCTTTCACTTTAAGATGGGATGGGTCCTTTTTCTATGCATTCCCTCCATTTTCACTTGTGAGTAAAGTGTTACAAAAAATTAAAAAGGAAAGAGCTAGAGGCATTGTAGTAGCCCCATTGTGGCCCTCACAACCTTGGTATCCTCTTTTTAATTCCATGATGGAATCCCAACCAATAATACTTAACCCTTGCTGTAATTTACTGTCGTCTCCTTCCAGCAGTCCACATCCACTGCACAGAAGCCTCAGGTTGATAGCGGCCACCTTATCAGGTTAGCATTCATGAAGCGAGGGGTACCACTTCCCTCAATGGACATTATGCTGAATTCGCTGTCAATCAAGACACGGAAACAATATGAGCGTACCCTTAGTCAATGGCTCCTTTTTTGTGAGACTCAGGAGAAGGATCCTCTTTCAGCCTCGGTACCCACAGTTATCTCTTTTTTAACTAAAAAATTTAATGAAGGTTTGTCATATAGTTCACTCAACGGAATAAGGTCAGCAATATCTCTGATTTTAGGACCTCAGTTAGGAACTGATGAAAGAATGACCAGATTTTTTAGAGGAATTTATAGATTAAGACCAAAAAAGCCTAAATATGAGGATGTCTGGAATCCTAGTATAGTCTTAAATTATCTGTCAAACTTATTTCCCAATGAGTCTCTTAACATGGAGCTACTTACTAAGAAGTTAGTTACTCTGTTGGCTCTTGTCCACAGCACATAGAGTCCAAACATTGTCTCTAATATGCTTAGACAGTATAAATATTAATGACGACAATATTAATATCAGGATTCCGGCCCCTATCAAAACATCAGGCCCCAATAGACCTCACCCGAACCTAATCTTGCCATTCTTTATGGATAATGTCAGTATATGCCCTGCAACCACTCTGGTATATTATCTTTATGCAACCAAGGATCTCAGACAAAATTGTAAAACTCTTATTCTCACAACAAGAAAGCCCTACCATGCTGCCTCTACTGCCTCGATAGGCAGATGGATAAAACAAACCTTATGCGACAGTGGTGTGGATGTCACTAAGTTCACAGCACATAGCACCAGGCATGCATCCACTTCTAAAGCCAATTTGGCAGGTATTAATATAGAAGTCATTAGAAAGACAGCAGGTTGGACCAACAACTCGTCTACTTTTGCTCGTTTTTACAACAGACCCATTGTTGATGATGTTAATAGTTTTGCGGAAGCAGTGTGCTCTATAAGTAATAATACTGATAAACAATGATGATGAATGAATGAGGGTTTACTTAATTATTAATTAATTGTACTCAATTAATGATATCAAGTTTACAATATTTTAATTTAAATGTGATTTAAAGAAAGGAAAGTTTATAATTTGTGTGAAATAAATAATACTGTTGATTTACCAACACAACTTTCTTCTTTGAACATCTACATAGTACAAAAGTGAGGACGAGATCACGGAACACAATTTAATAGATCGGACTAACTTACCTAGTGACGTCCGATCCCCAATTGTGTGAAGTGATCTCGTCCTCACTTAGTCCCAACCCTACCCGTCATGGGCCCTCTGGACCCATTAGGCATTTAAAGTCACCCCAGTGAAAGTTGTGTCTAGTATTCTTTGAAATAATGACATGGACAGGTGACAGGCGAGCGTGGTGGCCTGTCGCCGAGAGCATAGACTAGGGTGCTTTGTTTTTTACTTTATCAATGGTCTTACATTTAAAGATTGTGGCAGCGCAGTAGTGCATGCAAGTGCAAACTACATAGTACAAAAGTGAGGACGAGATCACTTCACACAATTGGGGATCGGACGTCACTAGGTAAGTTAGTCCGATCTATTAAATTATATAGTATAGGTAACGGAACGAAAGTCTAGCGGTGACCGTTAATGCGCAGAAGTCGAAAATAAGGTCTCATGGCGCTGATTGGCTCTCCAGTCGGATTTCGGCCGTCGTCATTGGTTGCGCGACAGTACCCCATGCGCAATTCTGCAGCTATTCTGTTCAGCGCTAGACTTTCGTGCCGCGACCTATTACCTTATAACTGGGAGGTCTCGGGTTCGATTCCCGGCGGGGTCAATTTGGGAATTTATAATTTCTGAATTGTCTCTGGTCTGGTCTGGTGGGAGGCTTTGGCCGTGGCTAGTTACTGTGGTGGTACGGTGTGATCGTCTAAGCTTGATGATTTGTGATTAAGTATACTTGAAGAAAAGTTTATAAAAAAACAATATTTCAGGAATAAGAGACACGTTGGTAGTTGGCATGTTATCTGTAATTTCGCGGATTTCCCAAAGCAAACGGAGACGCATCGCTCACCTGGGCAATACATTTGCGGGTGGACAATTCAGGCTATCATTCCATTCTATCTGGATATGCGAGGCCCATTTGTATTGTATGGGCCTACCTTAGTAGAGCAGTAGATTAGCGTCACTTCGACACTCGGAAGTCCAGAAGGACTTAAGTAAGAATAGAAGCTAACGATCAGTATAGAATGCATGATTAGCTGGTGAATGTATGAGTGCCTTCTCTGGGCCATCGCAAGCCGACCGATTTAAACATTGTTATTGGGGCACAGACCAGATCACCCTTTTGCGCTGCGAATCGTATATTGCCTTTGTCTTTGAGAGACAGGTTCTTTTGAGAGCCGTAGCTCGCCCCATTACCATGGTTTTATTGATATATTCATTTGTTATATTTGATATGTGGTTTGGCCAAACCAGAGCGGGGCTGGTCTGTATTTCAGAGGGCGTGTAATCTTTGTGTTGGAGAATCGCCGCCGGTGCGCCACACTGGTAGCCATGTACTGATATTGTATCAATCTTTGACTATTAAAGTCAACAAGTTAATATTTAAGAGCCCACATCAACCTTAATGTCTCTCATTCCACAATATCGTGGTCACCCTAGTCATCTCCAATAAAGTCTCTCCTTTACACAATACCCTATGGTCACCCTAGTGCCTTGCAACTGCTTAACAATAGGACACAAAAAAAAAAGGTTCAAATCCCCTACCTGCGTCGAGTCGCTGCCCGTAGAATGTGCACAAATGCTCGACGAAACTGCGGCTTCTCTCGGGTATTTTAATAGTGTTGAAATACCTAATTAAATGCCCTAATCAGTCCTTCGTATTAAGCTAGATGAAGTCTAGCCTTCATAGACTGCACAGTAATTCGGAGACTATAGGCTTAATCTTTGATTCTGAAATAGTCACGTAGCTCTTCGAACTAGACCTGTTTAGTTCACTATGAAAGGTATTTATCTGTTTAAATCAAAGTAGCTTACGGTAATTGTCCAAGTTGGAAATAATTAATTACTCACAACACAGAATTTCACTCGTCTGGGAGTCGAACCCATCGAGAAATGTAGAAACATCGTAGCTATATTTGACCTGACTTAATTTATAATAGCGGAGTATGTAATCAGCCTGAAATAAAGTTATTGACCTTAATCAGAACCTCCGTAATCTGTGGGAGTCGAACCCATCTCGGAATCATAAATATTCGTATCTCTACGCCTAATAGTTATCTAAACTTAGCTTTCTGAAATGAAATTCATGATCGTACCTAGGTAACATGAGGGAGTTTATAAATTATATTAATAAAAGAAGTGTTTATGGATAAAAGAATGAGATTTATTATCAATTTCTTAAAGATTATTAGAAAAGAAACTGTTTGATTATTTAATTCATGTTTAAGGCGCTAGATTACCTTAAGCCATTAATAGAATAGAATAGAATTATTTTGTTATTCAATTAAATTTTTACAAGTACTTTTGAATAGTTAATGAATCTACCACTGGTTCGGAATGCCTTCCAACCGAGAAGAACCAGTAAGAAACTCGGCGGTTGCTCTTTTCAAAAACAGTTACAATACAGTAATTACTATGTTAAGTATGTAGTATTTCCACAATGAGGAAAGTTCAAGAATATATACAGACTCACTTCTATCTTAAGATGGTCAGACATACTGAGTTGGTTATAATGCAAAATGCTAGCTAAACTGTCTCGAAGAGAAAAGACACACACACCTTAATTTTACAGTAGGAACAAACATATATTTACATAATATTGTGCTAAGATTCACAGATAGTTAATTCAATTTAATTCAATCTTTCTCTTAGGATAAATAATTTTACATAATTGAACAGGTGGTCTACTGGTGTGCTAGATTATCGGCGGGTTTATGTCAGACTTTCTCCCTCTATTATCCACGCCACACTAGTCTGTAAAGTAGTATTAATAGGTACAAAATATAGACCACCCCTGTGAAAAGAATTACCCAATCTACAGGGTTCCATGTCATATTCCTATCTCTCTGTATTGCTCGGCTCATAAGCTCCAGCGAACTGTCTGCGTCCATTACCATTAGCCTTTGAGACCTAGGCCACTCGACTTAAGTCCTACAATTAACTCGAGTCTCTGTGGATCTTAGCAGTTTATTAATTTATTACGAAATTGAATCGAGTACATTACCAATTTACTGCATCCGCCTCACTTAATCACTGTAGCGCTTAATTTATTAAATTATATTCTCAACCCTGGATTATTTTATTACAATTTCTTTCTTAAAATGTTACAACGATAATCTAATTTATGCTAAATTAGGGCTGCTTGGCTTAGATAATACGCGCACTGCCAATCAGCTTGTAAAGGACCCTCGAGTGTGAGCCACTGGACCGCCACTCGGAGGCCTCAGAGATGAACTGTCCACGTCTCTGGCCAGCTATGCGCTCGCGCCTTCGCATCCCTTCTCCAGACTCCCGCTTCTGTGGATTTAAAACACGCCCAAAGTCAACTGTACAAGATATAATTGGTCTAATTGTATCCGTCACCCGTTGTTCTCGACCAATCCTGTCGCGTTACTAAATGTCTCCTCCCAAGCCAAACCTCGTCATTGCGTGATTGGTTAAGTTTCTATTTTTTGTTTGTTCCCATACATCTGGTATTTTGTAGCGTCCAAGTTTCGCACGGCTTGTAAGGCCACAAAAAACATAGTTTACGATGCACTTCCTAGTTTAAAATTTCTTATCGTGCCTTTACTCAGATTTCTCCTAATTTCTATAGTTTATTGCTTTCAAAGTGGTTTCGAAGTTTTGTGCCTTTGTCTTATTTTGGCTTAATTGCCTTGCACATGCGAGCACACTATTTAACTTGTCTAAATTGTTAAATTTATAGGTCTAAATGTTTATTTTACGAGTCGCTTTTAATGTTAAGGTCTTGTTATGTTCGAAAAATTTATTTATGAGTCTATTCGGCGAAGAAAGAAAAAAATATGCGTTGTAGGTAACAGCGGACCACCTCACATAGTTACCACCCTACCGTCAAAGACGTGCCGCCAAGCGATTTAGCGTTCCGGCACGATGGCGTGTAGAAACCAATTAGGGTTATGGGTTGAATGTTCACTGCCATACCCCTTCCAAGTTAGCCCGCTACCATCTTAGACTGCATCGTCACTTACCATCAGGTGAGATCGCAGTCAAGGACTAGCTTGTCATCGAATAAAAAAATAAATACCTATACTTACATTTTGTTTCCAGATATGACAGTTCCCCGACTTGTATTGTTCCTAGTAGGCAAGTTTGGTATCTCCGTGGTGATGACGTCAGTGTACCTGTTCACATCCGAGCTGTACCCCACTGAGTTCAGACACAGTTTGCTCGCATTCTCGTCTATGATCGGTCGGATAGGCTCAATCACAGCGCCCCTAACGCCAGTACTTGTGAGTCTTATATCCAAGCTATTTATTAATCTTCTTCTTCTTCTTTATCAACTTATAGACGTCCACTGTTGGACAAAGGTCTCCCGCATGAACTTCCACAGGCTTCGGTTTTGCGCCGCTTGAATCCAGCGGCTCCCTGCGACTCGTTTGATGTCATCGGTCCACCTGGTGGGGGGCCTGCCAACACTGCGTTTCCCGGTGCGGGGTCGCCACTCCAACACCTTGGGACCCCAACGACCATCAGCTCTTCGAACTATGACTAGACTTCGAACTTCGAACTATTTATCAATGTTCGGCTCTTATGACAAGTCAGACTATAATGATGTCCTGCCGACCGCATCTGGTCACCACCGTTAGCCATCTGCGTGGAAGATATTAGGTATATACAACGTGTACTGAAAGTCCAAAAAACTACTGTAGGGTACCTTTGTACCTTTCATATAGAAGTCTTCAGCACAAGCATTGGACTCGAAGCCCTTATAGTTTTTGAGTAAACGCAACTGAAAGTTTTCACCAATAACAATCTAAGGACAACCCTAGAGGGCGTCGGTATACCTAATACCGCGCGTTGCGCGCGTTGTAACCTATTCACGGTTGTAAGCGCGTTAATATCAATTGAAAAGTTTGTATGGTAAAAAAAATGTGCTTATTTCTATTCAAAATTGTTATAGATGATTCTTTTTATGCTACACACACGTACCCTGCAGTCATTTTTCAGACTTTCACTACACGTTGTATAGTGCACAAGTATGTGTGCAAACACAGGTGTACTTACTCCCTATTCCCTCACTCTCATAGTCCGATAGGACGGCAATCCGACACGACCGGAGAGAGATCAGGTGCAGGACCGACGCATTTACGTGCTCTCCGAGGCACGGGGGTGACTCACCGTCAATTTTCTAACTCCGGGTTAGTACTGAGACTTTCTTGGCAGAAAAACCCTACATTTTTTGGGTCGACCCGGGAATCGAATTCGGGACCTCGTCATCCGAAGTCGAACATGCTAACCACTAGACCAACGAGGCAGTTGAAGTCAGACTGTACCAACGGCTCCGAAGGCAGTTCCTCCTCCTAGACCTCCAGTAACCGTTGGACTATTGAGGTTTTAAAACACTGATCAAATATATTGAAAAACCAATTTTTCAGATGGAGTACTGGCACGGGATCCCATCATTGTTGTTTGGCTTTATGGGCGTGCTGTCTGGTCTGCTGGTGCTCACACAGCCCGAGACTCTAGGCACTAAGCTACCCGACACGCTCGCTGAGGCCGAAGCGCTGGGGAGACCTGAGTCTAAGCTAAGCCCTGATAGCTAACATAACTTTGATCTTGACAGTTAATTTTAAGTCAAAGAAAGTATACTCGTCACTACTTATATTATTACATGTTACTGTATGTAAAAGTACCTTTCAAAAGTAATATACAGGACCCGGCGATATATATTGCACATCGGCCTTTGGAATAAAACGCTATTCTATTCTATTGCAAGGAAAGCTAGCCAGAAATTCACGTAGTAATTTTACTGAAATCTCTTCACAATCGGCGAGCACATCACGTAACATTTATATAAAAAAATGCAGTCAAACTGTGAATAGAATAGAATAGCATTTTATTCCAAAGGCCGATGTGCAATATACACCGGGTACTGTAGGTATTATATACATTAATACAGGTATACAGGTAGGAGTTAAAAATAAAGTCAAACCGGTTTCAAATTACACCAAAACGATGGTAAATAGTGGTGTGTGCTGTTCTCAATTTTTATAATAAAACGATTTCAACGATGACTTGTATTATTTACATTCCACGCAATCGAATAAAATATTATCAAGTAATATTTGTGATACAAAGTTATTTTATCTTAACAATAAATAAGATTCTAATCTATTGCTAATTAAACTAGATACGTAGGTATATTAAAAGCATGCCGTGAAGATTATCCGAATTTATAAAAAGTTATCGAGACATTTTGATAAATTGATTAAAGTTAGACGTTAGTAATTAGTCGACGAATTCATTCGAACAGAGTGTGCAGTGGCCGCATTTTGTAAAATTTTTAAAAATAGCAAAAAAAAATAATTGAAAATGGTTCGGGAAAGTAAAGCCAGTTCTGTGGAAATGCCACCGGAAGCCTATGGAGGTGATAGAAAAGGCAGCATGTTCCAAAAACCTATCGATCTGGATCATGTACTGACTACAGAGCTGGGGCAATTCGGCTGGTTCCAACTAAGGAATATTCTTCTCGTCGCTATACCCATAATAATGTCTGCATTCATGAGCGAGTATATCTTCTCCGCAGCTGCTATACCACACAGGTAAACTTTTTTAGTGGTTTCAATTATGTATTGAACTTAATTATAATTTGCTTAAACTCTCAGGTTGAGTTGAACTCCCGTCCCATCCGTCATTGAGAGTGAGAGAATAGAGTGCACTTGTATTAAAGTCAAATTACTTCTTGTATTGGTTATTGATTTTTAATACCAAGCATGCACAATGAACGTCAAAGAAAAAATATGTAAATAATTTAATATAATTTTTTTTTTAAAAACCGACTTTAAACGCCCGAAAATGTTGATATTTTAAAAACTGTTCGACCGATTTCGATAAAATTTAAATGGGACCTGGGAAGTATACCCTTTAAAACAAAAAAGAATTTTCTAAATCGGTTCTGGCGTCTTCGAGTAAGCGGTGAACATTCATAAAAAAAAGGAAAGAATCCGACGAATTGAGAATCTCCTTCTTTTTTGAAGTCGGTTAAAAATGTATGGAATTATTTTCAATTGTTTCCATCAATTGACATTTAACAGTAGATTTTATGACGTAGATATTTCCAGTGTCAAGTTTTTTGAATCATTAACTTGATCCATGAATCCATGATTATGATCAATGGAACTGGGAAATTTAACTACTTCTTTACATCTTTTCTGAAAATATAGGGTAGTAGCCATTATAGTTAAGGTTAAGATAAACATCCTTGCTTGAAATACTAATATCGATACAAAACGTGGAAAAGTTTGCAGACCTAATGGATTTTTAATATTTACTAAACGTTTGAAGCGTTAAACAATTATTGATATCAGCTTTATCGATATCTTATAATAATACAATTATATGGTTTTACTTTGAGATTTACCTCTTTTTATTACTACTTTGATCCGTTAACGTTACAATTAATTCCTTATAATCCTACTGGTTTTCCCTAAAATTTATCAAAATCTGACTAGGTGTCGTATTCCGGAATGCGGTGAAGAGGGTAAATCGCACCCATATGATCCTGAGTGGATTTTGAACGCTGTGCCTGGGACTGCTTCAAGTTTTGCGAGTTGTGAGAGGTACACACCTCTGGGCATGGGCACTAACGGTACCCTGGACAGCTGCCCGTTGGATTTGTTTGACCAGTCTACTACTACTCGATGTGATGGGTTCGTTTACGCTAGAGACAACACTGTGGTTTACGACGTAAGTATTCCACAAAGCCAGTCACTTAGGGCCAATGTAGCCAGACCTCCGATCCAAAATACGCGACATATCTGACAACTAGCTGATGCCCGAGACTTCGTCCACTTGGATTTAGTTTTTAAAACCCCTCGGGAACTCTTGGATTTTCCGGGATAAAAAGTACCCTATGTCACGCACTCTCCAGCGCGCGAGAAAATTTTGTCGACGCCTTTTCTCGTATTATCTCTATAATTAGCTCTATCGACACTAACATGGTTGCACACATGCATATTAGTACAATGTCTTGTGCCCAAAAACATCAAATCGTAATAATATGATCAAAATTCCGTAGAAGACCTTTCTTTTTCCGGGATAAGAAGAAGCCTACGTCATTTTAGAAGTCGTCAAGTACTGCATTCAAAATCAAGTCAATGTATGTTTAGGTACACAATGGGGCAAATAAAAGACCTTTAGAAATTAGTTGCTATAGCAATATATTCTTGGTCCGTTGACGGTAAGAAATCGAATGACATATAGAGCAAGATCCCAGTGCCGCCAGACCTAAGTTATTTTCTCAGCAATTATTTGTGTACGATAGAGTACTGTTCGAATGTTCTTTCAGTATATGCGTACCAGCTAGATTGTGCCGACGGCCAATTTCCAGATACCAGGTGCTAAAGGTAGGTAAAAACTGGAATAACTTATCTTAAATTCTCAGGGCTGATTTTCATATATGTTTTAAAGAATATTGTAAAAATTAATAAATTAATACTGCCAGACGCTTACCGCCGGCGGTTACTTTAGCCAGACGCTTTGAAGGTCCCAAAAAATATATATAATTTAAGTTAACTTATATTCTCAGTTCTGATTTTTATACATGATACTCAGGGAACTATTGCGATATTATCTGTAAGCTGCCAGACCTATTGGAAGGGTCAAACATCCCCCCAGACACACATTATGCGTCCCCATATGTATGAGCGCTAGAACATGATTCACTTGTTTAAGTGTGTGAGAGATAATATCATCATACTTTAATATTATAAATGCGAAAGTGTGTTTGTTGGTTTGTCCTTCAATCACTCTGCAACAGAGCTATGGATCGACGTGATTTTTTGCCTGGGTATAGCTTAGGATCTAGAGAGAGAGAACTATTGCAATATCTTCTGCAAGCTATACCCAGGCAAAAAATGACGTCGATCCGTAGCTCTGTTGCAGAGTAATTGAAGGACAAACCAACAAACACACTTTCGCATTTATAATATTATAGTATGATGATATTATCTCTCACACACTTAAACAAGTGAATCATGTTCTAGCGCTCATACATATGGGGACGCATAATGTGTGTCTGGGGGGATGATTGACCCTTCCAATAGGTCTGGCAGCTTACAGATAATATCACAATAGTTCCCTGAGTATCATGTATAAAAATCAGAACTGAGAATATAAGTTAACTTAAATTATATATTTTTTTGGGAGCTTCAAAGCGTCTGGCTAAAGTAACCGCCGGCGGTAAGCGTCTGGCAGTATTAATTTATTAATTTTTACAATATTCTTTAAAACATATATGAAAATCAGCCCTGAGAATTTAAGATAAGTTATTCTAGTTTTTACCTACCTTTAGCACCTGGTATCTGGAAATTGGCCGTCGGCACAATCTAGCTGGTACGCATTTACTGAAAGGACATTAGAACAGTACTCTATCGTACACAAATAATTGCTGAGAAAATAACTTAGGTCTGGCGGCACTGGGATCTTGGACCAATATGTTTTGACATAAAAATTAAGTATGGCGTCGTGAAACGCCTGTTCTGTATAAATAGCAATTGTTGTAGACCCAAAACTTGCATCACAACGGGACAAGGCGTTTGCGCCGAAACACCGTAGCTCTTGCGACTTGATTGAAGAATAAACCAACAAACAAACAATGCATTTTCACATTTATCGCGTCTTACTCATATGAGTAACATGTGAAAGTTACTCTGTTTATCTATCTGTCATCCTAAACTGTTAATCTAAATGCCATAAAACTTGTCAAAGAGATAGCTTGTACCCTAAGGGAGGCATGGAATACTTTCATTTCGCTTGGGGTTGATATCACGGACATCAGTAATTATTATTGGTGACTTCATCATCATGATCATCAGCCAGAGTGCATCCACTGTTGGACATAGGCCTCTTTTAAGTAGCGCCAACGTTGCCTATCCTCGGCCTTTCGCATCCAATCGATGCCGGCCACTTTCCGGATGTCATCGCTCCATCTAGCCGGGGGGGCGCCCTACACTCCGTTTGCCGAGACGTGGTCTCCACTCGAGGACCTTACGACCCCAGCGGCCGTCGGTCCTCCGACAAATGTGACCAGCCGACTGCCACTTCAGCGTGCTCGCCCTAAGAGCTACGTCGCGTCGGTCACTTTAGTTCTTTGGCGAATTACTTCGTTTCGGATCTTATCCCTCAAAGAAATTCCGAGCATGGCTCTTTACATAGCACGCTGAGCAACTTGAAGTTTGTGGACTAGCCTCACTGTCAGCAGCGACACTGGTGCAAAAAGGCTAGCCCTGCGATCGCCAACCCGCCTGCCCAGCGCGGTGGCGATTAGGGCATTTATCCTTATGAGTAGTGCAACATTGGTGACTTATTATCATTTTATTCTCAGTTCGATCTCGGATGTCAAGACTGGCTGCGAGCGTTTGCTGGTACTTTGAGCAGCATCGGGACTTTGTTAGTGCTGCCTATCACGGGCTTCGTCTCCGATCGCTTCGGCCGGAGGTTTGCCCTCATCATCAGCGTCTTCAATGTGGGTCTCTTCGGTCTCATCAGGGCATTCTCCGTCAACTTCACCATGTACATGATCCTCCAACTTCTGCAGACGACATTTGGCGCTGGAACCTTCAGTTCATCGTATATTTTTGGTAAGTATCATCATCATCTTCATCAGCAACCCATTAATGGCTCACTGCTGAACACAAGTTTTTCAGAGAAGGAATTTTGCATTGACTTGGTGGACTGACTGGTCCTATAACGCTTCTCTGAGAGTAGCAGTGAGCAATCGATGGGTTGCATCTAAACAGTTTATTTCGTAATATTAGATTCAGTTCTATCTTTTTGCCCTTGGGGCTTCCTTTATGGAATTAAAACTTTCCGGAAAAAAACGTTATGGCGTGTCATTACGCTGGTAATAAATTAATATTGTACCTATTCGCTGATAGTCTACCTCACCCTTGTGGTTCGAAAGCGCGTAACAATGTTTCATTTCAGCTGCTGAACTAGTCGGTCCAAAATACCGCGTCATAACAAGTGCGATGTCGTCCTCTATGTTCGCGATCGGCCAAGTGATCTTGGGCGGCGTGGCTTGGCTCATCCCAGAGTGGCGGTACATGATCATGGCACTCCATATCCCTTGCTTCCTAATTATCGTCTATTACTGGATCCTCTCTGAAAGTGTGAGATGGCTGTTATCTAAGAAACGATACCCAGAAGCTCAAAAGGTGTTGGAAACTGTTGCAAGAGTAAACAAAACGTATATCAGTGAGAAATCTCTCAATGCTCTCATGAACCCTCCGCAACCAGCGGCTGCTGTGCCAAATGTAAGTTCACTTTGAAAAAACTTAGAAAGAAAGAAAGAAAGGATTTATTTGCATAATTGTAAATACATAGTGCGAACACTTTACTACTTTACTTAGGCTAAAATCCACAGAGTGCTCTGACTTGGCAGAGACAGAGTAAGCAAGACACCAATATTATTATGTCCTGACAATTGACATAGGTCTACCTCGTTTTAACTTTGAAAAACCAGTTTTAAAACCCTAAACTCTCATGAGAGCTCGCTCTATAGATTTGAGTACTGTCGTTGGATCTTCAGCATCACGTGGCAATTCCTTGTTCATAGGAGTCATAGCGCTAGAAAAGTGGTCAATGTAAGAATTTTTGTTTTCATTTTGTAATTCCCAAACCATAAATGTGTAGGTTAGTTCATAGATTACCTATCACCTTATCACAGATAAGTTATGATGCGTTTCAATTAAAGGCTTATTAGGAATTTTGTTTATACCTAATATTTATTAAAATTTATTGTCTATAAAGCACTTTGTATAATGAAAAGCGGTGAAAAAATTCAGAAAAATTTCAAAAAAATTCAAAATTATTTATTTCACGTAGGCCAACCTGTGACTCTTATGACACGTCATGACTCTACCACCGGTTCGGAAAGCGGATTCCGCTGAGAAGAGCCGGCAAGAAACTCAGCAGTTGCTCTTTTCAAAATAATCATTTTACAATATTATTATGCAACTATTACTTTGTACAGTACCCGGCAATATATTATATTGCACATCGGCCTTTGGAATAAAACGCTATTCTATTCTATTCACAGTTCGACTGCATTTTTTTAGGGTTCCGTAGTAAACAAGGAACCCTTATAGTTTCGCCATGTCCGTCCGTCTGTCTGTCTGTCTGTCTGTCTGTCTGTCTGTCCGCGGTTTAGCTCAGAGACTATTGGTACTAGAAATCTGTAATTTCACAAGGGTATAAATATCAATCACGCCGACAAAGTCGTGGAATAAAATTGTGAAAAATAATTTTTTTTAGGGTACCTCCCCTACATGTAAAGTGGGGATGAATTTTTTTTTTCTCGTCTATCCCATAGTGTGGGGTGTCGTTGAATAGGTCTTTCAAAAATATTGTGGGGGTGGGAACATCATTTTTCAATTCAGGGATCCGTTTGTGAAATATGATATTTTAAAGTGCTAAATTTTATTAGAGTCAAGTGTCCCCCCCCTCTGCCTGCTAAGTGGTTGTATATAGGATACAAGAAAAAATTCACAGCAGTAGTATATATAATGAATTTTAAAGGAAAACTATCACGGCTAAGTAGGGTTCATTAGTTAAGGGGACGCAAGCCAGTACCTTCTTCATACAAACGTAGATGAGTGATTACTACATTATTTGATATTGTACGCCCAAAACTAAGTATTATGTCGATTTGCCTCGTCATTATCTAGGTTTATTGATGTATAAAATAGTGAAAAAAATATTCTCTAAAAAGTTACGAGCCTCGAAAGATGGCGTTAAGAAGATAAAATGACGTTTTCACACTAAATTTATGACAACTTTTGGCGCAAATAAATAACACTAAGAGTATGAAAATTCCAAAAAAAATTATCATTAGACATAGTATATTTATTCATCAGTTCAAATAACTTTACTTTGTAAATATACATTTAGTAGTTTTTTCTCAAAAACACTTTTCCCAAACGACTGTTCCTTTTTGCGCGCTTGATTTCGGTGTAAATTATCGCGCCTCTCACCCGACACGGAGCGGGACCGGGACGGTAGCACGGAAGTATGCGCGCACGCACTCGCTACACTGAGTCTATCTCTTTCTCACACAATGTTAGGTGAAATAGCAAGCAGGTTACCCACGTGCGCCGGCAACTTCGTTCGCGTATACTGAGCCCCCTTAAGGAGTTATATCTGTTTTTTCTAAGTTAGGTATTACACGTAGTGTAAGTTGCATATTTTGTAGAATATTACATATTAGTATTTAAACCATGGAACTCAAAATTTATTCAATATTCATAAATAAAACAAAAGCGCTATCCTAGGTCAGCAATAATATTTGAGACTTTCAACTACGGAACCCTACACTGCGCGTGGCCCGACACGTACTTGGCCGGTTTTTTATTTATGTTACGTGATGTGCTCGCCGATTGTGAAGAGATTTCAGTAATTACTACGTGAATTTCTGGCTAGCTTTCCTTGCAATAGAATAGAAATAGCGTTTCATTCCAAAGGCCGATATGCAATATATATCGCCGGGTACTGTAATAAGTTTTTTATACTGTCTTGTGGACAGCCGGATGCCATGCCGATTTAACTCATGCAACTTTGTTAGAATAGAATAGAATATAATATTACCACAATGAGGTGAAGTTCCAAAAAAGCGAAGGTACTACAATTCAATTCATGTTAAGACGGGCAGACAGAAAGTATCCCTATTCCCCTGGTGGCATCCATTCACAAAAGCCAAGTAGTTAAGAGTTTGGCCTCCAAGGTTCGAATCCCAGGCACGCGTGTCTGATAATTTAGAATTTTGTACCTTTTTAAGCTATTAAATTCACTTGCTTTAATGTGAAGGAACCACGAGGAAACCTGCCTAACTGAGATTTCTCCATAATGTTCTCAAAGTTGTGTGAAGTCTGCCAATCTCCACTTGGCCAGCGTGGTGGAGTATGGTCTGATGGTACGGGATGATGATGATGATGATGATGATGATGATGATGATAACGATAAAAGCACTTTGTACAATATACAAATCTTTGTTAATAAAGTACACATCTTTAATCGCCCATTCAATTATTTTCTCTGTAAATGAATTAATAACTCATTTTTAGCGTTTTTAGTAGAATTAATTTAAAAAAAACTTGAGAGGTGTCAAGGGACACTCGGATGGAACGTAGTTCCTTTCGATCACATTGTGTTCGGTATTTTCGCGGTACAACATTGAGTCTCCGTAGCCTAGTGGCTCCGGCAGTCGCCTAACAGATCAAAGTCGATGGTTCGAATCCCAGCTCGACAGACCGAATTTTCCATTTTCTGAAAATGACTGCCGGAGCCACTAGGCTACGGAGACTCAATGTTGTATCGCGAAAATACCGAACACAATGCAAAATTCACATTCAACAAAAAAGTGTCGGTTTGAAAAATGTGTCGAGTGTCGGTTCCTTAATTTTTTCCGTCTAGCCCCCTTCCGAACCGCGCGATAAGGAACTTACGTTCCAATAAGTTTCAGTTTTTTTTTTAGGCATTTTTAGTAGAGTTTAGTAAAAAAATGCCTGAAAATAAATCTATTCTATGATTTTTTAGGCTGAGAGTCCAGGATTACTACGCACTATATTAAGCTCACGTGTTTTGTTGAGAAGAGTTTGCACAACGCCGATTTGGTGGATTACAACGACTTTCGTCTACTATGGACTCTCCATCAACTCCACAAGTCTCTCTGACACCATGCATTTGAACTATATTTTGACATGCGCCATCGAAATACCCGGATACTTCACTGCAGTTCTGGTTTTGGATCGAATCGGCAGGAAAGCCACCCTCTCGACGGGATATTTCCTCAGTGCAGCGTGTAATATTGTCTTCGTTTTCATTCCTAGTGGTAAGTTCATCAAAATTAAGACTGGAGCAGAAACCAGCATCTGAATCTGAGCATACTACTTGTTTGACTTAGACTGAGATCTATAGATCGTACGCTGGCTCTACTCAAGACTCAGGATAGAGTTAAAATGGGACACAAATATGTTCCGACATATTATATCTTTCTCGTTTTAAATCAGTCTTGAGTCTTAGCTGAGTTAGAGTGCCGTCTATAGATCTCAACATTAGACTCGAAATATAAATGCTCGAATTTAAAAATGATGTTTTTAACGTTTATTTCAGTTCACTTGTGAATAGAATATAAATTACTTTGTATATTAGTAAGTAGTATAATGTCACATTCCAGGTCCTCACTTATTTGCATCTTTTAAAATATTAAAACTTCAAATTAACCGACTTTCAAAAAAAGGGAAGAGTTTCTCAATTCAGCCGGTGTCTTTTATTCTAGGTATACCGATTTCTCCAGGATTTTCGGATCGATTCGCGTGTTTTTTTTTAATTGATAGAAGAACCTTGCGAAACGGTCGATAGTGGTTTTTTGAAATTTTCTTATTTCATGTAGGCCAACCTGTGGCTCATGACGAGTCAAATTATGACTCTGCTACCGGTTCGAAAAGCATTTTATGAAACTTGTTTTAGGTACTATGAAACTTTTGATTATAAAAATAAAAAAATAAAATATTTTTTATTCGACCAACTGGGATCATATTGGGTTAGTAACAATAAGCTTAAATCCTACATGTTAGTACGACTAAAATCTAAAACTTAACCTAGGACGGCACCGATTTGTCAGCACATGAACCATGCAACAGTGGTTCAAATACTGACAATCGATCCTGTCAGCAAATGCCCTCAGGACGCTATTAGAGCTGGCCCGGACTCTACGCAACAGGGATGTGCACCGCTTTCTCATAGTGGTGTAGAAACAGTCTACACGAGCGTCGGCAAACATCCCTGATGCGCTGCAGAATCGGGGCAGTCCCAACAGCATCCTGAACGCATTGTTGTACTGTACACGCAGGGCGTTATATTGCTTCTGCGTATAACTGATCCACAGGCTGCTCGTGTAAAAGGAGGTGCAGTATGCCCTAAAGAGGGTGACTTTGACTGGCACTGAACAACGAGCAAACCTGCGGACAATCATGTTTGCCCTGACAGACAACGCCCTGCGCTCTCTCTCTATATCTGCATCGTCCTTCAGGTCAAAGGAGATCACATGACCTAGATATTTGAACTGCGACACCCTCTTCAACGGGGTACCGTATAACTTAATGGGTGGTACAGTTGAGGGCAAGGATTTTCCCCTGGCCTGAAAGACCATACATTCGCTTTTTTTGACATTGTATGTCAATCCGTGAATGTGAGCGTATCTTTCACATATGCTCAACAGTTTTGTTAAGCCACACACAGAAGCACTCAGCAACACCATGTCGTCCGCGTAACTGATATTGTTGACACATACGCCATCAATATGACAACCGACATGAGTGGTGCTAAGCGCCTCTATCAGTTCATTGACATACAGGTTAAAGAGCGCAGGGGAAGTTAAACCACCCTGTCGTACCCCACACTCCAACCTATATGGCTGCGAATACGTTTCAGACCATCGCACGACATTGACCTGATTTCGATACCAATATTTGAAGATCCTAGTAACTTCTTCGGGCAGTCCCGTATCTTTTAATTTCTGCCATAGGATATCGTAGCTTACCAGGTCAAACGCCTTGCTAAGGTCCAGAAAACATGCATAAACAGGTGTCTGTCTCACCGAGTAGTACTTAACAGTTTGCTTCAAACATAATATCGCTGATTCAGTTGACAAACCTGGCCTGAAGCCAAACTGATTATCATGTAGGGATATATGTTTATTCAGCTGGTTGTTAAGCAAACTGTCAAGCACTTTCGCAATTACCGCGGCAAGTGAGATAGGCCTGTAGTTGGACTTATCAGATATGTCCCCTGTTTTGTTCTTCACAATTGGCACCACCACCGTTCTCATCAGTGCTGCGGGCAAGTAAGAGTGCGCTACACATAAGTTATACAACATGGCAAGTACTCTAGGTAAGTGAGGACCTGCATGCTTTAAATGTTCAATACTAAGTCCGTCATGGCCAGGAGACTTGCCCCGCGACATAGAAACTATAGCATTATGGACATCCTTCGCTGTAAATCGGATTCCAACTTCCCGGCCAGACGTACACTCCTCGTTTCCGGTTTGTGATGGTCCCAGCGGTGATGTCACTGTGAAATGCTCTCTAAACATATCTGCTATAAGGCTGTGATCGTTGATACCATTAACGCTCACTGGTAGGCCAGGTCTGCTATTTGATTTATTGGTCGTTTTCCAAAAATTCCGAAAGTCATTTTTCGAATGCTGTGTCGCTAGGATGTCCATTTTTATTTGTTCACTGTGGTTTTGACACCACCTTAATCGTGACCGAAATAGACTGCGACTTCGATGCATTTCATCATAAAGACTGCCATTTTTTGGCTTACCCCACCAAACCCACATTAAAAACTTCGACCTGGCCTCCCTGTGGGCATCTCGTACATACCTGTTCCATCCGGCCACAGGACCTTTCCCACCGCGCGATCTCTTATTATTGGAATCGGTGGCAGACACAGATAAAATATTTACAATTTCGCTATATAATTTATCGATAAGTAATGTGTGATCGATACGCTCACAAACATAATCACTACAAGAACGAAACTCTACGGGAAAATCGATAGCTCTTAGTTTTTCATGACAAAGTTTGGAATACAATTCTATCTCCTCCTGTTTTCTATCTCCCCATAGAATCTTGTTAATCATTTTATACCCACTAGTCACTACCTTTGGTGTAACAATATTCAAATTACATTCAATAATTAAAGGATAATGATCCGACCATAACACATCATACTTAACATAAACATTCAAAATTGACGATACAGCGGATTTGGTCGTCACACAGTGATCAAGCCACCTTCTCGACCCGTGGGCTTCACTCACAAAAGTGTATGTACCCGACCCAACACCTAACCGCTGTACATCGACACATGACCAGTCTAGTTCGTCACAAAAACATGTCAACTCGTCATAAAACCGCTCATTTGGATGCGCGTTAAAGTCACCTAGGATGTAAACACTTTCTACATTCATACTATTAGTAATTGCACTCACCGAACTGAGGCAATCCGTAAATTCCGTAAGGTTTACCATTTTATCTGTAGGCATATACACACTAAACACTAGAATGGATCTATCGCCTAGCACTATCTTTATGGCACATATTCGTGGATTATCACAACTCACGACCGACACATTCTGGAAAATACTTTTATTCCACAGCAGCGCCACACCTCCATAAGGCCGACCACACACCATGCCCGCCGCCGTATCCATTGCCGAGGTGCCTGTGCTGCCGAAACGCTCGTCAATCTCGCTAAGAAATTGAATATTGTGTCCAAATAACCATGTCTCTTGAAGTGCAATCACGCTCGCCGAGTCACACAAAAGCCTCACACTGTCAACTGAGCGTTTTATACTTTTACAGTTGAAGCTGACAAAATTACAAGTGAGACTTTTATCCATTGACAGTAGGGATAGGGCCGCTCACGGTATTCACCTCAACACCGTTCGTGTCACTGCTGTTATTACGCCTGAAGTTGACAAAGCGCCTAAATATCACGCCCTTCGGCCAAAGTGTTTCATCTAAAAATATACTCATTTTCCGCTCTGATACAAAAAATTTGTATGCGTTATAGTCCTTGTTTCCTCTCAAAAAAGATATCTTTTCGAGTTTAATATTTTCTTGCGTTTTGTTATAAACGTAATCCACAATATCCCTCTCCGTCGTGTCCTTATGTACCATCGTAATAAAAATGGGTACTTTCCTGTCCGCGGCTTTAAAGTTACAATTGTCGTCATTGGAGACACCCTTGACTCCCAAATAACGATACGATCTCGTTTTAGGTTTCCGGCGCTGTACAACATTCCACTCTCCTTCAGTTCTAGTCACCTCTGCGAAAGATAACGCACCCGCCGCCCGATTCATCGCTACCTCGCTCGGCCGAGCACTCGGGGCGCTCGCCGATGGCGATGACACATCAATCTCCCCGCCCGCGCCCGCGCCCGCGTCGCCAAGCTGTTCCGAGGCGCGTGCCGCGGCCGGTGCGCCTGTTCCACTCGACGCGCTCGATACACTGTTACCGAGCGTTGGTTGAGATTTGTAACTACCTTCCATAAAATTTATGCTCCTATAATTCAAGTGAAGGTCTCTCGGAGACGACGACGCTTCAGCGTTGGGATGATCGCTGTGATTCGAAATGATCGTATCATCGAGTTGAGACAAACCAATGGGCCCGCTGTCCCGATAAGCGCCTCTTCTCATGTTCACCTTTGCAGCTGAGAAGGGCGGCGATGTATGCCTGCGATTTTGACACTCCGTTTTCACTTTTTCCAGCTGGTCGATAGTTACGTAAGACGATTTGATATTTTTTATCTCGGCCTGCACTACAGCCAGATCCTTAAGTAATTTCGAGACGTCAAGGTGATCGAAAGTAATCGGGGGTAATTTATCTAAGTCTCTCGCTACAAACACTGGCAAAACGTCAGGATCGGTGCACTTAAAAAGACTTATTATGTCATATAATATACGATTTTCCCTACCTTTACCCTTCCTTACTGTCTTACGGAGATCAGAAGGTAGGGAATCTACTAATAAGCGGTTAGCCTCTTCGATCTGTTCCGCTGAGAACGTCGATGCACATATTCTGACCAAGCTATCTTCATCCGCAACTGATAACTTATTTTGTAGATATGACAGTAGCTCGGATACCACAAGGTTGCAATTGTTACACTTTAACGTCATATTCGAAAAATTGCATAGCACACGCTGCAATCGATTACAGTACACGCCCGAAATGCAAATTGGAATTGCAATTATGGTTCAATGTAATATTTTCAGAATTGACCGTCGCTCGACTGATAGTGTTCTTATTCGGCAAGTTCGGTATATCCGTGGTGATGACGTCAGTGTACCTGTTCACATCGGAGCTGTACCCCACTGAGTTCAGACACACGCTGTTGGCCTTCTCGTCTATGATTGGTCGCGTTGGATCGATCACGGCTCCGCTCACTCCAGTGCTTGTAAGTTTTTTAAGCTATTGCATGGCTTTCATCGCGGGCTTTGAACTAGGACAAACAGTTTGAGCGCGGCGACCGAATCAAGAAATTCCGTAACGAAAACAAACCTAACACCGTCGTTCAGTAAGCGTTCAACATTTTAGAGGTTCACAAGTAGCTCTGTTTGGCGCAGTGGGCGAGCGGCCGCTTTCCTTACCGTATGGTGTATGATGTCGCAGGTTTGAATCTCACTCGCGAAGTAGTGACAGTGCGCTTTTCTTGTTTGTTTGTTTTTTAATTATTTTTTTTGCATAATTTTTATTATACAAAAAAATATTGCATAAATATTAGAATTGCATAAGTTGATAAAAAATGCTATGCAATAGCTTTACCGCGGCAGTCCCCGAGTGCCACTTAATTTTTTTTAAATATATAGACTAGCGCTTGACTGTAATCTCACCTGATGGTAAGTTAAGATGCAGCCTAAGATGGAGCGCGCTTGCCTAGAAGATGCCGATTCACTCTTGATTTAAAGTTACCCAAGTTATAGTCGTTCGGAAAAAAGGAAGCAGGAAGGGCATTCCAAATTTTAGCGGTGCGTATTAGGAAGGAATATTTTAAAGAAATGTGAAGCTGAACTTGACTTTTCTCTTTCTCCTCTAAATAAGTGTAAAGCTTGTGTCAGGAGTGGATACGACAATATTGCAACGATGCGGATGGAACCGTTGACCTTTCCTTTGTCAGCCCGCAGCCTATTGACACTTACAATGTCAGTTTTCAAGGAAACTTTTCTCTGAAAATGTTCCAGGATTTGCATTGCTTCTTTATATCAATAGCGAGCTAAATGCAGTGATTAACTACTGCTAAAACAGTGGAATGGACACCAGAGGAATCACAAACCAGCTTTTTAGAAACTGGATTATGAGAGTGAGGGAATAGATCGTGCATCTGTGTTTGCACACACACTTGTGCACTATAATGTCTCCCGCGCAGATAGCTAATCTCTGAGGAGGTTGGCCGTCGTGACCGGATTCGGTCGGGAGGGCATTATTTATCATCGTGAGGAAACCTGCACGCCAGAGGTTCTCCATAATGTTCTCAAAGGTGTGTGGAGTGTACCAATTCGCATTGGGCCACCATGGTGGACTATGGCTTATAAACCTTTCTGAGAGGAGACCTGCGCTCAGTTAGTGAGATGTTAACGGGGTGCTTATGATAATGATGATGATGATTTCTATTCCAAAATTATCCAGTAGTAATTGTATTTCCAGTGCAGCATTGATAGCCTAGTGGTTAGGACTGTGGTCTCCTATTCGGGGGGTCGCAGGTTCGATCCCGGGTACGCACATGTGACTTTTCGGAGTCAAAGTGAAGTCCGCCAATTCGCATTGGGCCAGCGTGGTGGACTAGAATAGAATCGAATAGAAATATTTTTTATTCAAATAAACTTTTACAAGTGCTTTTGAATAGTCGATGAATCTACCACTGGTTCGGAATGCCCTTCCTGCCGAGAAGAACCAGAAACTCGGCGGTTGCTCTTTTCAAAACAAAACAATACAGTAAATACTATGCTATATATGCAGTGTTTCCACAATGAGGGAAGTTCCAAAATGCATACCGACTAACTTCTATCTTAAGATGGGCAGACATAAAGTAGCCCCATTCCCGCCGGTGGCACCCGTTCACGAGCATGACGCATGACCCAGCCATTGCTTCGCTCAACCATATTTGAGGGAACGTGGCCTATAAACCCTTCTCTGAGAGGAGGCCTGCGCGCAGTAGTGAGACGTTAATGGGTTGCAAATGGGTTGTATTTCCAGACGGAGTACTGGCACGGCATTCCATCAATGATGTTCGGTTGTATGGGCATCCTCTCCGGCGTGCTGGTGCTCACGCAGCCCGAGACGCTGGGCACCAAGATGCCCGACACCCTCGCCGAAGCAGAGGCGCTGGGCAGACCAGAGCCTAACCCGACTAGTTGACGCAATATGTACTAAGTTATTGATCTTTATTGATCTCTGTGTTACTTCTTAGCTTAGTAAAAATTGTACAATAATTTTATTTTATTTTATTTTATAATAATAATGTTTAGACAATTTATAAATAGTAAGTAACGAGATTTTGCCCGCGCCTTCGCTTACGCTGAGGTCGATTTTTCAAACCCCTATTTTACCCCCTTAGCAGTTGAATTTTCGAAAATCCTTTCTTAGCGGATGCCTACGTCATCTCATAAGTCATAACAGCTATTTGTATGAACAGCCTGATCCGAGTGGTTTGAGCTGTGCGTTGATAGATCAGTCAGTCAGTCACCTTTTCCTTTTAAATATTTAGATAAAAATGCGAAGCAAATTGAGAAACGTTTAACTTTTTTTAAAAAAGTGTGTGATTTCAAAAACTAATAATTACGAATAAAGTGTATAATAATAATAAATGGTTTTTTATTGAGACCCAAACACAATTTTTTTAATATCTGCTTTCTGTCTATCCGTTTGTCAAGATTTTCTGGGACGCTACACCTGAAATCTTAAACATTAGCTATAAAATCCTTTAAATTCCCTTTCTTACTAGTTTACCTACTCCCCCTAGCCATGTAACAATAATTACGATTGTCTATTTCTCTTTCTACGATAGCAAACGCCTGAAGGTTTGGCTAGGGCTAGACTAGATGGCGCAGCAGCTGATCAAAGACAGAAGTGTACTGACAATATTTCGCGGCATTTTGTATTTTAAATGTTTTTGTAACATTTAAAAGTCATAAATTTTTCACTGTAGTGTCCATTTAAAATGCACATTAAAATAATTAGGTAATTTAAGCACCATCTAGTTAGCAATATTGAAAGGTTTGAGTTTCAAAATCGAAAACTAGATGGCGCTTAAATTACCTAATTATTTTAATGTGCATTTTAAATGGACACTACAGTGAAAAATTTATGAATTTTAAATTTTTTTTTTTAAACATTTAAAATACAAAATGCCGCGAAATATTGTCAATGGGTACACTTCTGTCTTTGATCAGCTGCTGCGCCATCTAGTCTAGCCCTAGCCAAACCTTCAAGCGTTTGCTATCACAGAAAGAGAAATAGACAATCGTAAGTGTAACATGGCTAACTAGCTAAGACTTCTTATGAATGAACTAAACGAATGATCTATTGACGTGTGTTGCCTTACCTTTTTGCGCAATTTCGCAAGTGCTGAAAATTTTGATATCGCGGCGCATGAAGGCGCGGCGTTCTAAATCTTTAGCGGTCTTTAGGGTTTTCAACAAAAGGTTTCATTCACTATTGCAATTTACACACACGAAATATAATAATACCCCGCACCGGGAAGCGCAGTGTTGGCAGACCCCCCCACCAGGTGGACCGACGACATCAAACGAGTCGCAGGGAGCCGCTGGATTCAGGCGCCGCAAGACCGAGGCCTGTGGAAGTCCATGCAAGAGACCTTTGTCCAGCAGTTGAGGTCTATCGGTTGATAAAGAAGAAGAAGAAGAAGAATATAATAATTTACAAAAGATCTGCTGGTATGTTGCTAGTAGACGATTCTTAACTCAGAGCATTCTTGCGTATTCCGTTCCAAACAGCGAGTTGGCGTGGCCAAATTGCGAATATACTACTATTCGCGCGAGAAAAAAGAAGAAAAAGAAATATGTGAGCTGCCACGGGACGCCTGGCAGATGTGAAACATCGACATTATTTTGTAAAAGTAATATGCAGAAAAGAACAGATTGTGATAGGAACTAAATATGTCACTATATACATATAACATCGCCACGCCAGAAATCTGTTTTACGTGCGGCGATAGATGTTTCACATCAAAACATGTGCGTTTTAAGCAAAAGGTACTATATCATTTGCTTTCACAGCGAAGGAAAACATCGTGATGAAACCTGCATAACTGCGAGTTCTCTGTGATATTTTCAATAGTGTGTGAAGTCTGCCAATGCGCACTTGGTGACCGTGGTGGACTACGGGCTACAGTCTACACCCTTTTTATTCGTGAGGTGATGTGGGCCGACACACACACACACACACACACACACACACACACACACACACACACACACACACACACACACACACACACACACACACACACACACACACACACGGTTTTAGCGTAAGATTTTCATAATTATATAAATTATTGCTGGAAGGAACTACATACTGCAACACAGGTTTTCGTAGCGTAGAGGGTAGGGACTACTTTTTATGTATCAATAAATATCAATAAAAAAATATCGAAAAAAAAAATATCGAACTCATCGACGATTAAAAAAAAATTGTTGATGGTGATGAAGGGTTACACGATTATCCCGTGGTACATCTGTGCAACCCTTTTGGTTGTTTTGGATTATAGTAGTTCCGATTAGGTATTTATCAATATCGATATGAATCTTGATAAACTGATAAGTTAAAATTTTGCTAGACTTGTGGTCGAAACAAGATGCTGCATATCAATACTGAGCTGATTGTGTAATAGCTCAGGTTTGCGAAATGCGCTACGTTAAATATTGTTAACGTAACATTATTTTTATTTTCAAAATGTCTGAAAATCATACAATTACTGAAACAACGACATCATCGGATAGAACGAATGAGAAAAATGAAGAGCCAGAAGTTAAAGAAAATGTGCATCAGAAACCATTGGATCTTGACGATGTGTTGACCAACGAGCTGGGTCAGTTCGGCTGGTTCCAGATAAGGAATATACTCTTGGTGGCTTATCCCATTATAATTTGTGGCCTTATGACTGAGTATATATTTTCTGCAGCGGCTACACCGCACAGGTAATTTAAGTTATTGCTATTTAATTAAATTCTAATTCACTTTCTTAATTAAATATTCGAACTCTTCTATTATAAAATTCTATACGTTAATAGAATAGAAAAGAAATGTTTTTATTCCAATAAACTTTTTTACAAGTGCTTTTGAATCGTCGATGAGTCTACCACTGGTTCGGAATGCCCTTCCTGCCGAGAAGAACCAGCAAGAAACTCGGCGGTTGCTTTTTTCAAAACAAGTTACAATTCAATAGATACTATGCTATGTATACAGTGTTTCCACAATGTGTTCCACAAAAGCATACCCAATTATAATTCAAGACATGTTAAGACGGGCAGACAGAAAGTAGCCCCATTCCCACTGGTGGCACCCGTTCACGAGCATGACGCATGATCCAGCCATTGCTTCGCTCAACCATGTTTGAGGGATAATGTCATAAGTACTTGTTTATTTGCGTTTCACGCAGTAATCTGCATCATTGATTATTGAGACAAAAATCAGAATTCGTAGACAGTAATGTAGATAAATATAAATAAATAGACTAGACACTAGCAAAAGCGACAGTAAAAATAGTCTTTAGAATATAATATTGGCTAATCCAATACTTTTTCACGATGAAATTATAGATGTCGTATCCCGGAATGCGGTGAAGATGGCAAGTTTCATAAATTTGATCCGGAATGGATAAGAAATGCAGTCCCAGCGACAAGTTCGGGGTTTGCCAGCTGTGAGCGGTACGCTCCTCGTGATTCGGGAATTAATGGATCGTTGGAGTACTGCCCTGCCGAGTTGTTCGATCGATCCCAAACTATTGAATGTGATGGTTTTGTTTACGTTCGAGACAACACAGTTGTATACGAAGTTAGTATTGGAAATAGACATTTAATGTAGCTGATACTCTAGAGTCTAGACTAAGCCAGAACTTTGCCCGCGTAGGTTTAAATTTAGTATCCATCGTGTAAACTTTATCTTTACTAATAAATATATTAAGAAAACAAAACTATTAACAGAATATGACCGAAAAAGCCAATGAGTCTATAAAATTCAAAAAAATTCAAAATTATTTATTTCACTTAGGTCAACCTGTGGCTCTTATGACACATCATGACTCTACCACCGGTTCGGAAAGCGGCTTCTGCTGAGAAGAGCAGCAAGAAACTCAGCAGTTGCACTTTTCAAAATAATCATTTTACAATATTACTATGCAGCTATTACATTGTAATAAATTTTTTATACTATCTTGTGGGCAGCTAGATGCCAAGCCGATTTAACCCATGCAACTTTGTTAGAATATAATATAATATAATATTTCCACAATGAGGTGAAGTTCCAAAAAAGAGTAGGTACTACAATTTAATTCGAGCATGACGCATGATCCAGCCGTTGCTTCGCTCGACCATATTTGAGGGAACGTATCGGGGATAACTGCTTTATTCTAACTCCTTATTCTAATTGTAAAGATTTGATATCGTTATTTTTATCACAGTTTGACCTCGGATGTCAAGAGTGGCTTCGAGTTCTTGCAGGCACGCTGTACAGTATCGGCACGTTATTCGTGTTGCCCGTCACGGGCTTCATCTCGGATCGCTACGGACGCAGGGTAGCGCTGATTATCAACATCTTCAACCTCGGCCTGTTTGGGTTCATCAGAGCATTCTCTGTCAACTACTCTATGTACTTGGCTCTACAAATTCTGCAGACGACGTTTGGTGCCGGTGCCTATAGCTCAGCGTACATTTTCGGTAAGTTATTTAATAATCTTTTCAATTTTCATCATTAGCAATCCATCAACGGCTCACTACTGAGCGCAGGTCTCTTCTCAGAGAAGGGTTATAGGCCATAGTCCACCACGCTAGCCCAATGCGAATTGGCGGACTTCACACACCTTCGAGAACATTGTGAAGAACTCTCAGATGTGTAGGTTTCCTCACGATGTTTTCCTTCACCGTTGAAGCAAGTGATATTTAATTGCTTAAACGCACTTGACTCCGAAAAGTCAGAAGTCGGTACCCGGGATCGAACCTGCGACCCCCCGAATAGGAGATCACAGTCCTAACCACTAGGCTATCACTGCTGCTGATGATTTTCTGGGATATTGCTACGTAGCATTTTCAGTAACTCCTTAATTAATTAATATTATGAATGCAAAAGTATGTTTTTTTGTTGGTTTGTCCTTCAATCACGCCGCAAACACGCCAGAACTACGAATCGACGTGATTTTTTGCATGAGTATAGTGAGGACCTTGAAAGTGACTTACCTGGAGGGTACTTTTTATCTCGGAAAATCAAAGAGATTTTTAAAACTAGACATTCACAAATTCACGCGGATGAATTCGCGGGCATCAGCTAGTTAGAAAGTAATGCAAGATCTTTTTAATTTTCTGGGATACTGCCACTTAACTTGTTAAGTGGCAGTACCTTGGTATTTGCAACCATCCAAGATTGTTCGTCACACCGAAATTGGCAAAAGTGCTGCTTTACAATTGTGCAGTATAGAATCAACATCTCCTGAAGATGCGTTGCTGTCGGAGTGAAACGTATAGAGTATCTTTTGCATGGTGTTACGTTGCCCCTGTACTTGTTCTAATTAAATGAAATGAAAATGAAAATATTCTTTATTGTACACCACAGGATAACAGCTTACATGACTAATACATACATAAAAAAAACACAGAGTACAAAGGTGACTTACTACTGGAACTTGGAAAACCGGCAATGTACAGTAAACTATACAGTACGAGTAGCATGTTGTACCATACAGATTTTTCTGGTTTGGCGAGAATTTGTTTTTCCTTGTGTTCTCAACGAGAGAGTTGGCTAAAACTTTGCTAAGCAGAGATACTTAGAGAATTCAGCTATTTTAGCCGAAGCTGATTTCTTGTTAAACTCAACTTTAAGGTGTTTTGTACTACACGTTATACAAAAATTGTTTTTGTTTTAGCTGCTGAATTGGTCGGACCGAAGTATCGCGTTTTTACAAGTGCCACTTCGTCTTCAATATTCGCCGTTGGCCAGGTGATGCTCGGCAGCGTAGCTTGGTTGATCCCGGCCTGGCGCTACATGATCATAGCACTTCATGTGCCTTGCTTCGTGATAATTGTGTATTACTGGATACTCTCTGAGAGTGTCAGATGGCTCTTATCGAAACAGAAATATCCAGAGGCCAAGAAAATATTGGAAACTGTTGCGAGGGTGAACAAAACATATATCAGTGAAAAATCTATGGAAGCACTTATGAACCCTTCACGACCTACAGTTACTGTGCCCAACGTAAGAATGTTTTCTGTATATAGCTTATTTTTCTTTGCCCTCGACGGGACCCATCAAAAATAAATTTTAATTAAATTAAGGCAGCACATAAGCGAAGTTTTGCTTTCAAAATACAAAAAATCGAGTTCATAGCTTTTGTGAGATTCTTTTTTAATTCTTCAAAAAGCTGCAATGTGTTTAAGTTTAAAAAGATTGACTCAAAATAGAAATGGACGCAGAATTGAATCCTGCGAAACGCCCATTAAGGCGATAAGCCCTGAACTGATACTTCATGTAATTTAAACAAAGATTTTTAACATAATATATTTTATTGTGCTTTATTCTAAATTTTATTTATTACAATTTGACTTTATACAGAATACTACATTAAACCTAAATTTACTCTAAAATTAAAACTAAAATAAAAAAAATATTGTGTTTTTATTTCTTACTATTCTGATATTATTTTTTAGGCTGAAAGACCTGGATTAATTCGCACAATAATAAGCTCTCCAGTTTTGCTCCGAAGAGTGTGCACGACACCGATTTGGTGGATCACGATGACCTTTGTGTACTACGGCCTCTCCATCAACTCCACAAGTCTCTCTGACACCATGCATTTGAATTATATTTTGACATGCGCCATCGAAATTCCTGGTTTCTTCACAGCAGTTTTACTCCTGGACAGAATTGGCAGGAAAATCACCTTGTGCTCTGGATTCTTCTTTAGTTCGGCGTGCAACATTGCTTTTGTATTTATTCCTATGGGTGAGTTGAAGAAACGTAGTATCTCGTTGATTTACATAATATGTATCATCATGCAATTTATATAAAGTTAAGGTTTGAGTTTTTTTACCGCCAAAATAATGCTATTTTGGGTTGAACAAGTTTTCTTTAGCTTTTTACCAACATTAATTGACCCTTAACTTTAATCGTGTAGTTACAAATACTTGTACAATCCACTTTTATTGTTTTTAGGTGCATTTTGTATAATCTTAACGGTAATTTTAATTTAACGGCTGAACAAGCATTAGCTATAAAAAACTTACTTAGATATGAAAAATTATTTTAATCTAATCGTAAATACACAACAGTTATCGTAAACAGTATTAATTTACAATTTATTGTTGCATTTCTAATATCAGTACAGGTACAACATGAACAATAAACTGGTTATCTGTCCTTGTCTGAAAGAAACGTCAATGATTACAGATTTGAAAAACTATTACTTACTATACAATCTATCTATCTATCTAATCTAATACCTTTAAACGAGCAATTCTTGTATATATAAATTATCTGAATCTCGGAAACAGCTCCAACGATTTACATGAAATTTAGTATGCAGGGGGTTTCGGGGGCGATAAATCAATCTATAGCTCAGTTAGGAAATCGGGCGGTCCCAAAACCAAAAGACCTCGTTCGAGTCCAGACGATTATTTTTTTTAGATAATAATTATGTTAAATTATTAATCCTTAATACCTAGCCGATCATTGAAATGATGTTTGAATTAATTTGATTTTTTCTTTAATCCACTTAATAATTTTTTGTTTTTAATTATTAATTTTTTCTTTTACTGGTTGAAAGTGAACAGTTCTAGGTAATGTTGACTAAAGAACTTGTATACTAAATATTCGATTTTATGGACATCTTGTACGACAGACGAGTGTAACACATTATGTTTCTTTGAAAATTTTTATCTATAACATTGACTGTATCGATTAGTGCAATAAAATAGAGGGTGTTTATTTTTTGAATTTTTAGCTGGTTCGATTCCCTGGTGAGACAAGCAAATTTTTGAAAAAGTTTGAATGCAGTTTTATTTCTTTTAAAAAATAAGGGAATGTTTCCTTTAAGAAAAATGATCTAACTTAAGGATTTAAGGTAGTTCCCCTCCAGGGCCCATAATTTTTTTCCACCCTGTATAAATAAACAAGAATGAAATTTTATGTCATTAAAGGCTTGTCTATCTTGTCTTCTTTGTCTTCAGACTTCGCAGCTCTACGACTGATAATATACCTGCTGGGGAAGTTTGGTATCTCAATGGTAGTGACTGCCATATATCTGTTTACATCCGAGCTATATCCCACTGAGTTTCGACACACTTTACTTGCGTTTTCCTCTATGATTGGTCGTATTGGATCCATCACAGCTCCACTAACACCAGCGCTTGTAAGTACATTCACAACTTACTTAAGTATTACATATACACTTTGCCATTAAAATTAAAATTGTTTTTTGGAACGAATTTCCTTATCGCACGGTACGAATTTGGTGGATGAGGGCTAGACGAAAAAAAGTGTAAGATTTTCAGTCACGAATAGTGTAGATGGTTATTCATAGCGCGTATGCTATATTACGAGATGGTTCTAACATGTGGCGAGAGATGGCGTTGATTCTTATAATTTATTAAAAGGACCTTCGTTCCAACTGAGTGTTCCACTATACTCACGCATTTTTTTCATTTTTATTTTCAAGTTAGCTTTAAACATACATTGCCCCTATTATATTCGGTCACATCATTGTTTTATATTAGCTCATCTTGTAAAAAAGCTCCATTTTATTATAGGCCTCTTACAGTAGATCTTTAGTGCAATTAATGCTACTAGATGCCGCTAGTAGTGACTAACACTGGCAAAATAAAAAAAATACAAACTAAACGGCATTGGAGGGCAGACAGCTGTAGTGTATCAGTAAACATGCTGGATGCGATACCCGGAGGGAAGCGGGTTTGAAGTTCCGCTATTTTTGATATATTAAAGTACCCGGCGATATATATTGCACATCGGCCTTTGGAATAAAACACTATTCTATTCTATTCACAGTTCGACTGCATTCTTTTTATATATGTTACGTGATGTGCTCGCCGATTGTGAAGAGATTTCAGTAATTACTACGTGAATTTCTGGCTAGCTTTCCTTGCAATAGAATAGAAATAGCGTTTTATCCAAAGGCCGATGTGCAATATATATCGCCGGGTACTGTATTTAGAATTGCACATTGTAGTTATAATAAAAAACACAAAATTTCCAGATGACCTACTGGCACGGAATCCCGTCATTGATGTTTGGTTGTCTGGGCATAATTTCTGGTCTGCTGGCACTCACGCAACCTGAGACACTAGGCACCAAGATGCCAGACACCCTGGCTGAAGCTGAAGCCATCGGGAAACCAGAATCTAAAATTAAATCGACACCCTGCCCCACACCCTGGCCCAGGCGGGACACAGCGGGAAACCGGAGTCTACAATAACGACGACTGGGTCACCTAAGTAAATAAATGATTTTGAAAATACTGCTTTTGTTGCTACACCCGTGTCACAAATATAAAGCTACATTCAAGGTTTTCATAATATTGGCTCTCTTGGCGCCGCTGCGCCTGCCGAGAGGAAGTCACCCTGCTATTGCAGGTTAATAAAATAATTACATTATTAACACGTTCGCTGCGTCGACGATTTTTTAAAACTTCCCCCTGGTGCGTTACGGGGTTTTTAGGACCTGACAATAAACCAAAATACGGTGCGTTACGGGCTCTATCTTGCCCCGTAAGACTTAACTGATAAAAGTTTAATTTAAACCTTGACGACTTAGTATAACAGTTTTTAGTTCTAAAATACTGTTAGGTCATAAAATAAAGTATTCACTATTGGCACAGTTTGGGGATCTGTCTTTTATATTAGAAGTTATAAGCAAAATTAGAAAAGAGGCAGTTTAAACCTCGCAACGCACTGATTTTAGGGTACAAAACGTTGCAAAATAGTGATGGGAACTGAAACATCTATAAATTGTAAAAAGTAGTTTTTCATTAAAACCACTCATTAAGAAAATATTACTTGTTCTGCAAGGCCTTACACACTGTCTGTCACAAACACTGACACGAGAGCAATGCAGAGTAGCATTTTAGCCACTACACCGAACGGTGAGCTTCGGTGCTTCTGCCGCTTCGCTGCTCCTTCTTCTTCTTTATCAACCTATAGACCTCCACAACTGGTCAAAGATCTCCTTCATGGACTTCCACAAGCTTCAGTCTTGCGCCGCCTGAATCCAGCGGCTCCCTTGATGTCGCCGGTCTACCTAGTGGAGGGTCCATAAGTGCCGATTTCAGCAACGTCGAATGGCGTTTTACCGAGGAATTAATTGAGCATTTTGACAGTTTTTGTATTGAAAATACTGTCATATTAAATTAAATTTATGCTCGCATGGGACTTTATTTCAAAAGGTATACTTCCCGGGAGGAGGTTACTTTTGCTGAGGAATTGCGTATCAAGCAACCTAGTTGATGCTGCAGCCTCAGCTCAAGGTTACAATGCTTTGGAAATTATCCGAAGTAACTGTACACCAAATTTTAAATAAATCGCACCAGTGAAAGTTTATAAGTTCCTTTAATCGAGTCAGAAATGAGCTGATGATCTTCAGACGCCTGAACAGAACTTCATAAATTATAGCTAAGATCGATCTCGATCGCGTCCAGCTTTCAAACAGAAAAAATCACATCAAAACACGTCTTCTTTTTGACTTAAAAATGAGTATGTATCTATCTTTTTCCTACTTGAATGAGAGAACAGCATTTTTGGCGTCCGCACGGAATGAAAGTCTCGGTCGGGGCTCTGTCAACCTCGCAACGCACTGAACGTGTTAACAATAGGTCGTTTTTGAGCTCTTTCAACGGAAGATTTTAAAGTATACGAATATTTTATAAAGCGTAAGGCAATGTAATACCTATTTTCCTCTTTTGATATAATTATAAAATAAAATACCTGGAATCAAAATAATTATTATGATATTAATATAAAATCCAGAATCAAGTATTCAATTCAAATTCAATACCTACAAGTATTCTTCAGACAGACAGACAGATAAACTGTGACTTACACATTAATCGTGTTATGCATGGATAAGATAAATACCAAACGTAAAAATGCCAGTTACAGATAAGTTTTATGCTAAATAGATGATCATATTATTATTTTCATTCGTATTCATAAAGAGTTCGTCAAACTCGGTAACGCTTTCCTTACAAAAATTAAATTCAAATCAATTCAAAATGAATGGAAGTAATCAGGAACAGAGTGACAAGCAAATAAAACAGGACTCAAGTAAAGACGAAGACAGGAAAGTGAATGTGAATCAAGAACCCATAGATCTGGATTATGTACTAACAAACGAGCTGGGTCAGTTTGGCCTATTCCAGCTAAGGAACTTTCTATTTATTGCTTTAGCTATCATAGCTTCTGGAACAGTGAACGAGTATATATTCTCAGCTGCAGCAACACCGCACAGGTAACCAAACTCTAACCAAACTACTGTATTAGGGTGCGTTTATACTGAAACTGAGTCAAATAGAGTTATGACCGATCGATGCATGCAGTTCTGCATTTCGCTTCAGTATCCACATTATAATTTGTTCAGGAAGATAATATTTACTCTACTTACTATTGTATAGAATTGACAGACTATAAGTTTTTAAGCATTAAAATAACGAGATCTGTAAGAGAATCAGAGTACATAGCTCATCGTGTCACAAAACCGAAGTGGAATGGGCGGAGCATATAGCCCGATGAGCCGGTTGAATAGACGTTGCTTTCCCGAGATGCCTGCTACTACTATGTCGAAAGAATAATATAGTAAAATGATTATTTTGAAAAGAGCAACTGCTGAGTTTCTTGCCGGCTCTTCACAGTAGAATCCGCTTTCCGAACCGGTGGTAGAGTCATGACGTGTCATAAGAGCCACAGGTTGGCCTACGTGAAATAAATAATTTTGAATTTTGAAGTTCCCCCACGAGGAGGAAGCACGATCCCAAGCGAGTCGCTCTCGCCGCTGGATACAAGAGACACAAGATCGCCATTCACAAGACCGATTGCAGCAAATAAGTTTTATTACTAGTGCATAATATCGTTTATCTACTCCAACATCGAAAAGTTCCAATTTCGAGTTTGACAGCTGAATCGAAATGAACCCTCTTTCGGTTTTGCTTCTCATTTCGATGCAGCTCGTTGTATGGGAGCTGAATCGAAATGGTTATCTTCTTAAAATAGGATACCTAAAGCTAAGGCTCTGAGCTCTGGCACTTTGGTACCGTTCATACGACAGAGTCGCCATAAGCGGCTGGTGGCGGCTTACGGAGTTACTTTTTGCTGACAGAGGCGCCACAGGCGGCTGGTGGCGGCTTACGGAGTTACTTTTTGTTACTTTATTGAGCCTACGGCGTATTTTGCTAATGATTTTATTTTCCTTGTCGTAGATAAAATCTTGTATGCAACTGAACGTAATTAGTCATTTTAATTCTCGTACTATCCTATTTTGATACTCGGCAAGCCTCGTATCAAAAAACAGCACTCGAATTAAAATGACCCTCATTACGATGCAGTTGCATAAATAGCTATTATCTACTCCCATGCTTTACGTCCTCTATAAAAGATTCTGAAACAGTTAGCTTATTGCCAACATAAAAACACCCAATGTTCCAATATCATCCAAACGGATGATATAATGTTGTACTGAATTTCATAATAACACTCCTTTGTTTTTCTTCGATCCCTTCTGCGCAAAGGGTTTACTCAACAGACAGCCACATTCTTACTGATCGATGCGTGGTATCTGTATGAATTTATAGAATATCGTCATTCGCGCGCGTTTCACTACCAGAACGCCGCACGCCGTAAAGAAAAAGTAGGTTATTCGAATCCCAGCCATTTTTCTTCGATATTTCTATTGTTTTGTTTACAAAAAAATGAGCGATTCAAGTTTTGACAAGCACATCGCCAGTTTTAAACGCTGCAAAAGACATTTCCAACAAACTACTACTGGAAAAATCAAGAAAGCATTATGATTTAAAGCATTATGATAAAGCGTATCAAGATTTTATCAATTTAAAAATATCAAAGGGTAGTAAATCATTTTCTGAAGAAATGCATGGGAGTAGATAAAGTATTGTATGCAACTGTTGATAATTAGGTATTAAAACACTCATGTGATAGTACAACAGTTGCAAAATAACTATTATAATTTCTATTGGTAGATGTCGTATCCCAGAATGTGGTGAAGACGGAAAGTTGAACTACTTTGATCCTGAATGGTTAAAAAACGCAGTTCCAGAGACAAGTTCAGGGTTCTCCAGTTGTGAGCGGTACGCGCCTGTTGGGGCTGGACTCAATGGCAGCTTAGACTTCTGCCCTAGTCATCTGTTTGATCACTCTAGCACTGTAGGCTGCGAAGGTTTTGTGTATGCTAAAGGAAACACGGTTGTGTATGAAGTGAGTATGGAACATAGAATTAAGATAAAAGCTATAAATAAATTTAAAACAGATTAGATAATAATTTTTAGTTATAGTTACATAATAGAAGTTATTTTTTTATGAGATTGCAGTTTTTTTTTGTTATGAAATCGTAAATACGATTTTATGCCACTGTACGATAGTCACGACTTATTTTTTTTTTTGTTGTTTATTTGGTTTACCAACAGCTTTTACATTTACATAAAACAATAAAAACTAAAATAAATAAAACATTACTTAGATAAAATGTTAAACTAATTACAGGTAAACACCGCATGCACTTGATATGACTTATAGTAAGATTGCTCATATTTTTGGTGACGATTTGATGGTATGTTCAAAGCACTCGCGATCATTTCTTGTGTCTACATGTCTTTTCATTGCCACAATTTCAATATAACAGTAGGGAACACACACCATTCGCTGCGGTCTTGCGCTGCTTCCATCCTACGTCTTCCTCTTGCTCGTTTGATGCCTGCCTAGAGAGAGATCACACACTGCGCTTTCCAGTGGAAGGTTGCTATTCCCGCAACCTGGGACCATGTATAAATTGCGGGAATAGAATAGAATAGAAATGTTTTTATTCAAATGAACTTTTTTACAAGTGCTTTTGAATCGTCGATGAGTCTACCACTGGTTCGGAATGCCCTTCCTGCCAGGAAAAGTACCAGCAAGAAACTCGGCGGTTGCTCTTTTCAAAACAAGTCTACAATTCAATAGATACTATGCTTTGTATGCAGTGTTTCCACAATGAGTTCCACAGAAGCATACCTAATTATAATTCAACACGTTAAGACGGGCAAACAGAAAGCATCCCCATGCCCGCTAGTGGACCTGTTCACGAGCATGACGCATGATCCAGCCATTGCTTCGCTCAACTATATTTGAGGGTGCGTAACAACCCACATCACACGACACCACCACAGAAATGTTTAAAGAGTAGTTTAAGATAAGTCGCACCGACGTTTACCCCAAAGTTTATAATATTTTGTTCATCATTTTATGTAGGCCGCCCATTGCAGCTTCGCAACTCCTCGAGATATTTTGATTACTGGTTCATTGAACTCCTCATTTAACATGACAAATTTTGGTTGCTTTGAAAACGAATAATCTAGTATCATTTTTTTCTAGTTCGATCTTGGATGTAACGAATGGTTAAGAGCTTTCGCCGGAACTTTGTTCAACATCGGGATGTTAATTACACTACCCCTCACTGGATATGTTTCGGATCGCTACGGTCGGAAGACGGCCTTGGTCATCAGTGCCTTCAATCTGGGCCTGTTTGGTTTGATGAGAGCTTTCTCTGTTAACTACACCATGTACCTGACGCTGCAGATTGTTCAGGGTACACTTGGAACCGGACTTTATAGCTCTGGATATATTATTGGTAAATATTTTACAAAATATATATAACTTCCTAAAGGTTAGCTTGAAGAGAAAGTGACAAATGCATAGGGAATACTTATAATGTAGCTTGAATTCTGTCTGAAATAACACATGAACAAAATGTCTCAGTTTATCAAGAAAAACTTTATACGTTAATAGTTTAATTTATGAAACCTGTGATTGAAGTAAGCAAACAGTTTGGCTCGACCATATTAATTATATTAATAGTATCTACCTATCTGATAAGTACACAGTCGTCTAGGTTATCTCTTTGCTAAATTTCGTCGAGATCGTTTTATTAGCGGTTATAACCTGCATAGATAATAGTAAGCAGATGGATAGACAGACACATAAAAATCACATAAAGAATTAAGTATGGATTAACTACTTATACGTTATGCCGTAGCCGAAATTCATTTAGATAATATTATTATCAGAAGCAGTGATAATTATACTAGTGGTTACGACTGTGGTCTCCCATTCGGGGGTATGCAGGTTCGATACCGGGTACGCACCTCTGACTTTTTGAAGTTAAGTGCGTTTAAGAAATTAAATATCACATACTTTCACGGTGAAGGAAAACATCGTGAGGAAACCTGCATACCTGAGAGTTTTCCATAATGTTCTCGAAGGTGTGTGACGTCCGCCAATTCGCACTGTGCCAGCGTGGTGGGCTATGGCCCATAACCCTTCTCTGAGAGGAGACCTCGCTCAGTAGTGAGCCGATGATGGGTTGATAATGATGATGATGATTATCATTAGTGTGTGAGTGAAGGATCTTTTATTCTTGCAGCCACTGAGCTTGTTGGCCCGAAGTATCGTGTAGTCATAGGAGTTTCTTGCACTGCATTGTTTATACTAGGAGAAATTATTTTGGGCTCCATCGCTTGGCTGATCCCACCTTGACGCTACATGACTATGACGATTACTGTCCCATGCTTCTTATTTGTCTCGTATTACTGGATAGTCTCAGAGAGCGTAAGATGGCTGCTTTCGAAAAAAAAGTACATGGAGGCTAAAAATTTATTGCGCACTGTTGCTAAAGTTAACAAAACACAAATAAATGATAAGACTATGGAGGCACTCGTGAACCCACCACGAGTCTCGACTACAACATTGAGTGTAAGTTTATTTATCTACAATAAGTTTAGCCAAAAACTTTTTTCATACTTTTTGGTTCAATTTATTGTGTACCTATTCAAAATATTCATAATGCTTAAATGTGTTGTGATTCATATTTATTTTTAAGGCTCAGAGTCTTGGATTAGTGAGCACTATAATACGCTCCCCAGTTTTGCTCAGAAGAGTTTGCACGACACCGATTTGGTGGATCACAATGACCTTTGTCTACTACGGACTCTCCATCAACTCTACTGGTCTCTCTGAGACTATGCATTTGAATTATATCTTGACGGCTGCTATTGGAATTCCTGCTCCCTATATGGCAATCTTCGTGTTGAGCAGAATCGGTAGAAAAGCTACAATAAGTACCAGTTTCTTTTTGAGCGCCGCTTGCAACATTGGATTCATCTTTATTTCCAGTGGTAGGTTATTATTTCTTTTAAAATCTATATAAATAAAAATGAATGTTGGTAAGCGCATAACTCAAGAATGGATGGATCAATTTGGTTAATTTATTTTTTTGTATGTTCCTTAAGTTCCACGGAAGGTTTTAATACAAAAAAAAAAAAAAACAAAAAACAAAATTCACGCGGACGAAGTCGCGGGCATCAGCTAGTATAGTAATAAAATAAACCTTAAACGTCTATGGTAGTTTGTGCCATATAATTACGAAAACATGAATTTCGAAATCATTAATTAAGTTCTTGAATTTTAACCAATTTCATTTCAATTTGGTCACAAATGCATCAAGATCTTCACAGTTTCTCGACATACGAATGTTGTAGGATGTTCATTTGCTAACCTTTTAAGTTATTTTTTTAATTGTTCCTTTTTTATTTTCCTTTTAACAGTTTATTTATTTATGCATTAACTTTATGAGAATTATTTTCAATCAAAATCTCAAATTAGTAAAAATATGAATATGCTTGGAGAAATTTTTAAATACATACTATTATTAGTAGACATCATAATCATAATATCAAAAAAAGTCGTGTGGTGTCGTGGGACACCACAAAGAAACGAAGTTCCTTATTATAAAAATATTAATTTCAAGTTCTATAATTATTTTCTTTATACCTCGAGGTATAAAGAAAATAATTATTCGGGTAGGTATACTTTTTTATCGATAAAAATAAAAAAATAAAAGTTTACAATGATTTATAAAAATATATAATAACAAGTGTAATAAGTTTTAATAATTCAAAAAAAAGTGTAATTTGTTTTTATTTTTTTACCAAATATAAATTATAAATTATAACAATAAATTAATAATAAAAATAAAATAAATAATAATTATCTGAAGTCAGGATTCGAACCTCCGAACCGATAGTATCACTCTTTCTTTTTACCGCTGCGCCATCGAAGCATTGATGGAATGTGTAAAATAAACGAAGACAACAAGGACGTGTGACGAAAAAGTCTTACGCTTTTTGTAATTTAACGTTACGGACGTATTTTTCCGGCTAGGGTACCCCCCCGCAACGCCCCATAAGGAACTTCGTTTCAAAATTTTACTATCTGAAAATTCATCCAAAATTTCATATTTTAAATTGCTTTATTATACTTTTAGAGTTTTATATCGCACGTCTATTGATATATTTGCTGGGAAAGTTTTTCATCACGGCGGTGGGGACTTCTCTGTATCTGTACACGGCGGAACTGTACCCGACCGAGTATCGACACACTCTCCTCGGCTTCTCATCCATGGTTGGTCGTATTGGTTCTGTCTTTGCACCATTAACGCCAGCTCTTGTAAGTATTTTAGTAGAATGATGTTGACAATAATTAATTGGTTAAAAAAATAGCCGAGCTAAATCCTTACTAATATTATAAATGCAAAAGTGTGTTTGTTTGTTGGTTTGTCGTTCAATCACGCCGCAACAGGGCTACGGATTGACGTGATTTTTTGCATGAGTATAGTTGAGGACCTGGAGAAAGACATAGGCTTCTTTTTATTCCGGGAAATCAAAGAGTTCCCGAGGGATTTAAAAACTAAATCCACGCGGACGCGGTAGTACTATTTCTATAAACTGGAATGTACAAACGAAACCTATTTATTGAGGGGCAGTAGGGTTGTCAAAGGAAAGTCGAACTTAACTATCCTTTTAATACATTTGTATTAAAAGGATATTATTGAAAGGGAAACCCAATATACCTACCAAATATAAATATAAATAATTAATAATAGGAATCATATTTTATTTTACACTTTCAGATGAGCTATTATCACGGCATCCCGTCGTTGCTGTTCGGAGGGCTGGCAATAATCTCCGGTCTGCTGGTGCTCACGCAGCCCGAGACGCGAGGCTGCAAGATGCCCGACACGCTGGCTCAGGCAGAAGCTATTGGAAAACCAGGATCCAGATAAATCAACTAGTTCATATGGTTGATACCAGATCAAATCAAAAATTAAAGCAGATATAGAATTTATTAGTAATTTTTTTTGCTAATAGACAATAGACACTTGCTGGACCATTAACTAGTTCGCTTTGGTATGACGATAAAAATGTTACGGTATCCCCAAAACAGATATCGATGTTTAAAATTGCGCCGTCACAGTCACAGCCCTAATTTAGTTGTGATGTCACCAACTTCTTGGAAAGGCCTCTTTCTGTAGAAGAGAGAGATGTATGCCTATAATTGCTTCTAATAACTGGGGAAAAGAAACTAACAACTATATGCTAGTGAGTAGTTATAGTACCTATTTGTTCGCATGAGAAAATAATGATTTTCATTCATTACATTGAAATTTGAAATAAGAGTACCCTCAGAAGTTGGAGATTTTTACATACAGGCACAATAAATTATTATAAATGCGAATGTAACCTGTCAGTCTATCTGTTTTCACGTCTAAACTGCTGAACCTGATGATTTTTGGTATAGAGATAGATCTGATCTTGGGGAAAGGCTATATCTAATATATTGAATTCTCGTGTCACAATGTTAGTTGCCTTACTTCTCGGAAACGGGTGGACCGATTTTTATGAAATTTTGTGTGCATATCGGCTGAGAATTCAACTCAAACTCAAAATCAAAATTATTTATTTCATGTAGGCCAACCTGTGGCTCTTATGACACGTCAAGATTCTACCACCGGTTCGGAAAGCGGATTCTGCTGAGAAGAGCCGGCAAGAAACTCAGCAGTTGCTCTTTTCAAAATAATCATTTTATAATACAATATTAATAAGTAGCTATTACATTGCAATAAATTTTTACACTATCCTGTGGGCAGCTGGATGCCAAGCTGATTTAACCCGTGCATCTTTGTTGAATAGAATATGACATTTCCACAAAACGTACTACAATTCAATTCATGTCAAAGACGGGCAGACAGAAAGTAGCCCCATTCCCGCCGGCGGAACCCATTCACGAGCATGACGCATGATCCAGCCATTGCTTCGCTCGACCATATTTGAGGGAACGTAACAACCCGCACCATTGGCCAACATCTATTTTTCGTACCCTTAAATGATAAGGGTGACCAACCACTAAATATTTTTGTTGGCGGTACGTAGTTCGCTGGGTCAGCTAGTTATATTTATATACCTTTTGTTGCAAAATAAAACTTGATGGGGTGAAAATAGGGGAAGATAGTTTTTGTCAATTTTACTCTATAACTTCGTCAACCCTGAGCCAATTTTCATAATTCCACCAGAGCCCATTTTTAGTGAAGATCTAATCTAATATTATTATCTAATATATTATAATATATATAGCTCGATTACCACTCACTGATTCACTCACTCACTGATTGACAGGGTTGTTCTCCTAGAAGGAGACGGAAATCGATATAATGATGTTTGGGAGATGTGCTTGGGGGGGGGATTCGAGTTGGGGAAAATTATGACATTTCGGAAAAACAAGATGGCGGCCGACGTGAATCTTGCAACTCTTTTGTTTTCCGACCGATTTCTTTGAAATTTTGGACTATTGTAGAAATTAGTAAACGATTAACAGAAAAAGTGAAAAAAATTAAAAAAACAAAATGGCGGCCGAGCTGTGACGTCTCAAATTTCCGACCCCTCTCCTGTAAAATTTTGTATGAAAAAAAATTTTTTCAACCATGGTTTCGTATAGAGCTCAAAGAATGTGATTCGGAGAAAGGTGGAGAGAGCTGATGAGTGAGGAGTTCGGAGACGGGCGAGGGGCACGGCCAGGGTATAGAAGATAGGTGGAGGGTGCTCGACCAAATGTCATTCGAAACCTCGAGCAGTTGCCAGTGAGTTGAAAAAAAATTCCAAAATGGCGGAAAAAAAATGGCGGCAAATTTTGTCCGTCTCTCTCTCGGAGACTATAAAAGATGGAGGAGCGGTTTCTCGACAAAAGATGATCACAACCCGGAGGTCTACCTGGTGAGTAGGAAAAAGATTCAAGATGGCGGATTTTTTTTTTCCATACAAAATGTATATGGGGAATATTGAAGGGACTAGAAGTTGGGAACTATGCAAGACATTGATTTTGATAGGTTCATAGGGCTTTTTTTCTTTTTCTTTTTTTTCATTTTACATTTGCTTTTTTTCTTTTTTCTTTTTTTTTTTTTTTTTCTTTTTTTTTCTTTTTCATTTGTGAATGAGGAGCACGGCCAGGTTATTGCAGATAGGTGGGGTGTGCTCGAACAAATCTTTTGGCAAAAGATGACCAGAATCCGAAGGTCTACTTGATGAGTAAAAAAATCGCGGTCCGCTTTAGCGGGCCGCGCACCCACGCGCCCTACTTGTAGTAATAACACTTCCCGCGAGCTGCTTTAGCAGCTCGCGCACCGAGCGAAATAAATAAAGCCGAACAATCGCGGTCCGCTTTAGCGGGCCGCGCACCCACGCGCCCTACTTGTAGTAATAACACTTCCCGCGAGCTGCTTTAGCAGCTCGCGCACCGAGCGAAATACTAGTTATAATATATATAGCTCGATTACCACTCACTGATTCACTCACTCACTCACTGATTGACAGGGTTGTTCTCCTAGAAGGAGACGGAAATCGATATAATGATGTTCGGGAGATGTGTTTGGGGGGGGGATTCGAGTTGGGGAAAATTATGACATTTCGGAAAAACAAGATGGCGGCCGACGTGAATCTTGCAACTCTTTTGTTTTCCGACCGATTTCTTTGAAATTTTGGATTATTGTAGAAATTAGTAAACGATTAACAGAAAAAGTGAAAAAAATTAAAAAAAACAAGATGGCGGCCGAGCTGTGACGTCTCAAATTTCCACCCCTCTCCTGTAAAATTTTGTATGAAAAAAATTTTTTTCACCCATGGTGTCGTATAGAGCTCAAAGAATGTGACTCGGAGAAAGGTGGAGAGAGCTGATGAGTGAGGAGTTCGGAGACGGGCGAGGGGCACGGCCAGGGTATAGAAGATAGGTGGAGGGTGCTCGACCAAATGTCATTCGAAACTTCGAGCAGTTGCCAGTGAGTTGAAAAAAAATCCAAAATGGCGGAAAAAAAATGGCGGCAAATTTTGTCCGTCTCTCTCTCGGAGACTATAAAAGATGGAGGAGCGGTTTCTCGACAAAAGATGATCACAACCCGGAGGTCTACCTGGTGAGTAGGAAAAAAATTCAAGATGGCGGATTTTTTTTTTTACATACAAAATGTATGGGGAATATTGAAGGGACTAGAAGTTGGGAACTATGCAAGACATTGATTTTGATAGGTTCATAGGGCTTTTTTTCTTTTTCTTTTTTTCATTTTACATTTGCTTTTTTTCTTTTTTGTTTTTTTTTTCTTTTTTTTTTCTTTTTCATTTGTGAATGAGGAGCACGGCCAGGTTATTGCAGATAGGTGGGGTGTGCTCGAACAAATTTTTTGCCAAAAGATGACCAGAATCCGAAGGTCTACTTGATGACTAAAAAAATCACGGTCCGCTTTAGCGGGCCGCGCACCCACGCGCCCTACTTGTAGTAATAGCACTTCCCGCGAGCTGCTTTAGCAGCTCGCGCACCGAGCAAATGCTAGTTATAATATATATAGCTCGATTACCACTGACTCACTGACTGACACACTCACTGATTGACACGATTGTTCTCCTAGAAAGAGACAGAAAACGATACAATGATGTAGGGGAGATATGTCCGGGTGGGGGATTCGAGTAGGGAAAAATTATGACATTTCGGAAAAACTAGATGGCGGCCGACGTGATTCTTGCAACTCTTTTGTTTTCCAACCGATTTCTTTGAAATTTTGGATTATTGTAGAAATTCGTAAAAGATTAACAGAAAAAGTGAAAAAAATTAAAAAAAACAAGATGGCGGCCGAGCTGTGACGTCTCAAATTTCCAACCCCTCTCCTGTAAAATTTTTTATGAAAAAAATTTTTTTCACCCATGGTGTCGTATAGAGCTCAAAGAATGTAACTCGGAGAAAGGTGGAGAGAGCTGATGAGTGAGGAGTTCGGAGACGGGCGAGGGGCACGGCCAGGGTATAGAAGATAGGTGGAGGGTGCTCGACCAAATGTCATTCGAAACCTCGAGCAGTTGCCAGTGAGTTGAAAAAAAATTCCAAAATGGCGGAAAAAAAATGGCGGCAAATTTTGTCCGTCTCTCTCTCGGAGACTATAAAAGATGGAGGAGCGGTTTCTCTACAAAAGATGATCACAACCCGGAGGTCTACCTGGTGAGTAGGAAAAAAATTCAAGATGGCGGAACTTTTTTTTCCCATACAAAATGTATGGGGAATATTGAAGGGACTAGAAGTTGGGAACTATGCAAGACATTGATTTTGATAGGTTCATAGGGCTTTTTTTCTTTTTCTTTTTTTTTCATTTTACATTTGCTTTTTTTTTTTTTTTTTTTTTTTTTTCTTTTTTTTTCTTTTTCATTTGTGAATGAGGAGCACGGCCAGGTTATTGCAGATAGGTGGGGTGTGCTCGAACAAACTTTTTGGCAAAAGATGACCAGGATCCGAAGGTCTACTTGATGAGTAAAAAAATCGCGGTCCGCTTTAGCGGGCCGCGCACCTACGCACCCTACTTGTAGTAATAACACTTCCCGCGAGCTGCTTTAGCAGCTCGCGCACCGAGCGAAATAAACAAAGCCGAACAATCGCGGTCCGCTTTAGCGGGCCGCGCACCCAGGCGCCCTACTTGTAGCAATAACACTTCCCGCGAGCTGCTTTAGCAGCTCGCGCACCGAGCGAAATAAATAAAGCCGAACAATCGCGGTCCGCTTTAGCGGGCCGCGCACCCACGCGCCTTACTTTTAGTAAAACACTTCCTAGCTTATATATAGCTCGATTACCACTCACTCACTGACTCACTCATTGACAGGGTTGTTCTCCTAGAAGGAGACGGAAATCGATATAATGATGTTCGGGAGATGTGTTTGGGGGGGCGATTCGAGTTGGGGAAAATTATGACATTTCGGAAAAACAAGATGGCGGCCGACGTGAATCATGCAACTCTTTTGTTTTCCAACCGATTTCTTTGAAATTTTGGATTATTGTAGAAATTAGTAAACGATTAACAGAAAAAGTGAAAAAAATTAAAAAAAACAAGATGGCGGCCGAGCTGTGACGTCTCAAATTTCCGACCCCTCTCCTGTAAAATTTTGTATGAAAAAAATTTTTTTCACCCATGGTGTCGTATAGAGCTCAAAGAATGTGACTCGGAGAAAGGTGGAGAGAGCTGATGAGTGAGGAGTTCGGAGACGGGCGAGGGGCACGGCCAGGGTATAGAAGATAGGTGGAGGGTGCTCGACCAAATGTCATTCGAAACCTCGAGCAGTTGCCAGTGCGTTGAAAAAAAATTCCAAAATGGCGGAAAAAAAATGGCGGCAAATTTTGTCCGTCTCTCTCTCGGAGACTATAAGAGATGGAGGAGCGGTTTCTCGACAAAAGATGATCAAAACCCGGAGGTCTACCTGGTGAGTAGGAAAAAAATTCAAGATGGCGGATTTTTTTTTTCCATACTAAATGTATGGGGAATATTGAAGGGACTAGAAGTTGGGAACTATGCAAGACATTGATTTTGATAGGTTCATAGGGCTTTTTTTCTTTTTCTTTTTTTCATTTTACATTTGTTTTTTTTTTGTTTTTTTTTTCTTTTTTTTTCTTTTTTTTTCTTTTTCTTTTGTGAATGAGGAGCACGGCCAGGTTATTGCAGATAGGTTGGGTGTGCTCGAACAAATTTTTTGGCAAAAGATGACCAGAATCCGAAGGTCTACTTGATGAGTAAAAAAATCGCGGTCCGCTTTAGCGGGCCGCGCACCCACGCGCCCTACTTGTAGTAATAACACTTCCCGCGAGCTGCTTTAGCAGCTCGCGCACCGAGCGAAATAAATAAAGCCGAACAATCGCGGTCCGCTTTAGCGGGCCGCGCACCCACGCGCCTTACTTGTAGTAATAACACTTCCCGCGAGCTGCTTTAGCAGCTCGCGCACCGAGCGAAATAAATAAAGCCGAACAATCGCGGTCCGCTTTAGCGGGCCGCGCACCCACGCGCCTTACTTTTAGTAAAACACTTCCCGCGAGCTGCTTTAGCAGCTCGCGCACCGAGCAAACGCTAGTAATATATATAGCTCGATTACCACTGACTCACTGATTCACTGACTCATTGACATAATTGTTCTCCTAGAAAGAGACAAAAAACGATAAAATGATGTACGGGAGATATGTTCGGGTGGGGGATTCGAGTGGGGAAAAATTATGACATTTCGGAAAAACAAGATGGCGGCCGACGTGAATCTTGCAACTCTTTTGTTTTCCGACCGATTTCTTTGAAATTTTGGATTATTGTAGAAATTAGTAAACGATTAACAGAAAAAGTGAAAAAAATTAAAAAAACAAGATGGCGGCCGAGCTGTGACGTCTCAAATTTCCACCCCTTTCCTGTAAAATTTTGTATGAAAAAAATTTTTTTCACCCATGGTGTCGTATAGAGCTCAAAGAATGTGACTCGGAGAAAGGTGGAGAGAGCTGATGAGTGAGGAGTTCGGAGACGGGCGAGGGGCACGGCCAGGGTATAGAAGATAGGTGGAGGGTGCTCGACCAAATGTCATTCGAAACCTCGAGCAGTTGCCAGTGAGTTGAAAAAAAAATCCAAAATGGCGGAAAAAAAATGGTGGCAAATTTTGTCCGTCTCTCTCTCGGAGACTATAAAAGATGGAAGAGCGGTTTCTCGACAAAAGATGATCACAACCCGGAGGTCTACCTGGTGAGTAGGAAAAAAATTCAAGATGGCGGATTTTTTTTTCCCCCCATACAAAATGTATGGGGAATATTGAAGGGACTAGAAGTTGGGAACTATGCAAGACATTGATTTTGATAGGTTCATAGGGCTTTTTTTCTTTTTCTTTTTTTTCATTTTACATTTGCTTTTTTCTTTTTTTTCTTTTTTTTTTCTTTTTTTTCTTTTTCTTTTGTGAATGAGGAGCACGGCCAGGTTATTGCAGATAGGTGGGGTGTGCTCGAACAAATTTTTTGGCAAAAGATGACCAGAATCCGAAGGTCTACTTGATGAGTAAAAAAATCGCGGTCCGCTTTAGCGGGCCGCGCACCCACGCACCCTACTTGTAGTAATAACACTTCCCGCGAGCTGCTTTAGCAGCTCGCGCACCGAGCGAAATAAATAAAGCCGAACAATCGCGGTCCGCTTTAGCGGGCCGCGCACCCACGCGCCCTACTTGTAGCAATAACACTTCCCGCGAGCTGCTTTAGCAGCTCGCGCACCGAGCAAATGCTAGTTATAATATATATAGCTCGATTACCACTGACTCACTGACTGATTCACTCACTGATTGACACAATTGTTCTCCTAGAAAGAGACAAAAAACGATAAAATGATGTACGGGAGATATGTCCGGGTGGGGGATTCGAGTGGGGAAAAATTATGACATTTCGGAAAAACAAGATGGCGGCCGACGTGAATCTTGCAACTCTTTTGTTTACCAACCGATTTCTTTGAAATTTTGGATTATTGTAGAAATTAGTAAACGATTAACAGAAAAAGTGAAAAAAATTAAAAAAACAAGATGGCGGCCGAGCTGTGACGTCTCAAATTTCCGACCCCTCTCCTGTAAAATTTTGTATGAAAAAAATTTTTTTCACCCATGATGTCGTATAGAGCTCAAAGAATGTGACTCGGATAAAGGTGGAGAGAGCTGATGAGTGAGGAGTTCGGAGACGGGCGAGGGGCACGGCCAGGGTATAGAAGATAGGTGGAGGGTGCTCGACCAAATGTCATTCGAAACCTCGAGCAGTTGCCAGTGAGTTGAAAAAAAATTCCAAAATGGCGGAAAAAAAATGGCAGCAAATTTTGTCCGTCTCTCTCTCGGAGACTATAAGAGATGGAGGAGCGGTTTCTCGACAAAAGATGATCAAAACCCGAAGGTCTACCTGGTGAGTAGGAAAAAAATTCAAGATGGCGGTTTTTTTTTTTCCATACTAAATGTATGGGGAATATTGAAGGGACTAGAAGTTGGGAACTATGCAAGACATTGATTTTGATAGGTTCATAGGGCTTTTTTTCTTTTTCTTTTTTTCATTTTACATTTGTTTTTTTGTTTTTTTTTCATTTTTTTTTCTTTTTTTTCTTTTTCTTTTGTGAATGAGGAGCACGGCCAGGTTATTGCAGATAGGTGGGGTGTGCTCGAACAAATTTTTTGGCAAAAGATGACCAGAATCCGAAGGTCTACTTGATGAGTAAAAAAAATCGCGGTCCGCTTTAGCGGGCCGCGCACCCACGCGCCCTACTTGTAGTAACAACACTTCCCGCGAGCTGCTTTAGCAGCTCGCGCACCGAGAGAAATAAATAAAGCCGAACAATCGCGGTCCGCTTTAGCGGGCCGCGCACCCACGCGCCCTACTTGGAGCAATAACACTTCCCGCGAGCTGCTTTAGCAGCTCGCGCACCGAGCAAACGCTAGTTATAATATATATAGCTCGATTACCACTGACTCACTGATTCACTCACTGACTCATTGACACAATTGTTCTCCTAGAAAGAGACAAAAAACGATAAAATGATGTAGGGGAGATATGTTCGGGTGGGGGATTCGAGTGGGGAAAAATTATGACATTTCGGAAAAACAAGATGGCGGCCGACGTGAATCTTGCAACTCTTTTGTTTTCCAACCGATTTCTTTGAAATTTTGGATTATTGTAGAAATTAGTAAACGATTAACAGAAAAAGTGAAAAAAATTAAAAAAACAAGATAACGGCCGAGCTGTGACGTCTCAAATTTCCACCGCTCTCCTGTAAAATTTTGTATGAAAAAAATTTTTTTCACCCATGGTGTCGTATAGAGCTCAAAGAATGTGACTCGGAGAAAGGTGGAGAGAGCTGATGAGTGAGGAGTTCGGAGACGGGCGAGGGGCACGGCCAGGGTATAGAAGATAGGTGGAGGGTGCTCGACCAAATGTCATTCGAAACCTCGAGCAGTTGCCAGTGAGTTGAAAAAAAAATCCAAAATGGCGGAAAAAAAATGGCGGCAAATTTTGTCCGTCTCTCTCTCGGAGACTATAAAAGATGGAGGAGCGGTTTCTCGACAAAAGATGATCACAACCCGGAGGTCTACCTGGTGAGTAGGAAAAAAATTCAAGATGGCGGATTTTTTTTTTACATACAAAATGTATGGGGAATATTGAAGGGACTAGAAGTTGGGAACTATGCAAGACATTGATTTTGATAGGTTCATAGGGCTTTTTTTCTTTTTCTTTTTTTTTCATTTTATATTTGCTTTTTTTCTTTTTTTTCTTTTTTTTCTTTTTCTTTCTTTTTCTTTTGTGAATGAGGAGCACGGCCAGGTTATTGCAGATAGGTGGGGTGTGCTCGAACAAATTTTTGGGCAGAAGATGACCAGAATCCGAAGGCCTACTTGATGAGTAAAAAAATCGCGGTCCGCTTTAGCGGGCCGCGCACCCACGCGCCCTACTTGTAGTAAAACACTTCCCGCGAGCTGCTTTAGCAGCTCGCGCACCGAGCGAAATACTAGTTATAATATATATAGCTCGATTACCACTGACTCACTGATTCACTGATTCACTGACTCATTGACATAATTGTTCTCCTAGAAGGAGACGGAAATCGATATAATGATGTTCGGGAGATATATTCGAGTGGGGGATTCGAGTAGGGAAAAATTATGACATTTCGGAAAAACAAGATGGCGGCCGACGTGATTCTTGCAACTCTTTTGTTTTCCAACCGATTTCTTTGAAATTTTGGATTATTGTAGAAATTAGTAAACGATTAACAGAAAAAGTGTAAAAAATTAAAAAAACAAGATGGCGGCCGAGCTGTGACGTCTCAAATTTCCACCCCTCTCCTGTAAAATTTTGTATGAAAAAAATTTTTTTCACCCATGGTGTCGTATAGAGCTCAAAGAGTGTGACTCGAAGAAAGGTGGAGAAAGCTGATGAGTGAGGAGTTCGGAGACGGGCGAGGGGCACGGCCAGGGTATAGAAGATAGGTGGAGGGTGCTCGACCAAATGTCATTCGAAACCTCGAGCAGTTGCCAGTGAGTTGAAAAAAAAATCCAAAATGGCGGAAAAAAAATGGCGGCAAATTTTGTCCGTCTCTCTCTCGGAGACTATAAAAGATGGAGGAGCGGTTTCTCGACAAAAGATGATCACAACCCGGAGGTCTACCTGGTGAGTAGGAAAAAAATTCAAGATGGCGGATTTTTTTTTTACATACAAAATGTATGGGGAATATTGAAGGGACTAGAAGTTGGGAACTATGCAAGACATTGATTTTGATAGGTTCATAGGGCTTTTTTTCTTTTTCTTTTTTTTTCATTTTATATTTGCTTTTTTTCTTTTTTTTCTTTTTTTTCTTTTTCTTTCTTTTTCTTTTGTGAATGAGGAGCACGGCCAGGTTATTGCAGATAGGTGGGGTGTGCTCGAACAAATTTTTTGGCAGAAGATGACCAGAATCCGAAGGCCTACTTGATGAGTAAAAAAATCGCGGTCCGCTTTAGCGGGCCGCGCACCCACGCGCCCTACTTGTAGTAAAACACTTCCCGCGAGCTGCTTTAGCAGCTCGCGCACCGAGCGAAATACTAGTTATTATAATATATATAGCTCGATTACCACTGACTCACTGATTCACTGATTCACTGACTCATTGACATAATTGTTCTCCTAGAAGGAGACGGAAATCGATATAATGATGTTCGGGAGATATATTCGAGTGGGGGATTCGAGTAGGGAAAAATTATGACATTTCGGAAAAACAAGATGGCGGCCGACGTGATTCTTGCAACTCTTTTGTTTTCCAACCGATTTCTTTGAAATTTTGGATTATTGTAGAAATTAGTAAACGATTAACAGAAAAAGTGTAAAAAATTAAAAAAACAAGATGGCGGCCGAGCTGTGACGTCTCAAATTTCCACCCCTCTCCTGTAAAATTTTGTATGAAAAAAATTTTTTTCACCCATGGTGTCGTATAGAGCTCAAAGAGTGTGACTCGAAGAAAGGTGGAGAAAGCTGATGAGTGAGGAGTTCGGAGACGGGCGAGGGGCACGGCCAGGGTATAGAAGATAGGTGGAGGGTGCTCGACCAAATGTCATTCGAAACCTCGAGCAGTTGCCAGTGCGTTGAAAAAAAATTCCAAAATGGCGGAAAAAAAATGGCGGCAAATTTTGTCCGTCTCTCTCTCGGAGACTATAAGAGATGGAGGAGCGGTTTCTCGACAAAAGATGATCAAAACCCGGAGGTCTACCTGGTGAGTAGGAAAAAAATTCAAGATGGCGGATTTTTTTTTTCCATACTAAATGTATGGGGAATATTAAAGGGACTAGAAGTTGGGAACTATGCAAGACATTGATTTTGATAGGTTCATAGGGCTTTTTTTCTTTTTCTTTTTTTCATTTTACATTTGTTTTTTTTTGTTTTTTTTTTTTTCATTTTTTTTTTCTTTTTTTTCTTTTTCTTTTGTGAATGAGGAGCACGGCCAGGTTATTGCAGATAGGTGGGGTGTGCTCGAACAAATTTTTTGGCAAAAGATGACCAGCATCCGAAGGTCTACTTGATGAGTAAAAAAATCGCGGTCCGCTATAGCGGGCCGCGCACCCACGCGCCCTACTTGTAGTAATAACACTTCCCGCGAGCTGCTTTAGCAGCTCGCGCACCGAGCGAAATAAATAAAGCCGAACAATCGCGGTCCGCTTTAGCGGGCCGCGCACCCACGCGCCCTACTTGTAGCAATAACACTTCCCGCGAGCTGCTTTAGCAGCTCGCGCACCGAGCGAAATAAATAAAGCCGAACAATCGCGGTCCGCTTTAGCGGGCCGCGCACCCACGCGCCTTACTTTTAGTAAAACACTTCCCGCGAGCTGCTTTAGCAGCTCGCGCACCGAGCAAATGCTAGTTAATATATATATAGCTGCTGGGGCTGATTCACTGACTGATTCACTGATTCATTCACTCACTCATTGATCACCTCTCCTGTAAAATTTTGTATGAAAAAATTTTTTTTCACTGATGGTTTCGTATAGAGGAAAAAAATTCATTCGGAGGAAAAATATGGAGAGAGCTGATGATTGAGGATTTCGGAGACGGGTGAAGAGCACGGCCAGGGTATCGAAGATAGGTGGGGGGTGCTCGAACAAATGTCATTCGAAACCTCATCCAATTCGCAGTGAGCTGAAAAAAAATTCAAAATGGCGGAAAAAAGATGGCCGCCATACAAATTTCGTCGGTGTCTATCTCGGGGAGTATAAAACATGGAAGAATGGTTTCTTGGCAAAAGATGATCAGGACCCAAAGGTCTATTTGATGAATAGAAAAAAAATCCAAGATGGCGGATTTTTTTTTCTTCATACAAAATATATGGCGAATATTGAAGAGACTAGAAGCCGGGAATCATGCAAGACTTTGATACGGTTCCTTTTCAAGATTTGTTTTTATTGAAGAATTTTCATTATGACAAATGATGACATAATATGATCGAGGGTTTGGAAGGTGGGTGAGGAGCACGGCCATGGTAATGAAGGTAGGTGGGAGGTGCTCAAACAGAAAATACTCTAAACCTCATCCAATTGGCAGTGAGCTAAAAAAAATCAAAATGGTGGATTCAAGATGGCGGCCATACAAATTTCGTGATGGTCTATCTCGGAGAGTATACAAGATGGAAGAGTGGTTTTTTGATAGAAAATGATCAGGACCTGAAAGTCTACTTGATGAGTAGAAAACCGCGGTCCGCTTGCGGGCCGCGCACCCACGCGCCCTACTAGTTACTATATATATAGCTGCTGGGGCTGATTGACTGATTCACTGACTCATTGATCACCTCTCCTGTAAAATTTTGTATGAAAAATTTTTTTTTCACTGATGGTTTCGTGTAGAAGACAAAAATTCATTCGGAGGAAAAATATGGAGAGAGCTGATGATTGAGGATTTCGGAGACGGGTGAGGAGCACGGCCAGGGTATCAAAGATAGGTGGGGGGTACTCGAACAAATGTCACTCGAAACCTCATCCAATTCGCAGTGAGCTGAAAAAATATTCAAAATGGCGGAAAAAAGATGGCCGCCATACAAACTTCGTCGCTGTCTATCTCGGGGAGTATAAAAGATGGAAGAGTGGTTTCTTGGCAAAAGATGATCAGGACCCAAAGGTCTATTTGATGAATAGAAAAAAATCCAAGATGGCGGATTTTTTTTTCTCCATACAAAATATATGGCGAATATTGAATAGACTAGAAGCTGAGAACTATGCAAGACTTTGATACGGTTCCTTTTCAAAATATGTTTTTATAAAAGAATTCTCATTCTGACAAATGATGAGTTATGATGATCGAGGGTTTGGAAGGTGGGCGAGGAGCACGGGCAGGGTATTGAAGACAGGTGGGAGGTGCTCAAACAAAAAATACTCGAAACCTCATCCAATTGGCAATGAGGTGAAAAAAAATTCAAAATGGCGGATTCAAGATGGCGGCCATAACAATTTCATAGGCATCTATCTCGGAGAGTATAAAAGATGGAAGAGTGGTTATTTGATAGAAAATGATCAGGACCTGAAAGTCCACTTGACGATAGAAAAACCGCGGTCCGCTTGCGGGCCGCGCACCCACGCGCCCTACTAGTATTATATATTGTCGGAGATAGAAGAGAGAACTCCTCACAGATAGCAGCAATAAGTCACTCCCTAAGATTTAACGAACTTATTATATTTATGAGGATCTTAACCTTAGCCATTAATTGAAATACCTTAACTAATAGTATAAATGCGAAAGTGTGTTTGTTTTTGTTGGTTTTTCCTTCAATCACGTCGCAACAGAGCTACAGGTTAATGTAATTTTTAGACCTGGAGGGTGACATAGGCTACTTTTTGCCTCGGGAAATCAAAGAGATCCCGTGGTTTTTAAAAACTAAATCCACGAGGACTAAGCCACGGGCATCAGCTAGTATAAAATAAAAATATAATAAAAAAGGTTTCCATAATATCGGCACTTATGCAGAGGACGATCTACGAAAACTGCCCTGCTCAGCCTTGTGGACAAGGATGAAAAGGCCCTGGACGACAGAGAAATTGCTCTTGCAGCGTTTCTTGACATCGAGGGAGCATTTGATAATACTCCACTCCGTACGTTGGTGGGCGGGCTGGACAATAAACTGGCTGATACGACCACCATCAGATGGGTGGAGGCAATGCTCTCTAACCGCATAGCCAAACTCAAGTAAATTATTATCTCGACGGAGGTGCTAACAACGCGAGGTTGTCCGCAGGGTGGCGTTCTATCGCTCCTATTATGGACTCTCGCCGTGGATCAGCTACTGTAAAAGATGGCGGCGCTTCGCATTGACACCCAGGGATACGCTGACGACCTGGTAGTCACCGTGCGTGGGAGCTGCCCAAGTACCCTTTCGTACCTTATGCAGAGAGCACTCAACACCATTGAGAAATGGTGCAAAGAGAACGAACTAACTGTTAACGCGGAGAAGACAGTTATAGTACCATTCACTACACGGCGAAATCTCGATAAACTCGAGCCGCCTAAGTAGAACAACATAAAAATACCGTTTTCAGCTGAGGTCAAGTATCTGGGGATTACTTTGGACCAAAAACTGACCTGGAACACGCATGTAGACGGTGTTATCAAAAAGGCCAAGATGGCTTTAGGCGTCTGTGGTCGTTTTGCGGGGGCTAGATGGGGACTCAAACCTAGGGTAACCTTCTGGCTCTACACAGCCGTCGTGAGGCCCATAATATCATAAGCCTCCGTGGTCTGGTGTGGCAAAACGATGCAGATAACAACGCAGAACAAGCTCAGCAGATTACAAAGAACTGCTTGCTTGCTCGTCACAGGAGCAATGAGTACCTCTCCGGAGGCTGCCCTGGAAGCTCTTCCCAACCTTCCTCCTCTCTTACTATATTTGAGGAGGGAGGCGAGAATGAGCATGTACAGGATAATCAGCCAACGGAAGGTGAACTGGCTGTCTCAAATAATGAGGGAGCTGGTTGACTCAGTGCTTCAAATTCCAAATTTGGGGATGCCGTCTGACATGATGACCCCAAAATACCAATTTCACAGGTACTATACTGTGGAAATTCCTGAGAAAAGACTGGCTCGACAGTCAAATAACTTGGCCATCGGGGAGCCTTAAATGGTACACCGATGGCTCCAAGTCTGGTCAAGACGTAGGTTGTGGAGTCTATGGAGAGAAACCCGGGGTCAAACTCTGTCGCAACCTGGGCAACCATACATCCATTTTCCAGGCAGAGGTATACGCCATAATAATTTACGCGGAAACCATCTTGCAAAACAACTACGTTAACAAAACCATCTATATTCATTCGGATAGCCAGGCAGCTCTTTTAGCCTTATCCTCTGAGGTAATCAACTCAAAGTTGGTTGGGAGCTGCTTGGATACCCTGAACACCCTAGCAGAATGTAACAGGGTGGTTCTTCGCTGGGTTCCAGGACATGCAGGCATAGTCGGCAATGAAAATGCTGACAAACTTGCAAAAACTGGTACTGGGATGCGGCAGATAGGGCCCGAACCTGTCTGCGGTATTCCTAAAAGCCTAGTTCAGCTTACCCTGTTAACCTACTGCTACTATGACACGCTTATTCGTTAAGAAGGCTGCCAGTGAGGCAATAGTGCTTAGTAGGAAAATCCTATGCATTCTAGTGCGAGCTTTGACGGGACATTGTGGACTAAACAGACGTACATGTTCAACCTCAAGCTCAAGGGCTCAGATATGTGCAGACTATGCCTGGAGTCGGCGGAAATGCCGCTGCACATTATCTGTTGCCCCGCTTTAATGCATAAACGAAGCATTCTTCTTGGGAAACACATCGTACACCCTGAGGAGGCTACACTAATCCCAGCCAAGAAGATGCAGCTATTTCTGGCGGCAACACGTACTGGAGAGGAGCTATAAATAGTGGCGAGCACAATGGACCGGCGAGGTCGACGTGCTACAGGGCATCGAACCTGCATAGCCGCGCAATAGAAGAAGAAGGAGATATCGGCACTTTTGACCTGTTTTGCGCTAGCAGCCGCTGCTCCTGTCAAGGTTCACTCGTTATTGGGTAACTGTATCAATAGGTGGTTTCCAAGTTTTTTGAAGGGACGCTTTGAAGGAAGAGAATGTTTTTGTTTATAGAAGCGTAAGGCTTAACAAAAGCTACTTTCTTCTTGATATTTTATTTTTAACAATATGCCGTTGCCGATCAAAATATAATGAAGTAAAATACAGAATCGTTGAGCCAAGTATTCTTGGATAGTAACAGACAGATCACTTTCACATTATCGTGATAAATGTAGATAAGATAAATTTTAAACGAGAAAAATACCAGTTACAGATAAGTTTTTTAATATACCTAATATAAGCATCATGCATACAAGTATTTTAGATGATCAATTTTTCTTCGTATTCTTCAAGTGTTCGTGAAACCTGGTAGCGCTTTTCTTACAAAAATAAAATTCAAATTAAATTAAAATGAATGAAAATAATCAGGTACAGAGTAATAAGCACAAAACACAGGAATCAAGTAAAGACGAAGACAGGAAAGTGAACGTGACTCAAGAACCCATAGACCTTGATTATGTACTAACAAACGAGCTGGGTCAGTTTGGCCTATTCCAGCTGAAGAACTTTCTCTTAGTTGCAATAGCTCTCATAGCTTCTGGTACAGTGAACGAGTATATATTCTCAGCAGCAGCAACACCACACAGGTAACTAAATTAATAGAAATAAATTGAAGATTATTTAGATGATAAAAAAGTGTGGATGTGACTCGCACACAAAACGCCACAAAACTGATGTGGACGGGCCGAGCACGTAGCCTGAAGAATCGATAGACGTTGATTTCCTGAGATGCATGAGTACCAAACCCTACTAATATGTGGGAATTTCCCCACTAGGTGGAAGCACGATCTAAAATAAATCACTGTCACTGTTGGATACAAGCGAACAAGATCACCATCCGCAAGGCCGATTACAGCGAATAAGTTTTTTGTTCCAAGTTAATAATATCTAATAAAAAAGCGAGCCCTAACACTATCCCACAACCTGAGCAATTTTGTGGTAAACTTTACTGAAAAACTATTACGCCTATAGATTTGTGCTTTAACATAGTAAATTGACTTCATATCCAGATGTGTTATCTGTTAATAACCATTAAATAAAAATGAACATTAACAATTTTGTATTCATTGGATAGAATATTATTGTACTAGTAACGCCATCTGTTAGAAAACCAGAGTTAACATCGCTGCAACAGAACTAATATTACCCGTTAGAAAACTACGCGAGCCCTCACAAAGTTCAGCTTTTTGCTGGTAATTACCTATTTATAATTCTATTGGTAGATGTCGTATCCCAGAATGTGGTGAAGACGGAAAGTTGAACTACTTTGATCCTGAATGGTTAAAAAACGCAGTTCCAGAGACAAGTTCAGGGTTCTCCAGTTGTGAGCGGTACGCGCCTGTTGGGGCTGGACTCAATGGCACCTTGGACTTGTGCCCTAGTCATCTATTTGATCACTCTAGGACTGTAGTCTGCGAAGGTTTCGTGTATGCTAAAGGAAACTCGGTTGTGTATGAAGTGAGTATGGAACATAGAAACATTTCATTAAGATTAAAGCTCCTTATAAACAAAGGAGGTTGGCGAATTTTGACCCAGCATTTTGAAAAACCGTTCAGATTGAGAAAAAATTTAGAGACTGATTAATTTTTTGTTAGTCTGGTTTACTAGAACAAGTATGAGAAGTTTGATTCGTGAACGTGGGCGTTCAGTGTTAAGTTCAGTTCGTCTGGGTCAGTGACTATGGAATTCGCCAATCCCCTTTAAAAATTTAAATGATTTTTAGTTATTTTTAAAAGCTTTGATTTAACTTGCAATGTATTGTATGTATTGTATGTTTAAGTCAAATCTTGCAAGATGAATAAGAACCACTTCCCGGTTTCCAACTGAGCTGAAATTTTGGATTTGTATGTAAATCAGATGACAATGCAATATTATTGTAACATCGAACTGATCTGATGATGGAACTGGAAGATGGCTATCGGAACTCTGCAATAAAACGATATCCCCATTAAAGGACTCGTTTGATTCGCCTTGACAAGTACTCTAAGTCCTAGATGATATTCAGGGTTTGATGATGAAGCCGGAAGTTGTTTTTGGCAACTTTGTAATAAAACGACGTAACTCCATCGACTTTGAGAAACTACATCTTGACAAGATGTCCAGGGTCTGATAATGTACTACTGAGAGCTTGTATTTTAAAAATAATTTTTTTTTATTAAAAAAATTATTCTTTTTTTAAGAATTTGCAGCCTTTGTTATTGTGTTTCAAACATAGACGAATGATATTTACTACCAAAGGTTTCAAATGATATTATGCTACTGTATGATATGTCGTTATCGAGTTAGTGCCATTATTAACTCGTATAAGAAAATATCATACTAATATTATAAATGCGAAATTTGTCCTTCAATTACGCCGCAACAGAGCTACGGATCGACGTGATTTTTTGCATGGGCATAGTTGAGGACCTGGAGAGTGACATAGGCTACTAGGAAAATCAAAGAGTTACCGAGGGATTTAAAAAATTAAATCCACGCAGACGACGTCGCGGGCATCAGCTAGTCATCTAATAATTGTAAAGATTTATTGTGGTCACATTTTTGGTAGAACTTTGAGATGTTCTAAGCATTTGCAATGATTGAGAGCTATGAATTACCAAATACTTGTATTGTCTTTCCATCTACACATTTACCAAGAGTATAACCAGTCGTCAATCTATGTCTATAGGTTGACGACGACTACGGTTATACTCTTATACTATCCATGGACATCTAACCTTACCTTGTAGAGACCACACACCATTCGCTGCAGTCTTGCGCTGCTTCCATCCAACGTCTCCCATTGGTCTTTGACTCGCTTGATGTCGTCTGCCTGCTTAGTGTGAGGTGCCTCCCATGGCCCCTCCAACCTCGCGGTTATATGGGCCGAAACACTGGGAGGGCGCCCGGTACTTGATCTTCGCGTGTTCCCGGTGCGCCTTCTTCACTTCCTACAAGTTCTTTTTCTTTGATCCTAGTCCCTATGTGACTTTCTCCCTTTTCTGGGGCAGACGATTACAAAAAATTCATGGACCCCCGCGTGCCTAGCGATCCGAGTCCGAACACCACTTTGCGGTCCACAATCACGCTGCCAAGCTGTTCCGCCTCTTGTGCCATCGGTGCGCGAACTCCCGCAGCATGCCGAAGCTTTCCTCCGAAGAGACGAGATCCTGGTAGAAGACTGAGCTTTCCGGTGCAAGATTTTTATTTTATTGGTACCCTAACGTTTTAAATCTGTACATCGAATTGCTTGGCTCGGCCATTGCAAATTCGCAACTCTTATTCGATTATACTGGTTATTTTATTGATATCATTTAACGACAAACACACAACTAATATTGGTTGCTTTGAAAATTAATAATCAGAGAATTCGTTGAAATGTGTCACTAACTATTTAGACATAATTTATTCATTTTTTTCTAGTTCGATCTTGGATGTAATGAATGGTTAAGAACTTTTGCTGGAACTATATTTAACATCGGCATGTTAATTGCACTGCCTCTCACTGGATATGTTTCGGATCGCTACGGTCGGAAGACGGCCTTGGTCATCAGTGCCTTCAATCTGGGCCTGTTTGGTTTGATGAGAGCTTTCTCTGTTAACTACACCATGTACCTGACGCTGCAGATTATACAGAGTGCACTTGGAACCGGACTCTTTAGTTCTGGATATATTATTGGTAAATATGTTTAAAATATATATATTATACTCTTTAGTTTATTTTCAATATATTCAGTAAGTGTACGCAGAAAAAATTGAGAAGACTAACAAGTTTATATTAAAATATTATTTTTAAAAAACAAGCTTTTAGTATTTGACTACATCATCAGGCCCTGGATAATATCATCTAGAACCACAGCGCTTTTCAAGACGTATCAAACGAACCCAAACTCGATAAGTTCACAATCGTAAATAATGCAAGCCATCTCTTTGCTAAATTTCTAATAGATCTGTTTCGCGGTTGTATTCTGAATAGATAATAATAAGCAGGCGGATAGACAGACACACCAAAAAATCAGATAAACAATAAGCATGGATTAACTGCTTAAAGATTATGTCATGGCTGAATTTCGTTCAGGAAATTTTATTATAATTGTAGTATGAATGAGTTAAGAATACCTTCTTTTGTTACAGCCACTGAGCTTGTTGGCCCAAAGTATCGTGTAATCACAGGAGTTGTTTGCGGTTCAATGTTTGCACTTGGAGAGATTTTACTGGGCTGCGTCGCTTGGCTGATCCCACCTTGGCGCTACATGATCATGGCGATTACTGTCCCATGCTTCTTCTTTGTCTCGTATTACTGGACAGTCTCAGAAAGCGTAAGATGGCTGCTTTCGAAAAAAAAGTACATGGAGGCTAAAAATTTATTGCGTACAGTTGCTAAAGTTAACAAAACTCAAATAAATGATAAGACTATGGAGGCACTCGTGAACCCACCACGAGTCTCGACTACAACATCGAGTGTAAGTTTATTTATCTACAATATTTTAGCCAAAAACTTTTTCATACTTTTTGGTTCAATTTATTGTGTATTTATAATGATTAAATGTGTTGTGATTCATATGTATTTTTAAGGCTCAGAGTCTTGGATTAGTGAGCACTATAATACGCTCCCCAGTTTTGCTCAGAAGAGTTTGCACGACACCGATTTGGTGGATCACTATGACCTTTGTCTACTACGGCCTCTCCATCAACTCTACTGGTCTCTCTGAGACTATGCATTTGAATTATATCTTGACGGCTGCTATTGGAATTCCTGCTCCCTATATGGCTATCTTCGCGTTGAGCAGAATTGGTAGAAAAGCTACAATAAGTTCCAGTTTCTTTTTGAGCGCCGCTTGCAACATTGCCTTTATCTTTATTTCCAGTGGTAAGTAGGTATTTATTTTTGTTTTTAGTAAATAAATAATGAAAATTAAACATAAAAAACTTGAATGATCGTTTCTGCTATGTATCGTTACGAAATTATTGTAAGAAAATTTGAATGACAAATAACTCTTGACGAAAATCAACCAAACTTATACATTTAAATTTGGTCGTAAGCCCATGTAATAAAGACAGACTCATGTTCTCAACCATTCTTCATGTTTGTCCACTCTCTTGTTTAAACGAACTTAAAAGAAATTAAAATTATATAACACTAGCAGTAGCTCGCGACTTCGTCCGCGCAGAATTTTTGATTTTCTATGAGATTATAAAAAGATAAATTTTCCCGCTGCAAGAGGCCTATCGATAAAATTCCTACCGCTCTAGTAAAAACCGAACTGCCGGAAATCGCAATTTTAATGTATTTTTTATTTTTTAAAGTTTCGACACACTCAAGAGGGGAATTTCTAAAATAACTTAATTAGTATTTCATTTCTATATTATCTTTTTAATTAATGATGATAATCAAAAATTAGAATTACAGAAAGATGCGGCTTTAATTGGACTTTCTGGAAATGCAATAAAGTCGATTTCGCAAAAAGTGTAGTTATTTAATTTTCCAACTACAGCGACGATATATTTAAATCTACTAAGAAAAGCCGTTTTTTAGGGTTCCGTAGTAAACAAGGAACCCTTATAGTTTCGCCATGTCCGTCCGTCTGTCTGTCTGTCTGTCTGTCTGTCTGTCTGCCTGTCCGCGGTTTAGCTCAGAGACTATTGGTACTAGAAATCTGTAATTTAACAAGGGTATAAATATCAATCACGCCGACAAAGTCGTGAAATAAAATTGTGAAAAATAATTTTTTTAGGGTACCTCCCCTACATGTAAAGTGGGGATGATTTTTTTTTTCTCGTCTATCCCATAGTGTGGAGTGTCGTTGAATAGGTCTTTCAAAAATATTGTGGGTGTGGGAACATCATTTTTCAATTCAGGGATCCGTTTGTGAAATATGATATTTCAAAGTGCTAAATTTTATTAGAGTCAAGTGTCCCCCCCCCCCCCTCTGCCAGCTAAATGGTTGTATATAGGATACAAGAAAAAATTCACAGCAATAGTATATATAATGAATTTTAAAAGAAAACTATCACGGCTAAGTAGGGTTCATTAGTTAAGGAGTTATATCTGTTTTTTCTAAGTTAGGTATTACACGTAGTGTAAGTTGCATATTTTGTAGAATATTATAGTATTTAAACCACGGAACTCAAAATATATTCAATATTCATAAATAAAACAAAAGCACTATCCTAGGTCAGCAATAATATTTGAGACTTTCAACTACGGAACCCTACACTGCGCGTGGCCCGACACGCACTTGGCCGGTTTTCATGTCTTTGACTTCAAAAACAAAGGACTTTCATATAACTTTCCAACTTTCATTTCACCCTTTTAGGGTAGATATTAAAACTTTTCTATGCCGACTTCTACACCCTAGAAAGCACCTACCTTCCAAACAAGCTAAAATAACAATAATTCAAATTTTCCCCTTCAAACTCTCATCCCCAATTTTACTATCCTCAAGGGTGAAAAAAATTTTATTCTAAAAATTAATATTATCACATTTTAAAAGGTTTTTATCATATTTCTAGAATTTTATATCGCACGTCTTGTTATATATTTGCTTGGGAAATTTTTCATCGGGTCGGCGGTGGCTTCAATTTATCTGTACACGGCAGAACTGTACCCGACGGAGTATCGACACACTCTGCTCGGCTTCTCATCGTTTGTTGGCCGTATTGGTTCTATCTTTGCACCACTAACTCCAGCTCTTGTAAGTATACATAATTAACAGCAAGTACTACCGTAATGACGTCGGTAATGATTAACTAATTTAATAGTAACTAATTTAAAAGTATTTTGAAAAGAGCAACTGCCGAGTTTCTTGCTGGTTCTTCTCGGCAGGAACGGCATTCCGAACCAGTGGTAGACTCATTGACGATTCAAAAGTACTTGTAAAAGTTTATTTGAATAAAAAACATTTCTATTCTATTCTATTTCTATTCTAATAAAAATAACTGAGCTCAATAGCTCATACTAGTCGTATTGACTTATGTGTATTGTTTAGTATTAATCTCATTGCCCATGATCTTTACTGAAGTCCGTTGAACATTTTCGTTCTTTCTGTATTTAGAAGATTTTTAGTGTTTATTCCTATTTATAGTTTATCACTATTCTAAAATAGTTCTAGTTCTATAAACTAGAATTTATGAATTAGTATATCTATGTAGCATCAGGAGATGTAACAGAAAACACGAATTTAAGTGTCTTAATTTGATTATTTAAAATTTCATACTTAATGTCACACTTTCAGATGAGCTATTATCACGGCATCCCGTCGTTGCTGTTCGGAGGGCTGGCAATAATCTCCGGTCTGCTGGTGCTCACGCAGCCCGAGACGCGAGGCTGCAAGATGCCCGACACGCTGGCTCAGGCAGAAGCTATAGGAAAACCAGAATCCAGATAAATCAGTTGATTTATATAGTGTTCATATGGATGATACCAGATCAAAGCAAAAATTAAAGCAGATATTGTATTTTTTGTCATTTTTCTTTGCTAATAGACAATAGACATTTGCTGGAACATTATCTGGTTTGCTTTGGTATGACGGTAAAATGTAACGGCATACCTACCTAGTACCTACATAATTAATACAATCCCAAACAGATATCGATATTTGAAATTGTGCTGTCACAGCCCCATTTTTGTAGTGATTTTAATGTTTTGCCAACTTCTTACCCTAATTTTGAGGTTTTGCCAAGTTCTTTAGAAAGGCCTATTTCTGCAGAAATGTATACCCGTTATTGCTTGTAATAAATGGGAAAAAGAAACTACGCTAGTAAGTAGTTATAATTTGTTCGCATGCGAAAATAATGATCGAGTACGTTCAGAAGTTATTTTAAACAGCCAAAAAAATTTTTTTTAAAATTTTTCTACATTGCCCCGTATTTTTAATTTACGTTGTTCATACTGATTATACAGTTTTACATAGTAGGTTAAGGAAGAAAATAGCTGACAAAAACCTTTAAAGATTCCGGTTGCATATTCTGTTACCAATGTCATTAAAAGAACAGATCCAATTTCGTAATATTTTTTTCGACAAAAATACTAAATCCATAGTTACAAAAATATTTTACGAAAACTGAAATGATAAATAAAATTCTTAAATTAACCAAACTTATATATTTACATTAGCAATAAAACCATTAGCATATTTCTAAGTACTTAATCAACACAGCTGTTTTGATTAATTACTTATCAGCACGTAAAGCAGCTGCTTTACGTTACATACACACACAAACTTTCACCTTTATAATATTAGTTTAATAAAATGTTTAATACAACATGTATATAACATGGTTTAAAACGTGGAGAAAAGGTGTCAGGGTTAATACTTATTACAAAATAGTTAAGTGCCGATTTCACCAACGAATGACGTTTTACCGGGAAATAGGTAAATTGTATGGTCTGACAGTTTCCGTATTGAAAATACTGTCGAAACATGAAATTTACGCGAGACTTTACTTTGGTGAAATCAGCCATTAATGGTTTAATTTATTTGTACGTCGATACCAAGTTAAATAATAAGTGACAATTGTAAATGATGTCAAATCGCGAGTAGATTTCAAATCCTTAACAGCCACAGTGACAGTTCATGGCTCTCTTTTAAGCATTCGACGATTTAGGTTGCGAGCTATGTCTACACAAAACATCATTCAGTTCAGCCGGTATGAAAGTTAAACAAGTGTAAATTAAAAATTTAAAACGCCCCCGACATGTGAATTTATGGTTGGACTATGTACGATATACCCGTAGAAATCTTAGTGGGTAAATACCTGACATACTGTTACTCAGTTTTCTGTTCCAACATCAGACCCTTTTCCTCGGTCCTCAATCATCTAACATCTACTTATTGAGACATTACATTTTTTATGAGCCCAAGCACACTACCTCTATTACTAGTATAGTACTGAGGAGACTGGTATCCGGCAGACAACTTGTTGTGGCAGCATCAGCTCAAGGTTACCATGCCTTGGAAATAATCTGAAGTAACAGTACACCAAATTTCAAATCAATCGCACCAGTGAAAGTTTGTCAGGGCCTTTAATGAAGCAAAAAAATGAGCTGATGATTTTCAAACGCCCGAGCAGATTATCATAAATTAGTATAGCTAAGATCAATTTCAAATAATAACCGCATCGAATGTGGTCCATTAATTAAGGAGCTATGAGGGAATAGACAGACACACAGATACACTTGTCAAACTTATAACAAACCTAAAACACAGTCTTTATCCGTCAGGGGGCAGGGGGCGACGACACAGCAGGCGAAAACGTGTAAACGTTATCAGAAGAAATATGTATACCTACAAAGAAAGCTATTGCAATTTGAGATTAGAGATAACTGGCGAGATATTATATTAAATTGCATTAGATTGTGTCTACTCGTCGAGAGCTTGTTACAAGTATCAAGTATCTTCATAAATCACACGATAAAAAAAGAAATGACTACAAATGAGAGAAATCCTAACGCAGAAATACATTACGGAAAAGAAGATAAAGATGAAAACAAGAAAGAAAACCAGTCTCAAAGTCCTATAGATCTGGACTATGTATTGACAAATGAATTGGGTCAATTTGGCCGGTTCCAACTGAGGAACATTCTGATGCTGGCTGTACTTCTCATTGTTACTGGATCGATGGGAGAGTATATATTCTCATCGACATCTACACCACACAGGTAATTCTCAAAACAAGTAAAAATTAAAAAAAAGCCGGCCAAGTGCGAGTAGGACTCGCGCACCGAGGGTTCCGTACTCCAAAAGTAAAAGTAAAACGATAATATTAGATTAATTTGCTTATTTATCGTTAACTTTGTTTGTAGAGGTTTATTGTTAATATAAAAAAAACTATGCTAGTTAGAGCGTTGGTTTTATACACAAACCTCTATTGACCATAATTATTTCAGATTTTACGATTAGTAAACTTCGGAGATAAGGGGGGGGGAACGGTATTTTGCCGACTACTCAAAATCTATTATATATAGAAACTAGCTTTTGCCCGCGGCTTCGCTCACATTAAGTTCGATTTTTCAAACCCCTATTTTACCCCCTTAGAGGTTGAATTTTCAAAAATGGTTTCTTAGCGGTTGGTTAGCTCACGTTAAGTTAGACTTTTATTGGTAAGTAATAGCTTTTGCCCGCGGCTTCGCTCACGTTAAGTTCGATTTTTCAAACCCCTATTTTACCCCCTTAGAGGTTGAATTTTCAAAAATGGTTTCTTAACGGTTGGTTAGCTCACGTTAAGTTAGACTTTTATTGGTAATAGCTTTTGCCCGCGGCTTCGCTCACGTTAAGTTCGATTTTTCAAACCCCTATTTTACCCCCTTAGAGGTTGAATTTTCAAAAATGGTTTCTTAGCGGTTGGTTAGCTCACGTCAAGTTAGATTTTTATTGGTAATTAAAATCCAACCTAACGCGATTCATAACTCCATAAAAAGCTAACATACCAAGTTTCATGGTTATACCTAAGTTGAAAAACGACAGACTTAATAACAATCATTCACCCTCTATTTAACGCCATTGGGAGTTGAACATTTAAAAACTGTCAAACGCGTACTTCTTTATTTTGAATTGAAAGGCAAAATACCAAGTTTGATGGATATTACTTGAAAATTAACTTAAAAATCTGGACTTTAATACAAATTTTCATCCCCTATTTGAAGTCTTTGAGGGTGGAATTTTCAAAATTTGCGAAACACGTATTTCTTATTTTTTTATCGAAAGCTAAAAAATTAAAGTTTCATGGATATTAAATGAAAAATAACTTGATAAATGACGGACTTTAATACAAACTTTCAACCCCCATTTAACCCTCTTGGGGTTGGCATTTTCAAAAATCCTTTCTTAGCGGACGTCTACGTCATAATAACTATCTGTCTGCAAAATTTCAGCCCTATCCATCCAGTGTTTAGAGCTGTGCGTTGATAGACCAGTCAGTCAGTAAGTCAGTCAGTCAGTCAGTCAGTCACCTTTGCCTTTTATATATTTCGATGAAAGCTAAAGTACCAAGTTTGATGGATATTACTTGAAAATTAACTTAAAAATCTGGACTTTTATACAAATTTTCATCCCCTATTTGAAGTCTTTGGGGTGGAATTTTCAAAATTTGCGAAACACGTATTTCTTATTTTTTTATTGACAGCCCAAAAATTAAAGTTTCATGCATATTACATGAAAAATCATTTGATAAATGACGGACTTTTATAAAAACTTTCAACCCCCATTTAACCCTATTGGGGTTGGAATTTTCAAAAATCCTTTCTTAGCGGACGTCTACGTCATAATAACTATCTGTGTGCAAAATTTCAGCCCGATCCGTCCAGTGGTTAGAGCTGTGCGTAGATAGACCAGTCAGTCAGTCAGTCAGTCACCTTTGCCTTTTATATATTTAGATAAATAAAAAACTGTTTTAGAATGCACAAGTAAAGGCCTTTCATATGATACCCCACTCGGTATAGTTATCTTACTTTAAAATTTAAAACCCCCGATTTTCCCCCTTTTTTAACCAAACTAAAATAATTTTCGCGTTGCTTTTATTTTTCCTGTAAAATATACATAAACTTCTATTGACCATAATTATTTCAGATTTTTCGATTGGTAAACTTCGGAGATAAGGGGGGGGGGGGGAACGGTATTTTTTTCGACATTTTGGCCGATTACTCAAAAACTATTATTTATAGAAATAAATAAAAAACTGTTTTAGAATGCACAAGTAAAGGCCTTTCATATGATACCCCACTCGGTATAGTTATCTTACTTTGAAAGTTCAAACCCCCGGTTTTCCCCCTTTTTTAATCAAACTAAAATAAATTTCGCGTTGCTTTTATTTTTCCTGTAAAATATACATAAACTTCTATTGACCATAATTATTTCAGATTTTTCGATTGGTAAACTTCGGAGATAAGGGGGGGAACGGTATTTTTTTCGACATTTTGGCCGATTACTCAAAAACTATTATATATAGAAATAAATAAAAAAACTGTTTTAGAATGCACAAGTAAAGGCCTTTCATATGATACCCCACTCGGTATAGTTATCTTACTTTGAAATTTCAAACCCCCGATTTTCCCCCTTTTTTAATAAAACTAAAAATATTTTTCGATTTTTCTTTATTCCAATGATGTTGGGGCACTATTATACACAACTATGCCAAATTTCATGCCGATAGCTTTAATAGTTAGTGAAATAATCTACTGTGACAGACGGACGGACGGACGGACGGAGAAAGTCTCACCATAAGGGTTCCATTTTTACCATTTTGGTACGGAACCCTAAAAAATTAAGTGGCACTCGGGGACTGCCGCGGTCAAGCTATTGCATAGCATTTTTATCAACTTATGCAATATCATCTAGGATAATATCATCTAGGATCGGAGTACTTGTCAAGACGAATCGAACGAGCCCAAATTCGATGATCATCAGATCAGCTCTATGTTACAATAATACTGCGCTGTAATTCGATTTACATGTTTTAATTGCAAAAGAAGAATGGCGAATTTGGACCCAGGACTTTTAAAAACCGTTCAGATTCAGAAATCATTTCATTTTAATTAATATTTTTCAAAGTATTTTTCTGTGTAAATCCCATATTTTTAGAAGATGGGGATTAAAAATATAATTATTCACAATTACACAATATAATTAACCGTTCTAATGGCAATACTTAACATTTTACGGAGTAAAGAGTAAAAACTTGTCAAATTATTTATGTCAGTTTCAATTGTCAACTCCCTATAAATAGGAAGACTATAGTCGCAATTCCTAGTTCCATGGTCAACTCACTCAAATGTCCATGGAACTAGGAAGATGAGTTGTAATTTCTCATTATCATCATCATCATTAACAACCCATTAACGGCTCACTACTGAGCGCAGGTCTCCTCTCAGAGAAGGGTTATAGGCCATAGTCCACCACGTTGGCCCAATGCGAATTGGCGGACTTCACACAACTTCAAGAACATTATGAAGAACTCTCAGGTGTGCAGGTTTCCTCACGATGTTTTCCTTCACCGTTGAAGCAAGTGATATTTAATTGCTTAAACGCACTTGACTCCGAAAAGTCAGAGGTTCGCACCCGGGATCGAACCTGCGACCCCCCGAATAGGAGACCACAGTCCTAACCACTAGGCTATCACTGCTTCTAATTCCTAGTTCCATGCAAATGTCATTCGTAGTCATAGGAATAGGAAAGTCGTACGTAATTCCTAGCTCCATGTTCATTGTTCGTGGTCATTTCATTTGTTAATTGTAATGCATTTGGAATTTGCGCGTTTATTTTATTTTTTTCGTTCGTTTTGTGTTTGTTATGCATTGTAGTGTATATAAAATGGTTAATACTAACAATTTGGCTTGATTTTGGACAAGACCAAGACACAGCATTTCTTTCTGAACTTAAAGTAATTACAAACAAATTGGTTCCAAAGCAAAGTTCCTTACATATCGCTCGATAAGATGACATCAGACGAAAGTGATGGAAGTAATGGATCTCTTTAATAATCTTTTTCCAAAAAATAGAACAGCATGACAACCACCATCACATAGTCGTTTTCCTAGTTCCATGCTAATACCAATGGCCGAATTACATGACAGTACTAGTCGAATTACCATGGAACTAGGAATTGCGACGAATTACACATTTTAGGTAAGGTTGGTAGGAAGCGTGGAATATGTATATTCAGACAATAATATTCTGTGCCTATTAGATTATTCAAAGCACAGATTAATGATTGATTCAAAGCTATAGTGGTAATTTGCCTTAAATATATTAAATGGAAACAACCTCATTTTTAACAATTTACTACTGAATATCTTTTTTCTCCCAACTTTATTTGATTGACTTTGATTAACTTTTTTGTTAGTCTGGTTTACTAGAACAAGTATCAGAAGTTTGATTCGTGAACGTGGGCCGCAAGTCTGGGTCAGTACAGTACAACACTATGGGGGTCCGCCAAACTCCATTCAGCTCAATCGGAAACCGGGAAGTGGTTCTTATTCATCTTACAACATTTGACCTAAACTTACATACATACAGTGCAAATAAAAGCTTGTAAAAAATTTAAATGATTAACATTTATATTAACATCTATTACTATCACCGAACCTTTATAGATTTTAATTAAAAAGCAATATCTATAAATTAAACAATCTCTTTGGCTTCGTTTTGGGTACTATGGGTCTCATGAGTAGGTACCTATTTAGGGTCCATATATGGTGGGAATAATCTTTTAAGATTTAGCTCATGGTCCGGGACCCGGTCACACTAAAATTCCAGTCATATGGGATCGAAAACTCTATATGGGAATTAGTAGTTAACAATGCTACGATTACGAGTAAATTGAGCTTAGTATGAGTGTTAATTTAAATTGCCGAAAAAATGTTTGGAGAACCTTATCCCATATTAAGCGAGATAGGTCCGACCAAAAAAAGTTGTTTGCGCAATGTTCTCCTGAAAAGAGTACAAAATTTTCTAAATCGTATATTTTTGTTTATATAGGTCAAGAGAGTTCGGCCGTTGATCGTTACCACTTGATCAGAGATGATGTGTGCCATAAACATAATACCACACACAACCACAGCTTTCCCTGTCAGCCCGCTTTCATCTTAGAACGTAACATGAGATTACCTCCACTACTTGACATTCCACTCAAGGGCTAACTTTAATCAAATAAAAAAAAATTCTTTTCAAAAAACCGACTTCTAGCGCCACTACAAAGTATAAAAATAATTTTAGTTTGTCCACGTTTGTTGAAGTCGGGCGGGCCTGAATACCAACTATGAAACCGATGCGCGACGCTACACAATATGAGAGACTCGTTTGTAGAAGTCGAGCGAGCATCGCGAGTCGGTATCATAGTTTAGGACCTGGAGCTCCATGATGTAGTTCCATACTTGTTACCTACAATATCAATTCGTAATCAAAATTTCCTAAATCCCCATAGTTTTAGGTAGGCAGTACCCTGCAGCATCACGATTGAGGAGCTAGGACCTGGAGCTCCATGATGTAGTCCATACTTGTTACCTACAATAATAATTCGTTATCGACATTTCCTAAATCTCTTTATTTTAGGTGAGCAGGGATATCTGCAGCATCAGGCTTGAGGAGTTAAAGGTTAACATTTTTATGGAACCATTTCGCAAACATCCTCTGTCGATTAAAAAAAACATCACGCGAATCGGTCCAGTAATCCCGGAGAAATCGGTGGACATACATAGAAAAAAAAAAAGATACCGACCGAATTGAGAACCTCCTCCTTTTTGGAAGTCAGTTAAAAATAGGAATAAGTTGATAGCTAAAAAGTTTTAACAAGCAGTGATAGCTTAGTGATTAGGACTGTAGTATCCTATTCAGAGAGTAGCAGGTTCGATCCTGGGCACGCACCTCGTAACGCACGATCTAGTAATTAATATTAATTAATTTTTAAAAAACTTAAGCAGTGATAGTCTAGTGGTTACGACTGTGGTCTCCTACTCGGGGGGTCGCAGGTTCGATCCCGGGTACGCACCTCTGACTTGTCGAAGTTATGCGCGATTTAAGCAATTAAATATCACATGCTTCAACAGTGGTGGAAAACATCGTAAGGAAACCTGCACACCTGAGAGTTCTCCATAATGTTCTCATAGGTGTGTGAAGTCTGCAAATTTGCATTAGACCAGCGTGTTGGACCATGGCCTATAACCGTTCTCTGAAAGGAGACCTGCGCTCAGTAGTGAGCCATTGATCGGTTGCTGATGATGATGAAGTTTTTATAAAATTACAGATGTCGTATCCCAGAATGCGGTGAAGATGGAAAATGGCAGGACTTTTATCCTGATTGGATTACAAATGCAATTCCAGAAACTAATTCAGGGTTGGCGAATTGCGAGAGGTTTGCTTGGAGCGGAACCAATGGGAGCTTGGACTGGTGTCCCGCGAGTCTGTTCGACCAGTCCAATACTGTGGCTTGTGAAGACTTTGTGTATGCTAAAAATAACACTGTCGTATACGAAGTTAGTATAAAATACCAAGTTTATATTAATAGGTCCCAAGTGCTGGAGTGGCGACCCCGCACCGGGAAGCGCAGTGGCAGATCCTCCACTAGGTGGACCGACGACATCATACGAGTCGCAGGGAGCCGCTGGATTTAGGCAGCGCAAGAGACCTTTATCCAGCAGTGGACGTCTCTCGGTTGACAAAGAAGAAGTTTATGTTTTATCTTCTACCTCTTAATTAAGACTAGCTGATGCCCGCGACTTTGTTAACCTGGATTTAGTTTTTAAAACCCGGCGGAACTCTTTGGTTTTCGTAAAGTTCGTTTGAAAAGTATCCTATGTCACTCTCCGGGTCCTCAATTATACCCATCACCAATGCAAAAAATCACATCGATCCGTAGCTTTGTTGCAACGTGTTTGAAGGACAAACCACCAAAAAAACACACTTTCGCATTTATAATGTGTATTAGTAAGGAAGAATTAATACTGCGCTAATAAAGGCGATCTAATTAAAGTAAAAAAAATTCTTCAAGAAACGTCAGATAAAATCTGAGGATTGTCATGATAAATTTATTTTTAATTAAATAATTATACAAAGTCATAAAAATTTTCTTTTACTTTAACGTAAGATTTAAGTCATTTTCCGAAAAACTGCGGGGCCGACTTTAATGCAGTTTTTAAATTATTAAAGACATAATATCAATTATTCGAAGCAAGTTCTTGCACTTGTTTTACGGATATCGTGATTTTAATGTTTTACCTTTTTCCTGAAAATTACTGAGCCGATTTTAACGCGTTTTTGCTTACGTGTGTTGTGTTGTGTGTGTATCATCTCACAAAACGTCCTTATAGAGGTAAGTTTCACGGGTAAACTTAAAACTACTGCAGTAGGATTTATTAACTATATTTGACTACCGCCAGGGCTTGCACCACAATGTAGTGTTTATTTTTTTTATGAATAGGGGGTTGCCTTTTTTACAAATTTTTATATTTTATTATTTGTTTAACATGCTATATTGTATGTATGCTTAGATCAAATCTTGCAAAACGAATTAGAACCACTTCCCGATTTCCGATTGAGCTGATGATGATGTAAAACGGATGACAATGCAATAATATTGTTACATGGACTGATCTGATGATGGAGCTGGAAGATAGCTATCGGAACTCAGCAATAAAACGACGTAACCCCATCAAAGGCTCATTTGATTCGTCTTGATAAATATCTGGTGTTAGATGATATCCAGGTTCTGATGATGTAGCGAGCTACCCTACCTAAAGCTTGTTTTTAAAAATATTTTTGGAACGAAGTTCCTTATGGCGCGTTGCGGAGGGCACCCTAGCCGGCAAAAAACGTCCGTAACGTTAAATAAAAAAGCGTAAGATTTTATACATTTTTTGATGGTATAAAAATCTTATATAATAATTTCAACGAGTTGTGCATCGCTCCCGTGGCGCAATCGGCTCGCGTGCGGCTGTTAACCGAAAGGTTGGTGGTTCGAGCCCATCCGGGGGCGCGCAATTTTATTTTCATTTTTTTATTTTATAAAATTATTTTAATTTTACTATTTTATAAAATCGATATTTAGGCTTCCCTGGGGTCATTTTGATTTTTATCGATAACACAATTATGTTAAAAAATGTATACGCGAATAATTATTTTCTTTTACCTCGAATAGAACTTGAAATTAATATTTTTATAATAAGGAACTACGTTCATATATGGTGTCCCACGACACCACACGACTTTTTTATCTTACCCTTTTTTTTCTAGTTTAATCTCGGATGTAACGAGTGGTTACGAGCGTTCGCAGGCACTGTGTACAACACGGGCATGCTGCTTGCGCTGCCTATCACGGGGTACCTCTCGGACCGCTTCGGCCGAAAGACGGCGTTGACCGTCAGTGCCTTCAACTTGAGTGTGTTCGGTTTCATTCGCGCGTTTTCCACGACCTACACCATGTATCTGGTGCTTCAGCTCGTGCAGACTACCCTCGGATCTGGAGTATACAGTTCCGCATTTATTATTGGTAAGAAGTGTGTTGTATGGGTAAGAGGTATGTTGTAGTGAGAAGCAGTGGTAGCCTAGTGGTTAGGACTGTGGTCTTCTATTCGGGGGGTTGCAGGTTCGATCCCGGGTACGCACCTCTGACTTTGCGGAGTCAAGTTGCGGAGTCAGTCAATTGAGTGCGTTTAAGTAATTAACTGTCACTTGCTTTAACGGTGAAGGAAAACATCGTGAGGAAACCTGCACATCTGAGAGTTCTTCATAATGTTCTCGAAGGTGTGTGAAGTGAAGTCCGCCAATTCGCATTGGGCCAGCGTGGTGGACTATTGCCTATGACCCTTCTCTGAGAGGAGACCTGCGCTCAGTAGTGGGCCGTTGATGGGTTGCTATTGATGAATGATGATGTTGTAGTAGCGTTTTCGTATGTATTGTATTGTGTAAGTAATCATACTAATATTATAAATGCGAAAGTGTGTTTGATTGTTGGTTTGTCCTTCAATCACGCTGCAACAAAGCTACGGATTGACGTGATTTTGCATGGGTATAGTTGAGGACCTGGAAAGTGACATAGGCTACTTTTTATCGCGAATTTAAGAGTATAAAAACCAAATCAATGCGGACGAAGTCGCGTTCATCAGCTAGTCCTAAATAATTAAGAGGTAGGAGATAAAACATAAACTTCTTCAAAACTAAAAATTCTTCTTTGTCAACCGAGAGACGTCCACTGCTGGATAAAGGTCTCTTGCGCCGCCTTAATCCAGCGGCTCCCTGTGACTCGTTTGATGTCGTCGGTCCACCTAGTGGGGGGTCAACACTGCGCTTCCCGGTGCGGGGTCGCCACCTTGGGACCCCAACGACCACGACGACGACAGTTTGGGTCACTATTTACTTTTGTATTCACGAAGTACCACTGTTTCCAGCCAGCGAGATCGTCGGGCCGAAGTACCGCGTCATCACAGGCGTCACTTGCTCTGCGATGTTCGCGCTGGGAGAAGCACTGCTGGGAAGCGTCGCTTGGCTGGTCTCGCCCTGGCGACACGTCATCATGGTCTCGACGGTCCCGTGCTTCTTCTTCGTGTCATATTACTGGCTTATCACGGAAAGCGTAAGATGGCTGCTATCGAAGAGAAAGTACACGGAAGCTACGAAAATATTGCAAAATATTGCGAAAGTGAACAAAACACAGATAAGTGAAAAGTCTATGGAAGCACTCCTTAACCCTCCACAACCCGCAACTAAAACCTCTGGTGTAAGTTTAGTTATCAAAAACATTCTTGAAGTGAAAACTTCTTTTGGCGCACCGCACACACATTTTTATATGGGTAGTAAGTTAGGCTGATCCGTCACGCTCAGAGGTGAAAGGCTCGATCGGGTGAACTCGGAACCGCCGAGTGTACCCGAGCGAGAAAGATACAGTCAGCTGCTCTTGTGTTGTGTCACTCACTCTCACATAAATTGATTATATTTGATTAGATTAATTAGAGTATATAAATTGATTGCGATTGCCAATGAAAATTTCACTTCTGCCGTGCGGTCTTAAGCACAAAATTTTAAATTTCGTAAACGTTGGTTTGTAAGTTTAATTTTCTCGAGTCAATCGACACATAAGATGGGCAGACTAAATCAAATGAGTTGTAAGGACTAGCTTGGTGAAATCCTAACAAGAGACCTTTGTGAACATGTGGGCGTCTATCAGTTGATGTAGTAGAACAGATTACAAACTTATTATATGGAATAGAAGCCAAGTGGTTAGTACTATACCTCTGATGCTTAGTTATGAGCGTTCAAGAAATTACAAGGAATTTTAAGAATTTTAAGAAATTAAGGAAAACCTCGTGAGAAAACCTGCACACCTGGCTTCACCATATTGTCCCAAAGGTGGTGGAAATCTGCCAAATGGCATTGGGCCACGTATACCTTCTCTGAGAGGACAACTGTGAGTCATTTTTGGGTTGCTGATAATGGTGACGATATTATATGCCCTGATAATGCTATGAAATTTAATTTTTAGGCCGTGAGTCTTGGACTAGTTCGCACCATAATTCAGTCTCCGGTTTTACTCCGAAGAGTTTGTACGATACCTTTCTGGTGGATGACCATGACGTTTGTCTTCTACGGCCTGTCCATCAATTCGACCAGTCTCTCGGACACCATGCATTTGAACTACATCTTAACTTCGCTTGTCGGTATTCCTGGCTTTTACACTGCCGCGTTCTTCTTGAATACTATTGGTAGAAAAGCTACTATAGCCTCCGCTTACTTCATTAGTGCAGCTTGTAATATCAGCTTTGTCTTCGTACCCCGAGGTAAGAACTTAAAAGTTATTTTGTTGAAATTTACTGACTTTATTCTCAATCCGTTTTAAAAAATATTTGTTACTAAAATACGTGAACTGTCATTTTATTTCGATTTTATTGTACAAAAATTGATAGCACTTATGACTTATTAGTCAATATTTGCCATCTGTCTAAAACGAAAGCATTCGCAACTGTATGTCTCTTTTTAAAGAGAATTGTAGAGATTTATAATATTACACAAGCAATCATATTACTTATGCGACTGAGGGCTCGCTTTTATAATTAGAAATTGTCGGTACCGCCACTTTTACAATGAATCATCTTGAAATTCTGCTAACAGAATTAAGTATATAATACTTACTCTTGTATTAAGTTTTGGGACCAACATTTTTAAATTAAATCTTTTTTGGTTACGCGTAACCATTGCTGTACAACTCCATTCTTCTTTTTGCTATAACATACTTTTATCGACTTTTCAGAGTTTACCATACTACGGCTCATACTATATCTCCTCGGAAAGTTTTTCATCGCTGCGGTGGGGTCATCATTATATTTGTATACGACGGAACTTTATCCAACAGAGTACCGACATACTTTGCTCGGCTTCTCTTCGATGATTGGTCGCATAGGAGCTGTGTTTGCACCACTTACGCCAGCACTGGTAAGTAAACAAACAAAAAAAGTTTGTTTGATTTGGAACAAAAAATTTAAATTACTTCATTTGAATTGAAAATATTTAATATTTTTTATATTAGGTACTTTCGAACCAAGAATACGAAACTTGTATCGTTGTTATTACACACGTACTTTAAATGTAGGACTTTCGTATACTATGTGCTTTGGAATGCACTTCCACCAGCCATACGTCAATCTAAGTCACTAGACATTTTCAAAAATGCTGTAAAAAATCATTATCTTGTAAACTGAAGACGACACTTAAAATTATTATATATTAGCTGATGCCCGCGACTTCGTCCACGTAGATTTATAGTTTATAAATTTGATTTGATTTTCCGGGATGCCTGTGTCACCCTCCAGGTTCTCAACTATACCTATCCAAAAAATCACGTCAATCCGCAGCTTTGTTGCAGCGTGATTGACGGACAAACCAACAAACAAACACACTTTCGCATTTATAATATGTATTAGTAAGGAAGAATTAATACTACGATAATAAAGGCAATCTAATTAAATTTTAGAACACAAAAGCTACTATTGTGACTTAAATAATTATGATAGTTCGATATATTTCCTCGGTAACTTTTTTGTAGAGAATAATAAGTACTTTAATCATGTAGTACATAATTTTTATGTATCATCAATAGTTTTATCAGCCAATATCAGCACACGCCAAATAATGCATTTTATAGGCAAAATTTTGCTTCTTTGGGGTACATTATTGCAATTTTCTCAAGAATCTCTAATTTTTTTGGAAATTAATTATAGCCTATGTTACTTCCAGATAACTTAGCTTTCTATTGGTGAAAAATGATTGAAATCGGTCCAGTAGTTACAAAAAAACAAAAAATCTTTCCTCTTTATAATATTAGTATAGATTTCTCTTATTTAAACGGAAATATAGTACTACATATTAGTCTATTTTATAAATATGTATAATAGAATAGAATAGAATAGAATAGAAATATTTTTTATTCAAATAAACTTTTACAAGTGCTTTTGAATAGTCAATGAATCTACCACTGGTTCGGAATGCCTTTCCTGCCGAGAAGAACCAGCAAGAAACTCGGCGGTTGCTCTTTTCAAAACAGATTTACAATACAGTAAATACTATGCTATATATGCAGTGTTTCCACAATGAGGAAAGTTCCAAAAATGCATACAGACTAACTTCTATCTTAAGATGGGCAGACACAAAGTAGCCCCATTCCCGCCGGTGGAACCCGTTCACGAGCATGACGCATGACCCAGCCATTGCTTCGCTCAACCATATTTGAGGGAACGTAACAACCCGCATCACACGACACCACCACAGAAATGTTTAAAGAGTGCGTGACATACTTATGCTACCCATGTCAAGGCATCAAACTGAAAACTAATATTCAAATGCTAATTTTAAGACATCACTTAGACACAAATAAAGTAGAAACACTGAATAGCACAGGATAATTTTGTTACACAGGTTGATTATTACTGTCTCATGAATCGCTGGAGCGAGTTATATCCACGCTTTTTTGTCATTAATATAGTCTTCAATTGTATAATATGCTTTTTCCATGAGAGAAGTTTTAATTGCTTTCTTAAACTTGTGTAAAGGCAAGTCTAAGATCGACTGTGGAATTTTATTATAGAACGTCACGCCCATTCCCACAAATGTCTTTCGGACCCTCTGGAGGCGCAGTCGAGGAATCACGAGCCTATTTGGATCTCTAACCTGCCTATCGTGTAAATCACCCTTTTTTTGTAACTTAAAATATTTTGTCTGACAAATATTATGTTGTTATAAATATATTGTGAAGCTACTGTCAGAATGCCTATTTCCTTAAATTTTTCTCGAAGGGAATCCCGCGGTTTTAAATTGTAGATTGCGCGAATTGCCCTCTTCTGCAATACAAAAATTTTTCCAATGTCGGCTGCTTTACCCCATAGTAAGATTCCGTATGACATAATACTATGGAAATATGCAAAATAAACAATACTGTTTTATTTATATGTTTTTATTGGTAAATGTAATAGTATGTAGTTATTTGTATGTATGTAAGTATGTTATAGGAAATGATCACCTACAGTTCATTTGTCCTTATGTTTTCCTAAGGTTGCCTGGTAGAGATCGCTACTAAGCGATAAGGCCGCTTTTTGTGTCATACTTTTGCGTCTTTGTTTCTTTTGTTTATTTATTTTTTGTGTGGTGCAAATAAAGAGTAAAATAAATAAAATTAAATAAATACTTATTATGTAGAGTTGTACACACCTAAGTAGATAATTCCTCCTAAGCTCTAAGATATTTTCAGTAGTACCATCTATGTGCCTATTAGCCTATATGTTAATCCTGGGTATGAGTTATCACCATTCAAAATTTCAGCCAAATCGGTTCATTCATTGTAGCGTGAAACGTTTACAAACAGGCCATTATTCACTTAGAACAATAGGCTAGGTGCATTCAAAACAAATAAAATATACGATAATAATTAAATACGATACAAACAAATAAAATACGACAGAAAAAAATTGGCAGTCATAGAGACTGCCGATAGAAGTGAAAACTAGATTCGCTAATAATTAAAAACAAATAAAAAAGCGCACTGTCACGATTTCGTGAGTGAGATTCGAACCTGCGACCTCATACATTAAACGGAAAAGAAGGCGGCTGCTTGCCCGCTGCGCTGTACAAGGTTGCTTGGGAACTTCTAACTTCAATTTTAGATATAACATGTAAACCGATGGCCTCCAGCTGAAAATGGCTTAAAAAGTTATAAAAATCTTTATTTCAGGGGGGCTCTCATAGAAGCGAATGCGAAGTAAAATATTTTTTATAACGTTTCATAGAGTTGCAGTATATCATTTTAAAGATAATTTGGAACAAAGTACAAAAGTATTTTTTTTTTAATTTTTTTCCTAAACTTGACGAAATGGGGGGACTTTCACAGTGGAGATTATATTTGACCTCCGAAGACCTCGCCTAAAGAAGTTTTCACTGCAATAAATACGATATCTTTCAGATGAGCTACTGGCACGGAATCCCGTCGCTGCTGTTCGGCGGGATGGGCGCACTGGCCGGGCTGCTGGTGCTGACGCAGCCGGAGACCCTGGGCTGCAGGATGCCCGACACCCTGGCCGAGGCGGAGCGCATCGGGAAAGCAGACTCTACAGCTACAGTGGATTGATGGAGGACACGATAGGCGTGGTGACAGTATAACCAACAATCGATGAATTTCACGAAATTAAAATCAAATTGTGAAGTTATGAATGAATGAAATAAAATAAATAAAATAAGTAAAATAAATAAAACTTTATTGACCTTAACCAACACAACAAATTAGTTATCACTAAGAGTCTACTATATACCTATTTAAAAGTAATTGGTGTGTAATGGTCAATGGGCCACCCCCTCAGCTTGTGCCGCAGCATGAAAGGCAGGTATGTACCTACCGGACACACCGCAACGCTGATTTTCAGGAAGGGCCCAAGGGCCGAAACGTCACGGACCACCACTGTGGTCGCACAAGAAAAAAAAAGAAAATGAATTAAAAACAAAAATAAAATAAACATAATATGTGGTGGTACGGCTGTGTGATCGTCTAAGCTTGATGATTTGTGATTAAGTATACTTGAAGAAAAGTTCATAAAAACAATATTTCCGGAATAAGAGACACGTTGGTAGTTGGCATGTTATCTGTAACTTCGCGGATCTCCCAAAGTGAACGGAGACGCATCGCTCACCTGGGCAATACATTTGCGGGTGGACAATTCAGGCTATCATTCCATTCTATCTGGATACGCGGGGCCCATTTGTATTGTATGGGCCTACCTTAGTAGAGCAGTGGGATAGCGTCACTTCGACACTCGGAAGTCCAGGAGGACTTAGTTAAAAGGTATAAGCTAACGATCAGTATAGAATGCATGATAAGCTGGTGAATGTATGAGTGCCTTCTTTGGGCCATCGCAATCCGACCGATTCTCTCGAACACTGGGGAACCCTACACCCAGCACAGGGGTCTTTGAACATTGTTATTGGGGCACGGACCAGATCACCCTTTTTCGCTGCGAAGCGTGTATTGCCCTTGTCTTCGAGAGACGGGTTCTTTTGAGAGCCGTAGCTCGCCCCATTACCATGGTTTTATTGATATATTCATTTGTTATATTTGATATGTGGTTTGGCCAAACCAGATCGGGGCTGGTCCGTATTTCAGAGGGCGTGTAATTGTGGTGTAGGAGAATCGCCGCCGGTGCGCCACACTGGTAGCCATGTACTGATATTGCATCAACTTTGACTATGAAAGTCAACAAGCTAATATTTAAAAGCCCATATCAACCTTAATGTCTCTCATTCCACAATATCGTGGTCACCCTAGCCATCTCCAGTAAAGTCTCTCCTTTACACAATACCCTATGGTCACCCTAGTGCCTGACAACTGCTTAACAATAGGACACAAAAAAAGGTTCAAGCCCCCTACCTGCTTTTGAGTCGCTGCCCGTAGGATGTGTACAGCTACTCGACGAAACTGCGGGTTCGCTCGGGTATTCGATAGCGTTGAGATACCTAATTAAATGCCCTAATAATTCCATCGTATTAAGCTAGATGAAGTCTAGCTTTCATAGACTGCACAGTAATTCAGAGACTATAGGCTTAATCTTTGATTCTGAAATAGTCACGTAGCTCTTCGAACTAGACCTGTTTAGTTCACTATGAAAGGTATTGATCTGCTTAAACCAAAGTAGCTTACGGTAATTGTCTAAGTTGGAAATAATTAATTACTCACAACACAGAATTTCTCTCGTCTGGGAATCGAACCCGTCGAGAAACGTAGAAATATCATAGCTATATTTGACCTGACTTAGTTTATAATATCGGAGTATGTAATCAGCCTGAAATAAAGTTATTGACCTTAGTCTGAACCTCCGTAATTTGTGGGAATCGAACCCATCTCGGAAGCTTAAATATTCGTATTTCTACACCTAATAGTTATCTGAGCTTAGCTCTCTGAAATGAAATCCAAGATCGTACCTAGGTAACATGAGGGAATTTATAGACTATATTAATAAAAGAAGTGTTTATGGATAAAAGAATGAGATTTATTATCGGTTTCTTAAAGATTATTAGAAAAGAAACTGTTTGATCATTTGATTCATGTTTAAGGCGCTAAATTACCTTAAGCCATTAATAGAATAGAATAGAATTATTTGTTATTCAATTAAATTTTTACAAGTACTTTTGAATAATTAATGAATCTACCACTGGTTCGGAATGCCATTCCAACCGAGAAGAGCCAGTAAGAAACTCGGCGGTTGCTCTTTTCAAAACAGTTACAATACAGTAATTACTATGTTAAACATGTAGTATTTCCACTATGAGGAAAATTCAAGAATATATATACGGACTTACTTCTATCTTAAGATAGTCAGACATACTGAGTTGGTTATAATGCAAAATGTTAGCTAAACTGTCTCGAAGAGAAAAGACACACACACACCTTAATTTTACAGTAGGAACAAACATATATTTACATAATATTGTGCTAAGATTCACAGATAGTTAATTCAATTTAATTCGATTTTTCCTTTTAGGATAAATAATTTTACATAATTGAACAGGTGGTCTACTGGTGTGCTAGATTATCGGCGGGTTTATGTCAGACTTTCTCCCTCTATTATCCACGCCACACTAGTCTGTAAAGTAGTATTAATAGGTACAAAATATAGGCCACCCCTGTGAAAAGGATTACCCAATCTACTGGGTTCCATGTCATATTCCTATCTCTCTGTATTACTCGACTCATAAGTTCCAGCGAACTGTCTGCGTCCATTACCAATAGCCTTTGAGACCTAAGGCTCTCAATTTAAGTCTTACAATTAACTCGAGTCTCTGTGGATCTTAGCAGTCTATTAATTAATTACGAAATTGAATAGAGTACATTACCAATTTACTGCATCCGCCTCACTTATCACTGTAGCTTTTAATTTATTAATTTATATTCTCTACCCTGAGTAATTTTATTACAATTTCTTTCTTGAAAGGTTTACAAAAAAATATTCTAACTTTTATTAAATTAGGGCTGCTGGCTTAGATATACGCGCACTGCCAATCAGCTTGTAAAGGACCCTCGAGTGAGCCACTGGACCGCCACCCGGAGACCTCGGAGATCCACTGTCTCCTTTCTCTCGCCAGCTCTGCGCTCGCGCCTTCACATCCCTTCTCCAGACTTCAGCCTCTGTGGATTTAAAACACGCCCAAAGTCAACTGTACAAGATATAATTGGTCTAATTGTATCCGTCACCCGTTGTTCTCGACCAATCCTGTCGCATCACTCAATGTCACGCCTCCCAAACCGATCACGTCGTCAGTGCGTGCCTAGCCAAGTTTCTATTTTTTGTCTGTTTCCATACATCTGGCATTTTTAATGTCCAAGCTTCGCACGGCTTGTAAAGGCCACAAAAAATATAGTTTACGATGCATTTCCTAGTTAAAATTTCTTATCGTGCCTTTACTCAGATTTCTCCTAATTTCTATAGTTTATTGCTTTCAAAGTGGTTTCGAAGTTTTGTGCCTTTTGTCTTATTTTGGCTTAATTGCCTTCCACATGCGCGCACACAATTTAACTTGTCTAAATTGTTAAATTTATAGGTCTAAATGTTTATTTTACGAGTCGCTTTTAATGTTAAGGTGTTGTTATGTTCGAAAAATTTATTTATGAGTCTATTCGGCGAAGAAAGAAAAAAATATACGTTGTAGGTATGGGCGGACCACCTCACACTCCCCCAAATAGATTTTTAATACACCTAGTCTTCCCTAATGCCTCAGCATTTTGGACTAGTCGTTTGGAAATCTATTTCTCCTCTGTAATCACTCACTAAGTTCCTAATAGAACCCTAATGTTTACACGTTCTTATAGTAACGGAATAGGTGAATAGCGTTATAATTTCCTTTTGTCTTATTAGTACGAGCGTCGATCAATGTGTATACGTTATTATATGGGACTGCTTCTATTATGTAGGGCCCTTCATATAGCCGCATGAATTTCTTTGTCAACTTTTTGTCGGCATCCGACTTCGCAAAGACCTTAAGTTTTACTAAGTCTCCTATTTCGAAATGCACTAGCTTATGCGTTTTATTATAGTAAGACTCTCTACTTTCCGCCGCTTTAACTATGTTCCGTCGCACCTGCTGCCTAATTTGTTCTAGCATTTCCCGCTGTAGTTCGTTTTCCTTCACCATGCCTCTGTCAAAGTTAGTTGATAATAAAGTCCGTTTTCCCCACACTACCTCATTTGGTGTATAGCCTGTCGTAGTGTGTACCACTTGATTGTAACAATCCTCTATACTAGGTAATGCATCTACCCAAGATTGATGAGCCTTCTCACAATATGTCCTAAACAGCCTCCCTAACTCTTTGTTAACTCTCTCTGTAGAGTTCGGCCGCGGATTTCTGACAGATGTGTGCGTCAGTTCGATACCTAACTGACGAACGCCTGCCTCGAAAACTCTCGAAGTGAAATTCGCGCCTCGATCCGAACATAATGTCCTAATCTCGATTTGATTATGGAACTTTCTTACACATGTTAACGTAGCCTTTCCACTTGCCGCACGTAGTGGGTATAGCCTGATTAATTTGCTATACGCGTCCTGCATTACGAATATGTATTTGTATCCGAAACGACCCGCTGGCAAAGGGCCATAAATGTCACAAAAGACCCGTTCTCCTATTTCCTTCGCTACCACAGTCTTAATCGGCCCCGTATGTGTTTCTAACGCGTGTTTTGATCTCTGACATATCTCACAAGCTCTCACAGTCCGACCTATTATACGAGACATATTCGAAAAATAATAACGGTGCTTCATCAAAGCATAAACCTTATATCGTCCGAAATGACCTATCTCTTCATGTATACTAACAATCAAGTCTCTCTGTATGTCCTCGGGAATGTATAGCCGTAAAGTATTCGTCTTCCCGTCGGTCCTGTAAAGAACACCCTCCTTAAGCGTATAATACCTAGATTCAGACGTGCCCGTTACTTTCATACGCCTAATTATTTCGTTGGCGACATTGTCACGCTTTTGATAACTACCTATTTCCTTCCATTTCGCCTGTACTACTCGTCCTAACGACGTTTTAAATAGATACATCTCTGGTCCCGTAACCTTATTAGTTAACACGTCCGTTGTCCCCTTTATATGGCGGGATAATACATCCGCTACCGTGTTTAGGTTACCTTTCACATGCTCAACTGTATAATCGAACCGTCCTATGTAATGTACCCATCGTATCATCCGTGCGCTTAATAACTTACACGTTTGTAGGAATATCAAGCTCTTGTGATCAGTCCTAATCACTAAACGTGCTCCTCTTAAATACGTTTCAAACTTTGATAGACTAAAGATAATTGCCCATAGTTCCTGTTCTGTGACTGTCCATTTCCTTTCCGTTTCCGTTAAAGCCTTACTACAAAATCCTATTATTCGTTCTTCACCTACATCGTCTAACTGATAAACATACCCGGAAACCCCTAAATTACTACTATCGGTTTGCAGGTAATAAGTTTCCTTCGGATTAGGGTGTACAAGAAGCATTGTGTCTAAAAATAGTTTCTTGACCCTTTCGAAACAATCGTTCGCTGCCTGTGTCCAACGCCATTTGGTATTTTGTTTCAATAAATCGCAGAGTGGCCTAACCTCCTCACTATACTTCGCGATAAACCTCCTGAAATAGTTTATTAATCCTAAAAATCCTCGTAACTGTTTTATTGTTCGAGGTATGGGGAACTCCTGTATGGCTTCTACTCGCTCAGGATCCATACGCAATCCGTTAGTATTCACTATGTGACCTAGTAATTTCACCTCTACACATAAGAATCGACACTTCTCTAGCCTGCCGGTCAACCCTGCAGACTCTAACTTATCTAGTACTTGATCTAAGTGCTCTAAATGTAACCTTATATCCCCTGTAGTAAATATGACAATGTCATCTAAATAATTCACGCAAAACTCGCGTACTTCTTTTAATATAGAATCCATTGTTCTAGAAAACCCTGCCACAGATGTCTTTAATCCTTGAGGCAAGACACAATAGGTATAAGTTCTCCCCATAAAAGAGAAATCTGTATACTTTCTAGAATCCCGGTGTAAAGGTATTTGAAAATATGCATTATTCAAATCAATCAAACTGATATAATTCACTCCATGAAAGGATTGTAAAATCTCAGGTGTGAGTGGAGGTGATCCCGCATCACCTATCATTTTCTTATTAAGCTCGCGTGCATCTAATAAAAGTCTTATTGACCCATCTCGGTTTTTTGTGAATGTGAGAGGACTACAGTACGGTGTCGCCTCCTGTCTGATTACGCCTAATCTCTCCAACTTCTCTAATTCCTCCTTAACCTGTTCCCTATACGCTAAAGGTACCGGATAGCTGTGCTTCACAAAAGGGATTTCATCGGTTAACTCGATAACGTGCTCGTACCTGCTAGCCAACCCTAACTTGTCCGTAAATACCTTACAATGCTTGTCTAGTATAGGCAATAACATCTCCCTTTGTTCTGTGCTTATACCTGACTCGTCCAGATGGTATTCCCTGTTGAGTTTACCGCCCGATTCTTCAATCGATAAGCAATGTCCCACCGATCTAGGATTATGACTCAATATAGAATTAATCGTGATTGCATTCGCCTCTCCCCCTAACCTTTCGACCTTACAATCGGAGTTTAGCTTAACGCAAGATTTAACTCCCAAGTGTTCAATCGTCAACGTTCGCTCACTACCGCAGTTCACTACTCCTTTCACCCTTTCCAACCAATCATACCCTAATATTAACGATCTAGGTAGGCGTCGCATGACTAACACAGGTGTTTCAACTAATGTGCTACCTAATTGGAACTCTATTAACACCAATCGATTCGCGCTCTCGCTTCGCGATCCAAATGCTCCCTGTATCCGAATTGCCGGAATAGCGATCTCAGGTAGAGACCCGCTTTCACTGAGAATAGAGTCGTACAATTCTCTAGTCATTCCGCTAATTTGACTTCCCGTATCGATAAGTACATTCATGCTTCTCCCGTACAATGACACGCATACTTCAGGTAACTTAGGTAAAGAATAACCAACCTCTTCGTCAATCGATTCATCGAGTTCGTGGAACATCGTATTTGAACTCACTCCTCGCTTAACACAATACTCGCACGTAACGCCCCGTTCGCTACACTCTATTACGTTGCTAAACTGGTTTTCCAATAAGATTCCTATGCCTCTAATTTCCGACTGACAACTGTAATTGACGTCATTTACGCCGCCTTTTAGTGCTCGCTTCAGACCCTTTCCACCGACTCCTAAACTCTGTCCTGGTTTCCATCCGCTCCTAGTTAAAATATTATAAGCTACACCTGCCCGTTCGCTCTCCGAGATCTCTATATTCCCTGATTTACACAAATTTAATTTACCCGACCTCGCTTGTGTAGGGGAACCTAGTTTTTTGACGTTCCCTCCCCCGCATTTTCCGATGAAGTAAGGTTTTCGCCCTCTTTCACAAAAGTGATAGCCTGTCTGGTTCGCTCGGTTTCAGGCAATGCTGGCCTGTTAGAATTTCCCCTATAGCCTGACCGACCTCGTCGATAACCCCGACCTCTGTTCGAGTCTCTAGTACTCCACTTCCTAGCATTCATAGTAGCAACAGTGGGACGCGCCAGCGGTGGTCCGTTATACCTTTTTCCTCTAAAGCTACTACCTGCTACCTCTCTCGCAATTCCTCTAGGCTTCTCAACAATATTTTGCTCTATACTTCTTAGAAACTTTGCCCCACTCATAATGCTAACTTCCTCGGTCCTAGTAAACCATAACCGTTGTATATCTATAGCATAGTGACGCATAATAGCGTTTACTAAATCACGTTCGCTAAACGCAATAGTTAACGATTGCATCGACTCAACCTGCTCGGCAAAATGTTCAGACATCGTCATTCCTGAGCTACTCGTATATACGGCATTAATCAATCGATACCTCACAGACTCCTGGATCTGTTCGGTCCAATACGTGCGTCTAAAATCAACTTCAAAATCAGCGAAAGTAGTCCAATCTTTTGAATATAATTCCATAACCTGTCGCGCGTGACCTGTAATGCACCCAAGCGCTATGTCGATCTCGCGATCAAATCCATTTACCGCCCTAATATACTTCTTTAACCGTTTTAAAAATGAAATAGGGTTCGTGAATGGTTTTCCATCGAAATTCGGTTTGCTAACCGACGGCTGTACCACATATAAGTTTCGAGTTTCAGAAGACGCTATGCTGTGACTCGCGGACTCATAACTAGACCTCTGTCTAACATCTCGATCGCCCTCACTATTCGTCAAAGCAACCGATGCGTGTGACGTAACACTCACGTTTTCGTTTGGTACCGGATTCACTTTCGAACTAATTTGTTGTAACTTTCCTTCGAACTCGCTGATTTTCTCCAAAATCAACTCTAAAGTCGAGCTACCTACGGTTCCCGTTTGCTCACTATCCCTTTCTGCACTGCCGCTTGGTAAGTCTATCGCTACCTGCTTCGCCTTACGTCCCTTTCTACCTGTCGACATATTTTATTTCGTCTTAAACCCCTTTTACTTTACCGCCTAACTTCGCCAAGTGCTAAAATAAGCTGTTTATTACCGTGCCGCTTTCACGAAACTTGAACAAAACCTTTTAGATAATAGAACAATTTCGATACCAGATGTTTGGAAACGCTCGGGATGTGTCTTGTTTTATGTGAAGTCGCTGGGTTCAAAATAAATTCTAGGAAATAAAACAAGGGCAGAGAAATAAATCTAAGAAATAAGCATAAGTAATATCTCCGATACTGCAATCTCCTCCTTAGAAACCTGTAAATTGTACATTTATAAGACATACTGCTTATTTCTGCTCCCTCTATACACGGAATAAATGTACAACACAATAATAACATGCACAGTGCTATTTCTGCTCCACCTATATATGGAATAATTTTATAACATAATAATAACATGCACGGTGTGTGTCTTAACTCCGTTTTCTCTTTAATGACTACTCTCCTCATATACCTAGTCACGATTCCTACGTTGTGTTCTATTTTTATACTATTATAGATCTAGTCATACCGTTATTTCGAATACGTACATAGACCTCTGGTCAATCGGCAACAAATTCTGTGACCTTACTGGGTCACAGATGTGACACAGGATGATACACGCATCCTGGTCACGGCACCAAATTCTGTGGTGGTACGGCTGTGTGATCGTCTAAGCTTGATGATTTGTGATTAAGTATACTTGAAGAAAAGTTCATAAAAACAATATTTCCGGAATAAGAGACACGTTGGTAGTTGGCATGTTATCTGTAACTTCGCGGATCTCCCAAAGTGAACGGAGACGCATCGCTCACCTGGGCAATACATTTGCGGGTGGACAATTCAGGCTATCATTCCATTCTATCTGGATACGCGGGGCCCATTTGTATTGTATGGGCCTACCTTAGTAGAGCAGTGGGATAGCGTCACTTCGACACTCGGAAGTCCAGGAGGACTTAGTTAAAAGGTATAAGCTAACGATCAGTATAGAATGCATGATAAGCTGGTGAATGTATGAGTGCCTTCTTTGGGCCATCGCAATCCGACCGATTCTCTCGAACACTGGGGAACCCTACACCCAGCACAGGGGTCTTTGAACATTGTTATTGGGGCACGGACCAGATCACCCTTTTTCGCTGCGAAGCGTGTATTGCCCTTGTCTTCGAGAGACGGGTTCTTTTGAGAGCCGTAGCTCGCCCCATTACCATGGTTTTATTGATATATTCATTTGTTATATTTGATATGTGGTTTGGCCAAACCAGATCGGGGCTGGTCCGTATTTCAGAGGGCGTGTAATTGTGGTGTAGGAGAATCGCCGCCGGTGCGCCACACTGGTAGCCATGTACTGATATTGCATCAACTTTGACTATGAAAGTCAACAAGCTAATATTTAAAAGCCCATATCAACCTTAATGTCTCTCATTCCACAATATCGTGGTCACCCTAGCCATCTCCAGTAAAGTCTCTCCTTTACACAATACCCTATGGTCACCCTAGTGCCTGACAACTGCTTAACAATAGGACACAAAAAAAGGTTCAAGCCCCCTACCTGCTTTTGAGTCGCTGCCCGTAGGATGTGTACAGCTACTCGACGAAACTGCGGGTTCGCTCGGGTATTCGATAGCGTTGAGATACCTAATTAAATGCCCTAATAATTCCATCGTATTAAGCTAGATGAAGTCTAGCTTTCATAGACTGCACAGTAATTCAGAGACTATAGGCTTAATCTTTGATTCTGAAATAGTCACGTAGCTCTTCGAACTAGACCTGTTTAGTTCACTATGAAAGGTATTGATCTGCTTAAACCAAAGTAGCTTACGGTAATTGTCTAAGTTGGAAATAATTAATTACTCACAACACAGAATTTCTCTAGTCTGGGAATCGAACCCGTCGAGAAACGTAGAAATATCATAGCTATATTTGACCTGACTTAGTTTATAATATCGGAGTATGTAATCAGCCTGAAATAAAGTTATTGACCTTAGTCTGAACCTCCGTAATTTGTGGGAATCGAACCCATCTCGGAAGCTTAAATATTCGTATTTCTACACCTAATAGTTATCTGAGCTTAGCTCTCTGAAATGAAATCCAAGATCGTACCTAGGTAACATGAGGGAATTTATAGACTATATTAATAAAAGAAGTGTTTATGGATAAAAGAATGAGATTTATTATCGGTTTCTTAAAGATTATTAGAAAAGAAACTGTTTGATCATTTGATTCATGTTTAAGGCGCTAAATTACCTTAAGCCATTAATAGAATAGAATAGAATTATTTGTTATTCAATTAAATTTTTACAAGTACTTTTGAATAATTAATGAATCTACCACTGGTTCGGAATGCCATTCCAACCGAGAAGAGCCAGTAAGAAACTCGGCGGTTGCTCTTTTCAAAACAGTTACAATACAGTAATTACTATGTTAAACATGTAGTATTTCCACTATGAGGAAAATTCAAGAATATATATACGGACTTACTTCTATCTTAAGATAGTCAGACATACTGAGTTGGTTATAATGCAAAATGTTAGCTAAACTGTCTCGAAGAGAAAAGACACACACACACCTTAATTTTACAGTAGGAACAAACATATATTTACATAATATTGTGCTAAGATTCACAGATAGTTAATTCAATTTAATTCGATTTTTCCTTTTAGGATAAATAATTTTACATAATTGAACAGGTGGTCTACTGGTGTGCTAGATTATCGGCGGGTTTATGTCAGACTTTCTCCCTCTATTATCCACGCCACACTAGTCTGTAAAGTAGTATTAATAGGTACAAAATATAGGCCACCCCTGTGAAAAGGATTACCCAATCTACTGGGTTCCATGTCATATTCCTATCTCTCTGTATTACTCGACTCATAAGTTCCAGCGAACTGTCTGCGTCCATTACCAATAGCCTTTGAGACCTAAGGCTCTCAATTTAAGTCTTACAATTAACTCGAGTCTCTGTGGATCTTAGCAGTCTATTAATTAATTACGAAATTGAATAGAGTACATTACCAATTTACTGCATCCGCCTCACTTATCACTGTAGCTTTTAATTTATTAATTTATATTCTCTACCCTGAGTAATTTTATTACAATTTCTTTCTTGAAAGGTTTACAAAAAAATATTCTAACTTTTATTAAATTAGGGCTGCTGGCTTAGATATACGCGCACTGCCAATCAGCTTGTAAAGGACCCTCGAGTGAGCCACTGGACCGCCACCCGGAGACCTCGGAGATCCACTGTCTCCTTTCTCTCGCCAGCTCTGCGCTCGCGCCTTCACATCCCTTCTCCAGACTTCAGCCTCTGTGGATTTAAAACACGCCCAAAGTCAACTGTACAAGATATAATTGGTCTAATTGTATCCGTCACCCGTTGTTCTCGACCAATCCTGTCGCATCACTCAATGTCACGCCTCCCAAACCGATCACGTCGTCAGTGCGTGCCTAGCCAAGTTTCTATTTTTTGTCTGTTTCCATACATCTGGCATTTTTAATGTCCAAGCTTCGCACGGCTTGTAAAGGCCACAAAAAATATAGTTTACGATGCATTTCCTAGTTAAAATTTCTTATCGTGCCTTTACTCAGATTTCTCCTAATTTCTATAGTTTATTGCTTTCAAAGTGGTTTCGAAGTTTTGTGCCTTTTGTCTTATTTTGGCTTAATTGCCTTCCACATGCGCGCACACAATTTAACTTGTCTAAATTGTTAAATTTATAGGTCTAAATGTTTATTTTACGAGTCGCTTTTAATGTTAAGGTGTTGTTATGTTCGAAAAATTTATTTATGAGTCTATTCGGCGAAGAAAGAAAAAAATATACGTTGTAGGTATGGGCGGACCACCTCAAATAGACAATTAAGGCTTAGATACATCTTAATATTACTTATTAAAATTACGAATAGGTAAGTGCTAAATTACTAATACTAAATTTAATTTACTAATTTAATAATATCTATATACCTAATATCTACGAATAGGATTCATGGAATATAATAAACGCATTTATTTTTCTATTTTGAGTAAGATTGTTATTTACTTTTTATCGAATTCAAAAAAGAAGGAGGTTCTCAATTCATCATGTCTTAAAATGAGTATTTGAATATTAGTTTCAATTCGATGCCTTAACATGAGTAGCTTAAAAGTACGAGTATGTCACGCTCTCTTTAAACATTTGTGTGGTGGTGTCGTGTGATGCGGGTTGTTACGTTCCCTCAAATATGGTTGAGCGAAGCAATTGCTGGATCATGCGTCATGCTCGTGAACGGGTTCCACCAGCGGGAATGGGGCTATTTTCTGTCTGCCCGTCTTAACATGTGTTGAATTGTAATTAGGTATGCGTTTGTGGAACTCATTGTTGAAACACTGCATACATAGCATAGTATCTATTGAATTGTAAACTTGTTTTGAAAAAAGCAACCGCCGGGTTTCTTGCTGGTTCTTCTCGGCAGGAAGGTCATTCCGAACCATTGGAAGACTCATCGACGATTCAAAAGCATATGTAAAAAGTTTATTTGAATAAAAAAAGTCGTGTGGTGTCGTGGGACACCAGATAGGAACTAAATTATTATTATAAAAATATTAATTTCAAGTTCTATTCGAGGTATAAAGAAAATAATTATTCGGGTATACATTTTTGATCATGATTTTTTTATCGATAAAAATCAAAATGACCCCAGGGAAGCCTAAATATCAATTTTATAAAATATTAAAATTAAAATAATTTTATAAAATAAAAAATGAAAATAAAATTGCGCGCCCCCGGGTGGGCTCGAACCACCAATCTTTCGATTAACAGCCGCACGCGAGCCAATTACGCCACGGGAGCGATGCAAAACTTGTTGAAATTACTATATAAGATATTTTTTAGGCCATTAAATAAAAGTGTCGTTACAACTTTTGGTCTTAATTTTTAACCGACTTCCAAAAAGGAGGAGGTTCTCAATTCGTCCGGTATCTTTTTTTTTTTTTCTATGTATGTCCACCGATTTCTCAGGGATTACTGGACCGATTCGCGTGATTTTTTTTTAATCGACAGAGGATGTTTGCGAAATGGTCCCATAAAAATGTTAACCTTCAACTCCTCAAGCCTGATGCTGCAGGGATATTGCTCACCTAAAACTATGGCGATTTAGGAAATTTCGATTACGAATTGATATTGTAGGTAACAAGTATGGACAACATCATGGAGCTCCAGGTCCTAGCTCCTCAATCATAGGATACTACACTTAAAAGCTTAAAATAAAAATTCTTTTCAAAAAACCGACTTCTAACGCCACTACAAATTATAAAAATAATTTTAGTTTGTCCACGTTTGTTGAAGTCGGGCGGGCCTAAAATACAAACTATGAAACCGACTCGCGATGCTCGCTTGACTTCTACAAACGAGTCTATCATATTCTGTAGCGTCGCGCATCGGTTTCATAGTTTGTATATAGGCCCGCCCGACTTCAACAAACGTGGACAAACTAAAATTATTTTTATACTTTGTAGTGGCGTTAGAAGTCCGTTTTTTGAAAAGAATTTTTATTTTTTAAGACCAAAAGTTGTAACTACACTTTTTCCGTCTAGCACCCTTTCGCAACGTGCGATATGGAACTTCGTTCCAAAAACATTTCTATTCTATTCTATTCTATTCATCGGAATGTTTTTTTTTATGTATGAAATACAAAATTATTTATTTCACGTAGGCCAGACCTGTGGCTCTTATGACACGTCATGACTCTACCTCTACCACCACCGGTTCGGAAAGCGGATTCTGCTGAGAAGAGCCGGCAAGAAACTCAGCAGTTGCTCTTTACAAAATAATCATTTTACAATGTTTACAATTTATGTTCACCGATTACTTGAAGATGCCTGAACCGATTTAAAAAATTCTTTTTTGTTTCAAAGAATATACTTCCCAGTCCCATTTAAATTTTAACGAAATCGGTCTAGTCGTTTTTAAAAATCAACAATAATTGATACCTACATATACTTCGTAGTGGCGCGGGCGTTTGAAGTCAGTTTTTGAATATAATTTCTTAGTATCGATTATGATAAAATAAAAGTACAAAATCGCAATCGACCTTATTGGATTGAACACCAAACAGCGATACGTATATACGTACGCAAATTTTATAAATTTTTTGATGGCCTAAAAATCTTATATAATAATTTCAATGAGTTGTGCATCGCCTCCGTGGCGCAATCGGCTCGCGTGCGGCTGTTAACCGAAAGGTTGGTGGTTCAAGCCCACCCGGGGGCGCGCAATTTTATTTTCATTTTTTATGAAATCGATATTTAGGCTTACCTGGGATCATTTTGATTTTTATCGATATAAAATCATGATAAAAATGTATACCCGAATAATTATTTTCTTTATACCTCGAATAGAACTTGAAATTAATATTTTTATAATAAGAAACTTCGTTCCTATCTGGTGTTCCACGACGCCACGCGACTTTTTTCAAAATCGGTCATCATGCCTATGTATATCATTTATAACTTAATTTTTTTATTTAGTATACTATATAAAAGATCTGCTAAATCAAACTCGCCAATCGTCGCACGAGTTAATATTTTTAACTTTAAATACTGCATTTTAAATAAACCTTGCAATGAATCAAATTGATAACCACGCACGCATATCCAAGACTGGTTTATTAAAACCCGATAAGAATTTACGTTAAAAAAGTGTAAATTGACAATTTAAAACACCTTTAAACACCAAGACTATGTACGATATACCTACTTGACACCAGCCACAAATTATTTAATACACGTAGGTCAACTTGTGGCTCTTATGACATGTCATAAGAGCCACAGGTATAAGAGTCATACGACTCTACCACCTGTTCGGAAAGCGGATTCTGCTGAGAAGAGCCGACAAGAAACTCAGCAGTTGCTCTTTTCAAAATAATCATTTTACAATATTACTATGAAGCTATTGCATTGTAATAAGATTTTTAATACTATCTTGTGGGCAGCTGGACGCCAAGCCGATTTAACCTTGATTTAACCCATGCAACTTTTTTAGAATAAAATATAATATTTCCACAATGAGGGGAATTTCCAATAAAAAAAATAAAGTACTACAATTCAATTCATGTTAAGAAGGGCAGACAGAAAGTAGCCCGATTCCCGTCGACGTCCCGTCGTCGTGAAACTTACACTTCCCAATTTCTTATTGCTTAAACGATCTTATTCAGATATTTCTAGATTTTCTCACTAGGAGTAATAAACACTATTATTGTGTAGTGTAGTGTTCGATAGAGCTGACAGTTTGTATGGTAGCTCTACTGAATTCTCTAATCTTAGTTTATTTATTTAAAGTAGGTACATCAACATTCACAATAATATTATTATTATAAAGGCGAAAGTTTGTATGTGTGTATGTTTGTTACACTTTCACGCAAGAACTACTCGACGGATTTTGCTGAAATTTGGAATGGAGTAGAGTAGAGTATACCCTGGATTAGCACATAGGCTACATTTATCCAAAAAAAAAATCCTGCGGGAATTAATAAGACTCGCCCGCGATGCCCGCGACTTCTATGGTTGGTAATTACGCGGAAGAGGTCGCAGGCATGATCTAGTAATTAATATTAATTAACTTTTCAAAAACTTAAGCAGTGATAGTCTAGTGGTTACGACTGTGGTCTCCTATTCGGGGGGTCACAGGTTCGATCCCGGGATCGACGCACCTCTGACTTTTCGAAGTTAAGTGCGTTTAAGTAATTAAATATCACATGCTTTAACGGTGAAGGAAAACATCGTGAGGAAACCTGCACACCTGAGAGTTCTCCATAATGTTCTCGAAGGTGTGTGAAGTCCGCCATTTCGTATTGGGCCAGCGTGGTGGACTATTGCCTATAACCCTTCTTTGAGAGGAGACCTCGCTCAGTAGTGAGCCGATGATGGGTTGATAATGATGATGATGATGATGAACTTTTCAAAAGGTCTAGTCTCAATAAAATTATTTGTGTACATTTACCTCGACGTCTCAACAAAAGAGATAAGAAGAGTAAGGTTAAGTGGAAAGGCTGAGGTCTTTGACATGCATTGAGACGGTTTGATATCCTCGTAGATAAGATAAAGCAAATAATATCATATAAATTTGTTTTGTTTTGAACCAAATCTATTTAAGATTGCCTTCAGCTGGTAGCAGTCATTAAAAATTAATTAGTTTGATGGATTATGACGTGGTAACTTTGAGTATTAAAATGGTTTAATACTCAAAGCGTGGGAATGATAAAATCAACGTACATTTTCAAAGATTTAAGACCATCTTCGAATATTTTGAAATAACATTGAGATGTTTGTCATTTTACAATCAATCAATCAATCAATCAATCAATCATTTTATTTTGCAAGAATTTATGGTACATGAAATATAGACATATTTACATAGATGTTAAATTTACAATTATAAAACGTCAACATATCCTGCCAAGCTTGGCGTGCAAAAAACAATCATTAATAATTGAAACCATGTCAGTAAAATACGGAAAATCAATTTAACTCTTCAATTAGGTAATCATTAATCTTATAATACATTTTATCTATAGGCATGTCAAATATACAGCGACAAGGGCATTCATAAAACCTCCGTTTTTGTCTTTTGTTATCTCCTTTTAGCCTTAAAATATAGTTTTAAGCTATTTGCATAACAGGTTATAAGAATGCTTAAAAATATGCACTCCAGACGGACGAAGTTACGCAAATAAAACAGTTTCTCTTGAAAACTACGACTTACTTATTTTCATAAATGCTGATAAGTTACTATAGTGTTACTATACTCGTGGTCGTATCTCGTGAATGAGATGACCGCTCTAATTTTATTAACCGCAGATATTATAATATTTTATTCGGAGTGTTTTCATATTTCACGTGATCGGTGCGAAAGAATAACGTGGGACATGTTACGATTAAAAAAAAAAATAAGTAAGAAAACTATTTTTAACTGTTAGAAGATAAAAAAGTGATATGGATCCACATTTAAAGAATAAAACAAGTAAAGACAATCTGGAGACGGGGCCAGCTGGAGACGTAAAGAAGCCTCTAACTCTTGACGATGTCTTGACCAATGAGTTGGGGCAGTTCGGCTGGTTCCAACTGCGAAATATACTTCTGGTCGCTGTACCCATTTGGATGTCTGCATTTCCGAACGAGTATGTTTTCTCAGCAGCTGCTACACCTCACAGGTAATTAACATAATAATTAAAATAGTTTATAATCATAAAAAAGAAATACATATTAATTCATTAAACGACGGACGGAGTCCGCTATATTTAGGTTTTTGAAAAAACCCAGTGAAACTCTTTGATTTTTCGGGATATACGTAAGAAGCTCAAGTCTGGATGCATCATAGTAATATTATTTCTTTATAATTTCGTCAAGATATTTTTTCTTAATTTAATATTAAAATTTTTATTTTCATAGGAACGTCTTATACCTATTGTAGGGATAAAAGTAGTCTCTTGCTATAATCTATATCTATATCCTACAGCTACGCAAATAATTATAATATGGAAAATCACAGACACCACTGTAACTAAATTAATTTCTATGCCTTATAAAAATCTAAACGGGTTCAAAACTTGTCTTACAATAAAATGAATAATGTAATAAATAAAATAAAAAAAAACGGTTTTACTAAGTGTTAAATTTTATATTTCCAGGTGTCGAATCCCACAATGTGGTGAAACTGGCAAGTCACATAAATATGACCCTGAATGGATATTAAACGCGGTACCGAAGACGAGTTCTGGATTTGCCAGCTGTCAGAAGTACGTTCCACTTGATGTGGAGAATAATGGAACCTTGAATTACTGTCCTGCGACCCTATTCAATGATTCCAAAACAGCTGCTTGTGACGGATTTGTGTACGCCAAAAATAACACAGTTGTATATGAAGTTAGTGTCAATAAATAACTTATTGATTATTTATAAGTTACAAGTGTAAGTGCCATTTTCACCACCTTCTGATAAGTGTCGGATAGCTCATTGGCATATTTTGTCTTTGCCACTTGATATAAAGTAACAAAGGTCTACAGGTCCTAAAAGTTTTTAGGATAATCCTTAATTTTATGTATTTTTTTAAGTTCGATCTCGCGTGTCAAGAATGGTTACGAGCTCTCGCAGGAACTTTGAACAGTATAGGGACTTTGCTGGTATTACCAATAACTGGCTATATTTCGGATCGCTTCGGACGGAGATTTGCAATCATCATCAGTGTACTTAACCTGGGCACTGTTGGCCTCATCAGAGCGTTCTCGGTCAACTACACAATGTATCTGATACTACAGATTCTGCAAACTACTCTCGGGGCCGGTACTTATAGTTCGTCTTACATTTTTGGTAAATATCACCTACAAAAATGCATGTATTTTTTGTTATAATTTTCCTCAATATAACATTATTTATTTTAGTTACAGAACTGGTTGGGCCAAAGTATCGTGTAATCACAAGTGCTACGTCATCTTCTTTATTTGGACTCGGCCAGGTGATCCTTGGTGGCGTAGCCTGGCTGGTATCACCTTGGCGTTCATTGTTGATGGCGCTACATATCCCTTGCTTGCTGATTATATCATATTATTGGATACTTTCTGAAAGTTTACGTTGGTTACTTTCGAAAAATAAATTCTCAGAAGCTAGAAAAGTATTGCAGACTATTGCAAGGGTAAACAAAACTAGCATCAGTGAAAAGTCTTTGAATACCCTGCTACAACCATCAGAACATAATGTAGCCCAAGTAAGTTCATTTTATTACAAATAATTCTGAGGACCCCTACTTTATTCGCGTGTATTTATGTTTTTTACTTTGATTTCCTGTGACAAATCCTACTAATATTATAAAGGCGAAAGTTTGTGTGTATGTTTGTTCCTCCTTCACACAAAAACTACTGGATGGATTTGGCTGAAATTTGGAATGGAGATAGATTATACCCTGGAATAACACATAGGCTACAAATTATCCCGGAAAAATCCAAGGTTCCCGCGGAATTTTGAAAAACCACTGATAGATGGCGCTGATTGTACTTAAATCACGCTTACATTATCCGCAGCATCGAGAATAAGTAAAAAATTCCAATTCAACAATCAAGTAGGATAAACACAGTTATTGAAGATTTTCATTATCAATAGAAAATTTCTTAGGGATTAGGGATGGATTACGCAATAAATTATAAAAATAGTATAAGGTATCGATTTGTCCAGTCATAGTGAGTACATTGCTAGATATTATAATGACTGATCATGTGTAGATCCTATCCTATCCTATTATTCCTATTAATATTATAAATGCGAAAGTTTGTGAGGATGGATGTTTGGATGGATGGATGTTTGTTACTCTTTAACGCGACAACGAATAAACCGATTTTGCTGAAATTTGGCACAGACATAGAATATAGTCTGGAATAGCACATAGGCTACTTTTTATCCCGGAAAAGCAAACAGTTCCTGCGGGATAGCATCGCTAATTTTTACGCATTTGTCCTTCAAAATACGCGCAATGGAGTTTTAGATTAACGTGATTTTTTTGCACAGGTAAAGTTAAGAGCCTGAAAAATGACAAAGGCTACTTTTTATCTCGGGAAAACAAACGGTTCCTGCGGCATATTAGTATACTACTTTTCACACATTTATCTTTTAATTATGCGCCAATGGAGTAACAGATTGACGTGGTTTTTTGGATTGGCATAGTTGATGACTTGAAAAGTGACAAAGGCTACTTTTTATCCTGGGAAAGCAAACAGTTCCCGCGGGATATTCGTATGTTACTTTCACATACTTATCCTTCAATTATGCGCTAACGGAGTTTTAGATTGAAGTTTTAGATTATTTTTTAGCGCAGCCTGAAAAGTGACATACATACACACATACTGTAGTAGTAGGTATGTATGAATGTATGTATGTATGTATGTATGTATGTATGTATGAATGTATGTATGTGTGTATGTATGTATGGAATGCATGTATTAATGTATGTATGTATGTAGGCATGCATGTATGCGAACATACATACACACATATCTACTACTACTGTATGTGTGTATGCATGTATTTATGTATGTTTGTATCCTCCTCCTACTAACAATAAATACTTTAATTATATCATATCCTACTTATTATTACTCATATTATCCCACTAATATTATTAATGTGAAAGTTTGTGATGGATGTATACGGATGTATGTTTGTATAGATGTCGTATACGGATGGATGGATGTAATATGTTCTCTGAGATAGGGGTTGAACTATTTAGACTGTTATACTCCATAACTTCGTTAAATTTGAACTAATTTTTATTATTACTTTAACCGACTTCAAAAAAGGGAGGAGGATCTCAATTCAACGGAAACTTTTTTATGTATGTTCACCGATTACTCGAAGACGCCTGAACCGATTTGGAAAATTCTTTTTTTGTTTCAAAGGGTGGTTTCACTTCCCAGGTGGTCCCATTTAAATTTTATAGAAATCAGTCGAGCGTTTTTAAAAAAATCTACAATAAATTATATACTTTGTAGTGGCGCGGGCGTTTAAACGTATGCTCCCGGGACAAAAAGTAGCCTGTGTTATTTTCCAGGTCGTCAACTTTACCTGTGTAAAAAAATCAGCCAATTGCGAGTCGGTCCTCGCTCTTTTAGGGTTCCGTTAAAAAAAAATTAAAATATTTCCATGGGTACATGGAAATATTTTAATTTAATTTTATTTTTTTAATTTAATTTAATTTTTATTATTTGTTGTTATAGCGGCAATAGAAATACAAAATATGTGAAAATTTCAACTGTCTATTACGGTTTACGAGATACAGGCCGCTGACAGACGGACGGACGGACAGCGGAGGCTTAGTAATAGAGTCCCGTTGGAACCCTAAAAACCAAGTTGACTATATGCACTTACACTTTATATGGTGAAATATTAAAACTGCGAAAGTTCGTTGGTTTGTCCTTCAATCACGCCTCAACAGAGCTACGGATCGACGTGATTTTTTGCAGTGTACCTATAGTTGAGGACGGAGAGTGACAGGCTACTTTTTATCCCGCAAAGTCAGAGTTCCCAAGGCATTTTAAAGGCTAAGTTCACGCAGACGAAGTCGCGGGCATCAGCTAGTAGTAGCTATTGTCGATTTTCAGGATAAGAGCTATCTCTGTGTCTAACAATCTTTACCCCTAGTAAAACCTTACCAAACAGTAAGACAATAAAAATATGTTTAAGGTATGTTTTCATTGAAATAATCGTAAAATAATAGGCAAACCTTAGAAATCACAGACAGAAACTTCAGTGTTAATAATTTGTACAAAATTAATCTTCATTGAACATTATTTTTTATTTGTTTTTTTACAAAACATTGCGTTTTGAATAAAATATTTCTGTTTCTAGTCGGGTGGCCCTGGATTAGTACGTACTATATTAAGATCTCCAGTTTTACTGAGAAGAGTTTGTACAACGCCAATTTGGTGGCTCACTGCAATCTTCGTCTACTACGGATTATCCATCAACTCTACCGGTCTCTCAGACACCATGCATTTGAACTATATATTAACATGTGCCATCGAAATTCCCGGATTCTACACAGCTACCCTGGTTTTGGATAGAATTGGACGAAAGGCAACCTTGTCTTCGTGTTACTTAATATGTGCTGCTTGCAACATTGCCTTTGTCTTTATTCCTAAAGGTATGTATATTTTAGAGTTTCTTATCTAAGTGGTAAAATTGTACCTATAAGGTGCAACTTTTTCCATCTGTACGTATGTCTGTGTGTCACTTTTGTTTTTTTAACACTAATACCACGGACATATACTGAACATGTCTTAAGCCCTCTCCATTCCAACTGAGCGTGAATCATAGAAGTAGGTACGCAAACAATGTAACAGTTGAGGTTTGAACCATCAAACTAGAATCGCTTCGCTGTTGAGGTTATATCTCAACGTCAGAAAAAAGTTAATTGGAAAGTTAAGCAACCACTTTTTTTCTTTAACTTATCTTGGCCTGTTGCTATTCAGGCTTTTTTTATATTGTCGGAGTATAAAAGAATAATGGATGGGAATTTAGAATTATTGAATCCAAAATTAAAGTTATATTTTAAATGCTAGTGAGCTATAAACACAACAGGCTTTGGCGAAGCTTGTGTAATTTTTTTAAGCTCTTCATCTGCGAAATTTAATAAAATTTACGATACAATTTAAAGACAAAGACTGCGTAGTTCATTTTGAGCTACAAATACAACCCTTTTTAGGAAATTTTTTTTTGCGTTAAGTACTCGTGATTCAAGTTGATTGGTAAATTTAACGATGAGTGGTTCTGCTTCGTTATGTTTTTGCATTCAAACTTCAAAAATATTTATTTTATAAAGTCCAAATTGTGGGCCATAAAATATTAAGAATAGAATAGAAATATTTTTTATTCAAATAAACTTTTTACAAGTGCTTTTGAATCGTCTGGCTCTACCACTGGTTCGGAATGCCCTTCCTGCCGAGAAGAACCAGCAAGAATCTCGGCGGTTGCTCTTTTCAAAAAAAAATTACAATACAGTACAGGTTAATCATTACTGTCTCATGACTCGCTGGAGCGAATTATATGCACGCTTTTTCGTCATTTATATAGTCTTCAATTGTATAATATGCTTTTTCTATGAGAGAAATTTTGATTGCTTTCTTAAACTTGTGTAAAGGCAAGTCTAAGATCGACTGTGGAATTTTATTATAGAACGTCACGCCCATTCCCACAAATGTCTTTCGGACCCTCTTGAGGCGCAGTCAGTCGGCGAAGGGCATTTATATTCGCATTTATAATATTAGCAGGGAGTCAAGACTCTGACTGAACACTGGCTCCGGAAGCAGATTTTTCTGCGAACTGGCTAGGATCGCTGTTGTTTTGTTCAAGAAACGGTTGTTACGATATACACGAAACACCTGTGTTAATAAATTGCCAATAAAACCTCAATACATATTTTATTATTAAGAAATCGTTTTTATTGGATAACGATGTTAAGTGGCATATTTATTATTATTAATAATAATTTTTTGTGAAGTATTAAAATACCCACTAAAATCTGAGAGACATCTGCTCAACGCGTGTAAAATTCGCTTACATAGGTCAATAATGATAACCGTAGTATAATATTTTATTAGTCTCGTTAGCACTATCATAAATTTCAAACAAAGTTGTATTTTATATAATATCTAGTAGAAATCATCCGAAAATATGTTTGTTTGTGAACAAAATAGAATCGTAAAATAACTACAAAACAAATAAGTTTCATTCATTATTTTTATTAATTCAAAGTCGGTCTGGCTCGCAGTGTTCCAATAAACATTTCAGTTGTACCTAGTTACTAGTTATTATTCTGTGGTTGTACTCAAAAGTTTATTGAACTCGTCCTTATTCATTTAGGAACGGCCTATCCGTTCGTACCTAATTAAATTTTTTTTCTTACATTTAAGACGACTGTAAATAGATAGATAATCTATTTACAGTCTTTTGCCCTTCATGCGACTGTAATAACAGCTATTATTATTATTATTATTTCATTACTATTATTATTTCATTTATTAATATTATTGCAAGAGCAACCGTCGAGATTATTTCTGATTCTTCTCGGTTGGAACATGGCTGGAACATGGCTGGAACGGCATTCCGAACCATGCAGCGGCAGAATCACTTGCCGATTCAAAAGCTATAAAAGCTAAAATTTCCATACTCTCCTACCTATTTAGTATCAATTCTTTAATGATGATAGGCAATAATAGATTGAGTAATAATCAATTTAGTGTTATCAAACACTTAATTGGCTACTAAATACTCATAATAATTATTGCTCATAGTTCGAAGAGCTGATGGTCTTTGGGGTCCATATGTGCTGGAGTGGCGATCCCGCACCGGGAAGCGCAGTGTTCAAACGAGTCGCAGGGAGCCGCTAAAATTCAGGCGGCGCAAGACCGAGATCTGTGGAAGTCCATGCAATAAACCTTTGTCCGGCAGTGGACGTCTATAGATTCATAAAGAAGAAGAAGAATTATTGAGCTTATTAGGGCGAGCGGAGCGAGACCTATCACTATCCCACAACTTGAGCATTTTGTGGTACACTTTACTGAAAAACTATCACGCCTATAGATTTGTGATTTAACATAGTATTTTAACTTCATATCCAGATGTGTTATCTGTCAAAAAATATATAATTTCATAACTATTATCTTAAAAATTATTATCCGTTGGAAAAACTACGCGAGCTCTCACAAAACTCAGCTTTTTGCTAGTATTATACACTGACGGAAATGATTGTAAATTGTGCCTTTCCTCTTTCAGACTTGACCGTTCTTCGGCTTATAATATACTTGCTGGGAAAATTCACCATTTCCACTGTGATGACGTCCATGTATTTGTTCACAACAGAGTTGTATCCGACAGAGTTCAGGCACACTTTACTCGCTTTCTCTTCCATGATCGGTCGCGTAGGATCCATAATAGCACCGCTTACACCAGTACTTGTAAGTAATTACAACTATGTTACAAGCTTTAGCCCGTAGTTACATCCGTGTGGATATAGTTTTTAAAAATCCAGTAGGGAAACCACTGATTTTCCGAGATAAAATATGCCTATGTCACTCTCCATGTCTTTAACTATACCCATGTAAACAATCACGTCGATCCGTGTCTCCGTTAATGCGTGGCTGAAGAACAAACCAACAAACAAAATTACACTTTCGCAGTTACATAATATAATATTATATCATACTTGCTCAGTAACTAGGGATTACTATGGTGGAAAGTCTCCTTGTAAGTTGGTGTTTGCAATTCAAGGCAACATTACGTCGCACTATGCTTGAATTGTAATGTTCACATTACAGTTCAAGCTATGCAAAACTCCTTGGTAAACAATCTCTTTTCTTATAAAATGGTAAGAAAACTTTTTACTGAAAAAAAAAACACTGAACATGGCGGCATTTAATTTCCATACATTTCAAACTATGCAAAACTCCTTGGAACTCAGAGCCGTAAAAAAAAATAGAAAACTATTTACGAAAAAAAAAATGGAAATGGCGGCATTTCATTTGATCTGAAAGTTTGTGAAGTTTGTTCGTAAAGGGATTTAAGTTATTTACAACAATGTCAAGCACTTCATCAGATGATGAAAAAGGAGGCGAGCCTGATTTTTGTTTGCTTGAAGCAGAACAAATGATGCAAAACCTTTTGCCGGATAAGTCCAAAGAGCGCTACGTGAAAACTTACGAAGAATTCAACAAATGGCGTGCAAAGAAAGGAATTACATCTTTGGCAGAATGTGTTTTGCTTTCTTATTTCAATATGCTGTCAAAAAGCTACAAACCACCGTCATTGTGGTGTTTTTACTCTATGCTAAAAGCAACTTTAACACTAATCATGATGTAAAAATAAACAAGTATTTAAAACTAACTGCTTTTCTAAAGAAACAGTCCGCTGGCTATAAAAGCAAAAAATCGGCCAAGTGCGAGTCAGGCCTCGCTCTTTTAGGGTTCCGTTAAAAAAATTAAATTAAAAAATTTCCATCTACCCACCTACCCATTTTAATTTAATTTTTTTAATTTAATTTAATTTTTATTATTTGTTGTTTTAGCGGCAATAGAAATACATAATATGTGAAAATTTCATCTGTCTATCTATTACGGTTTACGAGATACAGCCCGCTGACAGACGGACGGACGGACGGACGGACGGACGGACGGACGGACGGACGGACGGACAGCGTAGGCTTAGTAATAGGGTCCCGTTGGTACCCTTTGGGTACGGAACCCTAAAAAGCAAAAGTATTCAGTGCACAAGACATACAAAACTTCATCAAAAACGCGCATGATGAAAAGTTTTTAGCAACAAAGGTATGTACGTAAACTAGCGGCACGTTATGATGGCCGGTTTGACACATTACAATAGTGATGTGGAATGTCAATTTATTCTCGAACAAAAAACAATTAAGTTTTGTTTTTGTACCTGATTAAATAGGTTTAATAAAACAAAAATGTATATGTTTATTTAATTTATTTGAACGAACTGAATATTTGAATGAAAATGAATATACATACTTTATATGCACACAAGAAACATATGAATACAAAAGATACCAAAAAAGGTGCCACAAAAGGCCATAATTAATCAGATTCGTCCATACTACTATTTTCACTGTCGTCACTGCTATCATCACCTACATTAATAATTATATGTTCGTTTTCTATAATATTATCTATTTTCACAACTCTTTCATAATCTTCCCTTATTAATTTAACAGTTCTATTCACAACCTTTTCCCAGTCTCCTTTAGTCACATGTTCACAAGCTTCTTCTAATAATTTTAGCATTTTTTTTGTGGTAAATGGGGGTTCTGTATTGTGTCTTGCAGCATATCCCTTAATTTGAGCCCACACCAACTCAATCGCATTATACTCACAATGGTAAGGCGGTAACCGTATAACTCTGTGCCCATGTTCTAATGCTATTTCGTCAATGACGTATCGGATCTTGGTTGGTTTGTTTTCTTTTAAAAGACGTACTAATTCCGCTTTTAACATATTCATGTTTGCATCTACGCCATTTTTAACGTATTTCACGCCATAACCAAATGCCGAGTTGTGGTATATATCATATAAAAATAAAAATTTTACCTTTTGTATGAAACAGCTGATATTTTTTTGCGATTTCAGAGGTTTGTCCACATAGTGAAAATTGTTCATATTCACAAGTACATTCACCCCTTAAATGGTGCAAACTGATTTTTCTACACTTGTATACATTTTAGAAATCAATTTAATAAATAAATTTTGAGTCCTAAACCTAAAACTACATTCGATAAAATTTATGAATCTCTGCACATCACTATCGTCAATAAAGTAATACAATTATTTCCTTCAAAGTCGTTATCAATTAATACAGAACTTCATGAGCGGACAAACGTCAAACCGGCCTTCATAGCGTGCCGCTAGTTTAGTTGCCATTGAATTGTAGTACGCACCTATGTGCTCTTCCTATGCAATATTGGTAATTATTGTATTGCATTTTCGTGTTTATTACATTTTTCATTTTTTTTTGTTTCAGGTTGCTTTGATAATGGGAGTCTGTGGGGCATGCAGAACCCAAGAACTCAAAAATCTTACACCAGATGATATTACAATGGCCGATAACATGATCGTAGTAAGACTGAAGAAAACCAAAACAAAAGTCGATCGATCATTTGTCATCAATGACAAGGATTTCGTCGACATTGTCCGAAAATATCAAGAAAAGCGACCCACAGGATATGCCAAAAACGACTTCTTTTTAGGATTTCGAAATGGTCAATGCGTTCGCCAGACAATGGGCAAAAACAAACTAACTGCAGTCCCTAAAGAAGTGGCAACTTACTTGAACCTGCCAAATCCTGAGCTATACACCGGGCACAGTCTTCGCAGGACTTCTGCGACTATTTTGGCGGATACCGGTGCAAATATTACTAGTATCAAAAGACTAGGAGGGTGGAAGTCCACCACGGTCGCGGAGGGTTATATAGAAGAGTCTATTGAGAATAAAACCAAAATCTGTAACAAGATAACTGAGTCAATAAAGAATGTAGAGCCGCAACCAGGGCCTTCCAAATTGCCCGAGGCTACACGTGACGAAGATAGTGTGGCACTGTCTCAAAACTTAATTCAAACAGTGCACTTGCCTAGTCAACCAGTATCACAGCATTTTCATAATTGCAGCAATATTACTATAATTAATTATAATAAGTAACCATTTTTTTCTATTTTTTCTCTAAATTTGCTAATTATTCTAATTAAAATTTCATTTTGCATTACCAATGTTTTATTTACCTCGCAAGAATGATATAAAGTAGAATGCTTACCTCGGTTGCAAGTAGCTATTACACCCTCGAACTATATTCACCCTCGCTCGCTGCGCTCGCTCGTGTGACTAAATATCTCGGGTGCACGCGATCCATTAGCGCCCTATGCGAGCTGCGCTCGCACTGGCGCCAAATTGGATCTTGTTCTGTAATAGCTTACTTACGTCCCTTGTGTAACAATCTACTAATTAGTAAAGATTAGCAAGGAAGCAGAGAAGTCTGTTCTTTTATTACAAAAATACGTCTGCTAGATCCAGATGAATATAGTTTGATCAAACTGGAAAAAAACTCGAGGACAACAGTTAGTATTTAATTCAAAAAATGTCATAGTAATCAACGGTTTTGACGGAGGTTTTGACGACCTCCCTGGCTCAGTGGTGAGCGCTATTATCTTATAACTGGGAGGTTCCCGGCGGGGTCAAATTGGGAATTTATAATTTCTGAATTTTCTCTGACCTGGTGGGAGGCTTGGCCGTGGCTAATTACCATCCTACCGCCAAAGACGTGCCGCCAAGCGATTTAGCGTTCCGGCACGATGGCGTGTAGAAACCAATTAAATGTTCACTGCCATTACCCCTTCCAAGTTAGCCCGCTACCATCTTAGACTGCATCGTCACTTACCATCAGGTGAGTACGCAATCATGGACTAGCTTGTCATCGAATAAAAAAAAATGTTTCAGATGGAATATTGGCACGGCACCCCGTCGTTCATGTTCGCCGGTATGGCGATACTCTCTGCACTGCTGGTGTTCACTCAACCGGAGACGCTTGGCTTGAAGCTACCGGACACTTTGGCTGAAGCTGAAGCAATAGGAAAACCAAAGTCAACAAATGAGGAACCTGTACAACAGTGAAAGAACAAATATTACACTAATTCGAAAATAATTATGGTACAAAAGTACCTGGTGATTTTTCAAATAATGAAATTGAGTACACGTATAATATGAGTGGTAAACGAAAAAGGTATAGAAAATTGTAAGTAAAGGCTAGAGAAAGAGATATTCAACTCGATAATTTATAATGATTTGAAAAAGAGAATATTAAATAAAATGAACCTTCTTTTTGCGTTTGGTAATAAAAAACTGTTACATTATATCCAATAATAAAAATCGGGTTAATCGGTTGTTAAATATTGGTCTCATTATAATTATTAATATCAAATGTTTTTAATAAAAAAAATTGTTTTTTATAGGATTTAGTGTACAAACAATATGTACCTATAGTTTAGCATATTAGTTAGGTATAAGATTATAGTAGGGACTGAATAAATAAACACAGTATTATTTTATGTGTTCGTCATGGGTTAGCTTAAAAGAATTTAATAAAATGATCAGCGTTAACATAACTTCTTTATTTTAATTGCTACCTACTCTCTCGTTAACATAATTATGTAAGTAATTAGTTAATTTTTGTTTTGTTGCGACTGCATATAAGAAGAGCCTGTAAATTATAATTAAACTACTTAATTATCTTCATTAGTCAATTACAAAATATTTATGCGTTACAGACGAAAGAAGTCACAAACGGAACATAGTTAGCATTAAAATTAACAAATTATTACATCTTGTATTGATAAAGGCTGATAAGTTACTCATGCCAATGAACAAGATGAAATACAGTTTTTATTATAGCGTGGTGAAATACATTGATGTTCGCGTGGTTGGTAGCGTGCTCTTAAATACCTAATTTTGAATTAAAAATAATTTAATGAAAAATGATGTGGAACCACAATCGCTTATTTCAACAAATACAGACAATAGCGAGACGAAAAAAGATGCAAGTGTACCTTTGGATCTTGACGATGTCTTGACCAACGAGTTGGGACAGTTTGGCTGGTTCCAACTGCGGAATATACTTCTGGTTGCCGTACCTATTGTGATGGCTACTTTCATCAACGAATACATCTTCTCAGCAGCTGATACACCGCACAGGTAATATTATACTTCTGGTTGCCGACCTATTATGACTCAAAGGAACTTGAAGCAACGATGTATAGTGTAGACGTTCAATGTGATCTTGAATGTCGATGTGCATAAGTTGTGATGTAGGTTCTTTTGATGTTAACCCATGGAAATAATTGTGTCTCTCAACACTGATGTTGAGAGACACAATTATTTCTATGGGTCTCGTGATAATGGAGCAAACCGGTATCATTCATACTAGATTTTAAACATCCTTTATAATAAATCAATACGGGAACCCACTAAAATCTAATACACGAACTCTCGCATATATCGCCTAGGTCTTATGAACTCATTACTTCTGACGCTCTAAAAGTTCTTGGGTTAATACGATCACAACATTATAAAGGGTCTTACCACTAGCGAATCACGTGCCATTCTAAATAAATAATTTAAAAATAGAAAGATTTATAGGAATTATAGGGTAGAGATTTTCGTAGGGTACTTAGTTCAGTTACAATTATATTTCTTTGCTTCATCCTTCAATATAATTATTACAAAGGTAGTCACTCCAGTCGCCAGAGATAAGTCCGCGTATTTTACAGTTATACCCTACCCTAAAAATAAATCACCTTGGCAGCACCGTCTTAATTTTGCTCTTTACTTTTTCGCGCGAGATAAGGACCGCACGCGCTCAGCGCGCCGCACTTAATAATTTAACCAGAAGTGCAGAAGATCGAGTGATATTGTAGGATAGTGTGATTGCAGTATTGTGCATCGGCTGAAATGATCATCATCATCATCATCGAAGGAAAAAGGTACGAGCTCTTTTCTGTGTTCAAACGATCTCTTGTTTGCGCTTACGTACCGCCACATAGCCTACTATATTATTGTTTTTGCATTAACATAAAAACGGTACACTTTTTGTATCGAGGTTTACTGTGAGTCTTCATCGATTACGAGGTATCAGAGAAAACGTAAATATTCTGAATTAAATATTACGTTACCTACTCTGCAAATACTTGCGGAAGTGTTTTATTATGAAAATTAATAAAAATTAAAACACAACTATAACGATTATTATGGTAACACTATTGTTACAACTTGTCATCAATCACGATTGAATTAACTTAGTACCTACCCCCCAAGTGTCTCGGATTTATTTAGGTAATTTATCATTATTATTTCTACATATCATATTATACATTCGAAAAATGTAATAAAATTCACGAATTCACTCAACTATGCTCGTAACATTCGCTCAACGGGGCTTTAGTAGCTTGCCCAGCCGTTAACTATATTCGAGTACCTACTTGTAAACAAAAATATAATATTATTTATCTGGAGAGACGGTAGTGTCCCTGCCAAGACGAGCCAAGCGAAGCGTAAGGGAACTAACTACCCACCTTTTCTTCGATTTATCTGAAAACACTAATTGTTACGAAACACGTAAAATTAAAAGCAATGGTAGATGAACAAGCAGAGCAAGTAGCATATTATTAGATATTATAGAAGTTATTAAATATTTGGAAGAAATAATGGCCATTTTCCTCGGTTTGAAAGTCTTGCTCGTAACTTAAACAACTGTGCAATGTTCGTGTCGACACTACGACGGTAATGAGTTATATTAATTGAAAGAGAGGCATTCAATACCCTCACTTAAATAAGTTAACTAGAACCAGTTGGCATTGGTGTGAACAATGTGAGCTTTGTTTTTTTTTGCGTCATACGTAAACACCGAAGAAAATCAAGCCGACGCCGAGTCTAGTAGTTACAGTTAATCCAGATACTGAATGGTCATTTTGACAAAGGGTTCAAAGTTACTTTATAAAAGTCGGTCAACTCGAAATTAAAATAAATAAATAAATAATAAATCATTTATTGTCCAGAAAGTAAGTACAATTTCATTAATAGGTTTAGCGTCTGATGTCTACGATAAATTTAAAACTCGTGTTATAGGCATCAGAGCTTTCCCCTTACAAACTTCTCATACTACATAGACAACAAAAGAGCATGCAAGTTATACTGTGTGTGTGTGAGTGTGTGTGTGTGTGTGTGAGTGTGAGTGTGTGAGTGTGTGTGTGTGCGCGCACGTGTGTGTGTGTGTGTGGGTATGATTGTGGTGACTATAAGATTGTTTTATCTATAAGTGTACTACTTTAAAATAGTCAGTAAATTGACTCAAAATTACACTCGGCGCTTGGGAAATCGACGCATGTTTCCCCGAAGTATGGTGAAAATATTCATGCCAACCATATGGCTCTTTATATTAAAAAAGGGGATGCGACAAAGACTACTCGTCCTGAGTATCACGGCCGTTAGTAAAGGAATGGGCCTACTATTAAAAGAGAGTGAAAACAGGGTGCAGGCCATGAAACACCTAAGCAGGAAGATGGCTGCAGGATCCTGTGTGATTCAAACTTCGGAATCACTCAAAGCAGCATTAAACTCTTAATGCCTCAACTCAACAAGAAGTGAGTGCTATAAGATTCGGAAGGAGACAAAACTTTATTTGGATTGGCTTTATCCGAGAAACTAAAAAACAACAAACAGGGATTGACTGCGAACCTATTGCAATAACATGATTAACTGCGAGCTAATCATCAGTCATATACTAAAGCCATGACTCCACAAACAAATTGGAATTGGCTGCGAGTCAATTGCGATAATATAACTAGCTGTGAGCCACTCATGAGTCATATTCTAAAGCTGTGACTCCACAAACAAATCAGGATTGACTGCGAGTCAATTACGATAACATAACTAGCTGCGAGCGAGCTACTCATGAGTGAAATCCTAAAGCTGTGACTCCACAAGAAAAAAAAAATCGGGATTGACTGCGAGTCAATTGCGATAACATAACTAGCTGCGAGCTACTTATGGTTCATATCCTAAAGATGTGACTTCCTAACTGCGAGCTACTCATGAGTCAAATCCTACAGCTATGACTCCACAAACAAATCGGGGTTGACTGCGAGTCAATTGCGATAACATAACTAGCTGCGAGCTACTTATGGTTCATATCCTAAAGATGTGACTTCCTAGCTGCGAGCTACTCATGAGTCAAATCCTACAGCTGTGACTCCTCAAACAAATCGGGATTGACTGCGAGTCAATTGCGATAACATAACTAGCTGCGAGCTACTTATGGTTCATATCCTAAAGATGTGACTTCCTAGCTGCGAGCTACTCATGAGTCAAATCCTACAGCTGTGACTCCTCAAACAAATCGGGATTGACTGCGAGTCAATTGCGATAATATAACTAGCTGCGAGCTACTTATGGTTCATATCCTAAAGATGTGACTTCTTAGCTGCGAGCTACTCATGAGTCAAATCCTAATGCTGTAACATCACAATAAAAAGGGATTAACTGCGAATCAATTGCGATAACATAACTTGCTGCGAGCTATTCATAAATCACATACTAAAGCTGTGATTCCTTAAACAAATCGTTGACTGCGAGTCGATTACGATTACATAACTAGCTGCGAGCTACTCATGAGCCATATCCTAAAGCTGCTAAAGCTGTGACTCCGCAAAAGAAAATTGGTAATTGTGATAACCTTACTAGCTGCGAGCTAGTTATGAGCCATATCCTTATGACAATTGTGTAGAAAATGTGTAATCGTGAATATATATGTACATTAGCTACAAATTTTTGTCTGCGAGACAATATACGTTATGTTAGTTATAACCTATTTGAGATACCTAGGCTTTAAGTCCGTTTTTGCTTGAATAACAATACTAAATTTAAAAAATTCGTGCCTTGACAACAAGATCCGGACGCTTTATCTGTCGATGCATTTACGCTATGTGGGGCTTTTATATTTTTCTATGATTTTTGTTTCCTCCTTTTTGTTTAATTTTAAAGTGGCTGAGGAAAATCATTGATAACGAGGCAAACGGAATCCTAGTTTTTTCAAATTGGTTACAACAAGCGTGGTACTCTCTCCTACAAAGCTTGGTAGTTTCGGATACTACTTAATGTTAATCCTCATTAATACTTATTGTAATCTCATTTCACCATTCCTTGCACAAGTAACTTACCCTGGGTGTCGCGAGACTCTCCGGACTCTCTCTCTCTCTCTCTCTCCCTTAAAACAAGGCACCGACCCAGACTCAGCGTCACTAATGTTAACATCATTCTCTGACAGTATTTTAAAACAATATAATACCACACTCAAGTTTCGGTGGCAGTTGTGTAAATTAAATAATAAAAATGTATTTAAACCGTCAAAGACCAGCATTAGGTATCTTCTCTTACAGCGTTTGTTACGGAGTTTGAACCCTTATCGAATTGCAATATAATTTATGCTAAGAAACAGCATTGTTTCTGGAGCGAGCGTAAAACGTCTCCTCAAAGGTGTCTATAAGTTAAGATCAACCAAACCCTATTACTCCCGTACTTGGGTCCCTCAACTTGTTTTAAACTATATTAAAAATTGGTTCCCTTATAGTCACTCATCTTTAGAAAAAATCACTAAAAAACTTTTCAGTATACTAGCAATTTGCACTGCTCATAGACTACAAACTCTTCCATCAATTAAATTGGAAAGCAATATTACTTTCGAAATCGGGGTTTAAATTAGAATAACGGTAAATTTAAAAAAAAAAAAAAAAAAAACATACGCTGCGGCAGATACCAAGCCTATTCTCTCTCTCTCTTCCTACCTTACTTTCAAGAAAATCTGAGCATCTGCCCTGCTACACCCCTCCACACACTATATTTCCAGAACTAAAAATATAAGATCTGAGGGGACAAATAACCTGCTATTTACCTACAAGAAGCCTTACAAAAAGGCCGAACTTCAATCGATCAGCAGGTGGATCAAGTAAACGGTATCAGGGAGCAGCGTTGACACAAGCGAACAGCGCCTCACGCTCAGGCGAGCGTTGAGGAAATTAGAAAAACGGCAGGCTGGACTAACACATCGAACTCATTCTTTCGCTGCTTAGATGTTAGATCCATGGCGGATGAGGGAGATTATGCCAGACCCTGCCAAGACAGGTCTTAATAATAATTGCGTTAACACAACATCTAATAGTGAATCAATTTATGAATTATACCTAATCATAAAAATAAATATATTCTAATTTATAGTATTAAATAATATTATAATAATAATATCGTAAATAAATTTTAATATTGTTAAAGTGTATGCAAGCAAATTAATTAGTATTTGCATAAGAAAGTGATTAAAAATACACGATTTACAAAATCTGTATTGCGTACATGTTTATCAAAACTTTTTACTCTAAACAACTACCTTTGTAATAATTATATTGAAGGATGAAGCAAAGAAATATAATAAGTGATCAAACGAACTTACCTGAAGTGAAGTTCGATCATTATTATATGAGTTGCTTCATCCGAAGATATAATTACCCACCCTCCCTGACTGACCAAATAAAAAAGTTTTGAACCGTAGGTATACATCTCTAAAAATAATGAGCAAAATTAAGACGGTGCTGCCAAGGTGATTTATTTTTAGGGTAGGGTATAACTGTAAAATACGCGGATGTATCTCTGGCGACTGGAGTGACTACCTTTGTAATAATTATATCTTCGGATGAAGCAACTCATATAATAATGATCGAACTTCACTTCAGGTAAGTTCGTTTGATCACTTATAATATGCTTCTGGTTGCCATACCTATTGTGATGGCTAATTTCATCAACGAATACATCTTCTCAGCAGCTGACATATCGCACCAGGTAATATAAAAAAATGTTAGTTGAGAGAAGTTATTTATTAGCAAAATTGATTACAAAATATTCCAAATTCATAGTCCGGTTATAATATAGACAAAATGTTAAATTATAAAACCGGAACGCGGGTGCTAGATAAATTTAAAACTGGTAAAGTAAATCCTTTAAAAAGATGCAAAAGTAGCCGGTTTTGAATGTTAAATACCTAAGTAATTTTATTTAGAGACGCACATAAAAAAAATTAAATCACTAATAAAATTACAGAGATGCTTGGCGTATTTAGTTACTTTCTTTCAAACCATTGAACTTTTCATGTTCAATCAACGTGACATAATGTTCCCAGATGCCGAATACCAGAATGTGGTGAAGTAGACAAGTTGTATAAATATGACCCTGAATGGATAGCAAACACGATACCGAACACTGGAAAAGGACTTTCCAGTTGTAAGAGGTACTCTCCGCTAAGTGTCAAAAGCAACGGAAACTTGAGTTTTTGTCCTGCTACTCTATTTAATCATTCAAACCCCATACCATGTGAAGGATTTGTATATGCTACAAATAACACAGTTGTATACGAAGTGAGTATTACCATAAACAGGATAACTAACAAAGATACGTTTTATTACTTCAATATGATAATTTAATTTCAAGGTACAAACTTTAAATTTTATTGTTAAGTTGATATTTGAATAAATATAACTAATAATTATATTATATATATTTTAATATGAATATAATAAACATATAAATTCTATCTGACCGCGCGAACTTCTTACCGCCAACAAAAATATTTAGATATTGGATAGAAGCAGGCGTTACTTTGCGGAAGTCCATGATTAGCAAGAAAAGGTTAGAATTATTTTGCTATAATCCGCCAACAGAAAAAATCTGTATAACTTTTACACTACTCTCGACTTTACAATGATGAACGACATCTCCTGAGGATGCTCCGGTGTCGGGGCAATATTTAAGGTTGGGTCACCCTTATCATTTAGGGGTATAAAAAATAGATGGCCGATTCTCAGACCTACGCGATATGCACACAAAATTTCGTAAAAATCGGTCCAGCCGTTTCGGAGGAGTTTGGTAACAAACACCACGACACGAGAATTTTATATATTAGAAGAAAATATATTTAATACACTTGTCGTTTAATCCATATTTTAGTTAACTCTAGTAAATTTTTAATATTTTGCTCGCCTAAATTAAACGAATTAATTACTTAATTAAACTAAATAAGTTTCGTTTCAACAATTAGTAGATTTTGTCAGTTTACAACTTTATATACTCAAAGGTTTACAACTTTATATACTCAAAGGTTTACAACTTTATATACTCAAAGGTTTACAACTTTATATACTCAAAGGTTTACAACTTTATATACTCAAAGGTTTACAACTTTATATACTCAAAGGTTTACAACTTTATATACTCAAAGGTTTACAACTTTATATACTCAAAGGTTTACAACTTTATATACTCAAAGGTTTACAACTTTATATACTCAAAGGTTTACAACTTTATATACTCAAAGGTTTACAACTTTATATACTCAAAGGTTTACAACTTTATATACTCAAAGGTTTACAACTTTATATACTCAAAGGTTTACAACTTTATATACTCAAAGGTTTACAATAATAAGAATTCATAATTTATAATGTTTTTAGTTCGATCTCGCGTGTCAAGAGTGGTTACGAGCTCTCGCAGGAACTTTGAACAGTATAGGGACTTTGTTGGTATTACCTATAACTGGCTATATTTCGGATCGCTTCGGGCGGAGGTTCGCACTCGTCATCAGTGTTCTGAATTTGGGAGTCATTGGTCTTGTTCGAGCATTCTCCGTCAACTACACAATGTATCTGATACTACAAATTCTACAAACTACACTTGGTGCTGGTACTTACAGTACAGCTTATATTTTCGGTAATTATCATTAATACATAATGAAGTTTTCTTAGTTTAATTTGTAGGTTTACTTAATTGTTTATTACTATCCGATGCCCGCGACTTCGTCTGCGTGGATTTAGTTTTTAAAATACCGCGGTGAACTCTTTGATTGATGATTCCCTAGAGTAAAATGTAGCCTATGCCACCCTCCAGGTTCTCAACTATACCCATGCAAAAACTTACGTCGATCCGTAGCTTTGTTCCTGCGTGATTGAAGGACAAACCAACAAACACACTCTCGCATTTATAATATTAGTAAGGAAAAATTAACACATGATACGAATGTAACCAATACCTTTGTTTCTACCGGCGGCGATCTAATTAAATAGAACACAAAAGATACTATTGTGACTTAACTATGATAGTTAGATATATACCTTTGCGGACTATTTTTGTAGAGAATAATAAGTACTTTAATCATGTAGTACATTATTTTTATATATCATCAATAGTTTTCTCAGCACACGCCAAATAGTGAATTTTAAACGCAAAATTTTGCTACTTTGACTTACATTATTGCAATTTTCTTAAGGATCTCTAATTGTTTTGATAATAAATTATAGCCTATGCTACTTCCTGATAATTTAGCTTTCTAATGGTGAAAAAAAGGTTAAAATCGGTCCAGTATTTTCAGAGCCTATTCGGTACAAACAAACAAACAACCAAAAAAATCTTTCCTCTTTATAATATTACTAGCTGCCGGACAGACTTCGTTCTGTCAAAAGTTAAAAATAAAAGTTAATCTTTTTTTGTTTTTTTTTTTTTATTAAAACCTTCCGTGGACCTTAAGGAACATACAATTAAATAAATTAACCGAATTGGTCCATCCATTCTTGAGTTATGCGCTTACCAACATTCATTTTTATTTATATAGATTAGTATAGATAATATTGTCTATTTTAGCTACAGAGCTGGTGGGGCCAAAGTATCGTGTCATCACAAGTGCTACATCATCATCATTATTTGGACTTGGCCAAGTTATTCTTGGAAGCATTGCCTGGGTGATTGCACCTTGGCGTTCAATGCTTATGGCATTACATATTCCTTGCTTGCTGATTATATCATATTACTGGTTGCTCTCTGAAAGTGTAAGATGGCTTCTTTCAAAAAACAAGTACTCAGAAGCTAAAAAAGTATTGGAGACTGTTGCACGATTAAACAATACAAGTATCAGTGATAATTCCTTGAATGCTCTTCTGAAACCGTCGGAAAGTTCTATCACCGTACCTAAAGTAAGTTCATGTCAATTTAAAAACAATGTCATACGGGTTTTCTTTCAATTATATTCACAAATGCAAAAATAATTTCTTATTCACGTTCCATTACTTCCAATAATCTCTTCTTAATATCTTTAAATATTATACATTACTAGCTGAACCGGCGAACTTCGTACCGCCAACTTATCTCTATATAAATAAAACAAATAAATAATATATATAATAAAAAATCATAATCAAAAAAACTATCCTATCTTTCAAGTTGGACCAAATTACAGATAGTTATGAAATTTGATCAAAATCGGTTAAGTAGTTTAGGAGTTCATCGCGGACAAACAACGTGACACATTTTATATATATTAAGTTATACCTATATAATATAAATGACCTGACGTTTGTTAGTCTAACAAAAACTCTGAACTGGCTGAACCTACTTGTCTAATTTTGGTTTTGAAACATTTGTAGAAATAAAAGGTGTGGAAAAAGAAAGTAAAAATAATATAAAATATCTTACTTAACATTATAATTAATGCGAAAGTGTGCTTGTGTCTTGGTTTGTCCTTCAATCACACCGAAACAGAGCAACGGATTGACGATAATTTTTGCAAGGGTATATAGTTACTCGAGGACCTGGAGAGTGACATATAATATCCGGGATAAAAAGGGGTCCTTTTTATCCCGGAAAGTCAAGGAAGTCGCGGGCATCAGCTAGTACTTATAACAAAACTGTTACTGGAAAATTTCTGTACATTTAATTTATTTTGAAAATTTTAACCGGGGGATGCTTTATTATCGATGCTGAGCCCAAAACAGATTTTTATTTAATTTTTGTCTGTCTGTCTGTCAGTGTGTCCACGCATCACGTGAAAACTACTGAACGGATTTAAATGAATGAAGTTTGGTATAGTGGTAACTGATTCCGAGTCAATAAGGTAGTTTTTATACCGATAAAAAACAAGAATCCCAGGATAGGGGATGAAAGTATTTATCGATTTTACTTCATAACTCCATCAAATTTGAACCGATTTTAATAATTCTTTTTTATTAAATTTTTTTAAAAGTGTATAATATCAGGCAGGTTTTGCCTAATTTTGTTGAAGATCAGCTGATAAATATTATAGGAGATAGGGGACATAATTCTCCACGGATAGCAGCAAGTCACTCACATAAAGGACAACGATCGAATACATGCATACCATATTTATATGAGGGTTTTAGCCATAGGCATAGACTAAAATCTAAATCATTAACCTCCAGGCCTCAGATGTTTGTACCATTGTGTTTGTTTTGTAGCCTACCCGTGCGAAGCCGGGGCTGGTCAACTAAATTGCTTATAAAAGTATGTTTTATTTTCAGTCCGAAGGTCCTGGATTAATACGTACTATATTAAGATCTCCAGTTTTACTGAGAAGAGTTTGCACAACGCCGATTTGGTGGATCACAGCTATCTTCGTCTACTACGGATTATCCATCAACTCTACCGGTCTCTCAGACACCATGCATTTGAACTATATATTAACTTGTGGTATCGAAATACCTGGTTTCTACACAGCAGTTTTAGTTCTGGACAGAATTGGTAGAAAGGCAACAATATCTTCTTGTTACTTCATCTGTGCTGTATGCAACATTGCTTTTGTCTTTATTCCTAGTGGTAGGTAGTTAGTATATTTAAATCAAATCATTATCATTCATCACTATCTAGAGAAATATAATAAAAGTATTACGTATTTGCAAATAACCCTACTCCATGTATTAAATTCGCTTAAATATTTTATTGTTATTTGTGTTATTTTTATAACAAAACTAGTTGATGCCCGCGACTTCGTCCGCATGGATTTAGTTTTTAAAAATCCCGCGGGAACTCTTTGATTATCCGAGATAAAAGTAGCTCTCCCGGTCTGAGGACCCACTACTACACCCATTACTATACCCATGCAAAAAATTGCATCAATGCGTTGCTCTGTTGCGACGTGATTGAAGGACAAACCTACAAACAAACACACTTTCGCATTTATAATATCAGTATTGCAAAATTATAATTCAATCTAGACAACCGCAATCTAACATCGTACTCGAACGATATATTACACTAGCGGCACGCTATGATGGCCGGTTTGACACATTACAATAGTGATGTGGAATGTCAATTTATTCTCGAACAAAAAACAATTAAGTTTTGTTTTTGTACCTGATTAAATAGGTTTAATAAAACAAAAATGTATATGTTTATTTAATTTATTTGAACGAACTGAATATTTGAATGAAAATGAATATACATACTTTATATGCACACAAGAAACATATGAATACAAAAGATACCAAAAAAGGTGCCACAAAAGGCCATAATTAATCAGATTCGTCCATACTACTATTTTCACTGTCGTCACTGCTATCACGAGCAAGGGTCAACAGTAATGCAGTATCAATATTTGAAATCCAAAGCCAGGTCAAAACTATATCACAATCGCATTGCACTGACAGTTTATACTTTTCGAAGCAACGTCAATTCGAAACTGCTTTGTTTTGCATTGAGCATTGACGCGAGTTTGCCGGAGGTAGTAGTTGTGCTAGCCAGCGATCCTATGTGACGATCGTATTAGATTCCATTTTTAAAAATTTTCAATTTAGAAAACCAAATGCCGAGTTGTGGTATATATGTTATAAAAATAAAAATTTTACCTTTTGTATGAAACAGCTGATATTTTTTTGCGATTTCAGAGGTTTGTCCACATAGTGAAAATTGTTCATATTCACAAGTACATTCACCCCTTAAATGGTGCAAACTGATTTTTCTACACTTGTATACATTTTAGAAATCAATTTAATAAATAAATTTTGAGTCCTAAACCTAAAACTACATTCGATAAAATTTATGAATCTCTGCACATCACTATCGTCAATAAAGTAATACAATTATTTCCTTCAAAGTCGTTATCAATTAATACGGAACTTCATGAGCGGACAAACGTCAAACCGGCCATCATAGCGTGCCGCTTGTGTAAGTCTTTACCTATGAAATTGCCTTTCTTCAGTACTGGTCATTTCAAATTAAAAAAAAGTTTGTAATGGCTCTGTATTCAAAATTCAAATTAATTTTGTTTAAAACCATGACATTCTATTTACAAACTCAGTCTTTTGTTTTTTGATTAGCGTTGTATCTTCATTACATTTGAACATTTTTCGTCATAATGGATACTTTAAAAATTCGTGTAATTATGGAATATGAATTCCTTCGTGGCACCAACGCGACACAAACGGCCCGTAACATCAAAAACGTTTACGGAGAGAACTGTACAAACGATCGCACAACCTGTTATTGGTTTTCCCGGTTCCGTTCTGGAAATTTTGACTTGAAAAATGAAGCTCGTGGTCGTCCGGAGATGTTGGTTAACAATAATGAATTAAGGGCGATTGTGGAAGCTGGCGAAACTCAATCTACAGCTGAGCTAGCAGCAGCTTTTGATGTAAGCATCAAAATAATATTGATCCATTTGCGACAAATTGGCAAGGTAAAAAGCTTGATAGATGGGTGCCCCACGACCTTAACGATCGCCAGCGCAACGTACGCGTCGAGACCTGCCTTGCGCTGCTCAACAGGTAAAGAAATGAAGGAATTTTGAAACGAATTGTTACGTGCGACGAAAAATGGATTCTGTTCGACAATCGAAAGCGCTCAGCAAGTTGGTTAGACCCTGGTTTAGCACCAAAGCAATGCCCTAAACCAAAAATGACCCCTAAAAAGGTGATGGTCACTGTTTGGTGGTCTAGTGCGGGTGTGATTTACCACAGCTTTTACAAAACGGCATGAGCATTAATGCAGATGTGTACTGTGAAGAACTGGAGAGAATGACGGAGAAGCTTGCACATCTGCAACCAGCTTTGGTCAATCGGTCGTCCCCACTGCTCCTTCACGACAACGCGCGACCCCATACTGCGCAACAGACAGACTTCAAGCTGCAAGAGCTGGGGTTGGAAGCTCTCCCTCATCCGCCATACTCACCAGACCTTTCACCTACCGACTATTACTTTTTCCAAAATTTAGACAACTTTTTAGTGGGTAAAAAATTCAATTCCCGAGAGGCAATACAAAATGCCTATGAAGAGTTTGTTGCCTCCCGTCCAGCTGATTTTTACAAGAAGGGCATCAATAAACTGCCAATGCGTTGGCAAAGATGCGTCGATTGCATGGGTGATTACTTCGAATAATAGAAATAAAAAAGTTTGAAAAAATAAGTACTTTCACTTATTGCATACAAAACGGCAATTTCATAGGTAAAGACCTATTATATATAACTGTCTTGTATTTAACATATTTTAAATTATTGCAATAACAAATATTGATGTCAATAATTAAGATAAAAACTATCCTATCTTTTAAGTTGGACCAAATTACATATAGTTACGAAGTTTGATCAAAATCGGTTCAGTAGTTTTCGAGTTTATCCCGAACATACATCGTGACACGAGATTTTTATTTAAATCTATATAAAAGAAAGTGGTGTTAGTTACACTATTTATAACTCAAGAACGGATGAACCGATTTGGCTGAAAATTGGTGGAGAGGTAGCTTAGAACCAGGAGACGGACATAGGATACTTTTTATCCCGTTCGACCGCGTTTCCGTCAAGTCACTATAAAACGTGGTATAACAAAAACGCATCTGACATGGAATAACAAAAACGCAAATAACAGTGGAATAACAAAACGTAAATGACAGCTAAACGTAATTTTGTCTTTGGTTAAGTATGGTAAAAAATTTGACAATTATAAAAAGTGTTATAATAAAGCATTACTGATATTATACATACGAAAGTGTGTTTGTTTGTTGGTTTGTCCTTCAATCACGTCGCAAAAGAACAGCGGATTGATGCGATTTTTTGCATGGGTATAGTAATGGATGTAGTAGTGGTTCCTCAGACCGGAAGAGCTACTTTTTATCTCGGATAATGAAAGAGTTCCCGCGGGATTTTTAAAAACTAAATCCATGCGGACGAAGTCGCGGGCATCAGCTAGTAGATAATAAAAGTAGGTACTATTTGCAAAGAGACCTACTCCATGAACACATCGCGTTTTATTTTTCTTTGTGTTATTTTTATATATTAATAAAATATGGCTGTTCTTTTCATTAAACATAATAACATAATTATTACCTTTCCTTTTTTTCAGAACTCACTATTTTAAGGCTGATAATATACTTATTGGGAAAATTCAGCGTTTCGACTGCAATGACCTCTCTTTATTTGTTTACGTCAGAGTTGTATCCAACAGAATTCAGACATACGTTACTTGCTTTCTCTTCAATGGTTGGTCGCATTGGATCTATCACAGCACCTCTCACACCAGTGCTTGTAAGTGTCACCTTTAATTTTAATCGTATCAGCTGTAAGGTATGAACTGCCTCGTTGGTCTAGTGGTCAGCTTGTTCGACTGCGGATGACGAGGTCCCGGGTTCGATTCCCGGGTCGGGCCGTAAAAAAAAGTATTGGGTTTTTCTGCCAAAGAAATTCTCAGTACTGGCCCGGAGTTAGGAAGTTGGTGGTTAGTCACCCCCGTGCCTCGGAGAGCACGTAAAGCCGTCGGTGCTGCGCCTGGTCTCTCTCCGGTCGTGTCGGATTTCCGTCCCATCGGACTATGAGAGTGAGGGGATAGAGAGTGCACCTGTGTTTGCGCACACACTTGTGCACTATAATATCTCCCGCGCAGATGGCTGACCTCTAAGGAGGTTGGCCGCCGTGATCGGATTCGGTCGGGAGGACATCATCAAGATATTTCTGGTTTATTTGACTGAGTGATATTTCAGATGGAATATTGGCACGGCATCCCGTCGTTCATGTTCGCCGGTATGGCGATACTCTCTGCACTGTTGGTGTTCACTCAACCGGAGACGCTTGGCGCAAAGCTACCGGATACGTTAGCTGAAGCTGAAGCTATAGGAAAACCAAAATCAACAAACGAGGATTCTGTGAAAATTGAAAGGAAATCAAATTGTGAAATGTTTGCATTAGAAGAATTGCTATCCAGCAAGCCAAATTGAGTATAAGCTAAAGCTTTTTAAAATACTTTTTAATGATGCAAAGGTAATATTTATAAGTAGTTAACCATAATAATGTAAATTGCCTTTGATTAAATAGAATTTTTCTACGTGTAAAGATAGTTAAGTTTAAGATCAAATAGGTTCTTTGCACTGAATAATTCAGATAAGTAGCTGAAATGTTACAAATATTGTAACGAACTTGTACTTAGCGCATCCGAATGCAAACACAGACTGCGAAAAGCTTTTAGCGAAAAGTGTGGTACGGGTTCTGAAACTTTTGGAGTCAGATGTCTGACTTAAATTGTACTGCATTAATTTGACGAGCTTACATCATCAAATAAACTGAAAATAAACAAAAAAATAATATCTATCGCTACCTAATATCATTAACTAATGACATTAGGTAGCGATAGATATACGTAAAGATCTCTTATAGAGAGAAGTGTTTCTTTGTTCACCATTTTTTTGATTGTTTGGTACAAAAAAATGTAAGGATGATAAAATATTTTTTAATCTTATCTTTGGCATTACTTATATTATCTACCACTACTATAACTATTACCACTACTAGAAGGTATAAGCTACCTGGTGACAATTGCAACCTTTGAGATAAAACCTAGAACAAACTTTATGTAAGAACCTTTCTATAATAAGTTAAAATATATAACTGAACTCGAATTTGGTTCAAAATCTAACAAGTGACAGAGATCGGGCTAGGCTTCTAGCTTTATCTAAAAAAGAATCTTTCTTTTGGCTCCATGCCTTGCCATCCAAAAATCTCGGCACTCTTCTCGATAACGAAAGTTTTCGTGTGGCTCTAGGTCTCCGATTGGGAACACCGCTGTGCCACGAGCACGGATGTCCGTGTGGAAAGGAGGTTGATACATTTGGAATTCACGGACTCTCTTGCCAGAGGAGCGCTGGTAGGCTATTTCGGCATGGTTCTCTTAACGATACGTTAAAAAGGGCTCTTGCCACCATTGACATTCCTGCTCTAATCGAGCCAACAGGGATTAGTCGAGATGATGGCAAGAGACCTGATGGATTGATGCTGGTTCCCTGGGAACGGGGACGGGCTCTAATGTGGGACGCAACGTGCGTCGACACTTTGGCCCCGTGTCATATCAGGGAGACAGCATCAAGACCGGGAGCCGCAGCTGAAATGGCTGAATCCTGTAAGCGGCGCATGTATTCCTCTCTGATCGAGAGTTACATATTTGTTCCGTTTGCTGTGGAGACCCTAGGGCCATGGAGTCAAAGTGCAAAAAAATTTTTACGAGACATTTCACCGCGGTTAATTGCCTCATCTGGTGACAGAAGGGCTGGCTCATTTTTTGCGCAAAGGATCAGCCTGGCTGTCCAGCGCGGAAATGCAGCCAGTATTTTTGGCACCATTCCACGCGGGCATGATTTGTATAGTAATTAGATTAGTTTAACTATAAGTTTTTTTTTGTAATATTTTAATAATAAAAAAAAAACTCGAATACAATTTTATTAATGGTGGTAAGATTATAAATTAGTAACATCCTACTTCCTACTATCCTACTATCCTACTATACTACTTCCTACTTTCTTCTTCCTACTTCCTACTAATATTATAAATGCGAATGTTTGTGAGGATGGATGAATGGATGAATGGATATTTGTTACTCTCTCGCGCCACAACTAATGAACCGATTTGGCTGAAATTTGGAATGGAGATAGCTCATACCCAGGTTTAACACATAGGCTATTATTCCGGAAAGTTAAAGAGTTTCCGCGGGAATCAAAAATCTTAATCCACGTGGACAAGGTCGCGGGTATCATCTAGTTTTGAATGAAAGGAAGTTCTCGAATAATACAATTTTGATCGAACATCACTCACAGGTAACTTCGTTTGATCGTCTGCACCAGTCACAACAATAACCGCGAGATATGACTGTGTATGCCAATATTTGAATATTATAATATTAAGCAAGTACATATTGCTAAGACTGCATTTTTATCTTAAGTAGATCTTGTATGAACAGCTAATATCTTGGTTTGATAAAAAATTTGGCAAATTCGAGTTGAATTAAACACAACTGGTTCAATATTAATAAATAAAAAAAAATAAAAAAGCCTTTTATTATTCCTTAAAATATTTTTTTAACAAAACGATTAATTGCATGCATCTATATATATAAAAGAAAGTGGTGTTAGTTACACTATTTATAACTCAAGAACGGATGAACCGATTTGGCTGAAAATTGGTGGAGAGGTAGCTTAGAACCAGGAGACGGACATAGGATACTTTTTATCCCGTTCGACCGCGTTTCCGTCATGTCACTATAAAACGTGGTATAAGAAAAACGCATCTGACATGGAATAACAAAACGCAAATGACAGTGGAAAAACAAAACGTAAATGACAGCTAAACGTAATTTTGTCTTTGGTTAAGTATGGTAAAAAATTTGTCAATTATAAAAAGTGTTATAATAAAGCATTACTGATATTATAAATGCGAAAGTGTGTTTGTTTGTTGGTTTGTCCTTCAATCACGTCGCAACAGAACAGCGGATTGATGCGACTTTTTGTATGGGTATAGTAATGGATGTAGTATTGGTTCCTCAGACCGGGAGAGCTACTTTTTATCTCGGATAATGAAAGAGTTCCCGCGGGATTTTTAAAAACTAAATCCATGCGGACGAAGTCGCGGGCATCAGCTAGTTTTATATATATAATATCGTCGCTGTAGTTGGAAAATAAATAACTAACAAAACCAATATCGCGAGTAAAACGCGATTTAGTGGTTTTTTTCATAAACAATTTTGCCGTCCATGTTTTTACATTGTAAAGTTTGTTACTGTATCTATTTATGTCCGAATCTACTTGATATTAATTTTGATTCATTTGTTTGTGAGAAAAAAATTAAGAAGCAACTATTTAGTTTTCCCTCACCAAAGTTTTGAATATTTGATGCACCTATTTATTTATTCATGTCAGTTATTTAGTTTTTCTTCGTCAAGATTCCATTGAGGTTCGAAAAACTAACGATATAAGTCGGCCGATATAAGGCCTCCAATGCGCCGGATGCAAAGGGAATACGAATAGGGTCACCATCAATAGCAAGTATGCTAGCGACAAGGCTCGCAGACCCATGCACCGACGCAAGGAAAGCCGGCAGGAAAGGATTGGAAGGGCCGCCTGGCTCAACTGGTCCCTCCCTATTGCCACGTTGAGGACCGATACCAATAATGTATAATTATAATTATAAAGTATAATATCTGGGTGACCGAGCTTTGCTCGGGTATATTTTTTTTGTAAATCGTGTTTTTTGGAAGTTATATGTATATTAAAAAAAATAATAAATAAAAAAATAATAATAAAATTCATTCAGGAAAATATAATCGTCTTGGACTCGAACCGGGATCTTCTGGTTTCGGGACCGCCCGACTTACCGTCGAGCTAACGAGAATTTATAGATGATGGCGAAATTTACCTTCGTATTCTAATGATATTGTAAGAGGTTTTTCATTGCTTGAAAACACTAGTCCGGGAGGAATCGGCGCATGCGTACCGAAAACTATTCCACCTCAATTTTTTTATGCGATCCTCTTCAAATGACCCTCCTAATTATATAAATGCATGTTGCCAGGGCGCCACCTGGTGCCATATTGTTTAAACCGAAATTGTTTAAACAATTGCAAGGAATTGTTATTTTTCAACCGGACAAATTTTTTTTTATATTTTTTATTGAAATACCAATAAAAAAGGCTCTATGACTTTTCACGATAAAGTTAATATTTTTAAAGATATGAATTTTTAAAGGTTCGAAAAATCTCAAATTTGGGTACTTTCGACCTATGAAAAATATATTAAAAGAAAACATAATGTTTTAGTAATATTTTTTTTTAATTCTCTATACAATAGTTGATAATATTGTTAATAGAGATTTAAAAAAATTTCATTGTTTATATCTTTTTTTTAATTGTTAATTTCGCGCGCTCACAAGTATGCGTCGCTTATAGTCTAGATTTCCTTACTTGAGTATTCGGGTAAACAAACACCTCTTGATATAAATATCACTTATTTACACACCAACCACACATTTTGAACTATGTTTAACTGTCTAGATCTGTTCATTAAACACATTCGTTACTATTTACCTACACTTGAATGTTTAGAAAAAACATTCAAATGAATTGAATAATAGTTATTTATGCAACTGTTGTATAATAAGGGGTATTAAAACACGAACGTGGGTTTATCACACGAGGCGTAGCCGAGTGTGATAATAGTATCACACTCATGTGATACTATGACACACATATGATTCACATGTGTGATACTATTCCCACTATACTAAACCCACATTCGTGTTTTATTTAATATCCCTTATTATACAACAGTTGCATAAATAACTATTATTCATTCATTTGAATGTTTTTTCTAAACATTCAAGTGTAAATCGTAACGAATGTGTTTAATGAACAGATCTAGACAGTTAAACATAGTTCAAAATGTGTGGTTGGTGTGTAAATAAGTGATATTTATATCAAGAGGTGTTTGTTTACCCGAATACTCAAGTAAGGAAATCTAGACTATAAGCGACGCATACTTTTGAGCGCGCGAAATTAACAATTAAAAAAAAGATATAAACAATGAAATTTTTTTAAATCTCTATTAACAATATTATTAACTAATGTATAGAGAATTAAAAAAAAATATTACTAAAACATTATGTTTTTTTTTAATATATTTTTCATAGGTCGAAAGTACCCAAATTTGAGATTTTTCGAACCTTTAAAAATTCATATCTTTAAAAATATTAATTTTATCGTGAAAAGTCATAGGACCTTTTTTATTGGTATTTCAATAAAAAATATAAAAAAAAATTTGTCCGGTTGAAAAATAACAATTCCTTGCAATTGTTTAAACAATTTCGGTTTAAACAATATGGCACCAGGTGGCGCCCTGGCAACATGCATTTATATAATTAGGAGGGCCATTTGAAGAGGATCGCATAAAAAAATTGAGGTGGAATAGTTTTCGGTACGCATGCGCCGATTCCTCCCGGACTACACGGATAAAATGACCTTTTTTAAAAATGAAACCTAGCTAGATCGATTTATCGCCCCCGAAACCCCCTGCATACCGACGAATACCTCGGATCCAGGAGCTGGCAGCTACTTTAAAAAAATAATTAGATTGACCATGATAGGGGCAATGCTGTCAGTATTTTGACAAAAGATAAATTGTGTTTTTTTCATAACAGCCACAAACTTAACAGTTGCCTAACTTTTTACCTAGAGAACTCCAAACGCTTACTGAAGCTTTAAATTTATGTCGTAATAGAGTGCAAGATATTAACGTAATATTATCATTACAAGACGTCGGTATACTAAGAACAAGGTGAATACCTAATCTGTTTATTAAAAATACATCGTTTAAAGAAACATAATAAATGCCGGTGGAACGTAATAATAGTGATGATGAAAATACTCATAAGGAAAAATTTAAGGAGAAGACAAGCAATGAGTCTGAAAAATTTCTGAACCGTGATGATCTGTTCAGAACTGAAGTTGGTGAATTTGGCTGGTTTCAGCTGCGCTATGTTCTGGTGGCCTCAATACCAGTCCTATTTTCTGGCATTAGAAACGATTACGTACTATCTTCAGCCGCTATCCCTCACAGGTGAGCTCGGATATCTATTTTCTACTTCATTTAGAACTAATGTCTGGCTTTGCACGGGTGTTTCACAAGTTTGACATGTTAAGACGGGCAGACAGAAATCCCCGTAACTTTGAGTCTGCCCGTCTTAACATGTGTTGAATTATAATTAGGTATGCTTCTGTGGAAACACAGCATACATAGCATAGTATCTATTGAATTGTAGACTTGTTTTGAAAAGAGCAACCGCCGAGTTTCTTGCTGGTTCTTCTCGGCAGGAAGGGCATTCCGAACCAGTGGTAGACTCATCGATGATTCAAAAGCACCTGTAAAAAAGTTTATTTGAATAAAAAAAATTCTATTCTATTCTATATTTTGACTTGGCAGTATAATGTATTGCTCGTTAGGTATTGTTAAATGTCTATAATTATTTCACTATAACACTGATTGCGATCGTAGGTAAGTACCTACCCAGTATAATATAACATTTTACAGAAGAAATTTTTCAATTTCAGGTGTCAAATTCCAGAATGTGGGGAAAATAGCAAGATGCATTTATACAATCCTGAATGGATCTCTAACGCAGTCCCTGAGATAAATACGGGTATCTCGAGCTGTAATAGATATGCTCCTTTGGACATTGGAACCAACGGTTCATTGGACCACTGCCCTGCAAGCCTATTTGATCAGACAAACATCGTTAGCTGCAAAGGCTTTGTCTATGCCCACGCTAATACAGTAGTATATGATGTGAGAGTCAAATAAACATTTCGACACTGTCGTAGAACAAAGTTGCTTCTACAAAATTGCTACTTAACAGGAAAGAAGTTTAAAGTTTTGAACTTGGTCTTTCGGCATTCCGTAGAACAATGTAGGTTCATGTTAAACGACATGGTTTTTGAGTATTTCTTAATTATAATTAAAATTAAAACATACGAAACGCGACGGCTTTCCAACTAACAACATCGCAAGTGACAATCAACTGGCGGCCGCCGGCATTTGAAAAGTTAGAGACAGCAGCGCTTCTTTACGAGCGACGTTTTTCTTCGGAATGAGTTTCACATAAGACTTTGTCTGAATGAATATCTCCTAAACTACTGAATTATTTTTTTCTTTTGCTGGGGTGTTAGGCATTGTTTATAAAAGCCCTTAGTGTCAAAATCAAGATTTCGCTGTATATTCATATGCGACAGTGTTCTACGACAGTGTCGATTTTTAGCTTTTTGTTCCTATCTTTTCTGGCTGGCGCCAATTGTTAAATAGCACGAAGAATGCCTACTAGTCATAAGAATTGGATAATTCTCACTATATTACTCTTCTGTTTTAGTTCGACCTCGGATGTCAAGAATGGCTTCGCGCTTTAGCGGGAACAGTGGCCAATATGGGCTTATTAGTAGGATTGCCTCTAGCTGGATATATCTCGGATCGTTTCGGCCGCAAGGTTGCTTTAGTTGCCAACGTTTTCTGTTTGGGACTTGCCGGAGTAATCCGAGCATTTTCAGTTAATTACACCATGTACATGATGTTGCAACTGGCCCAGACTGCATTTGGCGCTAGCATTTATGCTACAGCTCTTGTTATGGGTAACATATTTCTTAACGCATTTAAGAGGACTATTACATTTTGCATCCCACTCTCTCGCACATCCTAATAATATTTCAATGATTGTAAAAATCTCAGATTGAAAAGTATCTAAGATTTTTTTTTATGTATGTCCACCGATTACTCGAAGACGCCTGAACCTATTTGTAAAACTCTTTTTTTTTGAAAGAGTATACTTCCCAGGTCCCACATAAATTTCATCGAAATCAGTCGAGCGGTTTTTAAAATATTAACAATAAATTTTATATTTTGTATAGTGTCTGTGTAATGTAGTAAAGCGGGAGTTTGAAGTCGGTTGTTTATAAATATTTTTTTATATTAAATTATGACAAAATATGCTCAATTATTATCTTTGACAGTTAAATTACGGATATTTTAGATATATTATTTTTATTACCTAGTTTTTGATAGAGAATAAGAGCGATAAAAGTTAATAATAGTTTTCGCCATTTTTCTCTATGGAAATGTAGGTAATAAAAATAATAATAGGAATTCAACGGTGAACCTGCACACCTGAGATTTCTTTATAATGTTCTCGAAGGTGTGTGAAGTTTGCCAATTCGCATTGTGCCAGCGTGGTGGACTATGGCCTATAACCCTTCTCTGAGAGGAGACCTGCGCTCAGTAGTGAGCTGTTGATGGGTTGCTGATGATGATATAACTATACCAGAATTAAACTAGTTAGTTAAGTTAACCGTTGTCTTATTTTAATTACAAGCTTTTAATTTCATAATTTTATTATTATTTTCAGCGACAGAGCTCATTGGACCAAAGTATCGATTTGTTGGTGTTTCATTAATGTCGATGTACTCGCTGGGGCAAGTGATGCTTGGTGGAGTATACTGGCTCATTGGATCTTGGCGCTATGCTACTTTGGCTCTTTGTATCCCTTGCTTGTTCATGATTGTTGATTATTGGTTTTTGTCTGAAAGTATTCGTTGGCTACTCGTCAAGAAGAAGTACGCTGAAGCAAGAAAGATAATAGAAACATTATCGAAGGTTAATAAGAAACCAATTAGTGATAAAACAATGGAAGCCTTATTGAAACCTCATCAACATCCTCCCCCTCGTTCTGGGGTATGTTAAGACTTTATGAATATGTCTAACTCAATTAATTTATGTGACTTCTTCTTACTAAATTGCTTTATAGTGATTTTTTTATGTTAAGGTGAGTACAGCTGGTTTAATTCGCACGTTGATACGCTCTCCCATCTTACTGAGACGAGTATGTACAACTCCTGTTTGGTGGATCGCTGGAACATTTGTCTACTACGGGCTATCCATAAACTCAGTCGGCCTTTCTGATAGTATGTACCTTAACTACATGTTGACTTCGGCTATGGGAATCCCTGGATGTTTCGCTGGGGCTTATTTAGTTACTAAGGTGGGCAGAAAAGCCACGATGTCATCTGGATTTTTCTGTAGTGCCTTATGCAGTATAGTCTTCATCGTAATACCCTCTGGTAAGAATATTATAATCTTGTCTTGATCAATTTTATTGTACCAAATTTTATTTATATTTAGTGAGAATATTAGGTACAGCCAAGTTAAACTCTCCGCAAAATAGGGTAGAATTATTAGATAGTATGTTGTTACTAAAATAAATTAATGTGGTTATAATTAATTAATTATAACCAGGTACAATTTTTTTAGATTTATCTAATAACAATCTGCATCCTGAATCTGAAGTAGATTGAAAAAATTATTGAAGAATGTTTATTTACTTTCTATAAAATTACAAAGAAAATAAACATATTTTAATTATTAATTTATTTCAAATAACTAATGACTATGAATTTTTAATTTATATCTATCAATGCGCTATTTCTTCCACTCTGTACAGATTAACAAAGGTTATCTAGAAGAGAATACTTTTAAGCCTTAAGTATTAAGTTTGCCTTTGTTCCATAATAATTATTGTATTGTGCCTTGGACGAGACAGAATTTGTGCAATACAGAATTCAACCAACCGACAAACAACAATTTTTCAGGGAATGCGTCTATGTCTACAGTCAGACTTATAATTTATCTACTTGGAAAATTTGCGGTGTCGATAGCGATGAGCTCCGTGTACCTGTACACCTCCGAGCTCTACCCCACGGAGTACCGCCACACTCTGCTGGCGTTCTCCTCGACTGTTGGCAGGCTCGGTTCCATCGCTGCCCCGCTCACGCCAGTATTTGTAAGTATCATTATGTATAGCTCTGGCACTTCTAAGTTATGTGCGTTTAAGAAATTAAACAGCTTCAACGGTGAAGGAAAATATCGTGAGGAAACCTGCACGCCTGAGAATAGAATAGAATAGAATTATTTTTCATTCAAATAAACTTTTATAAGTGCTTTTGAATCGTCGGTGAGTCTACCACTGCACTGCTCCGGAATGCCCTTCCTGCCGAGAAGAACCAGCAAGACTCGGTGGTTACGGTATAGTAATGGATGTAGTATTGGTTCCTCAGACCGGGAGAGCTACTTTTTATCTCGGATAATGAAAGAGTTCCCGCGGGATTTTTAAAAACTAAATCCATGCGGACGAAGTCGCGGGCATCAGCTAGTTTTATATATATAATATCGTCGCTGTAGTTGGAAAATAAATAACTAACAAAACCAATATCGCGAGTAAAACGCGATTTAGTGGTTTTTTTCATAAACAATTTTGCCGTCCATGTTTTTACATTGTAAAGTTTGTTACTGTATCTATTTATGTCCGAATCTACTTGATATTAATTTTGATTCATTTGTTTGTGAGAAAAAAATTAAGAAGCAACTATTTAGTTTTCCCTCACCAAAGTTTTGAATATTTGATGCACCTATTTATTTATTCATGTCAGTTATTTAGTTTTTCTTCGTCAAGATTCCATTGAGGTTCGAAAAACTAACGATATAAGTCGGCCGATATAAGGCCTCCAATGCGCCGGATGCAAAGGGAATACGAATAGGGTCACCATCAATAGCAAGTATGCTAGCGACAAGGCTCGCAGACCCATGCACCGACGCAAGGAAAGCCGGCAGGAAAGGATTGGAAGGGCCGCCTGGCTCAACTGGTCCCTCCCTATTGCCACGTTGAGGACCGATACCAATAATGTATAATTATAATTATAAAGTATAATATCTGGGTGACCGAGCTTTGCTCGGGTATATTTTTTTTGTAAATCGTGTTTTTTGGAAGTTATATGTATATTAAAAAAAATAATAAATAAAAAAATAATAATAAAATTCATTCAGGAAAATATAATCGTCTTGGACTCGAACCGGGATCTTCTGGTTTCGGGACCGCCCGACTTACCGTCGAGCTAACGAGAATTTATAGATGATGGCGAAATTTACCTTCGTATTCTAATGATATTGTAAGAGGTTTTTCATTGCTTGAAAACACTAGTCCGGGAGGAATCGGCGCATGCGTACCGAAAACTATTCCACCTCAATTTTTTTATGCGATCCTCTTCAAATGACCCTCCTAATTATATAAATGCATGTTGCCAGGGCGCCACCTGGTGCCATATTGTTTAAACCGAAATTGTTTAAACAATTGCAAGGAATTGTTATTTTTCAACCGGACAAATTTTTTTTTATATTTTTTATTGAAATACCAATAAAAAAGGCTCTATGACTTTTCACGATAAAGTTAATATTTTTAAAGATATGAATTTTTAAAGGTTCGAAAAATCTCAAATTTGGGTACTTTCGACCTATGAAAAATATATTAAAAGAAAACATAATGTTTTAGTAATATTTTTTTTTAATTCTCTATACAATAGTTGATAATATTGTTAATAGAGATTTAAAAAAATTTCATTGTTTATATCTTTTTTTTAATTGTTAATTTCGCGCGCTCACAAGTATGCGTCGCTTATAGTCTAGATTTCCTTACTTGAGTATTCGGGTAAACAAACACCTCTTGATATAAATATCACTTATTTACACACCAACCACACATTTTGAACTATGTTTAACTGTCTAGATCTGTTCATTAAACACATTCGTTACTATTTACCTACACTTGAATGTTTAGAAAAAACATTCAAATGAATTGAATAATAGTTATTTATGCAACTGTTGTATAATAAGGGGTATTAAAACACGAACGTGGGTTTATCACACGAGGCGTAGCCGAGTGTGATAATAGTATCACACTCATGTGATACTATGACACACATATGATTCACATGTGTGATACTATTCCCACTATACTAAACCCACATTCGTGTTTTATTTAATATCCCTTATTATACAACAGTTGCATAAATAACTATTATTCATTCATTTGAATGTTTTTTCTAAACATTCAAGTGTAAATCGTAACGAATGTGTTTAATGAACAGATCTAGACAGTTAAACATAGTTCAAAATGTGTGGTTGGTGTGTAAATAAGTGATATTTATATCAAGAGGTGTTTGTTTACCCGAATACTCAAGTAAGGAAATCTAGACTATAAGCGACGCATACTTTTGAGCGCGCGAAATTAACAATTAAAAAAAAGATATAAACAATGAAATTTTTTTAAATCTCTATTAACAATATTATTAACTAATGTATAGAGAATTAAAAAAAAATATTACTAAAACATTATGTTTTTTTTTAATATATTTTTCATAGGTCGAAAGTACCCAAATTTGAGATTTTTCGAACCTTTAAAAATTCATATCTTTAAAAATATTAATTTTATCGTGAAAAGTCATAGGACCTTTTTTATTGGTATTTCAATAAAAAATATAAAAAAAAATTTGTCCGGTTGAAAAATAACAATTCCTTGCAATTGTTTAAACAATTTCGGTTTAAACAATATGGCACCAGGTGGCGCCCTGGCAACATGCATTTATATAATTAGGAGGGCCATTTGAAGAGGATCGCATAAAAAAATTGAGGTGGAATAGTTTTCGGTACGCATGCGCCGATTCCTCCCGGACTACACGGATAAAATGACCTTTTTTAAAAATGAAACCTAGCTAGATCGATTTATCGCCCCCGAAACCCCCTGCATACCGACGAATACCTCGGATCCAGGAGCTGGCAGCTACTTTAAAAAAATAATTAGATTGACCATGATAGGGGCAATGCTGTCAGTATTTTGACAAAAGATAAATTGTGTTTTTTTCATAACAGCCACAAACTTAACAGTTGCCTAACTTTTTACCTAGAGAACTCCAAACGCTTACTGAAGCTTTAAATTTATGTCGTAATAGAGTGCAAGATATTAACGTAATATTATCATTACAAGACGTCGGTATACTAAGAACAAGGTGAATACCTAATCTGTTTATTAAAAATACATCGTTTAAAGAAACATAATAAATGCCGGTGGAACGTAATAATAGTGATGATGAAAATACTCATAAGGAAAAATTTAAGGAGAAGACAAGCAATGAGTCTGAAAAATTTCTGAACCGTGATGATCTGTTCAGAACTGAAGTTGGTGAATTTGGCTGGTTTCAGCTGCGCTATGTTCTGGTGGCCTCAATACCAGTCCTATTTTCTGGCATTAGAAACGATTACGTACTATCTTCAGCCGCTATCCCTCACAGGTGAGCTCGGATATCTATTTTCTACTTCATTTAGAACTAATGTCTGGCTTTGCACGGGTGTTTCACAAGTTTGACATGTTAAGACGGGCAGACAGAAATCCCCGTAACTTTGAGTCTGCCCGTCTTAACATGTGTTGAATTATAATTAGGTATGCTTCTGTGGAAACACAGCATACATAGCATAGTATCTATTGAATTGTAGACTTGTTTTGAAAAGAGCAACCGCCGAGTTTCTTGCTGGTTCTTCTCGGCAGGAAGGGCATTCCGAACCAGTGGTAGACTCATCGATGATTCAAAAGCACCTGTAAAAAAGTTTATTTGAATAAAAAAAATTCTATTCTATTCTATATTTTGACTTGGCAGTATAATGTATTGCTCGTTAGGTATTGTTAAATGTCTATAATTATTTCACTATAACACTGATTGCGATCGTAGGTAAGTACCTACCCAGTATAATATAACATTTTACAGAAGAAATTTTTCAATTTCAGGTGTCAAATTCCAGAATGTGGGGAAAATAGCAAGATGCATTTATACAATCCTGAATGGATCTCTAACGCAGTCCCTGAGATAAATACGGGTATCTCGAGCTGTAATAGATATGCTCCTTTGGACATTGGAACCAACGGTTCATTGGACCACTGCCCTGCAAGCCTATTTGATCAGACAAACATCGTTAGCTGCAAAGGCTTTGTCTATGCCCACGCTAATACAGTAGTATATGATGTGAGAGTCAAATAAACATTTCGACACTGTCGTAGAACAAAGTTGCTTCTACAAAATTGCTACTTAACAGGAAAGAAGTTTAAAGTTTTGAACTTGGTCTTTCGGCATTCCGTAGAACAATGTAGGTTCATGTTAAACGACATGGTTTTTGAGTATTTCTTAATTATAATTAAAATTAAAACATACGAAACGCGACGGCTTTCCAACTAACAACATCGCAAGTGACAATCAACTGGCGGCCGCCGGCATTTGAAAAGTTAGAGACAGCAGCGCTTCTTTACGAGCGACGTTTTTCTTCGGAATGAGTTTCACATAAGACTTTGTCTGAATGAATATCTCCTAAACTACTGAATTATTTTTTTCTTTTGCTGGGGTGTTAGGCATTGTTTATAAAAGCCCTTAGTGTCAAAATCAAGATTTCGCTGTATATTCATATGCGACAGTGTTCTACGACAGTGTCGATTTTTAGCTTTTTGTTCCTATCTTTTCTGGCTGGCGCCAATTGTTAAATAGCACGAAGAATGCCTACTAGTCATAAGAATTGGATAATTCTCACTATATTACTCTTCTGTTTTAGTTCGACCTCGGATGTCAAGAATGGCTTCGCGCTTTAGCGGGAACAGTGGCCAATATGGGCTTATTAGTAGGATTGCCTCTAGCTGGATATATCTCGGATCGTTTCGGCCGCAAGGTTGCTTTAGTTGCCAACGTTTTCTGTTTGGGACTTGCCGGAGTAATCCGAGCATTTTCAGTTAATTACACCATGTACATGATGTTGCAACTGGCCCAGACTGCATTTGGCGCTAGCATTTATGCTACAGCTCTTGTTATGGGTAACATATTTCTTAACGCATTTAAGAGGACTATTACATTTTGCATCCCACTCTCTCGCACATCCTAATAATATTTCAATGATTGTAAAAATCTCAGATTGAAAAGTATCTAAGATTTTTTTTTATGTATGTCCACCGATTACTCGAAGACGCCTGAACCTATTTGTAAAACTCTTTTTTTTTGAAAGAGTATACTTCCCAGGTCCCACATAAATTTCATCGAAATCAGTCGAGCGGTTTTTAAAATATTAACAATAAATTTTATATTTTGTATAGTGTCTGTGTAATGTAGTAAAGCGGGAGTTTGAAGTCGGTTGTTTATAAATATTTTTTTATATTAAATTATGACAAAATATGCTCAATTATTATCTTTGACAGTTAAATTACGGATATTTTAGATATATTATTTTTATTACCTAGTTTTTGATAGAGAATAAGAGCGATAAAAGTTAATAATAGTTTTCGCCATTTTTCTCTATGGAAATGTAGGTAATAAAAATAATAATAGGAATTCAACGGTGAACCTGCACACCTGAGATTTCTTTATAATGTTCTCGAAGGTGTGTGAAGTTTGCCAATTCGCATTGTGCCAGCGTGGTGGACTATGGCCTATAACCCTTCTCTGAGAGGAGACCTGCGCTCAGTAGTGAGCTGTTGATGGGTTGCTGATGATGATATAACTATACCAGAATTAAACTAGTTAGTTAAGTTAACCGTTGTCTTATTTTAATTACAAGCTTTTAATTTCATAATTTTATTATTATTTTCAGCGACAGAGCTCATTGGACCAAAGTATCGATTTGTTGGTGTTTCATTAATGTCGATGTACTCGCTGGGGCAAGTGATGCTTGGTGGAGTATACTGGCTCATTGGATCTTGGCGCTATGCTACTTTGGCTCTTTGTATCCCTTGCTTGTTCATGATTGTTGATTATTGGTTTTTGTCTGAAAGTATTCGTTGGCTACTCGTCAAGAAGAAGTACGCTGAAGCAAGAAAGATAATAGAAACATTATCGAAGGTTAATAAGAAACCAATTAGTGATAAAACAATGGAAGCCTTATTGAAACCTCATCAACATCCTCCCCCTCGTTCTGGGGTATGTTAAGACTTTATGAATATGTCTAACTCAATTAATTTATGTGACTTCTTCTTACTAAATTGCTTTATAGTGATTTTTTTATGTTAAGGTGAGTACAGCTGGTTTAATTCGCACGTTGATACGCTCTCCCATCTTACTGAGACGAGTATGTACAACTCCTGTTTGGTGGATCGCTGGAACATTTGTCTACTACGGGCTATCCATAAACTCAGTCGGCCTTTCTGATAGTATGTACCTTAACTACATGTTGACTTCGGCTATGGGAATCCCTGGATGTTTCGCTGGGGCTTATTTAGTTACTAAGGTGGGCAGAAAAGCCACGATGTCATCTGGATTTTTCTGTAGTGCCTTATGCAGTATAGTCTTCATCGTAATACCCTCTGGTAAGAATATTATAATCTTGTCTTGATCAATTTTATTGTACCAAATTTTATTTATATTTAGTGAGAATATTAGGTACAGCCAAGTTAAACTCTCCGCAAAATAGGGTAGAATTATTAGATAGTATGTTGTTACTAAAATAAATTAATGTGGTTATAATTAATTAATTATAACCAGGTACAATTTTTTTAGATTTATCTAATAACAATCTGCATCCTGAATCTGAAGTAGATTGAAAAAATTATTGAAGAATGTTTATTTACTTTCTATAAAATTACAAAGAAAATAAACATATTTTAATTATTAATTTATTTCAAATAACTAATGACTATGAATTTTTAATTTATATCTATCAATGCGCTATTTCTTCCACTCTGTACAGATTAACAAAGGTTATCTAGAAGAGAATACTTTTAAGCCTTAAGTATTAAGTTTGCCTTTGTTCCATAATAATTATTGTATTGTGCCTTGGACGAGACAGAATTTGTGCAATACAGAATTCAACCAACCGACAAACAACAATTTTTCAGGGAATGCGTCTATGTCTACAGTCAGACTTATAATTTATCTACTTGGAAAATTTGCGGTGTCGATAGCGATGAGCTCCGTGTACCTGTACACCTCCGAGCTCTACCCCACGGAGTACCGCCACACTCTGCTGGCGTTCTCCTCGACTGTTGGCAGGCTCGGTTCCATCGCTGCCCCGCTCACGCCAGTATTTGTAAGTATCATTATGTATAGCTCTGGCACTTCTAAGTTATGTGCGTTTAAGAAATTAAACAGCTTCAACGGTGAAGGAAAATATCGTGAGGAAACCTGCACGCCTGAGAATAGAATAGAATAGAATTATTTTTCATTCAAATAAACTTTTATAAGTGCTTTTGAATCGTCGGTGAGTCTACCACTGCACTGCTCCGGAATGCCCTTCCTGCCGAGAAGAACCAGCAAGACTCGGTGGTTGCTCTTTTCGAAACAAGTATACAATTATAGGTACTATGCTATATTGTATGCAGTGTTTCCACAATGAGAGGAAGTTCCAAGAAATGCAAATTTACAATTCTATACATGTTAAGACGGGCAGGCAGAAAGTAGCCCCATTCCCGCCGGTGGCACCCATTCACAAGCACGACGTATGATCCAGCCGTTGCTTTGCTCAACCTGTATATTTTAGGGAACGTAACAACCCGAGAGTTCATAATTTTCTCAAAGGTGTATGAAGTCTGCCAATTCGCAGTGGGCTAGTGTGGTGGACTATGGCCTATAACCCTTCTCTGAGAGGAGATCTGCACTCAGTAGTGAGACGTTGATGGGTTGCTGATGGTGTTGATGATGATGATGATGATTATATTGTAAAGTATAAAATTAGCCGGTAACTCAGTCTGCGTAGATTCCGAGTTTTATAAAATTGCACACACTTTGATTTTGGGATGCAAAGTATTATTATTGCTTTTACTCGCGACTGCGTCCCGGTGGAGTAAGGGTTAAACAATCCCGCGGGAACCCTCTGTTTTTCTGGGATAAAAGGTAGCTTATGTCCATCTACAAATCCTCAAATATGTCTATGCAAAACATCACCTTGATCTATTGCTACGTGACTGAAGGACAACTTATCAAACCTGTTGCCAACCAACATATCAAATTGACATTCAGAAAGTATGGTTAACAATATCCTACTTATAATATTATAAATGCGAAAGTTTGTGAGGATGGATGTATGGACGGATGGACGGATGAATGTTTGTTACTCTTACACGCCACAACGAATAAACTGATTTGGCTGAAATTTGGAATAGTGATAGTCCATACCCAGGATTAACACATAGGCTACCTTTTATCCCAGAAAATTAAGGAGTTCTCGCAGGAATTAAAAAACCTTAATCCACGCGGACGAAGTCGCGGGCATCATCTAGGGGTAAAAAAAATTTCATTACAACGATATTAAGCAGTGTAAAATGTCAAATAAGTTCTTCGTTTTGTTGCTTTCCCAAAAGTGATTGTCAATACTTACACTGGCTATTTTATATCGTGTAAAGAGACATTTATTCAGCACCCAATCGGAAACATTTAGTTTATCACATACTCGTAGAAACATTTAGTTCAGCATATTTGCAGTACAATTCTTCACTTTCCATGTTTTTGCCGTAGCATTTTATGAAGGAACAATAATTTAGGTCCAATTACAGCGTACAGAAAGACGCAAGTGTCGTGAGAATGCTTGAATAGGTATTGATTTGACACTTAGTATGATGTAATAACGTTGTGTATTGCAGCATTATTGTTGACAATTCTACCTTGTAATGCTCGATTCTTCATACCACTGGACGTTGGTCGTTGTTCTGTTTCAATCTAGACTTAGAGCAAGAGTTTAACTCCTTTTCAGATACAATATTGGCATGGTCTCCCATCAGTGATGTTTGGAGCTATGGGTTTGCTGGCCGGTGCGCTGGCGCTCACGCAGCCTGAGACCCTTGGAGCCCGCCTCCCAGATACCTTTGCTGAAGCTGAACTGCTGGGACAGCCGGATATCAGACAGAGATCTGAACCTCGTTGAGGCAACAATAGTGAAATTAATACTTCAATTTCGGGCAACTTTTGATCTCTATTGAATGTCTTACTTCAATTATTTTCTATGTATTTAAAAATGAATAAATTGTGCAAAGTGCATACTTATGGTAACTAAATTATTTAAGTTGTTAAGAAGTAATACTGTACCCATCCAAATCAATTTTCAATCACCGCATGGTACGTGCCCAATTTTTCAGAAGTTAAAATGTTGGTTTAATACTCAAAGGTACTTACTTTAATACTAAAATCTTTGAGTATTAAATAAAATAAAATAAAAATAAAAATAATTTATTTCGACCAACTAGGATCATAATGTGTTATTAACAATAAGCTTAAATCTACAGGTTAGTAAGACTAAAACCTAAAACTTAACCTAAGACGGCACTGATTTTTCAGCACATGAACCATGCAACAGTAGTTCAAGTACTGACAATCGATCCTGTCAGCAAATGCCCTCAGGATTGCTTCCTCATAGTGGTGTAGAAGCAGTATACACGAGCGTCGGCGAACATCCCTGATGCGCTGCAGAATCGAGGCAGTCCCAACAGCATCCTGAACTCATTATTGTACTGTACTCGCAAGGCGTTATACTGCTTCTGCGTATAATTGATCCACAGGCTGCTCGTGTAAAAGGAGCTGCAGTATGCTCTAAAGAGGGTGGCTTTGGAAACCTGCAAACCTGCGGACAATCATGTTTGCCCTGACAGACAACGCCCTGCACTCTCTCTCTATATCTGCATCGTCCTTCAGGTCAAAGGAAATCACATGACCTAGATATTTAACTGCGACACCCTCTTCAACGGGGTACCGTATAACTTAATGGGTGGTACAGTTGAGGGCAAGGATTTTCCTTTGGCCTGAAAGACCATACATTCACTTTTTTGACATTGTACGTCAATCCGTGAATGTGACCGTAGCTTTCACATTTACTTAACAGTTTTGTTGAGCCACAAACAGAAGCACTCAGCAACACCATGTCATCCGCGTAACTGATATTGTTGAGGCATACGCCAGCAATATTACAACCGACATGAGTGGTGCTAAGTGCCCCTATCAGTGCATTGACATATAGATTAAAAGGCGTAGGGGAAGTTAAACCTCCCTGTCGTACCCCACACTCTAACCTATCTAACTCTATATAGTAAGCTATCCTTAAAAGATAGATATATGCCATCGTCAACTTTTCTGTAAAGACCTACTTATCCCACCATACCACCACCATACATTGTTTTGTATCTCAAAGGTAGTTTTTACGATAAAAGTTCCCAGGAGGCTTGAATTTTTCCGACATTTTCAACATTAAATTATCGTCATATTTCAACTAATTTACACCTTTAAAACCTTAAAAAATTATACACTCAAACTTTCCTCATTAATCACCCTGTCTATTGGTGAAAACCGCATAAAAATCCGTTCAGTAGTTTTTGAGTTTATCGCGAACAGACAGACAGACAGACGGGGCGGGGGACTTTGTTTTATTATGTAGTGATAAAAACGAAACTTTTCATTAAAAACCGTTGTAAATATCTGAAAAGTATATAATATGCTTTACAAGTTAACGAGTAATAGTCGACTAACTTATAAAAGTAAAAATTTCATAGTATAATAACTTAGATTGGCTGCTTTTACCACTAATATTGGATAGAAGCAGGCCTTACTATACGCAATTCCTTGATAGTCGGTAGTTGTATCTTGAGTTTTCGCCATTAAAACTATAGGCGCATTAAAATTTAGTATTATTATTTTAAAATTTAGGTAAAAAATATGTATGATGAAAACTAAATGAGCAGGTATATGCATATTGTGCCTAGCCTGATATCGAAACCTGGCACGCACTTGGCCGTTTATTAGCTAATAATAGGAATTCCACTAAACAATAAAATCTCTTAAACTCAAGGATATTGTCCAGACAGTTATGCATACGATGCACTTATTAACCGACTTCAAAAAAAAAAAACAAAAAGAGGAGGTTCTCAATTTGACGCGTATTTATTTTTTATTTTTTTAGTCGATTTTACTTCATAACTCCATCAAATCTAAACCGATTTCAATAATATTTTTTTATTTGAAAGGACATACCGTCAGGTTGTACACACCGACACTATGTATAACAATTACAGTAGTCAGTTCTAAACCGTCAGCCAGTAAAATACAGTTATTTCACTGGCGGACGCGTATACTGATACTTATCCTGTACTGTGCAAAGTGCAGGATGAAGTTATATCTTTTGTTTGGCACTCAGCCATCCAACATCATAGTATCACCACAAAAATAGCAATCTTCAGGCGACTAATATACTGGAACTAAAGATTTGGCAAAAAATATTTCGCACATCCATGCATCTATCGAGAAATGACGACTCCATAAATAAAAGCATTGTTTCTTTATCTATGCACGACTCCATCTTAAGTACTCGCGGGTTATTTAACAGATAAAAATATGTACTAAAATTATTATTTATCTCATTGCTGGCAACTAGATAAATATCAGAGATCATCTGTATACAATGGTGATAAGTAGGGACTACATCTTTAGTAAGATAAACTTTAGTATTTGTATACTAATGGATTTACTTAGTTAAGTATACCGATTCTCATGTCGACAAGCAACATTGCGTAACCTTTGTTAAATGATTGGGAAACTCTTTCTACTGAAAAAGACCACCGGCGATGCAGCGCGCCATGGGAAACGAGAACAATACAATAGTAGTCCCTAACTTGGCTCGTTAGCGTTAAGACATTTTAGTTTTTATAAATATTATAATTAATTTTAAATAAAGTTTTCAATTTCTTTTTTACTTTTTAAAAACTAATAACTACGCACCCGAAATTTGACTGGCGCAGCCGATGTAGATATTTCGTGAAGCTGTATATCCAGAGGTCCCAAAATCGACTTCGCTTACGGCTAGCGAAATTACGAACCACAAATCAAATAAATAAGTCATAAGTGGCGGTGTTCCTGGAAGAAATAACTTACCTCGAACGGGAGGATGCTGATGCACAGAGGGTGAGTAGAACTTTTCGCTTTCCTGTGTTCCCATCCTATACCTGTTGGTGTAGCTATTTTTGTCCGTAATAAAAAGGGAAATTGAAACGTACTCGATAGTTCGGTCCAAAATCACCGATTATCTGATTTTTATTAGTCCTGTAATGCACTACATAGGCATTATTTAGGAATTAGTATTAGGATAACCGTGAAATTGTAAAATTGAATTAATTAAAAAGAAAAGTTGAAAAGAAAAGTTTTATTAATATTTTAATGATTATATTATAATTAAATTAATTTAAAAAGAAAATCTTAAAAGAAAAGTTTGCATTAATATTTTATATTTTAATTGCTAATATTATAACATCTTACTATTTTGTGTTATTATCTAATCAAAATGGAAAAAGTAACTATTGTCCCCCGCGAAATTGCGGAACTGATTCCGAAATTCGATGGAGAGGCAAATTTATTGAACATATACCTAAGAAAATGTGAATACATCATTCACAACTTCAGACAGTCAGATAGTCCAGCCCAGGAGCTCTATTTATTCCATGTAATAACGAGTAGGCTAACAGGAAAGGCGGCTTTCCTAATTAGCGAAAGAGAGGATATTCATTGTTGGCAAGAGCTGAAAGACGTTTTAATACAGCATTTCGGTGACCCTCGTTCAGAAGAATGTGTTGCCATCGAAATGGAGTCATTAAAAATAAAATCCGGTGAACCTTATTCCGATTTCTGTAAACGTATCCAGCACATCAGAAGCATTTTAATTTCGAAAGTAAATAGGCTGGACGATGTTTCGCTCAAGGAGTCCAAAATGATCATCTATAATAACTTGTCGCTGAACGTATTCTTATACAACTTACCAGAGCATTTAATACGCATTGTTAGATTAAAAAATCCCAAAACACTAGAAACAGCTTTGGAATACGTCACCGAGGAAGTTAATTTTCAATTCCAGTATGACTCCAAAAATAACAAAAAATCTCATCAAAATCAGTTGAGTCCTCTCAATAATAAGCTGAGCACCCCACAAACAGCCTTTAGAACGGCAGTGAATCCATTTCAAAATCGGTTCACTATGCCTAGCCAATTTAATCAAGGGTTCAGACCCCAAACTAATTTTCAAAGCCAACTGAGGTCCAATAATAATAATTTTAAATTTGGATCCCCGACGCAATCTAATAATTTTAAATTTGGAATTCCGAACCAACAACAGAATTTTAAATTTGGCATACCTCAACAAGGTCATGGTCAAATCAGAAATTTACAACACAATAATAATTACCAGAATTTCAATAGACAAGTGAATAACCCAGTCCACCCTGGAAATTCAAATCAATTTAAGTTCGGCATACCAAGGCCACAGAACAACACCATGCCGACCGACGTATCCATGCGTACCGCTCCACAAATAAGGCAAAATATGATGGAAATTCCGGAAAATGTATTTTATAACAATGACCTAGACATAAGCGAAAATTATTATTACGATAGTTGTTGTGAGACCTACCCAAATTCTAATTACGACGAAGGAATCCCGGAACCTTATTTCACAGAAAATCCAAGTTTAGAAACCGAGACTTTTTGCGAAAACCCAGAATCAAATGTTGACGAAAATTTTTGCGCAACAGCCTCGAAAAACCCAGGTCCGAGATAATACGTCTTAATTGTGATAGCATATTAAAATTGCCGCATATAGAACTCCCTGAAATTCAGGCTAAGTTCATGATCGATACCGGGAGTTCTCGATCTTTTATAAGCCCTAAAAAGGCAGACCAATATTTCTCAAGATTTAAACATGCAGAGCCTTTTGAAGTCATAAGTACTCACGCCCGCAGTAGACATAGTGAGGTGATACTCATACCTCTTTTGAAAACTTTTAAAAGCAACTCTATTCATAAATTTTACGTCTACGACGTAGACAACCGCTACGACGGTCTCATAGGATCAGATTTATTAAAACAACTCGATGCTACAGTGGACATGAAAAATCAAATTTTACACACGCGTGACACTGACATACCTATTGTATACAAAGCTCCATACGAGTTGACCTTACAACCTCGAACCGAAACTCGTGTAAAGCTACCAACTACTTTGGAGAACGGGGAAGCTATACTAAACTTCATAGATTTCGGACAGGGCGCACGCATGCCCAGTGCCTTAGTGAACTGCGTAAACTCATTCGCTACAACGGTAATTCAAAATACTTCTGAAAATACTATTACTTTAACCATTAACAAACCTTTTAGTGTTACTAAATTTGAAAATAATGCATGTAGAGTGAATTCAATCCGCGAAAATTATGAAATCGATGCTTTACTGAAACAAAACTTATCAAAGCTTCGCTTAGACCACATGAACTCGGAGGAAAGTCAATTAATCGCTGATCTTTGTTATGAATACCGCGATATCTTTTACTGTGAAGACATACCACTATCTTTCACGAATCAAGTGAAACATTCCATCCGTACGAAACATGAAGATCCGATCTACATAAAACCCTATCGGCACCCCCCTGCTCAAAATATTGAAATACAACATCAGATAGATAAATTGTTACGGGATAACGTAATTCGCGAATCGTATTCTCCTTGGAGTGCCCCGGTTCACTTAGTTCCAAAAAAAATGGATGCATCAGGCCAACCTAAGTACAGAATGGTAATAGATTACAGACGATTAAACGAAATAACCACAGATGATAAGTACCCACTGCCGAATATCACAGACCTCTTTGACAAATTAGGTAAATCTGTTTACTTTAGTACACTTGATCTTGCTAGTGGCTATCACCAAATTGAAGTAAAAGAGGAAGATAGGCATAAAACGGCATTTACCACCCAAGCAGGCCATTATGAGTTTACCCGTATGCCTTTTGGATTGAAAACGGCACCAGCCACCTTCCAGAGGGCTATGGACAATGTTTTGCGCGGCTTACAGGGTATCCATTGCCTAGTTTACCTGGACGATATTATAATCTATTCGTCTAGCCTACAAGAGCATATTGTAAAACTAAGAAAGGTATTCGATCGGTTAAGAGAGACTAACTTAAAAGCTACCTTAGATAAATGCGAGTTTTTAAAGAAGGAAGTTCTTTATCTAGGCCATACAATCACAAAAGATGGCCTTAAGCCAAATGACGATAAAATAAAAGCAGTGTTAGATATACCAATTCCTAAAACACCAACGGAAATTAAAAGCTTTTTAGGTCTCATTGGATATTACCGTAAATTCATCAAAGATTTTTCAAAAGTAACTTATCCTCTTACATCTTGTCTTAAGAAGGGAAGAAAGGTAGTCCTCACTGAAGAATACATTGCAGCTTTTAACAAGTGTAAAGAACTCCTAGTTAATGCCCCGTTATTACAATTCCCTGATTTCAACAAACCATTTATTTTAACGACAGACTCATCCAACTTTGCCCTTGGTGCTGTCCTTTCTCAAGGAAATATTGGTAGCGATTTGCCTATTGCCTATGCAAGTCGCACCCTCAATGATGCCGAAAGTAGGTATAGTACAATTGAACGCGAGTTACTTGCTATTGTATGGGCCGTAAAAGTTTTTCGCCCGTACCTTTATGGTCGAAAGTTCCGTATTTACACAGATCATAGACCTTTAGCCTGGCTAAACTCTATAAAAGAGCCTAATAGCAAGCTTACACGATGGAAACTGCGATTATCAGAGTTCGATTACGATATAGTATACAAAAAGGGATCACAAAATACTAACGCAGACGCACTTTCAAGGATAAAACTGAACGCATTAGAAGACGATAGTTCCCTACAAGTAAACGTTGACACCATATCCCTCAGTAGTGATGACGAGAGAGAAGATAACGACAGTATTATACGCATTCCAGACTCTGACGGTTCGAATATGTCTTTTCCCATTCGTACCCCATCTGAAAGTACGATAACTTGTAGCTCTAGAACCGATACTGCCCTCTCTGCCCTAGACATGGACGGTGAAGTCATCCCCGTACTTAACGAAGCTATTGACACAAAACCATACCAATTTCTCATATTCACTTGGAATAGAAATCATACCGTAGTTCAAGATTTCTCTCGGGATAAACAAAAGGTTTTTGAAGCACACATGCCTGAAGGAAATCCGGAGTTAATTAAGGATTTCCTGAAACAATACATAAACCCAAAAATTAGGCACTTTATCTATTTTGAAAGCGATACTCATCGTAAGGATTTCCAAAAATGCGTTATGGATTTGTTTAAAAAGGACTCAGTCAAAATATACGAATGCACCAAAAGAGTAGTTTACGTTTCAGACGAAAATGAACAGAGGTATATTGTCATAAAATATCACCAGGGTCCATCTTGTCATAGGGGAATAAAAGAAACCCTCATGAAAATAAAACGCACTTATTACTGGAATAATATGGACCAAACTGTTTCATCAGTAATAAATGCCTGTGAAGTGTGTAAGAAAATGAAATACGATCGTAAACCTCTAAAGCCTAAACTCCAGCTTACCCAAACTCAAACTAAGCCCTTCGAAGAAGTTTTTATGGATATTTTCTCAATAGAAGGAAAATATTTCTTAACCCTTATCGATGCTTTTAGTAAAATAGGGCAAGCAATAGAAATTAGTAACAGATCTACCCCTGAAGTTGTCCGTGCCCTAATTAAGTACTTTTCATTTTATGGTATACCTAATAAAATTAATTGTGACCCCGCAACCGAATTCAATAATATATTATTAAAAGAAACTTTAAATTTCTATAAAATCGAGCTTCACATAGGCACACCACATAACCCTAACTCAATGGGCTTAATAGAACGATTCCACTCAACCATACTAGAAATATATCGTTTAGCTAAATACGAGCACAAATTAACAGATGCTTCTTCTATTATGACTTACGCGATAATGTCATATAATCAAACGATACATTCGACTACAGGTCTTACACCCCTAGAAGTAGTTTTTGGCCATACCGATTCCTCAAATCCATTCAACGTAGATTTCAATCAACAGTACACGCAGAAATTGGTAAGAGACCATGCTAAGCGAACAGCCTTCCTTTATAAACATCTTTCAGACAAAATGATAGGACAAAAGGAAAGAATTAGAGAAAAACGTGGTGGTGAAACATCATTCGACGTGAATGATGGCGATGAAATATTTATAAAGGGTGTTAATACTCGACGTAGCAAGGATAAACCCCGTTATCAGAAGGCAAAGGTGACTGGAGATATCTTCAGGAATACTGTACCTGTAAGAACCCAAAATCGCGATACTAAAGTTCCACTTAAAGATATTAAACGTCCTCCACAGGTTCGTCCTTCTGCTCATTCCAGCCATCATGATCCAGGCCCTAGTACAGAAAATGGAACATAACCCAGGTATCTTACCTGTAAAAGAAGGCCAAGCATTTATAGTAGACGATAATTGGTCTTATATTAAGGTTTTAGATTTAACTTCATTAAAGGAAGACTTAGATTATAATGTTAGAATGTATGAGCACTTAAATAAAAATTTATTAAAATACTTTGGTAATAGTACGCACTATAGCGATATAACTAATATTAAGACTCAAACAGATCATTTCCTAAATATTACATTGGACAAATGTAGGCAGCTTATTCCGACTAGTAGGGTTAAACGCGGCTTATTAAATCCCTTAGGTTCATTCATTAAAATTATTACCGGAAATTTAGACAATAGCGACGCTTTAAGGTATGATGAGTTAATCACGAACCTACAGACGCGACAGGAAAGGATATCAAGAAAAATAACCATAGTTTCTGAAATGGTGCAATCTTTCGTTAATATTACTGGTTTCTCAAAAAATAATTTAATTCAACTAGACAAGGAAATTTCCGATATTAAGACATGGATAAATAACACAAAACAAGTAATAAGCGATACTAGTTTAATTAGTACTTTTCAATTATTCTTGAATAACTTCCAAATGATTTATGTTAAAATAGATGAAATTGAAACAGCTATAGCTTTTAGTAAGTTAAGAACTTTACACCAGTCTGTAATTGATACAACCGAATTGTATAGCTTGTTAATCGATATTGAAGTAACTGATAAGCTTGTATATCCTGTTAATCTGGATAATCTTTTGTTAATAGAGCAATCTATCGAACTTAAAGCTTATTCTAAGAAAAATCAGATAATTTTTATTTTGGACATTCCCCTTGTAAAAAAGGATCTTTATAGCTACTTCCGAATGATACCTCTTCCCGTCACAAATTCATTTAACCAAACATCCCTTATAATCCCTAAAACTCCTTACCTATTGGTGAAAGGTTCGAAAACCATATCGCTCGCTCAACCCTGCAAAGAAATGGACAAATTCATGTTTTTATGCCACGAAATAGAAGTCGAACCTCTGATGAAAGATGACTGTTTAGAGGCACTTATGCTACTATCCCAAAATACTAGCGCTTGTAGCCCAATTCTAGTTGAAACATCTGGAATAAAAATAGAACCCATCAAATATAACCAATGGATTTTATACAGCAAATTTGAAACACTCCTCTTGAAAGTATGTAACACAGAAGAAACTCGTGAACATATAAAAGGAACCTACATACTTACCATAGATGACACCTGCAGCTTTAAAGTAAAGGGATTAACACTGAGAAGACATCAAACTGTTGGTAGAACTATAAACTACCCCAGAATATCAACTATTCACTTCCCCGAGATACTTACTTCAAGCCCGCTACCTGAAAAGAAGCTTTTAAACCTAGATGGCGTTAACCTTCAGCATCTTCAACAGTTAGCATACAGTTTAAAGGAAAGTGATAGTGAGAATGTGTTCGATCAAAGTGAAAGCTCTATAAATGTGAAAAGTGTTAGCGTCGGAACACTAATTTTATATGTAATATTAGCACTAAGCATTTGTATTCTTTTAATGTATAAATTCATCCCTTTACAATTTTTCCGTCAAATTCAGCAGACGGAAAATCATCCCTCTGCTGACTTTGAACTTAAGGAGGGAGGAGTTAAGTATACCGATTCTCATGTCGACAAGCAACATTGCGTAACCTTTGTTAAATGATTGGGAAACTCTTTCTACTGAAAAAGACCACCGGCGATGCAGCGCGCCATGGGAAACGAGAACAATACAATAGTAGTCCCTAACTTGGCTCGTTAGCGTTAAGACATTTTAGTTTTTATAAATATTATAATTAATTTTAAATAAAGTTTTCAATTTCTTTTTTACTTTTTAAAAACTAATAACTACGCACCCGAAATTTGACTACTTGTTCGGTAATAATAATAATAATTTATTTATTTCAAATAACTAAGACTTATTTTACATATTTTACACCAAATTTTTCACATCAATAATACGAGTTAAATGTCAAAGTGTAATAAATACTAATCTAGGAAAAGCCGGCCAAGTGCGAGTCGGACTCGCGCACGGAGGGTTCCGTACTCCAAAAGTAAAAGTAAAACGATAATATTATATTAATTAGCTTATTTATCGTTAACTTTGTTTGTAGAGGTTTATTGTTAATATAAAAAAAACTATGCTAGTTAGAGCGTTGGTTTTATTTTTCCTGTTAAATATACATAAACCGCTATTGACCATAATTATTTCATATTTTTCGATTGGTAAACTTCGGAGATAAGGGGGGGGGGGGGGGGCGGTATTTTTTTCGACATTTTGGCCGATCACTCAAAAACTATTATATATAGAAATAAATGAAAAACTGTTTTAGAATGCACAAGTAAAGGCTTTTCATATGATACCCCACTCGGTATAATTATCTTACTTTGAAATTTCAAACCCCTGATTTTCCCCCTTTTTTTATTAAACTAAAATAATTTTCGCGTTGATTTTATTTTTTTTTGTAAAATATACATAAACCTCTATTGACCATAATTATTTCAGATTTTTCGATTGGTAAACTTCGGAGATAAGGGGGGGGGAACGGTATTTTTTTCTACATTTTGGCCGATTACTCAAAACTATTATATCTAGAAATAAATAAAAAACTGTTTTAGAATCGGACGGAATCGGAACTGTTTTCGGACGGTTTGTCGGATGCAGGGTTAGATGGAACAATGCCCTTGTTGCTGGGCGTTATATTTTTCGGTCACGACACTTGTTGCCTTCGTTTATTACACACGTTACATCTAACTTTCGCGGCACAAGTAAAGGCCTTGCATATTATGATACCCCACTCGATATAATTATCTTACTTTGAAATTTCAAACCCCTGATTTTCCCCCTTTTTTAATTAAACTAAAATAATTTTCGCGTTGCTTTTATTTTTCCTGTAAAATATACATAAATTTCTATTGACCATAATTATTTCAGATTTTTTGATTGGTAAACTTCGGAGATAAGGGGGGCGAACGGTATTTTTTTCGACATTTTGGCCGATTAATCAAAACCTATTATATTTAGAAATAAATAAAAACTGTTTTAGAATGCACAAGTAAAGGCCTTTCATATGATACCCCACTCGGTATAGTTATTTTACTTTGAAATTTCAAATCCCCAATTTTCCCCCTTTTTTAATAAAACTAAAAATAATTTTCGATTTTTCTTTATTCCAATGATGTTGGGCCACTATTATACACAACTATGCCAAATTTCATGTCGATAGCTTTAATAGTTACTGAAATAATCGACTGTGACAGACGGACGGACGGACGGAGAAAGTCTCACCATAAGGGTTCCATTTTTACCATTTTGGTACGGAACCCTAAAAATGTCAGGAGTTTAAAATTTTTCTTTAAATGTCAACTCTTAGCTAAAACCTTAACACCGGCACTAGGACTGTCTGTGTCTCTCGCAGCAGTGCCGGATGTACGCGGCCAACCTGTGTTTCTAGCCGCTATCATATTCGTCGTTAAAAACTTAATTATAAAAATAAATATACTTATGAAAGAAATAAAATTTCATAATGTCGAACCGTTTTTTATTAAATATCAACATAAGATATTACAACACTTAGGATAAAGAATTCTAGATAAAACACTGAGGCGTCAGAACGTATGTAAAGTACACTCACTCTAAACAGAGTGGTAAAAATAAATTAAGTAATAAATACGTGTAAAATGTCCATAAATACCAGTGAGTGTGATGAAAATGGAGATTCTAAAAACAAGATAAAATGTGCCGCTGCAGAATCAATAAAGCTGGACGATGTGATAAAGAATGAGCTCGGAGAATTCGGCTGGTTTCAGCTGCGTAATATGCTCTTAATAGCAATACCCTTGTTAGTGTCGGCGTTCAAATACGATTACATATTTGCAGCAGCAGCAATACCACACAGGTAAGCCCGAACAAGTTTAATAGTATGCAAAAAATCAGATAATGATCAAATATTGGACAGAGGTAGGCGTTACTTTGGAAATTCCATGGTACTCAAAGTAAAACAAAATTATTTGTGCATTATTGGAACGAAGTTCCTTTTCGGACGGTTTGTCGGATGCAGGGTTAGATGGAACAATGCCCTTGTTGCTGGGCGTTATATTTTTCGGTCACGACACTTGTTGCCTTCGTTTATTACACACGTTACATCTAACTTTCGCGGCGTAACAATTTAAAGAAGGAGTGAAACTATCGGTTCGGGAGTTCTAATCCTGACTTCAGATTATTTTTATTTATTAACGTGATAACGTCTTCTAAATAGATGAACACCGGCTGCATGCATGAAAAAGTGTCACCGCCTGAGCGTGCAAGTGAGAGCGCGGAACAAGCGATAGAGAGGCACGATCGGCCCCAAGCCACAGAATATATAATAGTACTGCGTACCCAAGCGTTGGGTTATTTGGCCTAGAGAGCGCCCGCCGCCGCCCGCCAGTCATCGTCAATGTTTCTATATGACGCTATCACGTAAAATTATCGTCCGTAAACCGACTTTACAGACAACCAATTTTTTTTAATAGATATTAATTTATTACTAGAACTAGAAGGAAAGTCTTTCCAATCGAGTGTTCCGCGACATTCAACTTTTTTTGTACTTTATGTGGCGGGTTTTATAAAGAAATTTTGTTTTTCCTTGAAATAATGATCATTTATCAATAATAAGGTGTGTTCTATTCTATTCTATCTATTATATTTAAGTACAATATCAAGGTATATTTTAAAAATTCTCTAGGTGTCTGATACCAGAATGCAGTGAAATCAGTAAATTACATATATACAATCCCGAATGGATCTTGAACGCAGTACCGGAGACGAGTTCAGGGTTGACCAGTTGTACAAGATATGCCCCTAAAGAAACTGGCATCAACGGTTCTTTGGAGTATTGCCCTGCCAGTCTGTTCGACCGCGAGACGACGATCGGCTGTGAAGGATTTGTGTATGCCAACGATAATACTGTCGTGTACGATGTGAGTATCCAAATAAAACATATCATACAACTAGCTGATGCCCGCGACTTCGTCCGCTTTTCGTCGAATTTAATTTTTAAAATCCCTCGGGAACTCTTTGATTTTCCGGAATAAAAAGCAGTCTATGTCAGTCTCCAGGTCCTCAATATACCCATGCAAAAAATCACGTCGATCCGTGGCTCTGTTACGGCGTGATTGAAGGACAAACCAACAAACACACTTTCGCATTTATTAGTATTATTGGCGGACCGTTATTAATTTTACAAAAAAAAAACACAAAGTAAGGAATTCTTCATTTTGTAATTAAGCAAATATCCGTTACTCAATAGTTGAATAATTAATACATCACAAGTAGGTACAGGGAGACGCGAACGCCGTGACAACTCGAAGCAGAATGGCGCCTGATGTCGATACTCGTTGGCTTACTCGGCAGTTATTATAAAAATCTACCCTCAGCTAACAGTGTAATACTCCAAATCACATATTGATAGTACTGAAATGTGCAACATATTTTCTAATATAATATTATAATAATAGGTCTTTACCTATGAAATTGCCGTTTTGTATGCAATAAATGAAAGTACTTATTTTTTCAAACTTTTTTATTTATGTTATTCGAAGTAATCACCCATGCAATCGACGCATCTTTGCCAACGCATTGGCAGTTTATTGATGCCCTTCTTGTAAAAATCAGCTGGACGGGAGGCAACAAACTCTTCAAAGGCATTTTGTACTGCCTCTAGGGAATTGAATTTTTTACCCACTAAAAAGCTGTCTAAATTTTGGAAAAAGTAATAGTCGGTAGGTGCAAGGTCTGGTGAGTATGGCGGATGAGGGAGAGCTTCCAACCCCAGCTCTTGCAGCTTGGAGACTGTCTGTTGCGCAGTATGGGATCACGCGTTGTCGTGAAGGAGCAGTGGGGACGACCGATTGACCAAAGCTGGTTGCAGATGTGCAAGCTTCTCCATCATTCTCTCCAGTTCTTCACAGTACACATCTACATTAATGCTCATGCCGTTTTGTAAAAAGCTGTGGTGAATCACACCCGCACTAGACCACCAAACAGTGACCATCACCTTTTTAGGGGTCATTTTTGCTTTAGGGCATTGCTTTGGTGCTTAACCAGGGTCTAACCAACTTGCTGAGCGCTTTCGATTGTCGAACAGAATCCATTTTTCGTCGCACGTAACAATTCGTTTCAAAATTCCTTCATTTCTTTGCCTGTTGAGCAGCGCAAGGCAGGTCTCGACGCGTACGTTGCGCTGGCGATCGTTAAGGTCATGGGGCACCCATCTATCAAGCTTTTTTACCTTGCCAATTTGTCGCAAATTGATCAATATTGTTTTGATGCTTACATCAACACTCTCATTCTCCATAACTCATATTCCATAATTACACGAATTTTTAAAGTATCCATGACATTATGATAAAGTATGACGAAAAATGTTCAAATGTAATGAAAATACAACGCTGATCAAAAAACAAAAGACTGAGTTTGTAAATAGAATGTCATGGTTTTAAAACAAAATTAATTTGAATTTAGAATACAGAGCCATTACAAACTTTTTTTTATTTGAAATGACTAGTACTGAAGAAAGGCAATTTCATAGGTAAAGACCTAATAATATATAAATTACCTATTGAGACTCTCTACTTTTGTTTGTCCTGATTTTGAATATTCGTAGGGAGCCAGGATCATAATAAATTTAATAAAAGGTGTCTTATACCTGATTTGCACATCTGCAGCAGTTAAATAAGTCTAAAATTATTTCCACTATTAATTGATAAAAAATATTATCGTCCCTTAGCGATAACCGTGTTAACTAGGATTTAAAAGCTGCAAGTATCTAGGACTCAATAAGCTCTTTGAAGCATCTTCTTCTTTATCAACCTATTAGACGTCCACTGCTGGACAAAGGTCTCCGGCATGGACTTCCACAGGCTTCGGTCTCCTTCCGCCTGGATCCAGCGGCTCCCTGCGACTCGTTTGATGTCGTCAGTCCACCTAGTAGGGGTCTGCCAACACTGAGATTCCCGGTGCGGGGTCACCACTCCAGCACCTTGGGACCCCAACGACCATCAGCTCTTCGAACTATGTGCCCCGCCCATTTCCACTTTGACGCATGCAAGGAAGCATTCATTTAGTAATGCTAAAATTAGACGACCAAAGTTTAGTTTTTTTGAATACTTGTAGTAGTAGTTTAAACGTATCATTCATCAACTTACCAGCTGCTATCACCCGTAAATTATAAATTATATTTTATTTCCATACTTTTTTGTTGTATGTTTCAGTTTGACCTCGGTTGTCAAGAATGGCTGCGGGCTTTGGCAGGCACGCTAAGCGGTTTTGGAGTACTATTAGGATTACCCCTTACTGGGTATATCTCAGATAGGTTCGGTCGCAAGATAGCTCTTGTGTTTAACATTATTGGTTTATCGTCCATTGGCATAATCCGGATTTTTTCTGTTAATTATACTATGTTTTTAATTTTACAAGTTATCCAGACAACACTTGGCTCAAGCGTCTTCACTGCAGCATATATTATTGGTAAGTAAACATTTTTTTTATAATATTGTATTTTAATCATTTCCTTTATTTTAAAATTATTAATAAATTTAAAAATATTTTTTTAAAACTAGCTGTCCCAGCGAACTTCGTACCGCCAACAAAAATATTTAAGGGTGGGGCCCCCTTATCATTTAGGGGTACGAAAAATAGATGTTGGCCGATTGTCAGGCCTACCCGATATGCACACAAAATTTCATAAAAATCGGTCCACCCGTTTCGGAGGAGTAAGGTAACTAACATTGTGACACGAGAATTTTATATATTAGAAGATGAGACGATAATAAAAATTATTACCTTTTCCATAAATTCTGAAACATCAGGTTTTGAAAATAAGAATAAATATTGCTGTAACTGTTCAGTATTTTGCTAGTATTTGTTAGAGTAGCTACATTCTGCTAGTGTTTGTTAGAGTAGCTACATTCTGCTAGAGTATGTTAGAGAAGCTACATTCTGCTAGTGTTTGTTAGAGTAGCTACATTCTGCTAGTGTTTGTTAGAGTAGCTACATTCTGCTAGTGTTTGTTAGAGTAGCTACATTCTGCTAGTGTTTGTTAGAGTAGCTACATTCTGCTTGTGTTTGTTAGAGTAGCTACATTCTGCTAGTGTTTGTTAGAGTAGCTACATTCTGCTAGTGTTTGTTAGAGTAGCTACATTCTGCTAGTGTTTATTAGAGTAGCTACATTCTGCTAGTGTTTGTTAGAGTAGCTACATTCTGCTTGTGTTTGTTAGAGTAGCTACATTCTGCTAGTGTTTGTTAGAGTAGCTACATTCTGCTAGTGTTTGTTAGAGTAGCTACATTCTGCTAGTGTTTGTTAGAGTAGCTACATTCTGCTTGTGTTTGTTAGAGTAGCTACATTCTGCTAGTGTTTGTTAGAGTAGCTACATTCTGCTAGTGTTTGTTAGAGTAGCTACATTCTGCTAGTGTTTGTTAGAGTAGCTACATTCTGCTAGTGTTTGTTAGAGTAGCTACATTCTGCTAGTGTTTGTTAGAGTAGCTACATTCTGCTAGTGTTTGTTAGAGTAGCTACATTCTGCTAGTGTTTGTTAGAGTAGCTACATTCTGCTTGTGTTTGTTAGAGTAGCTACATTCTGCTAGTGTTTGTTAGAGTAGCTACATTCTGCTTGTGTTTGTTAGAGTAGCTACATTCTGCTAGTGTTTGTTAGAGTAGCTACATTCTGCTAGTGTTTGTTAGAGTAGCTATATTCTGCTTGTGTTTGTTAGAGTAGCTACATTCTGCTAGTGTTTGTTAGAGTAGCTACATTCTGCTTGTGTTTGTTAGAGTAGCTACATTCTGCTAGTGTTTGTTAGAGTAGCTACATTCTGCTAGTGTTTGTTAGAGTAGCTACATTCTGCTTGTGTTTGTTAGAGTAGCTACATTCTGCTAGTGTTTGTTAGAGTAGCTACATTCTGCTAGTGTTTGTTAGAGTAGCTACATTCTGTTAGTGTTTGTTAGAGTAGCTACATTCTGCTTGTGTTTGTTAGAGTAGCTACATTCTGCTTGTGTTTGTTAGAGTAGCTACATTCTGCTAGTGTTTGTTAGAGTAGCTACATTCTGCTTGTGTTTGTTAGAGTAGCTACATTCTGCTAGTGTTTGTTAGAGTAGCTACATTCTGCAAGTGTTTGTTAGAGTACCTAGCTTCATTCTGCCACTTTCTGGCATGAATGCAACCTGGAGATTCTTAATAAACGTAACCAAATATTGTAATCTATAATTGAATGAATTGAAAAAAGAAATGACTGCCTCTTAAAATAATCTCATAGGGTTATTTGAACATTACGAATGTCGTGGTTACCAAACAAACGGTTTTTAAGTTTTTGTCTGTCAAAGTTGTTTTCTGAAATCTCAGGGACTATAAAGCCTAGAAACTTTTAGCCTAAAATGTTCATCCCTTAGATGGTGAAATGGGGAATTGGAAGGTTGAATGAAAGTCCTATGTTTTTTGGAGTAGGACTTTTATTTTTATCCCGAGGACTTTTGTCGATAGGTCTCTTAGTCTTAGATATTTCATGATCTCAAAGGATATTGGAAATTGTATAGAAATATAACAGTTATTTATTCGAATAAACTTTTACAAGGTGTTTTCGAATAGTCAAGTGAATCTACCACCGTAGATTGGAATGTCATGCCAACCAACGAACGGCGGCGGGTGTACGCGACGAAGTCGCGGGCAACCGCTAGTTTATTATAAAAAAGCTGAATGCGCTGCTTTGCAAATGGAATTCTTATGGTTTATTTTTCCTATTATTTCAGGGGCAGAGCTTATTGCACCAAAGTATCGAGTAATTACGAGCTCGATTGCATCTTCAATTATGTCATCGGGACAAGTGTTGCTCGGCGGATTGTATTGGCTTATTGGCGATTGGCGTTACACGACCTTGGCTTTATACATCCCGAGCTTGTGTTTGGTGGTGTATTATTGGCTTTTGTCGGAGAGTATCCGCTGGCTTCTTTCAAAAAAGAAGTATGATGAGGCAAGGAAGATACTTGAAAGTGCTGCAAGGGTAAATAAAAAGACGATTAGTGCAAAGTCAATGGAAGCTTTGCTGAATCCTCCGCAAGTTCCTGTTCATCGCATAAAGGTATGTTAAGTACAGTGTTTTCGTTTCCTTTCTTACTCACCCTAGTTATTTATGTATTTTTAATTTTTGTGAAAGCGAGTTTTGTTTCATTATAAAACCACTGAACTGACAATATTATTGTGAATCCAGTGGTTTTTGAGCACTCTTGGACAAATTGAAAAAAAGATGTACCTTCTTATTTGAAATGGTATTTATTGAAATGGTAGCGATTATCTAAAAACTAAAAAACCCGGCCAAGTGCGAGTCGGACTCGCGCACCGAGGGTTCCGTACTACAAAAGTAAATCTTTATAATTATAAAGTTAATATTATATTAATTTGCTTATTCATCGTTTTGTCTGTAGAGGTTTATTGTTAATTACAAACAAACTATGCTAGTTAGAGCTTTGGTTTTATTTTTCCTATAAAATATACATAAACCTCTATTGACAATTATTATTTCTGATTTTTCGATTGATAAACTTCGGAGATAAGGGGGGGGGGGGGGGGCACATTTGCCCAATTAATCAAAAAACTATTATATACTTATAAAAATAAATAAAATATGTTTTAGAATGTACAGGTAAAGGCCTATCATATGATACCCCACTTGGTATAGTTAACTTAATTTGAAATTTCAAACCCCCCCCATTTTCAGATGTTGGGCCACTATTATACACATTATTCCAAACTTTATGTCGATAGGTTTAATAGTTACTAAAATAATCGACTGTGACAGACGGACGGACGGAGAAAGTCTCACCATAAGGGTTCCATTTTTACCATTTTGATACGGAACCCTAAAAATAATTCGTTTATATGTTTCGTGTTTAAGGATACTAAACTTGGTTTGATCCGGACAATACTTCGAAGTCCAGTTTTATTAAGACGAGTATGCACAACACCTTTTTGGTGGATCGCCATGACTTTTGTCTATTACGGGCTCTCTATCAACTCAACTGGGCTTTCCAATACTATGTACTTGAACTACATGTTGACCAGCGCTGTTGACTTGCCGGGCTTCTGCGTTGGTTTTCTGTTGCTGGACAGGATCGGCAGAAGAGCCACGCTTTCTTCTGGATTCTTCTTTAGCGCTTTATGCAACATGCTCTTTGTAATTATTCCTCGTGGTAAGTCTAGAATATCAGTTCCTAATCAATTTATTATTAATTCATCATCACCGTCAAGATTTCCTATTGCAGTTCACTGCAGGTCTCATTCCCTTATTATCATCATCATCATCAATAGCCTATAACAGTCCACTGCTGGACTAAAGGCCTCTCCTAACGGGAGGGTTTGCCCATAATCACCGCGCGGGGCAGACGGGTTGGTGATAGCAGTAGATGGCAGTAGTAGCACAGAGGACGCTGCTGCCCGTTCTCCGTTATATTCCCTTAGTCGCCTCGTACGACACCCGCGGGAAGAAGAGGGGTGGTGACAACTGTATTCTGATCTGCCGTCACCACACGGCACATTTAATTCCCTTATTAGTCATAAGTTCATAACATAATCTTGTCATTTCACATAAACCCATCGCTAGCCTACTACTGGGAACACAGGTTTCCACACGGTGTTTCCCTTCACCTTTAAAACCATTGATATTTTAATTGCTTAAATCGCACAAAATTCAGAAAAATTAAGGGGGAGTCTGGTCGAGCCCCAGACCTCCCGAAGAAGTTGAATCGTCAATACCGGGCTATTACCGCTATCAATTAATTAATTATTCTAATTTAATAACTTATAATATTAATAAGTAACATAAAATTATTACAAACATATTGTAATAATTTTTAACACAATTTTTTAACAACATTACTTTTAAAAGTCACCAACATTATAAAATTTTCAATAATCTAATATCTTTAAACGAGCACTAATCTTGTTTAGATATATTAAATGTATAATCTGAATCTCGGAAAAGGCTCCAACTGTTTTATGAAATTTAGTATGCAGGGGGTTTCAGGGGCGATAAATCGATCAAAAATAGCTAGGTTTCATTTTTAGAAAACGTCGTTTTATCCTAGAAAAGCTATTATTGGGGGTCCTTTATCAACGCATCTAATGGGGGTCCTTTATCAACGCATCTAATTAATGACCGAGCTTTAAAAAAAGAATACGGTAGTAATTACATTAGTAAAGAAACCTACATTGTGCAAATATTTTTATCCTATTGGCGAACTGTTTTACCGACACAGCAACACTAAAGCTATTTGACAATAGATGGCGCTGTTAAGCAATAATATAATTTCCCACAAACATGTATAGGGAAGTAATTTCCAAAAAACACGATTTACCAAAAAATAAAAATCGATCAGGTACTATAATATTATTAAAGTTAATAGGCACTGATACTAAATTGTTATTCTTCTATTCTTTTGTAATAAAATATATCAAAATACTTTCAGGCACAGACCTTATAATACTGCTTTCAGGTATGACCGCAGTACGAATAATAATTTACCTTCTCGGAAAGTTTGGGATATCAATGGGAATTAATTCTCTATACCTGTACACTTCGGAGCTGTATCCTACGGAGTATCGGCACACACTACTTGCTTTCTCTTCTATGATCGGAAGGCTTGGCTCTATTGTCGCGCCACTTACACCAGTATTTGTAAGAATTTTTATAACTTTACTTACTTAGTACTTCTACTAGACTAAATTTTTTTTGATCACTTTTTCTCAGTGTAATTTTTTATTCCAATCTAGTTGTAGATTATTTTATTTATTAACTAGCAAGCCGCTTCGTATACACTTGCATTTTGCGGATGAAGAAAATGAGAAATGCTAAAATTTTCATACAAAAATAACATCGAAACCGACTTTTTCATTGGATTTTCCTGAAAATTACGATTTATAAAAATCGGCAAGATCGGTCGAGCCGTTAAAAAGAACTCTGTTCCTTAGTTGAAAAAAAAATCGGCCAAGTGCGAGTCGGGCCTCGCTCTTTTAGGGTTCCGTAAAAATTGATCTAAAACCGACAACTTTGATGGCCCCCCATTTCTTCATTTTTGTAGCTAAAAATAAAAAAAATTATATTTGAACTCCACTTAATGAGCTCTAGACAATGACACCCCACATGCCAGGGTAAAAAATAAAATTTTATTTCGACTCCTTTTCCGTGTATGGGAGCCCTTTATTTTTTAATTTAATTTTATTTTTATTGTTAGTTGTTATAGCGGCAATAGAAATACACAATCTGTGAAATTTTCAACTGTCTATCTATTACGGTTTACGAGATACAGCCCGCTGACGGACGGACGGACGGGCGGACGGACAGCGGAGGCTTAGTAATAGCCTAATAGGGTCCCGTTGGCACCCTTTGGGTACGGAACCCTAAAAAATATTTTTGCTAATTGCTAATTTTATTTTATATCATAAATATGTTGTGAAATATGACCTAAAATAAAATTAGTTTTACATACTTAATTAGAGTTACATAACTTATCACAAAAGATTCCGTAATACTTTTTGTCTGGTGAACAGAGACCTTTTTTGAGTTGTCTCCTTTTTTATATAGGTGTGCGAAGTGATGGTTTTTCATACGTGCGGCAATTGATTTTTATATAATTTAAAGATATAGTCTAATTCTACATGCAGTGACATTGCAGTAAAATTTTATTAAGGCGTTACGAATCACTACATAATATTATTATAAAACATAGTCCCCCACTGCGTCTGCCTGCCTTTATGTCTGTCTGTCTGTCAGTTCGCGATAAACTCAAAAACTACCGTACGGATTTTCATGCATTTTTAGCCAATAGGTTCACGAGGAAGGTTTTAGAGTATAATTTGTTAAGGTTTTGTGTAAATTAGTTGAAATATGACGATAATTCTTGACAATGTTGGAAAAATTCAAGCCACTTGGGAGCTTTCATCGAAAACGCTGCCTAATCCCTTTAAGATAAAACAAAACAATGTATGGTGCTGGTATGGTGGGATAAGTCTTTACAAAAAAGTCCGCGATGGCTTAAATTATCTATCTTTTAAGGATAGCTTACCATACCCATTTTACCTTCTAAAAAAATGTTCACGTACTATGCGGTAATTGGAAATCATTGGTTACCATAAGCATTTCTTGTACATTATGATAATCCTTTATGCCATATAATTTAAATGAATATCTTAGGAGTTATCGCAAAATAAAAGCGAACGCGCGCCAAAATAAATACGCGGGTTTCAATCCGACGCGGACGCGAAGACTGGGTTTCCACGGCGCGGTTCGCGGCCCGCACCCGCAGCGGTTGCGGGCCCGCAGCCTCCGTAGAATGGAGATTTGTATGGAAAATGAAGTTTCAATTTCCACGGTACCGCAACCGCTGCAGGCGCGGGTCCGAACCGCGCCGTGGAAACCCAGTCTAACACTTATTTTATACCTACGTCCTGTTCAATATGCTGTTCAAGATATAACTTATGGTACATTCCAAGTAGTTTGAAAAGCATAGGTGTAATATGCTCTCCTACCCGTGCGAAGAAGGGCGGGTCGCTAGTTTCAAATAATTTATGCAGCTTTAAATTTTTAGAGTCAATACTGGCACGGCCTCCCGTCGGTGCTGTTCTGCGCGCTGGGCGCTCTGGGCGGGGCGCTGGTGCTCACGCAGCCTGAGACCCTCGGCACCAAGCTGCCTGACACTTTAGCTGAAGCTGAAACACTTGGAAAACAGAAACCCGCATCGATCTCTTAACCGCGGCAATAGTGATCTTCTTTCAACATAATATTCGTCAACATCATCACAATCATTTTATCAACCCATCATCGGCCCACTATTGAGCGCAAGAGAGGAGACTCTCATAGAAGGGATATAGGCCATAGTCCACCACGCTGGCCCAATGCGAATTGGCGGACTTCACACACCTTCGAGAACATTATGGAGAACTTTAGTTAATTTTTGTCAAAGCGAGTTTTGTTTTAATAAATTGTTAGTCCAGTGGTTTTTGCGCACTCTTGGACAAATTGAAAGAAAAGATATACCTATTTTTGAAATGGTAGCGATTAACTTAAAACTAATAAATAATTCGTTTACGTTTCGTGTTTAAGGATTCGAAACTTGGTTTGTTACGTTAATACGTTACGGTAATACGTTAGTTACCTTAAGCACTTCATGCACGATAATCCTTTAAATGCCATATAATTTAAATGAATATCTTAGGAGTTATCGCAAAATATAAATATATATATATATATATATATATATATATATATATATATAATATCATTATCATCATCATTATCAACACATCTTCGGCTGACTACTTAGCGAGGTCTCCTCTCAGAGAAGAGTTATAGGCCATAGTCCACCACGCTGGCCCAATGCGAATTGGCGGACTTCACACACCTTCGAGAACATTATGGAGAAATTTCAGATGTGCAGGTTTCCTAACGATGTTTTCCTTCACCGTTAAAGCATATTTAATTTCTTAAACGCACTTAACTTCTAAAAGCGTACCCGGGATCGAACTGCGACCCCCCGAATAGGAGAACACAGTCGTAACCACTAGGCTATCACTGCTTCATAAAATAATATTACAACCATTTAATGATGGTATAAATTATATGTACCGAAGTAAGTAATAATAAAATAGAGACAGTCTATCATTTCAACTTATTGACATTTCAATGAGGTACACTAGCGGCACGCTATGATGGCCGGTTTGACACATTACAATAGTGATGTGGAATGTCAATTTATTCTCGAACAAAAAACAATTAAGTTTTGTTTTTGTACCTGATTAAATAGGTTTAATAAAACAAAAATGTATATGTTTATTTAATTTATTTGAACGAACTGAATATTTGAATGAAAATGAAGATACATACTTTATATGCACACAAGAAACATATGAATACAAAAGATACCAAAAAAGGTGCCACAAAAGGCCATAATTAATCAGATTCGTCCATACTACTATTTTCACTGTCGTCACTGCTATCATCACCTACATTAATAATTATATGTTCGTTTTCTATAATATTATCTATTTTCACATCTCTTTCATAATCTTCCCTTATTAATTTAACAGTTCTATTCACAACCTTTTCCCAGTCTCCTTTAGTCACATGTTCACAAGCTTCTTCTAATAATTTTAGCATTTTTTTTGTGGTAAAACTACATTCGATAAAATTTATGAATCTCTGCACATCACTATCGTCAATAAAGTAATACAATTATTTCCTTCAAAGTCGTTATCAATTAATACGGAACTTCATGAGCGGACAAACGTCAAACCGGCCATCATAGCGTGCCGCTAGTTTAGGTACTACTGCATCGCAATGTACGAGTAGATTGGAATTTTAGTTTTTCTAAAATCAATTTTGTATTGTTGTTTATTTTTGCTTTTAAGCATTAATATAAGTTTATCGTTTTATAATTTAATAAAAGCGGTTGACTCTCGATTGATCTTTTGATTTGATTTTAACTTCCAAACCACTTTTCCCATATTAATGTGAATATGTAACTTCAGAACAAGAAAAATCCTACGCTTTACGGGGAAAACTTGGATTGGAAAAAAAAAACTTTGAAACTACTTTATTTATCCTTTATCCTTTGTATTTATGATAATTAATTTGTAGACTTGAAGGTAAAAAAATAGATCCTTTATGGAAATTGTTTGAGGACAACGCAATGAAATAAATAAATTTCTACAATAAATGAACGAGGCAAAACTTACTGGTTTAATTTTCTGAATTAAAATAATGAAAGTGAAAAAATATTTTCAACTCATATCTGCAACTTTATGACTTCCTCTAACAGAGAAAATAATATAATAATATTATTATGTAATAATAATATTATCATCATCATCATCATCATCATTATCAACCCATCATCGGCCCACTATTGAGCGCAGGTCTCCTCTCAGAGAAGCGATATAGGCCATAGTCCACCACGCTGGCCCAATGCGAATTGGTAGACTTCAGACACCTTCGAGAACATTATGGAGAACTTTCAAGGGTGCAGGTTTCCTCAGGATGATTTCCTTCACCGTTAAAGCATGTGATATTTAATTTCTTAAACGCACTTAACTTCTAAAAGCGTACGCGGGATCGAACCTGCGACCCCCCGAACAGGAGAACAGTGAACACAGTCGTAACCACTAGGCTATCACTGCTTCATAACATAATATAAAATAAAATAAAATAAAATAGCCCTTTATTCAACGTCAAAAAGTAGGTCTAGCACTAAATAAATCAAAAACAAAAGTAATGACAAACTGTGACAAATCACTGCAGATAATAGTAGATGGAGAAGAAATTGAAGTTGTCAATGAATATATTTACCTAGGACAGCTAAACTAGCGGCACGTTATGATGGCCGGTTTGACGTTTGTCCGCTCATGAAGTTCCGTATTAATTGATAACGACTTTGAAGGAAATAATTGTATTACTTTATTGACGATAGTGATGTGCAGAGATTCATAAATTTTATCGAATGTAGTTTTAGGTTTAGGACTCAAAATTTATTTATTAAATTGATTTCTAAAATGTATACAAGTGTAGAAAAATCAGTTTGCACCATTTAAGGGGTGAATGTACTTGTGAATATGAACAATTTTCACTATGTGGACAAACCTCTGAAATCGCAAAAAAATATCAGCTGTTTCATACAAAAGGTAAAATTTTTATTTTTATATGATATATACCACAACTCGGCATTTGGTTTTCTAAATTGAAAATTTTTAAAAATGGAATCTAATACGATCGTCACATAGGATCGCTGGCTAGCACAACTACTACCTCCGGCAAACTCGCGTCAATGCTCAATGCAAAACAAAGCAGTTTCGAATTGACGTTGCTTCGAAAAGTATAAACTGTCAGTGCAATGCGATTGTGATATAGTTTTGACCTGGCTTTGGATTTCAAATATTGATACTGCATTACTGTTGACCCTTGCTCGTTAATTTGGACTCTGTTCAAGCCCTTTGTTGTGGATTTCGTCGATATGACCGAACGTACGCAGAGAACTGTTCTAAATAGTCAGACACGTGAGTTCGTAATACGCCTTCGTAACTATTTCGATCGTGAAGCTCAAAATGGAGGGCCAATTTTACCTATAACGTCAGTGGTTGAACGCGTAGCTGATGCGCTTAATATTGGACAACGAACTGTTAGACGGATAACTAAAAAAAAATATGGCGAGACTGGCACAGAAGAAAATAAACTTCACACACCAAAAAAGAGAAAACGAGCAAAACCAGTCGTAGGCATCGATAGCTTTGATGCCGATGCTATCCGAAGACATGTTTACGGCTACTATTTACAGAAGGAGTATCCAACAAGAAAAAAGTTGGTGCATTCACTGAAGGAAGCTGGATTATTCTTCGGTGGGGAAAGTTCTTTAACGAAGATTTTGAAGACCATTGGATTTCGATACAAAAAATGTAACAAACGCAAAATATTGATGGAAAGATTTGATATAGCGATGGCAAGGTATACTTTTTTACGGCAAGTGAAAGAAATCAAAAATTGGCAAAATGTTGTGTTCTTGGATGAAACATGGCTTAATGCTAACCATACTGTAGGCCGTTCTTGGAACGATGACACAGCAGCATCTACTTCCAAAGTTCCTGTAGGAAAAGGATCGCGACTTATAATTTGTCACGCCGGAACCATCAACGGGTTTGTCGAAGGTTCTCTCATGGCTTTTGCGTCAAAAACCACTGGAGACTATCATGAAGACATGAATGGAGAAAAGTTTACTGAATGGTTTACCTCAATGTTGTGTAGCCTCCCTGAACCATCTATTATAATTATGGACAACGCCCCATACCACTCGATGCAAATTGACAAGCCACCTGCCCAATCCCAAAAGAAAGCTGATATCGTCGCATGGCTTCGTAAAAATGGCGTAGATGCAAACATGAATATGTTAAAAGCGGAATTAGTACGTCTTTTAAAAGAAAACAAACCAACCAAGATCCGATACGTCATTGACGAAATAGCATTAGAACATGGGCACAGAGTTATACGGTTACCGCCTTACCATTGTGAGTATAATGCGATTGAGTTGGTGTGGGCTCAAATTAAGGGATATGCTGCAAGACACAATACAGAACCCCCATTTACCACAAAAAAAATGCTAAAATTATTAGAAGAAGCTTGTGAACATGTGACTAAAGGAGACTGGGAAAAGGTTGTGAATAGAACTGTTAAATTAATAAGGGAAGATTATGAAAGAGATGTGAAAATAGATAATATTATAGAAAACGAACATATAATTATTAATGTAGGTGATGATAGCAGTGACGACAGTGAAAATAGTAGTATGGACGAATCTGATTAATTATGGCCTTTTGTGGCACCTTTTTTGGTATCTTTTGTATTCATATGTTTCTTGTGTGCATATAAAGTATGTATATTCATTTTCATTCAAATATTCAGTTCGTTCAAATAAATTAAATAAACATATACATTTTTGTTTTATTAAACCTATTTAATCAGGTACAAAAACAAAACTTAATTGTTTTTTGTTCGAGAATAAATTGACATTCCACATCACTATTGTAATGTGTCAAACCGGCCATCATAGCGTGCCGCTAGTTTAATGTCATTCGGAGACCGCATGGAAAAAGAAATACAAAGACGAATCGCCTTAGCCTGGAAAAAATATTGGAGCCTAAAGGAAATAATGAAAAACAAGAATATACACATAAAGATAAAAGCAAAATTATTTGACGTCGCAATACTCCCATGCCTAATTTACGGATGCCAAACATGGGCACTCAGGATGGTAGATGAGGAAAGAATCGCGGTGTGCCAGCGAAGAATGGAAAGAAGCATGTTGGGCATCAAAATGATAGACAGAATCAGCAACCAAGCTATTCGTAAAAAAAAAAGAGTTAGCGACGTCACCAGGCAGATAAGATTATTAAAATGGAAATGGGCTGGCCATATTAGCCGATCGAGTAACACTAAATGGACAAAAATCTTGACAGAGTGGTTACCTCGCAACGCTAAAAGGAAAAGAGGAAAACCTTGGAGACGCTGGGCAGATGTGTTTGCTCAGGTCAGTGGACCACTATGGATGAGAAGCGCGCAAAATAGACGGACTTGGAAAGAGCTGGGGGAGGCCTACGCCAAACAGGCGACTTCTACCAATAACACACAACATAATTCAAATTAAATAGGTTATAAGCACTGACATTTTAAATATTGTAGGTAAAAAAATAAATAATATTTTAATAATAATTTTTGTATTCTAGTAATGTAACATAATTTATTATTTTAACCAAATGTATGGAAATTTTGTAAAAATTGGTAGTTGAATAAAGGGCTAACATAATATTACAACCATTTAATGTTGGTATAAATTATATGTGCTGAAGTAAGTATATATAGTTATTGTCTTTTCAATTACTACTGCATTGTAATGTACGAGTAGATTGGAATTTTAGTTTTTCTAAAATCAATTTTGTATTGTTGTTTATTTTTTGCTTTTAAGCATTAATATAAGTTTATCGTTTTATAATTTAATAAAATCGGTTGACTCTCGATTGATCTTTTGATTTGATTTTAACTTCCAAACCACTTTTCCCATATTATTATGATGTATCTTCAGAACACGAAAAATCCTACGCTTTACGGGGAAAACTTGGATTGGAAAAAAAACTTTGAAACTACTTTATTTATCCTTTATCCTTTGTATATAGGATAGTTAATTTGTAGACAAATAGATCCTTTATGGAAATTGTTTGAGGACAACGCAATGAAATAAATAAATTTCTACAATACATGAACGAGGCAAAACTTACTAGTTTAATTTTCTGAATTATTTTAAAATAATGAAAGTGAAAAAATATTTTCAACTCATATCTGCAACTTTATGACTTCCTCTAACAGAGAAAATAATATAATAATAATATTATCATCATCACTATCATCAACATCATTAGCAACCCATCAACGGCTCTCTACTGAGCGTAGGTTTCCTCTCAGAGAAAGGTAGGCCATAGTCCACCACGCTGGCCCAATGCGAATTGGTGGACTTCACACACCTTCGAGAAAATTATGAAGAACTCTCAGATGTGCAGGTTTCCTCACGATGTTTTCCTTCACCGTTGAAGCAAGTGATATTTAATTGCTTAAACGCACTTGACTCGGAAAAGTCAGAGGTGCATACCCGGAATATAATAATATTATAGGCATGTAAAATAACTTGAAGCTATGTTACAGAAAAGCTTTTATTATTTTTATCTACTCCCATGCTTTAAATCCTCTATAAAAGATTCTGAAACAGTTAGCTTATTGCCAACATTAAAACACCCAATGTCTTAATAACCATAATGTCATCCAAACGGATGATATAATGTTGTACTGAATTTCATAATAACACTCCTTTGTTTTTTTTTTCGATCCCTTCTGAGCAAAGGTTTACTCCACAGACATCCACATTCTTACTGTTCGATGCGTGGTATATATGAATTAAAAAAAAAACATTTGTATGAATTTCAAAAAAAGAACATTGTCAGTCACGCGCGTTTCAGTACCGAACGCCGCGTAACGTGCCGTAAAAAAATAGGTTATTCGAATCCCTGCCATTTTTCATAATTTACAAAAAAATTAGCGATTCAAGTTTCGACAGCACACCGCCAGATATTTTAAACGCTGCAAAAGAAATTTCCAACAAATTACTCAGTAATGGATGATATTAATTAGGTTAGGTACTAGGAATGGCTGTTGAAAATTTTAAATCTATTACGAGAATATTGGTATTGCATGGTATTGCATGGTATGGTTTAATGACTTGGACGCTAAACTAGTTCAACAAACTGATGATTGACCCAATTATCATCCACACAAACTCATTCGCACAAGACTCTTACACGGGAGCGCTACGCGCAGACCCACTCCGAAAATAACTGAAGCTTTCATACGTTTGAACTAAATCACTAAAGAACGTTATTTTACCATGGATGCTTCGGAAAAGAAGGAAAGTGCAGTGAATGAAGGGACGCAAAGTGTGTTCGAAAAGCCTTTAGATTTGGATGATGTTTTAGTGAATGAGCTCGGTCAACTCGGCTGGTTTCAGTTGCGAATAATTTTATTAGTTGCTGTACCGATTATGATGGCTGCTTTTATGAGTGAATACATCTTCTCCGCTGCTGCAATACCTCACAGGTAATTAAGCAAAGTCATGTCTTAAAATGAGTATTTGAATATTAGTTTTAATTCGATGCTTTAAGATGGGTAGCCTAAGTATGTCACGCTCTCTTTAACATTTGTGTGGTGGTGTCGTGTGATGCGGGTTGTTGCGTTCCCTCAAATATGGTTAAGTGAAGCAATGGCTGGGTCATGCGTCATGTTCGTGAACGGGTTCCACCGGCGGGAATGGGGCTACTTTCTGTCTGCCCGTCTTAACATGTGTTGATTTATAATTAGATATAATCAGGTATGCTTTTGTGGAACTTCCCCTCATTGTGGAAACACTGCATACATAGCAATATATCTATTATATTGTAAACTTGTTTTGAAAAGAGCAACTGCAGAGTTTCTTGCTGGTTCTTCTCGGCAGGAAGGGCATTCCGAACCAGTGGTACACTCATCGACAATTCAAAAGCACTTGTAGAAAAGTTTATTTGAATAAAAAAATCATTTCTATTCTATTCTATTCTAAGTACCTATTTACCTATTATTATTCCCAACTTGATGTGACATGTGTTGTAGATGTTGATCGTTTCATCAGCCAAGTACTAACATCTAGTATACGTTTGCATGATGCAATGTCTGAATAGACTTTCATCATAAGTTTTCGTGTGATCTCAATCTTGTAGAACATAATACCGACAATTCTTAAACATCGATGACATGATCTATGCTTACCTCACAGTTTTACCACAAAGTAAGGATAGTTCATATACCGTCGTTTTACATTATAGTTGACAAGTTTTAATTGCAAACTGAAAGTAAGGCCATTTTAAAACTTAAAAGATAGTTGTTTCACTGCTTTCACAATTTTAATTTCAACCGTTAATATTATAAATGTTGGCTTGTTATTCAATCACTTAGCAATAGAGCAATGGATCGGCAAGATTTTTTTGTATAAGTATTGCTGAAGACCTGAAGAGCGACAAAGGCCATTCCTGAAAAATCAAAACGTTCCCGCGGTATTTGAAAAATTGGTTGTCTGTAAAGTCGGTTTACGGACGATAGTTTTACGTGATAACGTCATAAAGAAACAATGATGACCGCAAACCACAGCGCGCACGCGATGACTGGCGGGCGGCGGCGGGCGCTCTCTAAGCCAACGCTTGGGTCGATCGTGGCTCTCTATCGCTTGTTCCGCGCTCTCAGGCGGAATGTGACACTTTTTCGTGCGTGCAGCCGGTGTTCATCGATTTATAAGACGTTATCACGTCAAAAATTTAACTTCACTCGGATAATTCACGGGCATAGCTTTTTTTTTATAATAAGTGGGAGAACAAAAAAAATAATGATTATATTAACAGATGCTGGATACCAGAATGCAACGAAACTAGCAAGGAACAAAAATATGACCCCGAGTGGATACTGAACGCTGTACCACGGACTACTGCGGGCCTCTCCAGCTGTACCAGGTTCGCCGTTCGGACTCTGCGCACCAATGCCAGCCTGGCCAGCTGCCCGGCCAAGATGTTTGACCAGTCCAAGACAGAGGGATGTCAAGGTTATGTTTACGAAAGAAACAATTCAGTTGTCTTTGACGTGAGTATGAAAAAAATTAATCATCATCATCATCATCATTAGCAACCCATCAACGGCTCACTACTGAGCGCAGGTCTCCTCTCAGAGAAGGGTTATTAACTTATTATAAAAAATTAATATGACGACATAATTATGTTCACTAATTGGAACGTCTAAGAGTTAAGATAAGTTTTTTTTGGAAGGTCATTTTTATAACTGCAGATCTTCACTTGTTTATTTTAGCAACTCGGTGAAACTTACCGACATACAGAGCAGCTACGGAGATAAGATTTACAAAAAAAAAACCGGCCAAGTGAGAGTCAGGCCACGCGCAGTGTAGGGTTCCGTAGTTGCTTTCAACTACGGAACCCTACACACTACACTACACACCATGTACACTAAAAATTAATATAATCTCAAATATTATTGCTGACCTAGGATAGTGATTTTATTTTATTTATGAATATTGAATACATTTTGAGTTCCATGGTTTAAATACTACAATATATTACAAAATATGCAACTTACACTACGTGTAATACCTAACTTAGAAAAAACAGATATGACTCTTTAACTAATGAACCCTACTTAGCCGTGATAGTTTTCCTTTAAAATTCATTATATATACTACTGCTGTTATTTTTTTCTTGTATCCTATATATACAAACATTTAGCTGGCAGAGGGGGGGACACTTGACTAATAAAATGTAGCACTTTAAAATATCATATTTCACAAACGGATCCCTGAATTTAAAAATGGTGTTCCCACACCGACAATATTTTTGAAAGACCTATTCAACGACACCCCACACTATGGGATAGACGATAAAAAAAAAATTCTTCCCCACTTTACATGTAGGGGAGGTACCCTAAAAAAAAATATTTTGCACAATTTTATTTCACCACTTTATCGGCGTGACTGATATTTATACTCTTGCCAAATTACAGATTTCTAGTACCAATAGTCTCTGAGCTAAACTGCGGACAGACAGACAGACAGACAGACGGACGGACATGGCGAAACTATAAGGTTCCTTGTTTACTACGGAACCCTAAAAACACCTCTGATTGGCTGGTAAACTTTTGCTATTGGTTAAAATGTATTGATATTGCAAGGACAACCATTTTTTAGAGAATTCAACTGCAGGGTACGGTATTTGACCTTAACCGTAGCCTTGCACTCAAGTAGGTGATATTATAGATAAAGATAAAAGATAAAGATAAAAGAAGTTTATTTTTCCAAATTACAACTTAAGCTTAAGATTACACCATAAACATTTTACACAATAAATTAAGTTGTAATAAGTTGTCTACATTTACGAAAACTTTGTGCGCCTGTTTTCCGAACTAGTTGAAACTGTATCTCGTAAAACAGGGCTCGGAGACACAAAGACTTGAAGACAAACGAGTGCGTCTGTAAGTTTTACGAGGTAAGTGTGATGTGTGGTCTGAATTGGTGTGTTTGTGTGGCGATAGGTTGAACTGATGTAGTATCCCCTTAAAAGCGCGTGTAACCCCAAAAAAAATCAGATTTCGTGATGAGATAAAACATAGCCACAACCTCATGTGAGGCGCGACAAAAGAAAGCGTTTTGCGCAGAATAGGAGTGTAGTAAGCGCCAAAATACTTTGTAACTCGTAAAATATTCATTTTCTTTTCAATTCGCTAGGCTACTCTCTTGATAATATCAATCTGAATTTAATGTAAAAATTTTGGCTCTGTAATATGCAACACATTGAAAATAAATTCATATTGGTTAAAAATTAGACCTAACTTCACGATTTTTTATTATCGAACAAATTTCATCATTTTATGTTTTTGCCCAAACACGCCCCTTGGCAGTATGATGTACTTCTTGCGTGTTTTTTTTCGGATAGTTGAAACTTGATCTACTACTGTAAAAATCAAATCTGTTTACTGTTAACGAGCGCACACCCACTCTTAATCGACTGACACTTGCAGTTTGACCTCGGCTGCCAGGAGTGGCTGCGCGCGTTCGCCGGCACGCTCAACAGCGTCGGGGTGCTGCTCGCGATGCCCCTCACGGGCTACGTGTCGGACCGCTTCGGGCGCCGGTCCGCGCTGGTCATCAGCGTCTTCAACCTGAGCCTGGTCGGCCTGGTCAGGGCGTTCTCCGTAAACTACACCATGTACATGATCCTGCAAATCGTTCAGACCACACTCGGCGCCGGTACTTTCAGCTCTGCGTATATTTTTGGTATGAGTTTCAACAATTTTTCAATAGTTATTAATCTTATTAGTGAGAAATCTGAAAATGGCAGAATAGTACCTGAATGTTTTAGGAAGCGTCTACCAATATGATTTATAGAAAACAAAGTATTTAAATTAGTTCGTTTTTTATATGAAATTAGTTTTACATCTTTTGCCTTGGTTATATAATTATTAAATAATGAACCATCATCTGATTAATTCATAGCGCGCTTTGAGTTTGGATCGTTGCTCAATTGATGACATTGCACGCCCGGAAGTTCAAGAGTTTATAGATTTCTATATACTACTAAGTAACACATCCCATTGTTAAATTAGAACTTAAAATAACATGGAAGTAGGAATTACGACTACGTCTTTCTACCTATCTACATATTTTTATAACCTCTAAATACATATTATAAAGTTGTTAATAATATCCTTTTTTTGTGAGTTCCTCAAACGAAAAATCTCAGTGGTTATGTTTTAGTAATGGAACCCCCTTCGGTTTTCACAATTTTTCATATTGTATAGACTATAGACGCTTCGAATTGATTTCAGGTAATCTGAAGTATGGACCCTTGCCTTTGTTCCTTCAGAATCAGTGAAACTAATCGATTGGATTTTTTTTTAATTGACATTTTATCCCAATAATGTAATCATAAATACTTAAAAAATGTTTATAAATAAGTACGAAAGTTTATTCTTCAGTCACGCAATAACGGAGCGAATGGACTTTATTTTGTACATTGATATAGTCGAGGATTTTTAGGGTGTCACCCTTCACTAAGGCCTAAGGCTAAAAGGCTTTCTATTCTGGGAAAACTGAGGGTTCCTGCGCAATTTTTAGATACTTATCACCACGCGGACGAAGTCACAGCCAAAAGCTAGTAAAATAACGTCGATGACAAGGCCAATGCTTAGTGACGAGTATTACAAGCGCGCGAGCTAACGTGTCCTAATTTTGATAACGATGATAACGTCTTATAAATCGATGAACACCGGCTTCACGCACGAAAAAGTGTCACGTTCCGCCTAAGCCTGAGCTAGTTCTAGCGAGAGCGCGGAACAACCGATAGAGAGGCACGATCGGCCCAAGCGTTTTGGCTTGTGACACATTTATTCATCAATGTTTCTTTATGACGTTATCACGTAAAACTATCGTCCGCAAACCAACTTTACAGACAAGCAATTTTTTACCTTTTTGTTCTTCCAGCTGCCGAAGTCGTAGGTCCAAAGTACCGCGTGCTAACCAGTGCCACATTATCCTCAATATTTGCGATAGGACAAGTGGTTCTTGGCGCGGTCGCGTGGCTGATCCAACCCTGGAGGTACATGATCATGGCTCTCCACATACCGGGGTTTGTCATCATCGCGTACTATGGAATACTGTCTGAGAGCATTCGGTGGTTAATTTCGAAAAGAAGATTCGCCGACGCGAAAAAGGTTTTGCTGACAGTAGCGAGAGTTAATGGGACGCAAATAAGTGAGAAGTCCTTACAAGCGCTTATGAGCTCTGAATCCCGACCACTGAAATCAAATGTAAGTTAACTATGGCATGATGATCAAAATTACATTAATTAAATACTTACATTAGTCTTTACTTCTTAGTTGGTTATGAAAGAAATGGTATTTTTACATTAAAATGAAGTTATTGTAGTTTGAATCTTACTAATTTTTTATATTATAAATATTTAAAATGCAAGAGTGTGTTTGTTTGTTGGTTTGTCCTTCAGTCATGCTGCGACAGAGCTACGAATCGACGGGATTTTTTGCATGGATATATTAATTGAGGACCTGGAGAGTAATTTGAGTACCTAATTGTTAAAATTCCGCTACTTTTTGTCCCGAAAGGGAATCCCGAATTTTATCATCAAAGAGTTCCCGTTATGTCAAAAACTAAATCCACGCGAACGAAGTCTCATCAACTACACTAGCGGCACGCTATGATGGCCGGTTGACGTTTGTCCGCTCATGAAGTTCCGTATTAATTGATAACGACTTTGAAGGAAATAATTGTATTACTTTATTGACGATAGTGATGTGCAGAGATTCACACACCAAAAAAGAGAAAACGAGCAAAACCAGTCGTTTCCACATCACTATTGTAATGTGTCAAACCGGCCATCATAGCGTGCCGCTAGTGTAGTATATTTGATAATTGGCTGTCGTAGATTTTATAAAAGTCGCAAGCCGAAATTTGAAAAATGTTATGGCGAAATTGAAATCATAAAGCAAATTTTGATAAAAACAAGTCTTTATTACTTGCAAATAACTGAGTAAAATAATATTATCATTATTTCAGAGCGGAGGTCCAAGTCTGATCCGTTCGATATTACGCTCTCCAGTGTTGCTGAGACGAGTCTGCACGACGCCAGTTTGGTGGATCACCACAATCTTCGTCTACTACGGCCTCTCCATCGATTCCACCAGCCTCTCTGACACCATATACCTGAACTACATCTTGACCTGTGCTATAGAGATTCCCGGCTTCTATACAGCAGTATTTGTGTTGGATAGAGGTGGAAGAAGAGCTACTATATCCTCCGGTTTCTTCTTTAGCGCCGCTTGCAATATTATTTTTGTTTTCATTCCAAGCCGTAAGTGTTTTTATTTCTTTGCCAAGTCCTGCTATTTTTTCTTATATAAATGGCCATTTTCACCACTTTCTGATAAGACGTGTCGGATAGCTTATTCGCATATTTTATCTTTGTCACTTGACATAAAGTAAGAAAATGACAAAATTAAAGGTTAGGCTATCCGACACTTATCAGAAGGTGGTAATACAGGTACCTAACTGATGTTATTAATGCGAAATGTCTATCGGTCTTTTTTTTCATCTGCTTATTAACTTTTCATAGCTAAACTGATGTAGGAAATATCCTACATAATAATAGATAATAATCTATGTTTAAAAATTGATTTATATTTTTCTGAGACTAATAATAACATAGTTATAGTGCTTCATCAATCAACTGCTAGTGGTCACACTATCGCTCTATCGCGAATTATCGACTTCGCTTAGTTGATACAAATGTATGATGTATCATGTTCAAAGTATCATTGAACTCATTACTTCATCAATTGATATCTAAAGTGGAACTGATTTGAAGTACCTACTGTTAATATTTGTTGATACAACTGTTTGGCCTTTTAAATTTTCACACACTCGGTTTTAGTAAAATAAAAACCAAGAAACAGTAGTACCTTATTTTAAGTTTTTCACTTAGCAAAGCCCGTCACATGAATTGCAATCGATGTGTCTGTTGTCAATTTTATAGGAAACTAGCTGACCCAGCGAACTTCATACCGCCAACAAAAATATTTAGGGGTGGGTCACCCTTATTATTTAGCGGTATGAAAAATAGATATACACACAAAATTTCATAAAAATCGGTTCAGCCGTTTCGGAGGAGTTTGGTAACAAACACCGCGACATCAAACAAAGCACTGGACAATATTTTATTTGAATTTAAAGATGAGGTACTGAGTAATGCATGAGATACTAATATCTGTAATAGATAATAATATAATATAACATAACTATTTCCTCAGATTTGTCCCTGTTTCGGCTAATAATATTCCTGTTGGGAAAGTTTGGCATATCGATGGTGATGACGTCGCTCTACCTGTACACCTCCGAACTCTACCCGACAGAGTTTCGGCACAGCCTGCTTGCCTTCTCGTCCATGATCGGCCGGATTGGTTCCATCACAGCACCACTCACTCCCGTGCTTGTAAGTTGTCTGTTTGATTTCAGTAATAAATTTTCACACTTTTCTAGCGGGCCTGATTATCAAAATTAAAAATTATTTATTTCACGTAGGCCAACCTGTGGCTCTTATGATGATAACCTTTGGATTGGCGCGGCAAGAATTGGGACTCTATGCTTAAATTGCTCCGCGTCATCTGTCCACGCGTGGGAAATCCGGCGCGCGCTAATTAAAAATTAATTTCTCTAAAATTTTGTATAGAACATATGTATAAGACTGATATTGTTGGAATCGTGTTGAATTAGGCTTTAATTTAATATACTTGTCCATACATAATTATTGAAATAGATAGCAAGATCTCATGATATCTCATCTCATCTCATCTCATCTAATCTCTTTTTTTTTAATTTTTAAAAATAATAAGTCTTATATGTCTTTTCATTACATCTTTACACATCACCCTATCATATAAAAATAAAACCTCTTCATTAATTTTTACACAAAAAGCTTTTTTAGCACTTGAGTCCGGGGTCCGTACCACCGGTTCGGAAAGCGGATTCTGCTGAGAAGAGCCGGCAAGAAATCATTTTACAATATTCTTATGAAGCTTGTAATAAGTTCATTGTAATAAGTTTTTTATACTATCTTGTGGGCAACTGGATGCCAAGCCGATTTAACCCATGCAACTTTGTTAGAATAAAATATAATATTCCCACAATAAGGGGAAGTTCCAAAAAAAAACATATCTCTCATAATATGATTTTTGCCTTTCTCAATGCTACTTATCTCGTGTTCAGCGCTTCATTATTTAATAGCATATATTAGACTACACTAGCGGCACGCTATGATGGCCGGTTTGACACATTACAATAGTGATGTGGAATGTCAATTTATTCTCGAACAAAAAACAATTAAGTTTTGTTTTTGTACCTGATTAAATAGGTTTAATAAAACAAAAATGTATATGTTTATTTAATTTATTTGAACGAACTGAATATTTGAATGAAAATGAATATACATACTTTATATGCACACAAGAAACATATGAATACAAAAGATACCAAAAAAGGTGCCACAAAAGGCCATAATTAATCAGATTCGTCCATACTACTATTTTCACTGTCGTCACTGCTATCATCACCTACATTAATAATTATATGTTCGTTTTCTATAATATTATCTATTTTCACATCTCTTTCATAATCGCGAGTTTGCCGGAGGTAGTAGTTGTGCTAGCCAGCGATCCTATGTGACGATCGTATTAGATTCCATTTTTAAAAATTTTCAATTTAGAAAACCAAATGCCGAGTTGTGGTATATATCATATAAAAATAAAAATTTTACCTTTTGTATGAAACAGCTGATATTTTTTTGCGATTTCAGAGGTTTGTCCACATAGTGAAAATTGTTCATATTCACAAGTACATTCACCCCTTAAATGGTGCAAACTGATTTTTCTACACTTGTATACATTTTAGAAATCAATTTAATAAATAAATTTTGAGTCCTAAACCTAAAACTACATTCGATAAAATTTATGAATCTCTGCACATCACTATCGTCAATAAAGTAATACAATTATTTCCTTCAAAGTCGTTATCAATTAATACGGAACTTCATGAGCGGACAAACGTCAAACCGGCCATCATAGCGTGCCGCTAGTTTAGTGCTATACTCCGATCACACCTGATGATGAGTGAAAATGCAGCCTAAGGTAGATGCCTATTCACTCTTGATTTAAAATTGTCCCAAGTTATCCGATCAGTTCCTTTCCATTCATTTCAAATATTCTTCGAGATTTTCAATGGCATTCATTAGCTTCATCATCATTATCATCAACCCATCATACTGAGCGAGGTCTCCTCTCAGAGAAGGGTTATAGGCCATAGTCCACCACGATAACCCAATGCGAATTGGCGGACTTCACACACCTTCGAGAACATTATGGAGAACTATCAGGTGTGCAGGTTTCCTCACGACGTTTTCCTTCACCGTTAAAGCATGTGATATGTAATTTCTTAAACGCACTTAACTTCGAAAAGTCAGAGGTGCGTACCCGGGATCGAACCTGCGACCCCCCGAATAGGAGACCACAGTCGTAACCACTATGCTATCAGTGCTTAGCTATTCATTAGCTTAGTATTCTATATTTCAGATGGATTATTGGCACGGCATTCCGTCAATGATGTTCGGTTGTATGGGAATACTCTCCGGTCTGCTGGTGCTCACACAACCTGAAACGCTCGGAACTAAAATGCCAGACACCCTAGCAGAAGCTGAGGCCCTAGGCAAACCTGAATCTAAGCTGCAGCGTCACAGTTGATCTCGTTTATATTCTACTAGCTGATGCCCGCGACTTCGTCGATAAAAAGTAGTAAAAGTAAAAGTAGCCTATGTCACTCTCCAGGTCCTCAACTATACCTACGCAAAAAATCACGTCAATCCGTAGCCCTGTTGCGGCGTGATTGAAGGACAAACCAACAAACAAACAAACAAACACACTTTCGCATTTATAATATTAGTAAGGATCTGTTATTATTCTCGCTATAAAAAGTTTATCTTAAGATTGAGTAACATGTTAGTGATATAATATCTATAATATAAGTACCTAGTAGCTAATACAGTGATATTTTTATTGGTGCTAAAGTTGTTATTTATTTCCTGCTTCTTTTGATCATAATGAAGTTGATAAGAGCTGATAAAAACAGGTGTTAAAATATATTATGCTTGTTTATTAAAACAGAAACAATATCGTTTTAAAATATTATTATTAATCTGGTAGATAATGCTCCAAGATAACGCCAGAGGTTTAAGATAATAATTTATTTTACCATCATCTGTATGATACAATTGTATAATTGCATACGTACTTAATGTTAACTAGCTGATGCCTGCGACTTCGTCCGCGTGGGTTTCGTTTTTAAAATTCCGCGGGAACTCTTTAATTTTCCGGGATGCCTTAGATGTCACCCTCCAGGTTCTCAACTATACCTATCCAAATAATCACGTCAATCCATAGCTTTGTTGCAGCGTGATTGACGGACAAACCAACAAACAAACACACTTTCGCATTTATAATATGTATTAGTAAAGAAGAATTAATACTACGACAGTAAAGGAGATCTAATTAAATTTAAGAATACAAAAAAAATATGATATTTAGATATATTCCTTCGGAGACTTTTTTGTAGAGAATAATAAGTACTTTAATCATGTAATACATAATTTTTATGTATCATCAATAGTTTTCTCAGCACACGCCAAATGATGTATTTTAAAATTTTGCTACTTTTACATTATTGCATTTTACATTATTGCAATTTTCTTAAGGATCTCTAATTTTTTTGAAAATAAATTATAGCCTATGTTACTTCCTGATAACTTAGCTTTCTATTGGTGAAAAAATGGTTAAAATCAGCCCACTAGTTACAGAGCCTATTCGGTACAAACAAACAAACAAAAAAAAATTTGTGTGTGTCAGCTCACGACGCACAACTGGAGTTTACTTCATACTCAACGTTGAAATTTCTACCCTAACGATGAGTAAATAAGGTTGGTCTTCGCTTGAGTTGTCGAATGCCCGCGCTACGCCTTTCACAACGATGCAAATCTCCACCCCTAACGTTGAGTAAACAAGGTTGGCAAGGTACTCCGTACAACACCGTGGCTATTCAAATAGTTTACACATAATGACAACGATAGATTCATCTCACTGATACGATGCTGCAGCTTGGTTGCAGTAGGTAATGCAATAGTTCGCCTATCTACTTTATTATGTTAAAAAACTAAAATGTCAATTAGTAGAAAGAACTACACAGGAAATCACAAATTCAAAATTTCAATAAATATTAATCAATTCTAATTAATCATACTAATTTTATTGTTATGCATAAAAGCGAAAAACAAAATAAATTTATGTAATATATACTAAAATCGATCACGTTTTTATCAAGACTGATCCGAGATAAAGAAGACGGACATTAATTGTCTTTTTGTTAAAATATTAATGAGTTAATGTTAGTTTCACATTAGTGGAAGGCTGGTGGTTGTAGTCTCCAGCCAAGTCAAAACATGGTGTCTCAAGAAGGTCTGACTAAAATGGAGAATCAATCACCGGATAGAAAAGAGGACTCGAAAAATGAACCTTACGTTGAAAAACCTATAACTTTAGATGATGTGCTCACAAATGAATTGGGACAATTCGGGCGGTTTCAACTAAGGAACTTCCTTCTAGTTGCCGTACCAATAATTATGTCGGCCTTTATGAGTGAATTCGTTTTCTCTGCTGCAGCGATACCTCACAGGTAAACATTTTTTAGTCCTATTAAATAAAATAATATACAGTACCCGGCGATATATATTGCACATCGGCCATGTGTTATACTTTAGCTTTAGTTTATTTTACTAATGAACTTTAGCTTTATTCCTGTGGTTGATGCATGAGTAGATATTGGTATTCGACATAAATAATTATACTGACCATACATCGTCGTACATATAATGCCTTTTTTAAATCGTACTCCGTACTCGTAGATCTGCTAATGATGCTTATTATTATTATTATATGGGACAATTCCCATAAATATTTTAGTAATTCAAGTTCAAATATAAATTCAAAGACAAGGCTGAATTTTATGCCCTCTTTTGCTTTATGTATTCAATTTAAATTAAATATTAATTCAACATATTTTTCCATTTCATCATCATCATTAGCAACCCATCAACGGCTCACTGAGCGCAGGTCTCCTCTCAGAGAAAGGTAGGCCATAGTCCACCACGCTGGCCCAATGCGAATTGGCGGACTTCACACACCTTCGAGAACATTATGAAGAATTCTCAGATGTGCAGGTTTCCTCACGATGTTTTCCTTCAACGTTGAAGCAAGTGATATTTAATTGCTTAAATTTTAATTGCTTTAATTTTTTTCTATTTAGTTAACTCATACTACGTACTTACATTACTATATTTTTAACACTATTGCACAAAAATAGTACAAAAGGCGGACTTAATGCTAAAACATTTTCTACCAGTCTACCTTGACGTGCGAGAGAGTTAGTATTATTAACTAGGTAATTACACTAGCGGCACGCTATGATGGCCGGTTTGACACATTACAATAGTGATGTGGAATGTCAATTTATTCTCGAACAAAAAACAATTAAGTTTTGTTTTTGTACCTGATTAAATAGGTTTAATAAAACAAAAATGTATATGTTTATTTAATTTATTTGAACGAACTGAATATTTGAATGAAAATGAATATACATACTTTATATGCACACAAGAAACATATGAATACAAAAGATACCAAAAAAGGTGCCACAAAAGGCCATAATTAATCAGATTCGTCCATACTACTATTTTCACTGTCGTCACTGCTATCACGAGCAAGGGTCAACAGTAATGCAGTATCAATATTTGAAATCCAAAGCCAGGTCAAAACTATATCACAATCGCATTGCACTGACAGTTTATACTTTTCGAAGCAACGTCAATTCGAGACTGCTTTGTTTTGCATTGAGCATTGACGCGAGTTTGCTGGAGGTAGTAGTTGTGCTAGCCAGCGATCCTATGTGACGATCGTATTAGATTCCATTTTTAAAAATTTTCAATTTAGAAAACCAAATGCCGAGTTGTGGTATATATCATATAAAAATAAAAATTTTACCTTTTGTATGAAACAGCTGATATTTTTTTGCGATTTCAGAGGTTTGTCCACATAGTGAAAATTGTTCATATTCACAAGTACATTCACCCCTTAAATGGTGCAAACTGATTTTTCTACACTTGTATACATTTTAGAAATCAATTTAATAAATAAATTTTGAGTCCTAAACCTAAAACTACATTCGATAAAATTTATGAATCTCTGCACATCACTATCGTCAATAAAGTAATACAATTATTTCCTTCAAAGTCGTTATCAATTAATACGGAACTTCATGAGCGGACAAACGTCAAACCGGCCATCATAGCGTGCCGCTAGTGTAGGTGAATTTGAATTAAGATTCCAAAACAATTTTACGATGAGGTATATTATTCTAATCATAATATTGAGTTTTTATATCAATTTTTTGTTCCTATAAGGTGTCGGATACCGGAGTGCGGTGAATATGGAAAAAGGCATGAATTTGAACCTGAGTGGATCTCAAACGCGATACCGGAATCAGGGTCAGGGTTTGCTAGTACCCAGAGATTTGCTCCTAGCAACCTCGGCATTAATGGAACTCTAGACAATTGTCCTCCTGAAGTTTTCAATAGAAACATCACAATAGGTTGCGATGGATTCGTTTACGCTAGATTTGACTCAGTGGTTTATGATGTAAGTGCAACATACAAATTATGGTATATTCAAAATTACTTCCATAGTAGTTTACTGACCATTATCTGTGACTATTATATAGTAGGTATGTACAGTAGCTAAATTTTAATTCTTACTTTAATTTTTTAAAGCTTTTTATCATATTATTTATTATTTTTAGGTTTTGAGATCTATTCTAAGTATACCTACTTAGCACAGGATTTTGTTTTGTGTTGATGTTTATTTTCATTTAAATAGATTTAAAATATTGAATGAATGAATGAATGAATGAAATTTTATTCACAAAAATGCAGGTACAACATGATTGTAAACAGGAAATCGAGCCCAATACATTTAACCAGTACTGGTGTGTGAATATTTATAATGTCAATTTAAGTATAAACAAAATGTCAATATTAAAAACTAATACATAATTTTAAAAGTTATTTTTACTTAATATTTTTTACTTAACACAATGTTTTGGTTACAGTTCGATTTGGGAGGTCAAGAATGGCTACGAGCTTTATCAGGCACATTAAACAGTGTTGGAACATTATTAGTGCTTCCTTTGACAGGTTACATCTCAGATCGTTTTGGTCGCAGAATCGCTCTGGTTATAAGTGTGTTTAATCTGGCCACCATTGGTCTTATTAGAGCATTCTCTGTCAATTACCCAATGTATATGGCATTGCAAATTCTGCAAACAACTTTGGGTGCTGGGACTTTCAGTTCTGCGTATATTTTTGGTATGTATATGTATCCATTGTTTATTCAAATGCAGGGCTTCGCTTGAATGCAATCATGTAAAATCCAAAGCTATGATGTGTCCCTTGTGACTCAGAACATGTCGATTGACTCCTTGCTTTAGTTGCTCACTTAAGATTTTACTCTATATTTGATAAATGACACTTCAAACTTCTTACCTATCAGTAAAAAGAATTTAAACATATTTTTATCTCTTTTTGTTTACTTAATTCGTTAAATGGCTAAGCGCAAAGTCTTAATTAGTTCACTAGTTCCAATTTCTCAAATGTATCTATAACGTCCAAATACCAGAACACCTAGTCTACCTGCTGGGTTCAATTTTTAAATGTACAGTTCCTGGAATAGCTGATCTTAATAATTTATACAGGTGTCCCAAAACTTGACAACGTTGAAGCAAGTGATATTTAATTGCTTGAACGAACTTGACTCCGAATAGTCAGAGGTGCGTACCCGGGCTCGAACCTGCGACTCCCCGAATAGGAGACCATAGTCCTAACCACTAGGCTGTCACTGCTTCAATTCACATATTTTATCAGTAGTTGCGATTAATAGCAAGGTTATTCTAGATAACGTGATTAAAAAAATCACTGCCAAATTGTGAAATTTGCGATCACAGTACTTAAAAATGCTTGGTCGCATTTTTAAGTACTATAAGTCGATTTTCAACTTCTTAACTCAGTGACATGGATTTTGGAGTTTACTCCTTAAGAATCGATTTTAGCAGCCCGGTATGAGAAAAATCCGGACAGTAAAATCAATTTATCAATGACCTTGTTACGTTTTTCACAACGATGCAAATTTCGACCCTAACGTTGAGTAAACAAGGTTGGCTTTCGTTCACATGTATATCAGCGCCATCTTTCGGCTTATGTGTAAACTATTTGAATAGCCACGGTGTTGTACGGAGTTGCGCTGATCTACATGTGAACGAAAGCCAACCTTGTTTACTCAACGTTAGGGGTGGAGATTTGCATCGTTGTGAAAGGCGTAGCGCGGCCATTCGACAACTCAAGCGACGACCAACCTTATTTACTCAACGTTAGGGTAGAAATTTCAACGTTTAGTATGAAGTAAACTCCAGTTGTGCGTCGTGAGCTGACACACACAAATTTTTTATTTTTTCTTATTTTTCCCAGAACTGGTATGAATGGGCCTCTCAGCCGGTACCATTTTATCTTCAAGCTTTGGGAAACCCTGTGTACACAGATTTTATAATATAATAATTAAATAAATTTTAGCTGCTGAGCTGGTTGGCCCTAAATATCGTGTAGTGTCAAGTGCCACTTCCACATCGATGTTTGCGTTGGGACAAGTCATACTCGGCAGTGTGGCTTGGCTGATTGGTTCATGGAGGTACATGATCATGGCTCTACACATCCCGTGCTTCTTAATCATCTCCTACTATTGGATTCTCAGTGAGAGTGTTAGATGGCTACTTGCCAAACGTAAATTTGAAGAAGCCAAAATTGTTTTGGAAAATGTAGCCAGAGTAAACAGAAAACAGATAAGTGAGAAGTCTATGGAAGGGCTGTTAAATCCTCCTCAAACGTCGGCTCAAAAGGTAATTCATCAATTTTGTTGGTATCAGTAACTTTCCATATTAAAATAAACATTTATAAATTATTAGGAATATAGGCATTCATATTGGAACGAAGTTCCTTATCGCGCAATGCGAAAGAGGGCTAGACGGAAAAAATTAAGACTAAATTGAACCGACATTTTTTTTGAATGTGAATTTGGCATTGTGTTCAATATTTTCACACTACAATATAAGATCTCGGTAACCTTGTGGTTTCTACAGTCGCATAAAGGTCGATGGTTCGAATCCCAGCTCGACAGACTGAATTTTCTATTATTTTATAAAATTATTTTAATTTTTATATTTTATAAAATCAATGCTTAGGCTTCCATGGGGTCATTTTGATTTATATCGATAAAAAAATCATGATAAAAATGTATACCCGAATAATTATTTTCTTTATACCTCGAATAGAACTTGAAATTAATATTTTTATAATAATAACTTCGTTCCTATCTGGTGTCCCACGACACCACACGACTTTTTATATTAATTTTTTATATTATTATAATATTATATTATGGTAATATCAATCAATTGATGCCGGTGTTACGAAAACGTGTAGGTATTCAAATATTTTCAAAAATCGGCCAAGTGCGAGTCGGGCCTCGCTCTTTTAGTGTTCCGTTAAAAAAATTAAATAAAAATATTTCCATGTACCCATGGCAATATTTTAATTTAATTTTTTTAATTTAATTTAATTTTTATTATTTGTTGTTATAGCGGCAATAGAAATACATAATATGTGAAAATTTCAGCTGTCTATCTATTACGGTTTACGAGATACAGCCCGCTGACAGACGGACGGACGGACAGCGTAGGCTTAGTAATAGGGTCCCGTTGGTACCCTTTGGGTACGGAACCCTAAAAATCAGATGTTGGTCCACCAGCAAATCTTGCACCTACAATGTTCTTCTTTTTTTAGTGAACTTGCAAAAATAACCAATGTTTCATTAGCTTATTCTTACGAAATTGTTTAAACCCACGAATAACTAACGGTTTTTCTTCAGGCGTATTTTAAGAATCACGGCAAACACAGTTAAACTTGCATAATAACTTCGGTTACAAATCGTGGTTGGTTAAATATCGTGTTTTTTTTTCAGGAGGGAAGTCCAAGTCTTATTAAGGCTATAGTCAGCTCCCCGGTTTTACTTAGACGAGTGTGTACAACACCTGTCTGGTGGATAACCGCGACCTTTGTCTACTATGGCCTGTCCATCAACTCCACCAGTCTCTCGGACACCATGCATCTCAACTACATCTTAACCTGTGCCATCGAAATCCCAGGGTTTTATACCGCCGTTTTAGTATTGGACAGAATTGGAAGGAAAGCAACGTTGTGTATAGCGTTTTTCTTCAGTGCTGGCTGTAACATTGCTTTCGTTTTTATTCCTAATGGTGAGATTTTTTTAACCTATTTTATTTTTGATTTTTTTAAGCTATTGCATAGCTTTTATCGCGGGCTTTGAACTAGGATAAACAGTTTGAGCGCGGCGACCGAATCAAGATATTCCGTAACGAAAATTCGGTATTTTCGTCACCGTCACACACACCGTCGTTCAGTAAGCGTTCAACATTTTAGAGGTTCACAAGTAGCTCCGTTCGGCGCAGTGGGCGAGCGGCTGCTTTCTTTACCGTATGGTGTATGATGTCGCAGGTTCGAATCTCAATCGCGAAGTAGTGACAGTGCGCTTTTCTTGTTTGTTTGTTTTTAATTATTTTTTTGCATAATTTTTATTATGCAAAAAAAAAATATTGCATAAATATTATAATTGCATAAGTTGATAAAAAATGTTATGCAATAGCTTTACCGCGGCAGTCCCCAAATGCCACTTAATTTTTTTCATCTTTTGGCACGTCTGTTATTACTTTCTCTACTTTTCCACATTTTGAACTCCAATAAACCCCTTACTCTATCTCTATTACCAACTTATCCTTTTACTTGCAGACAATTTTTATTCGACAAATGCACGAGGATAGTTAGTATGATAGGCAGGCTATTAAAATATGTCAACTAGGTTCCAATTATTTCTTCTATAGTAGAAAGTCATTTAAAAGTTGAAAATCATCAACAAGCCTTCAAGTTTCACGAGAAATTCTAGAATACCAGCAAATATCCTTCACAACTTTAAAATCTTTTGAGGAAGCCTTTTCCTACCTGTGAAATATAAAGCGAGTGCCAAAATAAATCATTTATAATAGAATAGAACAGAATAGAATAGAAATGTTTTTTATTCAAATAAACTTTTTTACAAGTGCTTTTGAATCGTCCATGAGTCTACCACTAGTTCGGAATGCCCTTCCTGCCTAGAACAACCAGCAAGAAACTCGGCGGTTGCTCTTTTCAAAACAAGTCTACAATGACTGTATGCTATGTTTCCACAATGAGTTCCACAAAAGCATATCTAATTAAAATTCAACACTTTAGGACGGGCAGACAGAAAGCAGCCCCATTCCCGCTGGTGGTACCCGTTCACGAGCATGACGCATGATCCACCCAAAATTTGTTCATCATAGTTTGACAATAATATCTTTTATTCTTCACAGATTTGTTTGCATTGCGGCTTGTGATCTTCCTGCTGGGTAAATTCGGTATATCAACCGTGATGACGTCAGTGTACTTGTACACGTCAGAACTTTACCCAACCGAGTTCCGCCACAGTTTACTCGCCTTCTCCTCCATGGTGGGTCGCCTCGGCTCCATCACGGCTCCTCTCACTCCTGTTCTTGTAAGTTATTTCTTCTATAGCTTGCCTTTGATAGCTTTTTTTAACGACCTCCCTGGCTCAGTGGTGAGTGCTGTTGTCTTATACCTGGGAGGTCTCGGTTTCGATTCCCGGCGGGGTCAATTTGGGAATTTAAATTTTCTGTATTGTCTCTGGTCTGGTCTGGTGGGAGGCTTTGACTGTGGCTAGTTACCACCCTACCGTCAAAGACGTGCCGCAATGCGATTTAGCGTTCTGGCACGATAGCGTGTAGAAACCGATTAGGGATATGGGTTGAATGTTCAGTGCCATACCCCTTCCAAGTTAGCCCGCTACCATCTTATACTGCATCGTCACTTATCATCAGGTGAGATCGCAGTCAAGGACTAGCTTGTCATCGAATAAAATAAAATAAAAAGATGATCGCAAAACAAAGATTCCGCTTGCTGGCTGAAGCTTTATCGATAAAATTGATTTTTAGCAGAAGGCAGCAAGGTGTATCTGACCCGCACGATTGTTGTTTTGTATTCGGTTACGCGGCCACGTAGTGCGAGATTACCCTAAGTGTAATCATTTGCGAATACAACTACTTAGGTACCTAATAGATAGATTATTTTACGATATCTAATCACGATGGATCTTGCCATAATATAAAATATCCCAATTAATAGGTCTCTCATGTTATTCTACTTTCAGATTAACAAAATCTAAAAAAATTGGTTGACTGTAAAGTCGGTTTACGGACGATAGTTTTACGTGATAACGTCATAAAGAAACATTGATGAATAAATATGTCACAACAAGCTAATGCTTGGGCCAATCGTACCTCTATCGCTTGTTCCGCGCTCTTGCCTGCACGCGCAGTCCCAGGCGGAACGTGACACTCTTTCGTGCGTGCAGCCGGTTTTCATCGATTTATAAGACGTTATCACGTCAAAATTGATTGATTAACAAATTAAAATGTTCTATAATAATTAATAACAACAAAATTAAGTCTGTAGGAATCAACGTTACAACTACCCTAGTAAACACAAATTACTAGGATAGTTGTAATGTTGATTATATAGGCGCTGAACTGGTATGGCCCAAGAATTCAGGACAATCAGTCCTTCGTCATTTTATAAAGGCTGAAAGTTTCTCTGCATATGTCCCCAGTACAGTTAAGAATGATCCCCGACCATGAAGTTTGGATCATGGTGGATTTGGGAGATATCAGGTAGCAAAGGTTTATACACCTTTGCTACTTGATTTGGTGAACCATGGATTTTACGGCATACAAAGTAGCCTATGTGTTGTGCCTGTGTGATTTTGAAAAACCGAAATTCACTTATTACTTCTTCATGCCGCAACTAATGCAGCGATTTGGCTGGGAGTTGTCCAAAATTGGTTTTTTAAATTTGAATTTAATTAACAAGGATGATTTTAATGTAGTTGGATAAAGATCCCAAAAGGCTTCTATCAAAATAATTTACAGATTTTTTAAAGCCTCCGATAATAAAATTTTTATTTTTGTTTTGACTCATTTTTTTGATTGTGATTTGTCGTAATTCCTTATTCCATGTGATTTATACACAGGTAAAAAACTGAAAATATTATTCTATGTAAGTTGTCAATGTCAGATGATTGTCAGGAACAAATAATTTCATTTTCGAATAGGCAGTTCAAAAGTACCTAGTCGTAATTCCTAGTTCCTGGTCTGTGATTCCTAGTTCCATGGTTCAAAATGACATGTATTTGGTTCAAAATGACATTTATGTGACATTAACCGGTGCCAGATTTGATAGTCTATAGATTATAAAAGTTTTTAGTGTTACCATCCATTGAAAAATATTTTCTACAAACGGTATTTTTCATAATTAATTTAAAAAAAAACGAGGACTTTAAAATTATTATTTTTATGGCGTTTAATTTTATTTTTTTTTCTCTTTCACGTGATGACAGTTTGGTTCTGGTTAATGGACACTCAGAATAAAAAACCACCCTCCATACTAAACTGGGACATGTCTTTTGGAATGAAGATACATTATACCCTGGACTAACACATGCCACTTTTTATTATCCCCTAAAAATCCATAGTTTACCAAATCAGGTAACAAAGGTGTATAAACATTTGCAACCTGATATCTCTCAAAGCTACCATGATCTAAACTTCATAGTCAGGGATCTTTCTTACCTGTGCTGGGGACACATTACGCAGAGAAGCTTTCAACTTTTATAAAATAACGAAGGTCTGATTGTCCTGGGCTCTTTCGCTGACTATGTATGACAGAGTTAGCCACTTAATTTAGTTAGTTAGTAAATTTATTAATATACGTCTAAATAATATGTTTATATTTATATAAAAAGTAGCCTGGGGGTCTATCTATCTGTCTATCAATTTTCATCAAAATTTATTTCCTGGCTTAGCCGTAAAAACATTACAGACACACACATTTATTTGGAATTAAAAATATTAGTGTGAATCAAACATAGACTTTAGCTCCTATATTAATAAGGTTCTAAATATCATTTATTTAGGTAGATATAGACATGCTTACATCAAATTGCAACATTAAAAGAGTCCGTTACCTATGTCCGTTACCATAAAATGTTCTATTTTTCTTGCTGCTTACATTATTTCCCACGGTTTACATATAAAATTTGAGTAGGGTAAAGTACAACTCAACATTTATTTTAATGTAACGGACATGCTATCTTCTAAACTACTAAGTTTTCATCAATTTTGCAATTATGATATAAAAGAATGGAAAAAACTAAGAAACTTTGCCGTAGACACCATTAAAATTGAAAAATTATTACAAAAGATACAGACAGAAAAAAAAACAGTTTTTCGGCTCTCCTGAAAAACCGTGATTTGTCCCTTACGTTAATTGATACTTCTGGTATCGATATGCTTAAACCATTAGAGAAAAGAGCGCATTCTTTACCTTTTTTCATAACAGAATAATGTAAGGGACTAATTCTGAAAAAGCTCTAATTATTAAGTAAAGTAAGGGACATATAATGAACAAAAAAATTTATCAATGAGATTTACTTTAATTCTCATTTTACAATAAAAAAATAAATAATAGTTTAAAAAAACTAAAAACACGCTTTTTATAGAAAACCAAACTAAAAAATAGAAAATAAATTTTAATAAATTTAAATTAAGAATAGGGTCCAAAAATTTCAATAAATATAAATTAATAATAGTGTAAATAAAAAAAATGTATTTTATTTTAAAAAAAGCGTGGGATGCTTTTTAAGATATTATCAAAATGATAATCACTCTACTCATATCTGTCAATAAAATATTTATAACTATTGACACCATGCACCCCACGCTTTTTTAAAATAAAATACATTTTTTTTATTTACACTATTATTAATTTATATTTATTGAAATTTTTGGACCCTATTCTTAATTTAAATTTATTAAAATTTATTTTCTATTTTTTAGTTTGGTTTTCTATAAAAAGCGTGTTTTTAGTTTTTTTAAACTATTATACATCGGTCCTCGATAAATCTACAAAGTTTGAACGAAATCTGGCCGTTTAAAGTGGGTCAAAATCGCGCCCAAAGAAGTCGGTTACAAGTTACAAACATACAAGTGAAATCGCGCCCAAAGAAGTCGGTTACAAACATACAAGTTTTTTTTTTGTTTTTTTATCAAATTAGTGTATTGTCATCGGTCCTCGATAAATCTACAAAGTTTGAACGAAATCTGGCCGTTTAAAGTGGGTCAAAATCGCGCCCAAAGAAGTCGGTTACAAGTTACATTGTTACAAACATACAAGTGAAGCTAATAAAAAGCGTATAATAAAGTCCCTTAAATTAAATTTTCTACCAAAAATCGGTCTAGAATGTCCGAAAATGTTACTGTAAGGGACATTTTTCTGAACGATATCGAAATCTCAAGTATACCAGTCGATAGAGCGCAAAATTCCGAATCCAATGATATATATAACTCATTTTGGGCAAATTGTCCCTTACGTTAATTGATACTTCTGGTATCGATATATTATGACTATAAACACGCCTCCATGTTGAAACTATCTATTCTAAAATTTGTTGTCCTGCTGTTAAGTAGGTATTCAAAGAAACATGTTCTTAGGGTTTCGTAGTAAACAAGGAACCCTTATAGCACAGTAGAAATATGAATTTCTACTGTGCTTATAGTTTCGCCATGTCCGTCCGTCTGTCCGTCCGTCTGTCCGCGGCTTAGATCAGAGACTATTGGTACTAGAAAACTGTTATTTGACACGGGTATAAATATTAATCACGCCAACAAAGTGGTGAAATAAAATTGTGAAAAATATTTTTTTAGGGTACCTGCCCTACATGTAAGATGGGGCAGGTACCCTAAAAAAATATTGGTTGTTTTTTTCTCATCTATCCCATATTGTGGGGTGTCGTTGAATAGGTCTTTCAAAAATATTGTGAGTGTGGGAACACCATTTCTCGATTTAGGGATACGTTTGTGAAATATGATATTTTAAAATGCTAAATTTTATTAGAGTCAAGTGTTCCCCCATCTCTGCCAGCTAAATGGTTGCTTTGAAAAAATTCACAGCAGTAGTATAGGTGTATAAAGAAAACTATCACGGCTAAGTAGGGTTCGGATTTGTAGGTTAGGTATAACACGTAGTGTAAGTTGCATATTTTGTAGTATATTATAGTATTTAAACCATGGAACTCAAAATATATTCAATATTCATAAATAAAATAAAAGCACTACATAGGTCAGCAATAATTGTGACTTGCAACTACGGAACCCAACACTGCGCGTGACCCGACACGCACTTGGCCAGTTTTATTTAAATAATATATTGTTTTATCCATTAATGAAAATTTAGAAGCAGTGATAGCCTTGTGGTTAGGACTGTGGTCTCCTATTCGAGGGGTCGCAGGTTCGATCCTCTGACTTTTCGGAGGTAAGTGCGTTTAAGCGATTAAATATCACTTGCTTCAACGGGGAAGAAAAACGTCGTGAGGAAACCTGCACATGTGAGAGTTCTTCATAATGTTCTCGAAGGTGTGTGAAGTCCGCCAATTCGCATTGGGCCAGCGTGGTGGACTATGGCCTATAACCCTTCCCTGAAAGGAGACCTGCGCTCAGTAGTGAGCCGTTGATGGGTTGCTGATGATGATGATGATCCATTTGTGCATTTCTTTTGCGTAGATGCAATACTGGCACGGCATACCCTCCATGATGTTCGGTGCCATGGGCATCCTCTCCGGCTTCCTGGTCCTCACGCAGCCGGAGACGCTGGGAACGAAGATGCCCAACACCCTGGCAGAGGCTGAAGCGTTGGGCAAACCAGAATCTAAAGTTGAGCGCGCGAGCTGAACTGAATGCATCAAAGTTACGGATTTGAACTGAGAAATAGTGTGTGAGTGTTACGTGTCAAAATGAGATTAACAACGGGTCTGCCCGCGAAATTCAAATTTAGTTTGGTATTTCGGAATTTGTAAACTAATACGACAAAGTAGGCTTATCGCATTCTAATTGCGACGATTGCAGTATAATCTTCACAGGTTTATATAAAAATCTTTACTTGAAAGTGTCCAGTTTAAAAAATTAGTCAGAATATCGACTAGTACTCACTCCAATAATAATAACTCTAACTCGATATTCTGACTAATTTCTTAAACTGGACTGATTTCGCGGGCAGACCCGTATAATCAACCTTAAATTGAAAATATTATTCTTTCTATATATATTCTGAGAGCCTTTTTAGATTGTGGATTTTTGAGTGTGGGATTCGAAACTGGTTGCTTTCATTCATTTATTAATTTCATTATTTATTTCATGTAACTCCATTAGTCCGTAAGTTAATATTGTATTGATGTGACTCCGGAAAACATACAACATTGTTATGAAGAAGCAGTCTGTTAATCCTACTTAATATTATAAATGTGAAAGTGTGGATGTTTGGATGTTTGGATGTTTGTTACTCAATCACGCAATAACGGCTGAACGGATTTGGATGAAATTTGGCATGCATGTAGCCTTTGACATGGAAAAGAACATAGGCTACCTTTTATCCCGATTCCTTAAGTAGTTCCCGAGGGAAAAAAGTTTGTATGTTTGTTACTCAATCATGTCGCAACGATTGAACCGATTTGGCTGACATTTGTTACAGATAGATTGTAGTCTGGAATAGCACATAGGCTACTTTTTATCCCGGGAAATAAGAGAGTTCCCGCGGGAGTACAAAACCTCAATCCACGCGAACGAAGTCGCGGGTATCAGCTAGTATTGTATAGCTATTTATGCAACTGCATCGTAATGAGGGTCATTTTAATTCGAGTGCTGTTTTTTGATACGAGGCTTGCCGAGTATCAAAATAGGATAGTACGAGAATTAAAATGACTAATTACGTTCAGTTGCATACAAGATTTTATCTACGACAAGGAAAATAAAATCATTAACAAAATACGCCGTAGGCTCAATAAAGTAACAAAAATTAACTCCGTAAGCCGCCACCAGCCGCCTGTGGCGCCTCTGTCAACAAAAAGTAACTCCGTAAGCCGCCACCAGCCGCCTGTGGCGCCTCTGTCATATGAACGGTACCAAAGTGCCAGAACTCAGAGCCTTAACTTTAGGTATCCTATTTTAAGAAGATAACCATTTCGATTCAGCTCCCATACAACGAGCTGCATCGAAATGAGAAGCAAAACCGATAGAGGGTTCATTTCGATTCAGCTGTCAAACTCGAAATTGGAACTTTTCGATTTTGGAGTAGATAATAGTAGATTGTTACACAAGGGACGTAAGTAAGCTATTACAGAACAAGATCCAATTTGGCGCCAGTGCGAGCGCAGCTCGCATAGGGCGCTAATGGATCGCGTGCACCCGAGATATTTAGTCACACGAGCGAGCGCAGCGAGCGAGGGTGAATATAGTTCGAGGGTGTAATAGCTACTTGCAACCGAGGTAAGCATTCTACTTTATATCATTCTTGCGAGGTAAATAAAACATTGGTAATGCAAAATGAAATTTTAATTAGAATAATTAGCAAATTTAGAGAAAAAATAGAAAAAAATGGTTACTTATTATAATTAATTATAGTAATATTGCTGTAAATAACTTAAATCCCTTTACGAACAAACTTCACAAACTTTCAGATCAAATGAAATGCCGCCATTTCCATTTTTTTTCGTAAATTGTTTTCTATTTTTTTTTTACGGCTCTGAGTTCCAAGGAGTTTTGCATAGTTTGAAATGTATGGAAATTAGTAAATGCCGCCATGTTCAGTGTTTTTTTTTTCCAGTAAAAAGTTTTCTTACCATTTTATAAGAAAAGAGATTGTTTACCAAGGAGTTTTGCATAGCTTGAACTGTAATGTGAACATTACAATTCAAGCATAGTGCGACGTAATGTTGCCTTGAATTGCAAACACCAACTTACAAGGAGACTTTCCACCATAGTAATCCCTAGTTACTGAGCAAGTATGATATAAATATTATTTCACTTGACTTAAGTGTTTTACAGTTGTAAGGCAAACGGTTCTATACGTTAAAATCGGCTCTTAAAGTCTTTCGAAAACCTATATCGATGCACAGATTCTTATCAAAACTAAATAATTATTGTTAATAGGAGTCACCCGATCGATATTCAATTAATTGATCAAAAGTGAAAATAATCCAAATTGATCCTTTGAACTATCACAGATTATTAGCAACCGTTATCTGCCATTGTTACCATGGATTCAAATTATTATAAATAATTGTTATCTTTTAATTTTTTATCATAATCTGTCTATCTGTTTTATTCTATCACTAGCTGATGCCCGCGACTTCGTCCGCGTGGATTTAGTTTTTAAAATCCCTCGTGAACACTTTGATTTTCCGGGATAAAAAGTAGCCTATGTCCTCAACTATAGTACCCATGCAAAAAATCACGTCGATCCGTGGCTCTGTTGTGGCGTGATTGAAGGACAAACCAACAAACAAACACACTTTCGCATTTATAATATTAGTATGATTATAATATTAAATTGCATAGGAAAACACTGTAGCATTAAGTCCATACGATGTATTACATCCATACCTACTATGTAGTATGTAGGCATAATGATCGTTTGGCAAAATCTGACACCTTTGGAGTAGTTTGACTTTGACAAAATAGGGCTATCCACGATGGCTATATACGATAAAGTACGCTTGCCAGCTTAAGATGAGCCATTCATTCAAAGTATCTTGTAGATTCCGGGGTTCAAGTTATTTGGCCTTATACTGAAGATCGTGATGTCTATAATTTCTGAACTACGAAATTGACGACCTTGAAATAATTACAGGACAATCTCTAAAGAACCTGCTTTCTAACAAAAAAATAATGAATTAAATCGGAATACGCCTTAATGAATTACAGCGAAATACACATTTTGACTTTCATCCCCTCTCCCAAGGGAACCATGCTGAATTTCGGGATAAAAAGTATCCTATATTATACCTCGTAGTATTAACTTAAATCGTGCCAAGTTTCATTTAAATCCGTCCAGTAGTTTCGGCGTGATGCGCGGCCAAGATACAGACAGACAGACAGACAGACAGACAGACAGACAGACAGACAAAAAATTAAAAAAAAATTGTTTTGGCTTCAGTATCGATTATAGAGTGCCCTCAAACAAAAATTTTCAAAATATCTTCAATGTACAGAATTGGACCTGTTACAGTTTTATTATATTATAGACTAGCTGATGCCCGCGACTTCATCCGCATGGATTTAGTTTTTAAAAATCCCGCGGTAACTCTTTCATTATCCGAGATAAAAAGTAGCTCTCCCGGTCTGAGGAACCACTACTACATCCATTACTATACCCATGCAAAAAATCAATCAATCCGCTGTTCTGTTGCGACGTGATTGAAGGACAAACCAACAAACAAACACACTTTCGCATTTATAATATCAGTAATGCTTTATTATATTTATAACACTTTTTATAATTGTCAAATTTTTTACTATACTTAACCAAAGACAAAATTACGTTTAGCTGTCATTTACGTTTTGTTATTCCACTGTCATTTGCGTTTTGTTATTCCATGTCAGATGCGTTTTTGTTATACCATGTTTTATAGTGACTTGACGGAAACGCGGTCGAACGGGATAAAAAGTATCCTATGTTCGTCTCCTGGTTCTAAGCTACCTCTCCACCAATTTTCAGCCAAATCGGTTCATCCGTTCTTGAGTTATAAATAGTGTAACTAACACCACTTTCTTTTATATATATAGATTATAATTACTAATAAAACAATTTTGGGAGATTAGCGCTTAGTTAGTAAAAATACTAAGTTTTTAGAGAATGAAATAATATTCCAGTACACATAGTACTTAAGATGCATTTATTGTGACATTGAGATAAAAAAAATGTTGTGGCATATAAAAATGACAGCAATATTAAAAAATATAGTCATATTCAATCAAATCAATAGCACTCCATTATAAATCATTATCAGTTACAAGTTTAGTATTACAACTTATATATCGATTTAAGAAAATTTCTATACCTACTCCTCAAAAATCTTCACTCAGTATGCCTAAGTGAAGATTTTTGAGGTTTTTGAGGTTTGAAGATTAGTGTACATTTTTATTTGTAAATAAATGTTTTTGTGATAAAAATAAAAATTTATTTGCAATTATAAAAAAAAAAAAAAATCTTAAACTTAGTTTTCTAAATAATAAATTACGCATATTATAAGTTTTCTATGATTAATTTAAGGTCACTTTTGATTTTATTGTTATCTAGAAAATAATTATATCGTACACATTCCTATAATAAAATTCCTTAAACCATAATTAAAAATGCGTACTTATAATGATTGTCTGCATTCGTAGCAAATCACATCATTAATTTTATTGAAGTTATATAATAATATCGTTTTACACTATTTAAGTAAGATTGTTAACTATAACAATATTTATTCTAGTTCTACAAAAACTAATTAATTCTATTATGATTCACCTATAAATTATACTAATAAATAAAATTGGAATGTCCATCTGTAATTAAGAATTAACTGCCTATAATTAAGTAAGCACATAGGGTTATTTGAACATTACCTTAACCCAACCACAAGTTTATTAAATTTTTATCCTTGTTTGTACTGGCTACGAAGGGCTGAATCGATTTGGACGGGACTTTCACAGACAAGTAGAAGACACGTTTAAAAAAGCAGGAGTTATGTTTTTCTACTAATGTACCATCGATATCTCCAAGATTTCTAAAATGATTTATGTTAATCTTTTTATAATCGATTGAAAAACTTTGCGAGATATTTCTATAAAAATTTCGGGTCCAACTTCTCAATTATGATGCTGCAGGGGTACACTGCCCACCTAAACTGTGGAGATTTCGGAACTGTCAATTATGAATAAAGACATTTTAGGTACCAAGTAAAGACTTCATCTTTGAATTCCAGGTCCTAGCTGGAAGACACTTATACCCTGTCCAACCGTTTATTTTCTTTTTGACAGCTCAGTCTCACTCACTCTCACATACTGAGCGTGAGAGTGAGACAATATAATATTGTCTATGTGCACACGTATGTGCATGTACACTATAATTAGAGAGAGAGGGAGACTGAGCTGTCAAAAAGAAAATACACGGTTGGACAGGGTATAGGAGTTGAGGCCCTGGAGAGAGAGAGAGAGAGAGAGAATAAAAAAACACCTTCTACTCAGGAGGAATTAGTCGGAGTGCGTGCGAAATTATTACAGTAGTAGTAGTAGTAACTTAATAAGAATATAAATAAAAAGATGGCACTTAGCTTATAATTTAGTTGAGTTATGTTTTGTGCAAAAACTATTTTAAGTATATCAATTATTAGGCATCTATAACTTATTTAAAAGTAAATGTTCTTGTCACTTAACATCTATACCGTGTCCTTTTGATTTCAGTAGTTTCAGTTCCTACTGAAACTACTGAACTCAAAACTGGCTGATTGTACAGTAATAGAATCCTTGTTTATAATCACCAGTGGCACTTCTATTTTGGGTAAATCGTCATTTATTCAGTTAGCACTAAAGTAAAAAAAAAGATTAACACTGGGCAATTCCTGCTATCCAAGATGTTCTTCCGTTCAAGTGATCTTCAATTTTTCCCTCAATAAGGAGATGCAGAAGTTCGTATTTCTCCCATTGATTTACATCAGAGTTAGTCAATAATGTTCTTAAGAACTCTTCTCAACTATTAAAGTCCATGTGGTTTGGTATATGTATATTCCAAACTCTTTCTGCTTTGCTTTCCATTTCAAAGCACTCCACAGCAATTACTTACTTTAAACTTAATCACCATTTGCTTAGTTGTTAAGTTTTGCTTCACCATCTAAGCGATACCATCATGGAACAGCAGCGGTATTACTATTGGTAGTTTGCTCGTCTATCCGCTCTGCATCTTCTGTTCTGTCCGGCAGCGTAACGCGGCTGGTGTCGGGGAGACACAGGGATAGTACCGCAGGCCCGAGGGCTGCAACGGCGAACACCACGCTGGGCAAACCCGGCATGAACTGCTCCTGTAAATAACAAGTGTAAATTAAAAAAAAAACTTGAGAGGTGACAAGGGACACCCGGTTGGAACGAAGTTCCTTTCGATTAATAATTTAGCATTGTTTTCGGTATTTTCGCGGTACAATATTGGGTCTCCGTAGCCTTGTGGCTTCTGCAGTCGATTGTTTAAAATAAAATTGAAAATGGAAAATTCAGTCTGTCGAGCTGGGATTCGAACCATCGACTTTTAACTGTTAGGCGACTGCAGAAGCCACAAGGCTACGGAGATCCAATATTTTACCGCGAAAATACCGAACACAATGCCAAATTCACATTCAAAAAGTGTCGGTTTCAAAAAAGTGTCGATCCGTCTAGCCCTCTTCCGCACCGCGCGATAAGAAACTACGTTCCAAAACTACGTTCCAATATTAAAAAAAAAACAGCTTTTAGTAGCTGGATTCATCGTCAGACCTGGATATCATGTAGGACCAGAGTACGTCGTTTACTGAGCTCCTATGACCACCTTCCAGCTCCATCATCAGACCCTGGTTACCATTGACAAACTACTCGTCAAGACGATTCAAACGAACCCAAACTCGATGAGGTAGTGTCGTTTCATTGTAAATTTCCTATGGCCTCCTTCCAGCTCCATCATCAGATCAGCACCATGTCATCATAATATTGCATTGTCACGCAATTTACACATGTATGCAAAATTTCAGCTCAATCGGTAACCCGAAAGTGGATCAAATTTAATTTGCAAGATTTGATGACAAACATCGTTGATGACAAAAATCGGGCCAGGTGAAACTAAATAAAAACTTGTAAAAGCAACATAAGTCCATTTGAGAATATCATAAAAAGCTGTCAATTTTTTTTAATGCGATTTGAGATACTTAAAGCTAGAATACTTCAAGAAATTAAAACTTTCTTATAAATGAATAATATATTTAATGCGCTTGAAATAGATTTTAATTTTTTTTAACACTTCAATACGTAATAATAAATCATAAAATGACAATTATCTTCAATAGTTTTTAAAGTACAGCTACAAATCTTAACAATGTTCAGAATTTTCTGGACTTTCGACTAAAATGGTCGATTTATGAAAAAAAGAACATTAAGGTACTTTATTGGCAGAATATTTTAAAAACATATACAACTTCTCAATTGAATGCAATAATATAATTATTGTGAAAAAATCAAAAACATCTTCAGTCAAAAATTACAACAATTAGGTAGTTAAAAAGAAGTTTAAAATTATGAAGCAAATATGTAACCCCAAGTAACTAAATTTGAAGTTCATTTTCAAATTTTCAAAATGTGATCCTCTGTACACATGCGCATTCTTTTTCATAATATTGATATTTCATGTTTTCCAATTTGTTCTTATTGAATTTACTGCATTTAATATTCTACTTTTCAATTCATTGACTTTTGACACTGGTGAAACATCGGGCAGTAGACTCTATATATGCCCCCAGACAATAATAAAATCAGATCATAGTCAGGTCTGGACGTCTTGCTGGCCAAGCAATTGAGAAAAATTCCTTTGCCAATCCACGATCGGGAATGTTCGTGCCAACGATTATTTTCAAGCGTGCGGATATCTATCGCGTTATAATCTCATTCTTTTACATTAGACCGGCTAATAGTGACGACGGAAGAATATCTTACGAGTAACGGCGTCTGCGGTGCGAGCACTGATCCCAGCCGACCGACGGTGTTGGCGATATTGGTCAGCGAGTTGCGCGACGTGGTGGGGAACACCTCCATGGCCACCACGTGGATGGAGAAGATGCCGTAGCTGCTGCACATCTTGCCCGCCATGTAGAACACCACGGATGCCCACCAGATTGCTGCCAAAATTGTAATTGACTGATCAAGTGCTTGTAAGCAGTGATAGCCTAGTGGTTACGACTGTGGTCTCCTATTCGGGGGGTCGCAGGTTCGATCCCGGGTACGCATCTCTGACTTTTCGGAATCAAGTGCACAACGTCAACGCACTTAGCGTTTAAGAAATTAAATATCACGTGATTTAACGGTGAAGGAAAACATCGTGAGGAAACCTGCACACCTGAGAGTTCTCCATAATGTTCTCGAAGGTGTGTGAAGTCCGCCAATTCGCATTGGGCCAGCGAGGTGGACTATGCCCTATAAACCTTCTCTTAGAGGAGACCTCGCTCAGTAGTGAGCCGATGATGGGTTGATAATGATGATGATGATCAAGTGCTTGTAAAAATTTCAATAGGTAGTCTTGTTTGTGGAGAGAGCTATGCTCGGAATATCTGCGAGATCAAATCAGAAATGAGGAGATCCTTAGGAGAACCAAAGTCACCGACATAGCTCGGCGAGTTGCGAAACTGAAGTGGAAATGGGCGGGGCATATAGTTGTATGTAGTAGTATGATGGCTGATGGATGGGACCCAAGGTGCTGGAGTGGCGACCCCGCACCGGGAAACACAGTGTTGGCAGACCCCCCCACTAGGTAGACCAACGACATCAAACGAGTCCCAGGGAGCCGCTGGATCAGAGCGGCGCAAGACCGAAGCCTGTGGAAGTCCATGCAGGAGACCTTTGTCCAGCAGTGGACGTCTATAGGTCGAGAATTGTGAAAAATAAAGATTATTATAATAATATGATTTTTTGAAACGTCTGTTACTATAGTGTTTGATTAAGCAGCTTTTGATAAATCAATAGTGTTTGGTTAAGCAGCGATTGATAAATCTGTTACGATAGTGTTTGGTTAAGCAGCTTTTGATAAATCTGTAACTATAGTGTTTGGTTAAGCAGCGTTTGATAAATCTGTTACGATAGTGTTTGGTTAAGCAGCTTTTGATAAATCTGTAACTATAGTGTCTGGTTAAGCAGCTTTTGATAAATCTGTAACTATAGTGTTTGGTTAAGCAGCGTTTGATAAATCTGTTACGATGGTGTTTGGTTAAGCAGCTTTTGATAAATCTGTAACTATAGTGTTTGGTTAAGCAGCTTTTGATAAATCTGTAACTATAGTGTTTGGTTAAGCAGCGTTTGATAAATCTGTTACGATAGTGTTTGGTTAAGCAGCTTTTGATAAATCTGTTACGATAGTGTTTGGTTAAGCAGCTTTTGATAAATCTGTTACGATAGTGTTTGGTTAAGCAGTCACACATGAACGACACTAACTTTGTTGACTATAAATAGTAACGTACATATTTGCAGGTTTTTATAATATGTTATAGTTTCTCTGAATAAAATGGCTGTGACACAGGCATATGGACAAATAAATAGATATTAATTGAAAGATGGGTTTTCTGTCCTAACTAAAAGAAACTCATACTTAAATAAAGTTTTACTTAAAATTTACTGTTGTAAAACTTTAAAAACTACTAACAATCGTTTATTAGTTTTGATTATTCTTTTTACGAAATTCCTTTAAAAAAAATTAAATTAATACATTTGAAAAGTACGAATTTAGCTTCAATAAGTGAGTGTGAAGGTCGATAAAATACGTATCGTGTTAGAAAGTCTTAAATTGATACAAACAAACAAATAAGTGCGTGACGTCACAACAGATAAAACCTGAATAAACAAACAATGAAAATACTGAATACATCTGAACAAACGTATGAAAAGTGCGTCATCGTCCATTTTCTGTGATGTTTTCTATGTAACAGTTTTTTAATGCCATATTGCATTATGAAAAATGATGCTATAGTAAGGTTAAATTTATTTAAGGCATGGCTTAATGCTATCATACTAATTCTGATTGTCAATTATATCAAGATTATAATAGGTAGACAGAGCAGTATAATAGATCTTGGTAAAGATAGATTGGCAGGCGATGGAGAGAGCTATGCTCGGAGTGTCCCTGCGGATTCGAATCAGAAATGAGGAGATCCGTAGGAGAACCAGTCACCGACATAGCTCAGCGAGTCGCGAAACTGAAGTGGAAATGGGCGGGGCACATAGTTCGAAGAGTTGTTGGTCGTTGGGGTCCCAAGGTGCTTGATTGGCGACCCCGCACCGGGAAGCACAGTGTTGGCAGACCCTCGACAAGGTGGACCGACGACATCAAACGAGTCACAGGGAGCCGCTGGATTCAGGCGGCGCAAGACCAAGGCCTGTGGAAGTCCATGCAAGAGACCTTTGTCCAGCAGTGGACGTCTATCGGTTGATAAAGAAGAAGAAAGATAGATTTAAATTACACAAAGTCTACTTACACTTAGGAATAAAAGCAGACGTCATAAAAAACACCGCACATAGACAGTACGCGACACATATTGGTTTCCTCCTCCCAAACCTGGTCAGGGTCAGTGCAGTGATGATCCTGGTGGGGACAGCCACCAGCATCATGACGGAGTAGTTCAGGTACTTGTTTCCGGAGATGGTGGTGGAGTTGATGACCGTGCCGCTGAACACAAACATGCTGCACAAGAAGCAGGCTGCTATGATAGAGATGCGTACAACTATCTTCTTTGATCGGAGAACGGAGAAGATGGGCGGTGTTTCTTGCAATCGTTGTTTTCCAGACTGAAACAATAAATTTTTTCTAAATAAGAATCTTCTTCTAGCCCTTTAACCTCTAACTTTAGTAAATAGTTTGTCAGTCTATTTAAATGAACAACTCCAGTGTTATGACAGATTCCATCCAAGAAATCGAATAATTTAAATGTTTATAAATTCAATAAAAAAAAGTTATTATTTCAATTATTAATTAAAAAATGACAATGCATATTACTTCAATTATTATTTTTCTTTCCATACACTTTCAACTTAAACCTTAACCTTATCGAAAATTAGTTTCCCATTTAGGACTTTATACTCCTATCCTTGTATTTTTATCACTATGATTGATAAAAATAATGTGAATGTTCTGATGAAAATCAGTAAAGATAATAGTAACAAATTAATAATTTTTAGCAAACTGTTATGGAAGGTCATGTTTTCAGTTTACCTTTTCCGTGCTATACCTTTTCTATCGTAATTTTTAAGGAATTTATCAATTCAGCCGGCTATTCGCGTACTTCGTCAACCCTTACCTCAAGATAGTCTTCCACATGCCTCAGTCTTTTGCCGCTTATATCCAACGGCTGCCTGTGACTCGTTCGTCATCGTTTGTGGGAGTCTGCTAGCACTACGGTGCCAGTTCACCAATCCCATCAAAATCTTAATACAATAGTTTTCTCTATATTTTATCATTTCTAATGATAGATATTATTATGATAAAATGCGTAAGACTATAATTAACAAGTGTAAATTGAAAATTTAAACATGAATGTGAAACCCCGGCATGTGAATGGGAAGTGGCTGGGCTATGTGTATAATCGTTAAATTATACTGGCACGCGTGAAGCACTTAATCGAGTAATCATACGCCCAAAGTGCCTTACATCATTTTGGAAAGGAGCTGATACTCTTACATTGCTGGACCGATTTCAAACATAATAAAATTCCACAGTCGATCTTAGACTTCCCTTTACACAAGTTTAAGAAAGCAAACAAAACTTCTCTTATGGAAAAAGCATATTATACAATTGAAGACTATATAAAATATGACAAAAAAGCGTGGATATAATTCGCTCCAGCGAGTCATGAGACAATAATGATTACCTAACCTGTACTGTATTGTAAACTTGTTTTGAAAAGAGCAACCGCCAAGTTTCTTGCTGGTTCTTCTCGGCAGGAAGGACATTCCGAACCAGTAGTAGAGCCAGACGATTCAAAAGCATTTGTAAAAAGTTTATTTGAATAAAAAATATTTCTATTCTATTCTATTCTATAGTTAAGAACCACCGCAAGGAAACTGGCTTTCAAATAAAAAAACCGCATCGAAATCGGTCCAGCATCCGTTTGAGAGCTACGATGCCACAACAGACACACACACACACACACAAACATACACAGACAGACAGACAGACAGACATCGACGTCAAACTTATAACACCCCTCCGGGAGTTACAAACTATGCAACTAAGTACATTACGTTCGGTGATGTATCGTCGTATTATGCGGATAAAATTCACCATACTTTTCGAAATACTTGATTCTTCAACTATCTGTTTTTGAACTTTATCTAGTTAGGCTCTTACCTCTTCCGCTTTATTCTGCTCTTCGGTTATCATCAGAAGCATCTCCTTGGCCTTACTGGAGAGTGTGATGTTGTTGATCTTGGCCACCTTGTTCAGCACGCGCACCGCTTCGTGCTTCCTGTTGTTGGCTAGCAGCCATCTGACACCTTCGTCGACGAGAAATATGTAAAATACCTGCAATGTAATAAAAAAAATTAAAAAATAAAATAAAAAGTACATACCGGCCGGTACATAGATTCTACCCATGACAGCTTCAACTTGACGTCTCTCAACACCGCAGTCCCGTCGTGACCACGGTCCATGCAACTGGATCGAAATATCGACATCATAAAAACAATTACCGTGGTACGTACTCATATAATACATTTTTATTATGTCATTGAACCACGAAATAAGTCTAAAATCTTAAGTTGGAAGAAAATTCCAAGAAAATTGTAAATTCGTTCGTACCACAATCAGTAAGGGCGCATAGATAGCTCGCATCATGTTCCGCCAGTAGGGAACCTTCCACGCGATCAGGCCGAAGAACGCGCCGCCAATGCTCGACAAGATGTCCGAGATACAGGAAAACGCGTTCTTACCACAATCAGTAAGGGCGCATAGATAGCTCGCATCATGTTCCGCCAGTAGGGAACCTTCCACGCGATCAGGCCGAAGAACGCGCCGCCAATGCTCGACAAGATGTCCGAGATACAGGAAAACGCGTTCTTACCACAATCAGTAAGGGCGCATAGATAGCTCGCATCATGTTCCGCCAGTAGGGAACCTTCCACGCGATCAGGCCGAAGAACGCGCCGCCAATGCTCGACAAGATGTCCGAGATACAGGAAAACGCGTTCTTACCACAATCAGTAAGGGCGCATAGATAGCTCGCATCATGTTCCGCCAGTAGGGAACCTTCCACGCGATCAGGCCGAAGAACGCGCCGCCAATGCTCGACAAGATGTCCGAGATACAGGAAAACGCGTTCTTACCACAATCAGTAAGGGCGCATAGATAGCTCGCATCATGTTCCGCCAGTAGGGAACCTTCCACGCGATCAGGCCGAAGAACGCGCCGCCAATGCTCGACAAGATGTCCGAGATACAGGAAAACGCGTTCTTACCACAATCAGTAAGGGCGCATAGATAGCTCGCATCATGTTCCGCCAGTAGGGAACCTTCCACGCGATCAGGCCGAAGAACGCGCCGCCAATGCTCGACAAGATGTCCGAGATACAGGAAAACGCGTTCTTACCACAATCAGTAAGGGCGCATAGATAGCTCGCATCATGTTCCGCCAGTAGGGAACCTTCCACGCGATCAGGCCGAAGAACGCGCCGCCAATGCTCGACAAGATGTCCGAGATACAGGAAAACGCGTTCTTACCACAATCAGTAAGGGCGCATAGATAGCTCGCATCATGTTCCGCCAGTAGGGAACCTTCCACGCGATCAGGCCGAAGAACGCGCCGCCAATGCTCGACAAGATGTCCGAGATACAGGAAAACGCGTTCTTACCACAATCAGTAAGGGCGCATAGATAGCTCGCATCATGTTCCGCCAGTAGGGAACCTTCCACGCGATCAGGCCGAAGAACGCGCCGCCAATGCTCGACAAGATGTCCGTGATACAGGAAAACGCGTTCTTACCACAATCAGTAAGGGCGCATAGATAGCTCGCATCATGTTCCGCCAGTAGGGAACCTTCCACGCGATCAGGGCGAAGAACGCGCCGCCAATGCTCGACAAGATGTCCGAGATACAGGAAAACGCGTTCTTACCACAATCAGTAAGGGCGCATAGATAGCTCGCATCATGTTCCGCCAGTAGGGAACCTTCCACGCGATCAGGCCGAAGAACGCGCCGCCAATGCTCGACAAGATGTCCGAGATACAGGAAAACGCGTTCTTACCACAATCAGTAAGGGCGCATAGATAGCTCGCATCATGTTCCGCCAGTAGGGAACCTTCCACGCGATCAGGCCGAAGAACGCGCCGCCAATGCTCGACAAGATGTCCGAGATACAGGAAAACGCGTTCTTACCACAATCAGTAAGGGCGCATAGATAGCTCGCATCATGTTCCGCCAGTAGGGAACCTTCCACGCGATCAGGCCGAAGAACGCGCCGCCAATGCTCGACAAGATGTCCGAGATACAGGAAAACGCGTTCTTACCACAATCAGTAAGGGCGCATAGATAGCTCGCATCATGTTCCGCCAGTAGGGAACCTTCCACGCGATCAGGCCGAAGAACGCGCCGCCAATGCTCGACAAGATGTCCGAGATACAGGAAAACGCGTTCTTACCACAATCAGTAAGGGCGCATAGATAGCTCGCATCATGTTCCGCCAGTAGGGAACCTTCCACGCGATCAGGCCGAAGAACGCGCCGCCAATGCTCGACAAGATGTCCGAGATACAGGAAAACGCGTTCTTACCACAATCAGTAAGGGCGCATAGATAGCTCGCATCATGTTCCGCCAGTAGGGAACCTTCCACGCGATCAGGCCGAAGAACGCGCCGCCAATGCTCGACAAGATGTCCGAGATACAGGAAAACGCGTTCTTACCACAATCAGTAAGGGCGCATAGATAGCTCGCATCATGTTCCGCCAGTAGGGAACCTTCCACGCGATCAGGCCGAAGAACGCGCCGCCAATGCTCGATAAGATGTCCGAGATACAGGAAAACGCCACCCGGCTGTTCTGACTCACTGACTCGAGCGCTGAAAGATATGAATCGAACGTAAGCCTGAGTGAGAAAGTCCTAAGAAATAAAGAAAAAACCGGCCAAGCGCGAGTTGGACTAGCTCACCGAGGGTTCCGTACTCCAGAAGTAAAAGTAAAAAGATAATAATATATTTTTTTTATTAATAATTGTTAATTTTGTTTGTAGAGGTTTATTGTTAACTAGCTGATGCCCGCAACTCCGTCTGCGTGGATTTCGTTTTTAAATTCCCTCGGGAACTCTTTGATTTTCCGGGTTAAAAAGTAGCCTATGTCACTCTCCAGGTCCAACGCAACCTTGCAACGTGATTAAAGGACAAACCAACAAACCAACAAACAAGCACACTTGCATTTATAATATTAGTAAGGATATAAAAAAAACTATGCTAGTTAGTGGGTTGGTTTTATTTTTCCTGTAAAAAATACATAAACCTCTATTGACTGTAATTATTTCTGATTTCTCAATTGGTAAACTTCGGAGATAGGGGGGGAGGGGGGGAGGACATTTTTTTACATTTTCCCCGATTAATCAAAAACTATTATACATAAAAATAAATAAAAACTCCTTTTAGAATGTAATCCAAAATCTCCAAATTTCATGTCTATAGCTTTAATACTTCTGAAGTAACGACTGTGACACGCGAACGGACGGAGAAAGTCTCACCATAAAGGTTCCATTTTTACCGTTTTGGTACGGAAACCTAAAAAATAATCACTATTTCATGACCCCAAACATTTTGAAAGACCGTATAAATACCTGGCCCAGGCGCCAAAGTTTTAGCAAAAATAAGAGTAGGTAACTTACATAAAACCAATGAAGCATTTCCATAACCAAGAGCAGTTTCGAGAAACTCCAGCACGAGCAGTGTCCAGTAGTCGACCGCTACGGACTTGAGCAGCCCCGCCACGCCCACCACCAGCGGGGTGCCCACGATGATCACCTTCCGGCCGTACCTTAACAATACTTAACATTATTAAGTGGGCAATCGAAAATTCAAATTCAAAATTATTTATTTCACGTAGGCCAACCTGTGGCTCTTATGACAAGTCATGACTCTACCACCGGTTCGGAAAGCGGATTCTGCTGAGAAGAGCCGGCAAGAAACTCAGCAGTTGCTATTTTCAAAATAATCATTTTACAACAGCTATTACATTGTAATAAGTTTTTTATACTAACTTATGGGCAGCTGGACGCCAAGCCGATTTAACCTATGCAACTTTGTTAGAATAAAATATAATATTTCCACAATGAGGGGAAGTTACAAAAAAAAGTACTACAATTCAATTCATGTTAAGACGGGCAGGAACAAAGTAGCCCAATTCCCGCCGGCGGTTATAATATGTTTTTGACGTGATAACGTCTTATAAATCCATGAACACCGGCTGCACGCACGTAAAAGTGTGACGTTCCGTCTGAGCCTCCGCGTGCAAGCGAGAGCGCGGAACAAGCGATAGAGAGCCACGATCGGCTCGAGCGTTGGCTAGAGCACCCGCCGCCCACCAGTTATCGCGTAAGCGCTGTGGTTAGCGGATGTGTCGCGAGCTAGTTCTAGCAGCACGCTTCATCAATGTTTCTTTATGACGTTACCACGTAAAACTATCGTCCGTAAACCAACTTTACAGACAACCAATTTTTTGTTTGAAATTTTTTCCTGCGAAATTCGTGCATGTGGGTTATCGAATGGTCCACGTATGCCAAAGACAGAGATCATCGTCATCTCAACCGATAACTCATACAAGGATAGCCGCAGACTACGATCTTGTGCCGCTTGTATTTATCGCCAATCAGTGTCTTGCTTTAGGTCCTTTGTCCACCTATTGGGCGGGCCGCGGGACATAGTTCATTCATTCATTTATTCGTTCATTCATTCACTCGTTCATTCATTCATTCATTTAGGCGATTTCCACTACTGCGTTTCTCAAAGTAAGGTCGCCACTGGATCCCAAATTCTATAGATTCTTCGCATTATTTGTACTGGCCTGGCCCATTGAGGACACAGGTGTTGATACTCAAATCGACTGCGGTATGGTGATTCATCAGTCAAAACTTGGTGATGATGAAACAGGCCCTAAATGTCTAGTGAGCTACCCTATGAGCTGATTATATTGTTTGGTTAGATACGTAATTCTATCACTTCACCTGTCAGAAATGAATCCTGATACAATGAAGGAGAACAGGAGGCCAAGATTGTGAACGGTCCCGATGAGCGTCCTCTTCCAAGGTTGACAGCCTAAATCGAACTGAAAATATAAAAATCAAAATTTAACAGAGAATAATCAGATTCAACAATTTGAAATTGAAAGAGATTTAATATCTCGAGGAGATACTGGCAGACAGAACGAAATCCGTATAATGTTCTAACTCGTTGTTTGGAACTGTTGTATGCGACGGTGAGCTTCCGAGAATGTGTAAATGATAGTCTCAAAGACCGAAGCCACAGTGAGTTATGGCCTTTGTTATGGCTAACTAAAACCACTCAAAATTCATACATCACTCAAAATTCGTGATAGTTAAATTTTTATTAGATCATAAAGTCTTAAGGTAATTAAGAAAAGACATAACGCGTTCGTAACGCCAGTTGATGCAACTTGCCTCAGTCCACACATTCATGCCTATCTTAATTCCTACCCCTAGAGTGTGTTTGTTAAGCGCGAAGCTAATAGCTCGAGAAAGAAATCCAGAATGAAGTTGACCGTGGCACGGTAATATTATGTATACAGTATTCCAACTTCATACAAACGGACGAAGCGCGAGCTATGCCTACGCGCCTCGATCTCGGTAAGCGCTCGGTACGCAGACAGTCGCGACTGTGCCGCAGTGACGAACGGACGGTGTTATGTTTTTTAACAATAACTGCGCAATTTTTTAATTAAAAATAAGTTCAAGTACATATTTAATATGACGAAGTACACATTTAATATATTGTGCTGTTTTTGGTTGCATGAATTCGTCAATAACGCATCCAGAGATAACTTTTTTTAAATTACCTGGAAACTCTGAAAGGTAAGACTCTAAAACAACACGCATTTTTATTGAACACTTCCTATTTAATTCACAAAGTATTTTATTTGTTTATATAAAAAAAAGTATATTTACAATCACAAAACTAAATGGAAACACAAAGTAGGCAAATGTAATTAAAATGCTGGAGGCGGGCAGCCCTATCGCATGTTTACGTGCCGCGCGGCTGTAGGCATTTATGTCAAAGATACGGCCGAGTTACAATACTGTATACATAATATTACCGTGACCGTGGCGTCGCGTCGTGTAAGCCAAGATTATTAAGTGGGTGATTTTTTTAGATTACCACAACGTACCAGTTTTTATTTGGTAGATGTTGTGGTCGTTGTGTGTGCCACAACTGAACTAGAACCTGTGAGCTGATTTCTCGCACCAACTAAATTTCGGTTTTTGAGCCTTATAACCTAACCTTACTGTATCTATACTTCTTTACTAATATTATAAAGAGGAAAGATTTTTTGTTTGTTTGTTTGTTTGTACCGAATAGGCTATGAAAGTACAGGACCGATTTTAAACATTTTTTCATCAATAGAAAGCTAAATTATCAGGAAGTAACATAGGCTGTGATATATTATCAAAAGAATTAGAGATCCTTATGAAAATTGCAATAACGTAACCCAAAGTAGCAAAATTTTGCCTATAAAATTAATTATTTGGTGTTTGCTAAGAAAACTATTGATGATACCATAAAAATTATATAGGTACCTACTACGTGATTAAATAACTCATTATTCCCTACAAAAAAGTCCCTTTTGTGTTCTAAAATTTAATTAGATCGCCGGTAGAAATAAAGGTTCGATACATTCATATCGTGGTATTAATTCTTCCTTACTAATGTTTTAAAGGCGAAAATGTGTTTGTTGGTGTGTCCTTCAATCACGCTACAACAAAACTACGGATCGAAGTGATTTTTTGCATGGGTATAGTCATAGTTAAGAACCTGAAGGGTGACAAAGGCTACATTTTATCCCGGAAAGTCTCGCGGGATTTTAAAAATGGTGAACGAAGAAACAATATCTATATGACGTGATCTGTATGGGAATACATAAAGGCGGATTGCGTATTTGTTTTAGTACTACTTTTATTTTATTAGACTTCTAAGGTTATAGATTATTGTTTTTAGTTATGGCAGTATTAGCGGATTATCGACACGTATCTTGAAAAGAGTCATTTGAATGTTGAGATAATGGAAAATACCTTGATGAATAACGTGTTAATTATGATAAAAATCTATTCAAATCAAATCAGCCAAGTGAGAGTCGAGACTCGTATATCGAGTGGGTTCTATGCCGTTGGAAGGAAACGTTATATTATTTGGTTAAATTATTCGACTCTCTCCAACCCAAACCCCATTTGTTTGACAGTATAATTATTATTTCGTCTGATTAAATTCTTGCTGATTTCTAAAAAAAATATATGCTAGGTAAGCACATTGTTTTCTTTTCCTGTAATATCGGCGTTTCTATCATCACTTAATTATTTCAGATTTTTCGCTTTGCATCCTTCGGAGATCTCTGTATCTCTTTAATAATAATTGAATTTGAAAAGACAGGTTTAGAACCAGATGAGAACCCATTTTAGATTGTTCAAATGAAGCCCTGTCATAATATTATATCATGTTTACACCACTTTAACATTCTGACCCCACTTCAAACCCATTTCTAATTGATGGGTATATTGGATAGGTAGTCAGTCATATTTGGTACTTCCTTGATGGTTAGGCATTAATTAAGATAATTCCAAATAATTTTACCCTTATGTATTCCCTAGCATTTAGGTACGGAGTCCTAAAAAGGATTTGGTGTCTGGTAAACGTAATATAATATTATACATTTATATTATTAATTCAAGATAATGAACATTAGAATTAAGTTATTATACCTACTTAACGTACGTACATAAGTGATTTAATTGAACTGGAAAATACACTGTCGTGTTCGTGTCACTACAAGCATATATCGTTAGATGAATCGAACAGATTAAAAGCGATTTAAATAAATTTTACATCAATTATTACATAAATAACAACTTCCGTTTCTGCGGTTTTCACTTGTATTCCTAGTACAGTATTCTATAAGTATAGGTTCAACTATCGATTAGTGTAGTGCTCTCTTCAATAGTCCCAAGTCACAATATTTCAATCCGCATTTACATGCGGGATGTGTTCGCGCGATGTATCGATAGTTGGATTTTCAATAATTTTCTTACTCAGTTTATTTTTGCAAAAGTCGACCCAAACGTGTCTCAAAGTTTAATTTGACAATTTAAAATATATTGACAGAGATATCTGGCTTTTTAGTTTAAGATCTAAAGCATTATAAATAGAAGGAATAAAGATTTAAGACTTATTTCGTGGTTACAAGACATAATTATTATATCATGGACTATGCGACTGGATTGAAACATCGATAGTTCCAACTAAAACATTAAGAAGTATCGTGGCACGTACCTACTCGTATAATCCTTGCTTATTATTATAAATGCAAAAGTGTGTTTGGTTGTTGGTTTATTCTTCAATCACGCAGCGACACGACAGAGCAACAGATCGTTTTAATTTTGTGCACGGGTATAGTTGAGGACTTGGAAAAAGACATAGACTACCTCTTGTCCCGGATTTAGCGTTTACGGGATTTTAAAAAATCCAACTCCACTCGGATTCAGAAGTCTTTGAGCATAAGACACGGCAGGTGGCAAGCTTAAACACTGCGTATCAAAGGCAACACAACTCCGTTTCAGTGCATACAATTTCCCAACGAATTGCAAACACGTGTTTTACCATATTTTATCTTTAACATTGAATCAGGTACCTTGACAATGGCCGTAGCAGCACGGTAACAATGGCCTCTCGCGTAGCTATCATTATGCACGTTACACACGCGTATAATGATCGCAGGGTCGCGGCTACAAAGTGTAAACATCGGTGATGTCGCTAGCCGCAGGAGCGACATTGTCAATGTCAATGACCAACGAGGCCATGTTTGTGTAAATGAAACAGTTCTAACATGTGTAGGGAATAAAACTAATGGTTTGCATCTTGTCAAAAAAGATGAATTTCAGGGAAAGCTGTCTCAAAAAGTTTTGTTAAGAAACTATGTTAAAATAGTGATTACTTTTGTTGCAAATTAAGGTAAACTGCCATCATTTTTCTTTTGTTTTGAGTGCAAAATAGCTTAAAATAGAGCAGTGAGCAAGAAGAATTAGCCTTGCCTTTTTCAATAAGTAATTTGACGTTAGGCCAGTTTTTACTCCAATAGTGTCGTTAATAATATCAGCAACTTCTGATAACAAGCAGACCGACGGTGTTAAATTATACCATTTCGTCAAAACCTTCCTTGCGATATTGTGAAAATCGTACTAAGCTGTCAAATATTGTGTCAAATATGTATAATGTATGTACATACACATACACATTACACATGGGTTGATAAATAAAACCATAGGTTTTACGCAGGTCAAACAATTTAGAAATCATATTCTATGAAAACTTATAATTGACCGAGCGAAGCGAGGTCTCTGAGTTAACTAGAGCGATTTGCACTTGTCCGTCCGTCCGTCCGTCCGTCCGTCCGTCCGTCTGTCAGAGCCTTATAACTTTTGAATTACTGAACGTAATTACTTCAAATTTAGATATAATATGTAAACCGATGGCCTCCAGCCGAAAATGGCTTAAAAAGTTATAAAAATCTTTATTTCAGGGGGGCTCTCATAGAAGCGAATGCGAAGTAAAAAAAAAATATCGCGTTACATAAAATTGTTACGTATCATTTTAAAGATAATTTTGAACTGAGTACAAAAATATTTTTTTTTTAATTTTTCCCTTAAAATTGACGAAATGGGGGGCTTTCAAAGTGGCGATTTTATACGCTCGCTTGAAGACGCTCTCTAGGAAAATCCGCTATGGATTTTCAAACTGATTTTATGTTTTTAGGTCACTTATATCCTGTACTTGAACAACAAATACTAAAATTATATGAATATTATAAAGAAACGAGATTATTTAATTTTTAATGTACATCAGTAATTCATATAGCATCAACATAGCTTCACAATAATGCTAATAGATGGCGCAGTCAGTAACTATTCCCATGGAACTACGAGTTACGACTAACGACCTATCCCAAAAACAGTTTTGCGTCGACCATTATTATTTAGTTACTTATTATAATACAATAATTGTATTGTAATTTTTTTTGTACCATATTATTCAATTAAAATTATTTTTTAGTTAAATTTTAGTTAAATATTGTATATTTTCTATTCGCGTCGATAGATGACGATTTGTACAGATGCCCGTAACCCGGTTTCACTCGTTAGTACCTACATAATAATTCAATGTTTTCACTAACGTTCCCTAACCTTTACGGGCTATCTATAAGTTAGGTGATTGATGTTTTCTGTCAACTTATTTATCACGATCCTGTACGGGACACCTAAAAGGATATTGGGACGGATGTTAGGACTTAGGATTGTATTTAGGAGCTACCTACGTTAAGAGACTCCTACTTAGGGGATGATTTAGGTATGTTTGGTGAAAACGGGCATAATAATAATGTCAGTTTTGGTTATCATGTATCGATTGAATGAATAATCATGGGATACCGTTACCGCGAGGTCTCAGTTCGGGGCGAACCACTAGTGATATGTCGTATTATAATACTTGAAGCAGTAATAGCCTAGTGGTTACGACTGTTGTCGCAGGTTCAATCCCGGGTCCCCAATAAAAAAACCTAATGCACCTCTGACATTTCGCTATGTGCGTTTAAGAAATGAAATATCACATGTTTAACGGTAAAGGAAAACATCGTGAGGAAACCTGCACACCTGAGAGTTCTCCATAATGTTCTCGAAGGTGTGTGAAATCCGCCAATCCGCATTGGGCCAGCGTGGTGGATTATGGCCTATAACCCTTCTCTGAGAGGAGACCTGCGCTCAGTAGTGAGCCGATGACGGGTTGATAATGATGATGATGATGATTATTATACTAAGTTGTATAATTCTTCATAAATAAAGATCGTCTCTGAACCCTGGTTTAATAGATAAATACACAATAATTGTTGACTAGGTAGCTACTTACTTCTGCCACAATACTGTTATAATCGTCGTAATGGAGCTGGTCACAGGCCACGGTCTTGTTGGGCTGGAACATCTCCGGCGCGCACGTCATGGACGCCGTGGCGTTGACGGAGGAGTCCAGCGCTGGGCGCTGGCACGTGGCGTTGGCGAGGGCCAGGCTGACCCACGACTCGTTGAAGCTGGCCGCGGACGCCTCGCACTCTGGGATGCGGCATCTGGTGATATTACATTGGAGCTTGAAAATGCGCGCGGCGCGGTGTAAGTGTAACCCGCCATGCGCAAGCGCGATGTTCAACAAAAAGGTACTTACGTCATAAAGTACCTACCTCCTCAATTTATATTAAGTACAGTTCCAGGTTGAACTGTAAACAGTAAACAGCGGCTCACCTGAAAGGCACGTCGGCAGCAGTGAACACGTAGTTGAAGTTGCACATGCTGAGGAAGGAGTCCCGGAAGGCCAGCAGCAGCAGCAGCAGCAGCTGGTACTTGCCGTAGCTGCCCAGCTCGCTGAGGATGCCGTCCAGGTTGAACTGTAAACAGTAAACAGCGGCTCACCTGAAAGGCACGTCGGCAGCAGTGAACACGTAGTTGAAGTTGCACATGCTGAGGAAGGAGTCCCGGAAGGCCAGCAGCAGCAGCAGCAGCAGCTGGTACTTGCCGTAGCTGCCCAGCTCGCTGAGGATGCCGTCCAGGTTGAACTGTAAACAGTAAACAGCGGCTCACCTGAAAGGCACGTCGGCAGCAGTGAACACGTAGTTGAAGTTGCACATGCTGAGGAAGGAGTCCCGGAAGGCCAGCAGCAGCAGCAGCAGCAGCTGGTACTTGCCGTAGCTGCCCAGCTCGCTGAGGATGCCGTCCAGGTTGAACTGTAAACAGTAAACAGCGGCTCACCTGAAAGGCACGTCGGCAGCAGTGAACACGTAGTTGAAGTTGCACATGCTGAGGAAGGAGTCCCGGAAGGCCAGCAGCAGCAGCAGCAGCAGCTGGTACTTGCCGTAGCTGCCCAGCTCGCTGAGGATGCCGTCCAGGTTGAACTGTAAACAGTAAACAGCGGCTCACCTGAAAGGCACGTCGGCAGCAGTGAACACGTAGTTGAAGTTGCACATGCTGAGGAAGGAGTCCCGGAAGGCCAGCAGCAGCAGCAGCAGCAGCTGGTACTTGCCGTAGCTGCCCAGCTCGCTGAGGATGCCGTCCAGGTTGAACTGTAAACAGTAAACAGCGGCTCACCTGAAAGGCACGTCGGCAGCAGTGAACACGTAGTTGAAGTTGCACATGCTGAGGAAGGAGTCCCGGAAGGCCAGCAGCAGCAGCAGCAGCAGCTGGTACTTGCCGTAGCTGCCCAGCTCGCTGAGGATGCCGTCCAGGTTGAACTGTAAACAGTAAACAGCGGCTCACCTGAAAGGCACGTCGGCAGCAGTGAACACGTAGTTGAAGTTGCACATGCTGAGGAAGGAGTCCCGGAAGGCCAGCAGCAGCAGCAGCAGCAGCTGGTACTTGCCGTAGCTGCCCAGCTCGCTGAGGATGCCGTCCAGGTTGAACTGTAAACAGTAAACAGCGGCTCACCTGAAAGGCACGTCGGCAGCAGTGAACACGTAGTTGAAGTTGCACATGCTGAGGAAGGAGTCCCGGAAGGCCAGCAGCAGCAGCAGCAGCAGCTGGTACTTGCCGTAGCTGCCCAGCTCGCTGAGGATGCCGTCCAGGTTGAACTGTAAACAGTAAACAGCGGCTCACCTGAAAGGCACGTCGGCAGCAGTGAACACGTAGTTGAAGTTGCACATGCTGAGGAAGGAGTCCCGGAAGGCCAGCAGCAGCAGCAGCAGCAGCTGGTACTTGCCGTAGCTGCCCAGCTCGCTGAGGATGCCGTCCAGGTTGAACTGTAAACAGTAAACAGCGGCTCACCTGAAAGGCACGTCGGCAGCAGTGAACACGTAGTTGAAGTTGCACATGCTGAGGAAGGAGTCCCGGAAGGCCAGCAGCAGCAGCAGCAGCAGCTGGTACTTGCCGTAGCTGCCCAGCTCGCTGAGGATGCCGTCCAGGTTGAACTGTAAACAGTAAACAGCGGCTCACCTGAAAGGCACGTCGGCAGCAGTGAACACGTAGTTGAAGTTGCACATGCTGAGGAAGGAGTCCCGGAAGGCCAGCAGCAGCAGCAGCAGCAGCTGGTACTTGCCGTAGCTGCCCAGCTCGCTGAGGATGCCGTCCAGGTTGAACTGTAAACAGTAAACAGCGGCTCACCTGAAAAGCACGTCGACAGCAGTGAACACGTAGTTGAAGTTGCACATGCTGAGGAAGGAGTCCCGGAAGGCCAGCAGCAGCAGCAGCAGCAGCTGGTACTTGCCGTAGCTGCCCAGCTCGCTGAGGATGCCGTCCAGGTTGAACTGTAAACAGTAAACAGCGGCTCACCTGAAAGGCACGTCGGCAGCAGTGAACACGTAGTTGAAGTTGCACATGCTGAGGAAGGAGTCCCGGAAGGCCAGCAGCAGCAGCAGCAGCAGCTGGTACTTGCCGTAGCTGCCCAGCTCGCTGAGGATGCCGTCCAGGTTGAACTGTAAACAGTAAACAGCGGCTCACCTGAAAGGCACGTCGGCAGCAGTGAACACGTAGTTGAAGTTGCACATGCTGAGGAAGGAGTCCCGGAAGGCCAGCAGCAGCAGCAGCAGCAGCTGGTACTTGCCGTAGCTGCCCAGCTCGCTGAGGATGCCGTCCAGGTTGAACTGTAAACAGTAAACAGCGGCTCACCTGAAAGGCACGTCGGCAGCAGTGAACACGTAGTTGAAGTTGCACATGCTGAGGAAGGAGTCCCGGAAGGCCAGCAGCAGCAGCAGCAGCAGCTGGTACTTGCCGTAGCTGCCCAGCTCGCTGAGGATGCCGTCCAGGTTGAACTGTAAACAGTAAACAGCGGCTCACCTGAAAGGCACGTCGGCAGCAGTGAACACGTAGTTGAAGTTGCACATGCTGAGGAAGGAGTCCCGGAAGGCCAGCAGCAGCAGCAGCAGCAGCTGGTACTTGCCGTAGCTGCCCAGCTCGCTGAGGATGCCGTCCAGGTTGAACTGTAAACAGTAAACAGCGGCTCACCTGAAAGGCACGTCGGCAGCAGTGAACACGTAGTTGAAGTTGCACATGCTGAGGAAGGAGTCCCGGAAGGCCAGCAGCAGCAGCAGCAGCAGCTGGTACTTGCCGTAGCTGCCCAGCTCGCTGAGGATGCCGTCCAGGTTGAACTGTAAACAGTAAACAGCGGCTCACCTGAAAGGCACGTCGGCAGCAGTGAACACGTAGTTGAAGTTGCACATGCTGAGGAAGGAGTCCCGGAAGGCCAGCAGCAGCAGCAGCAGCAGCTGGTACTTGCCGTAGCTGCCCAGCTCGCTGAGGATGCCGTCCAGGTTGAACTGTAAACAGTAAACAGCGGCTCACCTGAAAGGCACGTCGGCAGCAGTGAACACGTAGTTGAAGTTGCACATGCTGAGGAAGGAGTCCCGGAAGGCCAGCAGCAGCAGCAGCAGCAGCTGGTACTTGCCGTAGCTGCCCAGCTCGCTGAGGATGCCGTCCAGGTTGAACTGTAAACAGTAAACAGCGGCTCACCTGAAAGGCACGTCGGCAGCAGTGAACACGTAGTTGAAGTTGCACATGCTGAGGAAGGAGTCCCGGAAGGCCAGCAGCAGCAGCAGCAGCAGCTGGTACTTGCCGTAGCTGCCCAGCTCGCTGAGGATGCCGTCCAGGTTGAACTGTAAACAGTAAACAGCGGCTCACCTGAAAGGCACGTCGGCAGCAGTGAACACGTAGTTGAAGTTGCACATGCTGAGGAAGGAGTCCCGGAAGGCCAGCAGCAGCAGCAGCAGCAGCTGGTACTTGCCGTAGCTGCCCAGCTCGCTGAGGATGCCGTCCAGGTTGAACTGTAAACAGTAAACAGCGGCTCACCTGAAAGGCACGTCGGCAGCAGTGAACACGTAGTTGAAGTTGCACATGCTGAGGAAGGAGTCCCGGAAGGCCAGCAGCAGCAGCAGCAGCAGCTGGTACTTGCCGTAGCTGCCCAGCTCGCTGAGGATGCCGTCCAGGTTGAACTGTAAACAGTAAACAGCGGCTCACCTGAAAGGCACGTCGGCAGCAGTGAACACGTAGTTGAAGTTGCACATGCTGAGGAAGGAGTCCCGGAAGGCCAGCAGCAGCAGCAGCAGCAGCTGGTACTTGCCGTAGCTGCCCAGCTCGCTGAGGATGCCGTCCAGGTTGAACTGTAAACAGTAAACAGCGGCTCACCTGAAAGGCACGTCGGCAGCAGTGAACACGTAGTTGAAGTTGCACATGCTGAGGAAGGAGTCCCGGAAGGCCAGCAGCAGCAGCAGCAGCAGCTGGTACTTGCCGTAGCTGCCCAGCTCGCTGAGGATGCCGTCCAGGTTGAACTGTAAACAGTAAACAGCGGCTCACCTGAAAGGCACGTCGACAGCAGTGAACACGTAGTTGAAGTTGCACATGCTGAGGAAGGAGTCCCGGAAGGCCAGCAGCAGCAGCAGCAGCAGCTGGTACTTGCCGTAGCTGCCCAGCTCGCTGAGGATGCCGTCCAGGTTGAACTGTAAACAGTAAACAGCGGCTCACCTGAAAGGCACGTCGGCAGCAGTGAACACGTAGTTGAAGTTGCACATGCTGAGGAAGGAGTCCCGGAAGGCCAGCAGCAGCAGCAGCAGCAGCTGGTACTTGCCGTAGCTGCCCAGCTCGCTGAGGATGCCGTCCAGGTTGAACTGTAAACAGTAAACAGCGGCTCACCTGAAAGGCACGTCGGCAGCAGTGAACACGTAGTTGAAGTTGCACATGCTGAGGAAGGAGTCCCGGAAGGCCAGCAGCAGCAGCAGCAGCAGCTGGTACTTTCCGTAGCTGCCCAGCTCGCTGAGGATGCCGTCCAGGTTGAACTGTAAACAGTAAACAGCGGCTCACCTGAAAGGCACGTCGGCAGCAGTGAACACGTAGTTGAAGTTGCACATGCTGAGGAAGGAGTCCCGGAAGGCCAGCAGCAGCAGCAGCAGCAGCTGGTACTTGCCGTAGCTGCCCAGCTCGCTGAGGATGCCGTCCAGGTTGAACTGTAAACAGTAAACAGCGGCTCACCTGAAAGGCACGTCGGCAGCAGTGAACACGTAGTTGAAGTTGCACATGCTGAGGAAGGAGTCCCGGAAGGCCAGCAGCAGCAGCAGCAGCAGCTGGTACTTGCCGTAGCTGCCCAGCTCGCTGAGGATGCCGTCCAGGTTGAACTGTAAACAGTAAACAGCGGCTCACCTGAAAGGCACGTCGGCAGCAGTGAACACGTAGTTGAAGTTGCACATGCTGAGGAAGGAGTCCCGGAAGGCCAGCAGCAGCAGCAGCAGCAGCTGGTACTTGCCGTAGCTGCCCAGCTCGCTGAGGATGCCGTCCAGGTTGAACTGTAAACAGTAAACAGCGGCTCACCTGAAAGGCACGTCGGCAGCAGTGAACACGTAGTTGAAGTTGCACATGCTGAGGAAGGAGTCCCGGAAGGCCAGCAGCAGCAGCAGCAGCAGCTGGTACTTGCCGTAGCTGCCCAGCTCGCTGAGGATGCCGTCCAGGTTGAACTGTAAACAGTAAACAGCGGCTCACCTGAAAGGCACGTCGGCAGCAGTGAACACGTAGTTGAAGTTGCACATGCTGAGGAAGGAGTCCCGGAAGGCCAGCAGCAGCAGCAGCAGCAGCTGGTACTTGCCGTAGCTGCCCAGCTCGCTGAGGATGCCGTCCAGGTTGAACTGTAAACAGTAAACAGCGGCTCACCTGAAAGGCACGTCGGCAGCAGTGAACACGTAGTTGAAGTTGCACATGCTGAGGAAGGAGTCCCGGAAGGCCAGCAGCAGCAGCAGCAGCAGCTGGTACTTGCCGTAGCTGCCCAGCTCGCTGAGGATGCCGTCCAGGTTGAACTGTAAACAGTAAACAGCGGCTCACCTGAAAGGCACGTCGGCAGCAGTGAACACGTAGTTGAAGTTGCACATGCTGAGGAAGGAGTCCCGGAAGGCCAGCAGCAGCAGCAGCAGCAGCTGGTACTTGCCGTAGCTGCCCAGCTCGCTGAGGATGCCGTCCAGGTTGAACTGTAAACAGTAAACAGCGGCTCACCTGAAAGGCACGTCGGCAGCAGTGAACACGTAGTTGAAGTTGCACATGCTGAGGAAGGAGTCCCGGAAGGCCAGCAGCAGCAGCAGCAGCAGCTGGTACTTGCCGTAGCTGCCCAGCTCGCTGAGGATGCCGTCCAGGTTGAACTGTAAACAGTAAACAGCGGCTCACCTGAAAGGCACGTCGGCAGCAGTGAACACGTAGTTGAAGTTGCACATGCTGAGGAAGGAGTCCCGGAAGGCCAGCAGCAGCAGCAGCAGCAGCTGGTACTTGCCGTAGCTGCCCAGCTCGCTGAGGATGCCGTCCAGGTTGAACTGTAAACAGTAAACAGCGGCTCACCTGAAAGGCACGTCGGCAGCAGTGAACACGTAGTTGAAGTTGCACATGCTGAGGAAGGAGTCCCGGAAGGCCAGCAGCAGCAGCAGCAGCAGCTGGTACTTGCCGTAGCTGCCCAGCTCGCTGAGGATGCCGTCCAGGTTGAACTGTAAACAGTAAACAGCGGCTCACCTGAACGGCACGTCGGCAGCAGTGAACACGTAGTTGAAGTTGCACATGCTGAGGAAGGAGTCCCGGAAGGCCAGCAGCAGCAGCAGCAGCAGCTGGTACTTGCCGTAGCTGCCCAGCTCGCTGAGGATGCCGTCCAGGTTGAACTGTAAACAGTAAACAGCGGCTCACCTGAAAGGCACGTCGGCAGCAGTGAACACGTAGTTGAAGTTGCACATGCTGAGGAAGGAGTCCCGGAAGGCCAGCAGCAGCAGCAGCAGCAGCTGGTACTTGCCGTAGCTGCCCAGCTCGCTGAGGATGCCGTCCAGGTTGAACTGCACGTCGCGCTCGGCGGCTGCCTGCGTCGACCCCGACATCTGACGTCAACACATAGGAAGGGTACATATTTATGAACGAGCGAAGTGAGCTATCTGAGGCTACTTGATTGAATTTGCACTTGTATATCTGTCCATCCACCCGTAGTGAACGTAATTACTAAACATTATTTTTATGGCGTTTCGTATGGCATATGGCGTTACATAGGATTGTGTGGTATCTTTTCAAAGATAATTTGGAACAGAGTACAAAATATTTTTTTATCTTTTCCTCAAAAATTTACGAAATGGGGGGCTTTCAAAGTGGAGATTGATGTTGAGGCTCTATCTCAAAAACGGCTATACATTAAAAGCTGTAACTTGTATATAATTTCAGTTATATCCTGAAAATTTGATAAATATTATAAAGATACGAAATTATTTCATTTTTAATGAGCATCAGTATACAAATATTTAGTTCAAAATTCGAATATAGATGCCGCTGGTTGTTATTGAATCTCGTTATCTGGTAGATATATCTACAAACATATAGGATGCGAGGTAGTTTTATTCTGCATATAAATATGAGGTCGCAGAAGAGCCACAAATGATTATGTGGCCTAAGATGGAACACGTTCGTATAGAAGATGCCAATTCACTCTTGGTTTGAAGATCACCCATGGAAACACAGATCTCAGAAGAGCATACCAGACCCTGGCCGTGCGAATGAGAAATGACTTAAAGCGCTTCGTGCGCATAGTCTCGAACGATGTCTAGCTGTGGACATGGACGTCCACCGCTGGTCTATGTCTCTTGTCTGTCGACATCTCTGCTATGTCTGCTGGACATAGATCTCTTGACAGAATCGCCTCCAACGACACAATACCGTTCGTTTGTCCAACTAATAAGCACAAGGTCCTCCAACGCTGCAACTTCCGCTGCGGGGTCGCCATTCATACACATTGTGACCCCAATGCCCGTCGGTACTTCAAGCCATGTGCCTCGCCCATTACCACTTCAAATTCACACGCTAAATCTCATGGCGGCACGTCTTCTCATCAAATCAGACCAAAGAGAGTTAAGAAAATATAAATACCCAAATTAACCCAAATACGCTAACTAAGGGCCTCATTAGTAGGCTCAGGACCGCTCAGCGGACGATGGAGAGGCTCGGAGTGTCCCTGCAGGATTGAATCAGGAATGAGGAGATCCGTATGAGAACCAAAGTCACCGACATAGCTCAGCGAGTCGCGAAACTGAAGTGGAAATGGGCGGGGCACATAGTTCGAAGAGCTGATGGTCGTTGGGGTCCCAAGGTGTTGGAGTGGCGACCCCGCACCGGGGAGCGCAGTGTTGGTAGACCCCCACCAGGTAGACCAGTATAAATAATAAAATTATAATCGGTAGATATTATATCTACTCCAACATCGAAAAGTTCCAATTTCGAATTTGACAGCTAAATCGAAATGAACCCTCTTTCGGTTTTGCTTCTCATTTCGATGCAGCTCGTTGTATGGGAGCTGAATCGAAATGGTTATCTTCTTAAAATAGGATACCTAAAGCTAAGGCTCTGAGTTCTGGCACTTTTGTACCGTTCATACGACAGAGGCGCCACAGGCGGCTGGTGGCGGCTTACGGAGTTACTTTTTGTTGACAGAGGCGCCACAGGCGGCTGGTGGCGGCTTACGGAGTTACTTTTTGTTACTTTATTGAGCCTACGGCGTATTTTGTTAGTGATTTTATTTTCCTTGTCGTAGATAAAATCTTGTATGCAACTGAACGTAATTAGTCATTTTAATTCTCGTACTATCCTATTTTGATACTCGGCAAGCCTCGTATCAAAAAACAGCACTCGAATTAAAATGACTCTCATTACGATGCAGTTGCATAAATAGCTATATTGGTCACGGTTTTTTATGCGCCATTGTTGTTCTTAATTTTAATATATTGTGTTGTCTGTAAATATAATAAACTAGCTGATGCCCGCGACTTCGTCCGCGTGGATTTAGTTCTTAAAATTGCTCGGGAAAATCTATATATATAAAAGAAAGTGGTGTTAGTTACACTATTTATAACTCAAGAACGGATGAACCGATTTGGCTGAAAATTGGTGGGGAGATAGCTTAGAACCAGGAGACGGACATAGGATACTTTTTAATATTATAAATGCGAAAGTGTGTTTGTATGTTGGTTTGTTTTACAAACAAGTAGCAAAAAAGCTACAGATCGACGTGATTTTTTGCATGGGTATAGTTGAGAACCTGGAGGGTGACAAAGGCTAAGATTTATCGGGGAAAATCAAAGAGTTCCCGCGGGATTTTAAAAATGAAATCCACCCGGACGAAGTCGCGGGCATCAGCTAGTAGTATATAAAAGTAGCCTATGTCACTCTCCAGGTCCTCAACTATACCCGTGCAAAAAAATCATGTCGATCCGTAGCTCTGTTGCGGCGTGATTGAAGGACAAACCAACAAACAAACAAACACACTTTCACGTTTATAATGTTAGTATGAAGTATGATGTGAAACTATGGTATTTTCGCGTTCCATTTACTTAACCGATCTTGATACCTTGATACGTTTGGAACAGATATCATTTGAATCCCGATGATGAAATGAAATGAAATGTAAGTATTTATGGCACACGTGACACGATACTTTTTATCCCAAAAATTACAATTTCCACGGGTTTTGAATAGCCCTAAATCCACGCGGAACTATTTCTCTTATTTGGAGAGAGTGCTCTACACTGCAATATTTCTCTTTCTCTATCATTAAAGTTTTTACTGATATTATCAAATTATTATTATTATTATTTTAAGAATATCGGCCAAGTTGAAGTTGACTAATATTCTCCTCTCCCCTCCAAATAAGCGGAAAGCTTGTGTTAGGAGTGGGTACGACAAAAGTGCAACGGGTGGGATTCGAACCTGCGACCTTTCGGTTTTCAGTCCGCACCTTTAACCGTTGGGCTATTGAGGCTTGTATTGAGGAAATTGACAGTTTATCAAAATTTTTACATTACTTTTTATTTTTTAATATATCTTTTGAACCATAATCATATCGTTACTTACTTACTACTAACGTTACTAAGTCCGACTTTTGGGTTTATGTTTTCGTAGACCCATTTTATTAAAAATAAAGTCATGAACTTCCTGAAGATGGAAAAACTCTTCAATGCTAGTTGATAGCTCAAAAAACATTCTTATCAATCAAGTAGCGACAGTTAATAGCATTTAAGAAGTTCAAGTTTTGCTTAATGTTTCGCTCTAGTTAACCATAGTAGTAGTTGTAGATAGTGTTGTTAACATTGATACATAGACACAGACCAAGTAACCCTGTAATATACAATTATTGTTTACTGACTTACTGTCCTTATTAAAAAAAACCAATATGAATTTTATCTTTAAAGCTATAAAATTCTACCAATTACAAATTATATGCACGAAATTCACTCACTTTTCTTTTATTTTCTTTATTTCATAGATTGCGCTGTGGAAATGTTTTTTTTCTCTTTTATATAGGATTCCTAGGACGGCCTAGGATGCCTGATGTATTGAGCGGTAGCAGGAACTGCCAGGTCTCGTATTTTCGGATCAAGCACCGTTGTCGATCTGCTCACTAAATCGTGAGAGAATAGAATTCAAGTGAAAGTGATGTAATATGTTTATCTCTACAATTGATAAGAATTACATTACATTGTCATTTAATTTGTGGTCAAATTATGGTCCAGCAAAAGTTATATAACTTAAGTAACACATTAATTAGGTTATCTTTGCTAAGGTTTTATTTCAAAATGCCCTTAAGGTGGATTATACGGATCTGCAGGCAAAATTCAAATTTATTTTGGTTTTTCACAATTTGTAAACTAATACGACAAAGTAAGCTTATGGCATTCTAATTGCGCCAGTGGCAGTATCATCTTTGCAAAGGTTTATATATGACGGAAACCGCATTGGGTGGGTGGCTCCTCATTATCGTGGGCATGTTGTTCTTCTTGATCTGATTGCATAGTTGTGGGTACTCGGGCAAATAAACGCGAGAAGCTGATTACATGATTTATTGCACTGCACACAATATTTAAAAGTTTGTAGAATCAACACACAGTAGTTCAAAACACAATTACTTTTAAACACTTTGTAAATAGCTAGGTAAATGATTAACACCACCATATAGCGAACGATGGGTTTGGCGCGACGGTGTGACTGGGAGACCATGCTCCACCAAGCTCTCATGAACAACCGAGACCAACTGTCTCGTGACTATGACTGTTTAATAATGATAATAATAATGACCGTCTGGCGGGCACCAGCCCTACTTATAGACGAATCGTCAACCCCCGCCACGCCAACTCCATCCAGGTTTGAACGTCAATGGAGTCAATTGAGTGATTGAATAAACTAGTACATCCAATACCTGAGTTCGCTTATAGAGGACGCTTTCGAGTCACTTGAGTGACTTAATAAACTTGTACAAACAATACCCGAATTCGATATAGATGTCGCTTTCGAGTCAATTGAGTAATTTAATAAACTTACTAACAATTCAAGTCAACTGAGTGACTTAATAATCTAGTACAAACAATTCGAGTCAATTGAATGACTGAATAAACTAGTACAACTATTTCATAACAGATGGCGCTTTAAGTAATGGCCATTTTAATTTTAATCTCCGACACGGCCAGAACTGACAATCACACGTCCGCGTGTGACTGATCTGCAAACAAAAAATAATTATTGGAAGGTAATCTGTTCGGCTATCCTGCCATAAGATCTTATCAATGAGGAGTTTACATTTGTTTCACATGAAAGACATCCTAAAATCTCAATTCTAACATTTCATTTCAATGTTTTTAAAATATTGTGACAAATAACAAAGATGCCACGATCAACAAAGTTATTACAACAAAAGGTCTTAGTATTTCTTTAAATATCATGAACACCAATTATAAAAGGGATCACTTTGAACACAAATTGCCAGTCCGTCGGCAGTAGCCAGTCCATCGGCTATAAGTTTTGCCAGTCCATCGGCAGTAGCCAGTCCATCGGCTATAAGTTTTGCCAGTCCATCGGCAGTAGCCAGTCCTTCGGCTATAAGCTTCGCCAGTCCATCGGCAGTAGCCAGTCCTTCGGCTATAAGTTTTGCCAGTCCATCGGCAGTGTGACTCGTACGCAGAAGCTATCCATCTCAGCCGCGTAAGTGCTCTCCTTCCAAGGATAGAGAAACACCTATTACATGCTCCGGTGCAACTGGTACTGTCACAAACATACAACGCCCAATCCTTCGGGCATTCAATCAGTGTGAAAAGTGAAACCAAAAAAAAAAAATATTTCTCGTCACCGTCATCATCCTCACATAAAATGTCTAATTCTGGAGGAACTTGTTGATCGGGTATCTTTCTGACTCTATCATGAGGATACTTATAAGTTCTCTTAGAGGTTAATGATTTTAGCAAATATCTATCACCATCCAATACTTCAACGACCTTAAAAGGTCCCTTAAACTTAGGATAACAAAACATAATCATCAACATTAAATCTTACAATTTTAGCTTTAGTTGCATCAAACCTAACTATATCAATTGAATTTTTTAGTTATATTCTGGACCACCTGCTCTCTTACGTCAGAAAGATCTATTTCAACTTCGTTATCATCAGGACTCAATAATGACAACGGTCTCGCTACACGCCCTATTAGAAGTTCTAAAGGACTCGACTTTGTCACACGACTGATTGTACAATTGATAGCAAGTTGTACTTCACGAAACACCTGAATGCAATTCGTAGGTTTTAGCTATTTCTGTCCTGCAGATATCTCATAACCAAGATACTCGACTTTACGTTTAAGAAAAAGAAAACTGAAAGTTTTTAGAGAAAACCCACATTTGGTTAAAGTGTCAAGAACAACACGTAGTCTTTCGAGACCCTGATCGACGTCATGTGATGGTATCATAACATCATCGATGTAAATAATAGCATACGAATGCACTAAGTCACCAAGAGCCTGAGTGACTGAACGTTGGAAAACGCTGGGTGCATTGCGTAATCTAAAAGACATGGTAAGATACTCAAATTGACCGTCCGGGGTTACAAATCCAGTAAGATCAACGCTATCTGGATGGACTTTAATTTGATTAAACCCACTGGCACAGTCTAGACACGTACAATAATTACCCCTACATAGACTCGCAATTTGATTCGAAATAATAGGTAAAGGAAAACGATCAGAAAGCGTGTTGCTGTTTTAGTTCTCGATAATCCACACATAACAGATCTGTACCGTCTCGTTTTTAACTAATATTATGGGACTCGAAAAAGGTGAACAACTAGGTTGGATAATACCCGCATCCAACATTTAATTAATTTTATCACGAACTAACTGCCGCTCATCAGGCGAAAGACGGTAAGGACGACGTTGAACCGTTTTACCAGGATCTACTAAACGAATCTTTAGTTCTCCGGTTGTAACTCTTGAACGTTTTAATCCGTTAATAAAAGCATCTGAATATTCGTTAAGCAATGACAATAGTCGCGGTCTATCCTCAGCTGGTATATCCGTATCAATATTCGTAAAATCAATATCCGAATTAGAAATACTACATTCATCAACAATCTTACACTTTGAAATAGAAAAAGTACTATCCGCAGTCATCGTACTTAATTGAAAAAAAAGCTTTAAAATATCACGACCTATCATAATTTCTAAATGTTAAAACTCATCTGATATCACGTGAAACAAAATTTCTAAACTACGTCCATCAATCGTAATCATTACTTAAAATTTGCAATTTACTATCAACACTTTAATTTCCACGGTAATATTTAAGACTTTATTATAACGCACACACGATAACCTATTTGCAACACTTTCTTTGACGAGAGAGCATTCGGCACCAGAATCATAACAAAATGAAAACGACCGACCTGATTGATTTAATCGACCGGTGACCGGGCGAATCTCGCATGTATCCATGCGTCGCCGCTCAGACGCCCCAGGACTGCTGCTGCCGGCCGCATGCGCCGCACGCACTGCCGCCGACTCTGCCGGCGCCACTGCCGATAAGTGTCATGCGCAGAAGCACCGCGCTGGTATCCAATTGCACGAAGTATTCACATGTAAATAAAAAAATCATTTTTAAGGTACATTCAAACTTCCCAAAGTACTTAACTGAAAACGAAGTACCCACATTTAAATAATAATCATTGTTTAAGTAGGTACCTGCAAACTTTTGCATTAATCAGTGGGTGAACGGGTACGTTCAAGTTTCATTGAACCTAACTAACAACTTGTAATTGTAATTTTAATGTCTAAACTGAATATCGTAAAAAGGGAATTTAAAATAACCTAAAATTCTTAAATATTCAGAGATGGGAATCGAATGTTAAAAAGCTCTGTCTAACTCTTCAACAACTCGTAGGTACTACATTAATACACACAACTAAGCGTACCGCCGTACGCATGGGCTAAGACAACGAAATAATAAAGAGACTACAAAATAGTATCACTAAACATTGGAACGATACAATGAACTCACCGTACAATCCAGTAGTACTTTATAGTGATAAGGTGGTAGCCATACACCAGAATTCCTTAGTGTTAAGATTTTGCCACACAGTCATAATCGTTGACGTCAAACGATTTCCATACGCAGCTAGACACTTATTTTCTTTCGGACAACTATTACTCAAATTAATTAAATTAAGGCTGCAGCTGTAGTTTCATTACTGTCGCATCTCGCTAGGAAAATGTCCTTAAACTGGTTCCAAGTAATACCATACGCCGGTAAACGGAAACTTGCGGAAGCCACGTAGATGCAGTTCCTTTCATCGCTTTACTCAAAGCATTCATAAGCGCACAACCCTGGAGAGGCTTCTCAGACAAACACAGGTCTATAACAGTGGAGCACCATGCCCGTGGATCCGTATCTTGGTGTTCAGGATTGAAATCAGGCAGCGATATTTTCGGCACGGAGGGTAGTTTAATCACCTCGATTAACTGCTTCATATTTTGGTTTTGTAAGTCCATTACAACACTCAATTAATCATCAGTCTTCTCGGTAGCCCGAGGCGATCCCACTTCTGATGACGGAAACCGCATTGGGTGGGTGGCTCCTCATTATCGTGGGCATGTTGTTCTTCTTGATCTGATTGCATAGTTGTGGGTACTCGGGCAAATAAACGCGAGAAGCTGATTACATGATTTATTGCACTGCACACAATATTTAAAAGTTTGTAGAATCAACACACAGTAGTTCAAAACACAATTACTTTTAAACACTTTGTAAATAGCTAGGTAAATGATTAACACCACCATATAGCGAACGATGGGTTTGGCGCGACGGTGTGACTGGGAGACCATGCTCCACCAAGCTCTCATGAACAACCGAGACCAACTGTCTCGTGACTATGACTGTTTAATAATGATAATAATAATGACCGTCTGGCGGGCACCAGCCCTACTTATAGACGAATCGTCAACCCCCGCCACGCCAACTCCATCCAGGTTTGAACGTCAATGGAGTCAATTGAGTGATTGAATAAACTAGTACATCCAATACCTGAGTTCGCTTATAGAGGACGCTTTCGAGTCACTTGAGTGACTTAATAAACTTGTACAAACAATACCCGAATTCGATATAGATGTCGCTTTCGAGTCAATTGAGTAATTTAATAAACTTACTAACAATTCAAGTCAACTGAGTGACTTAATAATCTAGTACAAACAATTCGAGTCAATTGAATGACTGAATAAACTAGTACAACTATTTCATAACAGATGGCGCTTTAAGTAATGGCCATTTTAATTTTAATCTCCGACATATATAAAAATCTTTACTTGAAAGTGTCCAGTTTTAGAAATTAATCAGAATATCGACTAATTTGCGTGTAACTCACGTCCAACTCGATATTTTGATTAATTTCTTAAACGGGTCACTTTCAAGTAAAGATTTTTATATAAACCTGTGAAGATGATAATACCCACTGGCGCAATTAGAATGTCGTAAGCCTACTTTGTCGTATTAGTTTACAAATTGCGAAAAACCAAATTAAATTTGAATTTCGCGGGCAGACCTGTATAATCAACCTTAACCCATAAAAAAAAAATGCGAATGAAGGCTTCAATAAAATCGTGTAAAAATCACCGTTACCTTACACTGCATAAAGCGCATGTAAAACGTTAATTGCAACACGATTACAATAAAACGTTCATTAAAGCACAAGTGAAATGAAACATCAATGCACTAGGAAAATCAGTAGTGATGTAAAGCGAATTATTTTTTTTGGTTTCAAAGTGCATTGAAACGTAACCAGGTACCTGTAGAGGTACTGCATAACCGCTTATACAAGCTGGCTATTGTCTTAACTAAATCACATGCTAAGGGTACCAACAGTTAAAACGTGCCTGTCGTTGGTGTTTACTTTTAATAACCGACTTCAAAAAAGGAAGAGGTTCTCAATTTTCGGAACCTTTTTTTTATGTATGTTCACCGAAGTTACTCGAAGACGCCTGAACCGATTTAGAAAATTCTTTTTTGTTTCAAATGGTATACTTTCCAGGTGGTCCCATTGAAATTTTATCGAAATCGGTCAAGCGGTTTTTAAAATATCAGCAATAAGTTATATATTTTGTTCTAGCGTGGGCGTTTGAAGTAGGTTTTTTAAAAATATTTTTTTTATTAAATTATTTCAGTGAAATGGAGAATATCAAACTTTTAATTTTCATTTCATTTTAACTTTTAAACTGCACTGCGTAGAGTAACGATGGGGATTGAATAGCGATGTCAGTTTTTACCAAACTAGGGCAAATACAAACGGATGTTTCATCTCCTCTTCTTTCATACAAACCTCCTCCTCCTCAAACATAAGACGACCTCCCTGGCGCTGTGGTCTTATAACTGGGAGGTCTCGGGTTCGATTCCCGGCGGGGTCAATTTGGGAATTTATAATTTCCGAATTGTTTCTGGTCTGGTCTGGTGGGTGACTTTGGCCGTGGCTGGTTACCACCCTACCGTCAAAATCGTGCCGCCATGCGATTTAGCGTTCCGGCACGATGGCGTGTAGAAACCGATTAGGGTTATGGGTTGAATGTTCACTTCCATACCCCTTACAAGTTAGCCCGCTACCATCTTAGACTGCATCGTCACTTACTATCAGGTGAGATCTCAGTCAAGGACTATCTTGTCATCAAATAAAATTAAAATAAAATACCTTGTTTTGATAATTACGATCACTACAAAATAAAACAGCCAAATCGGTCAAGCCTGACGGCTTGACAAACTTGATGACTCATGTGATGAACTTTCATACATGTAACAATTGATTTTTTTAGCGGTTCGACAGGAAAATCATACTTCTGGGGAATTACCTACCTTCACTAACTATAGAAAAAACTGCTAATCCAAAAAAGTTATTGTAATGTTTTTACAAGTAACTTCTATTGTCTTTTTGAGATTTGCATTCGTTATGCAAATCATCTTCATCATCATCATCATGTCGTCTTTGTATTTTGATATATTGTATTCTTGCAGTGTTTTGACAATACATTTCTGTGAACTGTAGTTATTGCCACAATAATGGTTTCGGGACAATTTTAAGAATCTTTAACTTACTCAGAATAATTATCATCATTAGTATTTAACAATGCACCTCCATTGTTACGCAATAAACTCAGGTTTCTGCTTTCATTAATTAGGTATATTACTAGCTAATAACACACTACATATTAAGAGTTTTGACTATGGAAACAGTTCTATGACGTAGGTAGGTATATATTATACGTTCTAATTTTACGTTTTATTTTTAGTGTTACCATTACTGTTAGTGTATCGTGGTAATACCACATATATATACCTACACTATCTTAATATATATAAATTACGTGTCACGTTGTTTGTCCGCGATGGACTCCTAAACTACTGAACCGATTTAGATCAAACTTCGTATTTATCTGTAATTTGGTCCAACTTGAAAGATAGGATAGTTTTTTTTTTATTAGGATAGTTTATTTGTTTTATTTATGTAGATAAGTTGGCGATACGAAGTTCGCCGGGTCAGCTAGTTGTAGCATAATACACTACCTACAGCGATTCAAATATTGATTCATCAGGAGTAAATGAGTATAAAAAAACTTCTCGGTGCGCTCATGTTGGCACTTAGCCCTACTAGAATGACATAGGCTACTTTTTATCCCAGAAAATCAAAGAGTTCCCGCGGGATTTAAGAACTACATCCATCTACCTAGCTTATAATATTAGTAAGACATTTAATTAACGGCTAAGGTTAAGATTCTTATAAATATTTGGTATGAGTATGTACTTCTTTGATGTATCTTATGCGAGTGACTTATTGCTGCTATCGGTGAGGAGTTCTGTCCTCTATCTCCGATAATATTCATTAAATCTTCATTGAAATTGGTTTGAACTTGCCTGGTATTACAGACTTTCTAATAAAGAAAGAATTATCAAAATCGGCTCAGGTTTAATGAAGTAATGGAGTAAAATCGAAAGAATCTTCTATTTCAACCCCATTTTATTTTGCAACAAAAGTTAGCCTATGTCCGTCCTCAAGGTCCAACGATCCAATATACCAAAAATTTTCAAAATTGGTTCAACGGTTTAGGCGTGAAAGCATTACATACAGATAGACAGAGTTACTTTCGTATTTATAATAATTACTAGCTTTTGCCCGTGGCTTCGCTCACGTTAAGACTGAGTTTCCACGGCGCGGTTCGCGCCTGCAGCGCTTTAAGTCGCGGCACGAAAGTCTAGCGCTGAACAGAATAGCTGCGCATGGGGTACTGTCGCGCAACCAATGACGACGGCCGGAATGCGACTGGAGAGCCAATCAGCGCCATGATACCTTATTTTCGACTTCTGCGCAATAACGGTCACCGCTAGACTTTCGTGCCGCTACCTATACCGCTGTTACCGCGCCCGCCGCGGGCGCAAACCGCGCAGTGGAAATTGCTACTTCATTTTCCATACAAATCTGCATTCTACCGAGGCCGCAGGCCCGCTACCGCTGCGGGCGCGGGCGCGAACCGCGCCGTGGAAACTCAGTCTAAGTTCGATTTTTCAAACCCCTATTTTACCCCCTTACGTGTTATGTTGAATTTTCAAAAATCCTTTCTTAGCGGATGTCTACATCATAATAGCTATCTGCATACCTTATTTAGCCCGACCGTCCATTGAGCATGGAAGTATGAGTAAGTCGTAATTCCTACTTCCATGGGTTTGAGCTTTGCGTTGTTAGATCAGTCAGTTAGTCAGTCAGCCACCTTTTCCTTTTTATTTAAATTAGTAGAGGACAGGGAATAGTAGGGATGTTGCTTGTATAAAGGTATTGCAGAATCAGTGTAAAAATTTACATAAAATTACTACTTTAATAAGCAAAATGATACGGCAGTAATATTACATCAAATGCTAAGTTGTTATATGATTTACAGACATTAAACAGGGAGTAAACGGTCCTGAGTATGATCACAAGTTCAGGCGTAGTACAGTACCCGGCGATATATATTGCACATCGGCCTTTGGAATAAAACGCTATTCTATTCTATTCACAGTTCGACTGCATTTTTTTTTATATATGTTACGTGATGTGCTCGCCGATTGTGAAGAGATTTCAGTAATTACTACGTGAATTTCTGGCTAGCTTTCCATTGCAATAGAATAGAAATAGCGTTTTATTCCAAAGGCCGATGTGCAATATATGTATATCGCCGGTACTGTATAAATCATGAAGTGACCTACCAATTTAAACGTAACTCGAGTCTTGTAAACAATGAGTTGCTTATTTCCTTACTTATTTACTTACATACATCCTGCCCCGTTAGAACCTACTACAGTAAAATGTATAACCTACTACAGTAAAATGTATAATGTAGAACTTAGCTACTCGTTCAATTTCAACCGTTGTGATTGGCTGAATTTATGGTATGCTCACTGCAAAGCTGGATTTTAGTCAATACTGAGAGGGTGTGAGTCTATCAGATATGACTGCGATATTACAAAATACGGTGGTAGGCTTCGAGGTGGTAGGTCTATCAGAATCCTAAACATTTAAGCAGAGAACATTTTTGTAGGTTTTTTATTAAGTTCATCATCATCATCATTAGCAACCCATCAACGGCTCAGTACTGAGCGCAGGTCTCCTCTCAGAGAAGGGTTATAGGCCATAGTCCACCACGCTGGCCCAATGCAAATTGGCGGACTTCACACACCTTCAAGAACATTATGAAGAACTCTCAGGTGTGCAGGTTTCCTCACGATGTTTTCCTTCACCGTTGAAGCAAGTGATATTTAATTGCTTAAACGCACTTGACTCCGAAAAGTCAGAGGTGCGTACCCGGAATCGGACCTGCAACCCCCCGAATAAGAGACCACAGTCCTAACCACTAAGCTATCACTGCTTCAAGTTATTTAAGTAAGTCTAATTGATTTTATAAGATCATTACGGAGGCCTGTCCAAGTGTCCATACAGTATATAAATATTTTTTTTAAGTACCTTCCTTAGATCTCTAATTACGTAGACTATCTTTATTTTCTCTACCTCGTTATTTTATCGTTAAGAACAAGATCCGTCCAGTCGGTGTGAATGTTCATATTTCGTTCCATGAATTATACACATACGGAGGTATCTAGGAGGGGACGTCCCGGAAAAGTTTTATAGACCTCATAGTTTCGCCAAGTCCATTCGTCTGTCCATCTATCAATCACATCCATTATACATAATATTAATCACGCCTACAAAGATGAAAAATAAAATCTTGAAAAAACTTTGCGAGGTACCTAAAAAATAAAATCTTAAAAAAATCATAAAGTAAAAAAAAATGTTATCATCAGATTAAGTATTCATCCCGTAAGTTATAAACTAGGTGCATTACAACTTTGTTAAGATGAAAACTACATTATTACTTACTAGCACTTCCGTCTAAGTTCGTGTATTGTGACGGGCAACTACGGAATCCTGCATTGCACGTGACCCGACACGCACTTAACCGTTTATGTTAAATGGATCCCCTACAAATGGTATAGTTCGATATGATTACATGAGACCTGACAGAATACAGCTGTGCCACGTATGTAAAATATGCATTTTTGATAGAAGACAATACAACTAAAGGAACAGTCGATGCGATCACATGGTACGCATGCGGCCCAAGTCGCGATATCGAAGTGTTTACAAAACAAGAATTATTGTTCGCACCTTCACATCGGGTGTATTCCAACAACAGCGGATATTGCATAGAAATTGATTTCCTAGAAACATTCTGTGTTAATTTTGATTAATATCTAAGAACTTCCCGATATCCTATTAATTTCCGTCGATCTGGACAGATTTTGATGATTCCTTTGTTTTACAATCTACATTAAAATATATAGCAGTGACAGCCTAGTGGTTAGGACTGTGGTCTCCTATTCGGGGGCTCGCAAGTTCGATCCCGGGTAAGCACTTCTGACTTTTCGGAGTCAAGTGCGTTTAAGCAATAAAATATCACTTGCTTCAACGGTGAAGGAAAACATCGTGAGGAAACCTGCACACCTGAGAGTTCTTCATAATGTTCTTGAAGGTGTGTGAATCTCTTCATTGCTGACCTTATATTTCAGTGAAACACCTAACGTAGGCACTAAGTATACTTGTCTTTATGGTGGAGACTGCCCACCGCTGCAAACAAAGCATTCGATTTAATTATAACCCTGTTTGCCACACTGTATGACCACGTAAACGTAACTCCTATATTTTGATACGGTTTAATAGTTTCAGTATAAATATTGACACAGGTTCAAAGTCACGGTTTTTAGCGCATACTTTTATCGTTTTAAAAGAAAAATGTTGCGTGACGAATATTATTTCCAATAAAATTTGAAGTGTAATGAGATTAACTTCGGTTTGTTTCACGTGTTAGAAAATTAATGTAACATGATTCATACATTATGTAAACGTTATTTTTAATAACCAAGCTGAAGTTTTTGACGTGATAACGTCTTATAAATCGATGAACACCGGCTGCACGCATGAAAAAGTGTCACGTTCCGCCTGAGCCTGCGCGTGCAAGTGAGAGCGCGGAACAAGCGATAGAGAGGCACGATCGGCCCAAGCGTTGGCTTGTGACTAGAGTTTTAGAATTAAGTAACCCCTTCTTTGTATTATACAAAATGATAATAATTCAGTGATAATAATTCAATTCAATTCATAAAAGTATGCAATTTTTCATCAATGTTTCTTTATGAGGTTATCACTATGGTCCGTATACCGACTTTACAGACAATCAATTTTTTAAAGAGATGGAATTTGGCTAGGTTATACATAAATATTATTAATTACGCCAACAAAGTTGTACAATAGGATCTTTAAAAAAAACTTTTATTTTGACTACCTCCCCTTCACGTAGTGGCGATGATATTTTTTAACTCATCTATTCCATTGTATGGGGTCATTGAATAAAACTTTCAAAGTATCAGAGATATGTAAGAATCATAGGCAGATATAAAGTAAAACATTAAAATGCCACTATATTATGGCAAAACATGTTCGGATCATCAATCTACCTTATCTGTAACCCACGTTTGAAGCAAATAAATGGAAAATTTTCGACAGATTCGCGTGTCCCTAACTCCCTACCCCTCTATAAACTAAACCATTGACTAGATTTATGTGAAAAGTAACACTTTACAGCGACTTTTAAGTGAAAACTATCAAAGGTTTATTAACACAATAGGTTCTTAGGTAGGTACATTAGGCTTTACAAGTTAACGAGCAATAGTCGACTAACTTATAAAAGTAAAAATTCCAAAGTTAATAACTTAGAAGAGTTTGTGTGGTGTTGGTTTTGGATTATTCTACTACTGAAAGCGAAAGAGCGGCAATATAAATACAGCGCACGTGTAGGGTACGTCGTACGGCGTACCAAACAATTTTTTTCTGTGGTTTGAATTAATATAGTAAAACGAGCGTTTGCCAGCGGCTTTGCTCACGTTAAGTTTGATTTTTCAAACCCCTATTTTACCCCTATAAGGCGGATTCTTGGCCTACATCAAAATAACTAGCTATCTGTATGCCAAACAGCCCGGTCCGTCCAGTGGTTTGAGCTGTGCGTTAATAGTCAGTCAGTCAGTCAGTCAGTCACCTTTTCTTTTTATATATTTAGATAATTTTGTTTTTCCTTGAGTTTTTGCCATTAATTTACAAAAGGCGCATTATAAATGTCAAAAAGCATTTTATGATGACACTTAAGTACATAATAATAATAATAATAAATCTCGAGTGGCAGAAACCGGTGGTACTAAGCACCTCTGACCGGGAGACCGTATGGAAGGAGAGGGAGTTGCATGGACGCTTTTTTAAAGCTCCGCACGTAGATAAAAAAGCGTCCGTGCAATGGCTGCGCTTCGGTGACCTCTTTGGGGAAACCGAAGGTTTTGTGTGTGCAATACAAGATCAGGTGGTTAAGACGCGGAACTACCGAAAGTACATCCTGAAGGATGGCACTCACGACATCTGTCGAGCGTGTCGCCATCCCGGTGAGTCACTCAGGCATGTGCTCTCGGGATGTTCAGCTCTTGCTAACACTGAGTATCTGCACAGACACAACCAAGCGGCCAAAATCCTTCACCAAGAGCTTGCTCTGAAGTACGGTCTCCTGGATGAGAGAGTGCCGTACTATAGGTACACACCGGTGCCGGTGCTTGAGCGTGACGGAGTCCGGCTCTATTGGGACCGGTCCGTCATCACGGACAGGACGATTCTGGCGAATAAGCCTGACATCGTGCTGATGGACCGGGCACATTCGAGGGTGTTTTTAGTGGACATCACCATCCCACATGACGAGAACCTCGTGAGAGCGGAGACAGAGAAAAAACGAAAGTATCTAGATCTGGCTCACGAGGTTACTGGCATGTGGCATGTGGAGTCCACTGAAACCATCCCAATCGTTATTTCTGCGAATGGGTTGATCCCAGTCAGCCTCGCTCACCATCTGAGGCGACTGGGGTTCCGTGGCAGTTCGCTCGCGGCCAAGATGCAGAAAGCGGTGTTGCTGGACTCGGCTAGGATAGTCCGTCGGTTTCTCAGCCTGTCGCCCTGACCCCCGGCCGTCTGGTCTCCCCTGCCGGGGCGTAATCCTCCGCCCGCTACAAGTATTTATTTATGTAACACACAGATAAATAAACTTACATATAGATGTAAGTTTATTTATCCGTGTGTATATATTTATGTTTATAATACTTTTTGGCCCTATATCTATTTATTTTGTATGCGGGTGTGAGAGTCATAATATATAGAGAAATAATAATAATATACCCCTTTCTAAGTATTTATTGTAATAGGTAACTACGGAACCCTACCCTACGCGTAGTCTGACACGCATTAGGCCATTTATTATATTTTTAGCATAGATTCTAATCTATAATAAAAAATTATGTTCTCGAAAGCTAATAAAATATTTTAATTTAGAACTATTAATAATATGGTGTTAATGTAGTGTTAATAGAACATTAATGTGACATAACTAACATAATAGAACCGGTATAATGGTGCTTTTCGAGTTTTTGACTTACCTTGACATCCAATTAAATTAAATTTATGCCAGATTTATCAAACATTTTTTTCGAACCATCTGCTATCTATTTTTTCTTATACAAAGCTATTTTTAATGGAATATTTTGTCAGTTTTGAGCATCATAAGAAACCCCTACCAATATGTGATTAATTTGATCATAGACCTCAGAAATGAGTTACACAAGAAAGAGAGAGAATAGAGATGTCTCCAACATCCCATTGCTTATTTAATTGATCTACTTACTTAATACTTAAGAACCATGACGTCTTTGTTTATTTCTTTGTAGATAGTGTATTGGGACGATTGGATCATTATTATAAATTATCATTGCATGAATGTAATCATTTTATTTGTTGTGATTGAATGAATGTTGATTTTATATACTTGCTAGTGTAGACCCACCTAGTATGTTTACTTTTAGCTTCTAGTAGCTTTCTTTATGCTATTTAGTTCTTCTTTTAGCTTTCATTTTAACAATTTATTAATCATTTAACTATATTATGTTTTTGGGAAAATAATCCCTTTAGATAAAAAAGCTTCTCTACCGCCAAATAACGCTTATGCTTAACTAGCGTCTGCCCGCGACTTCGTCCACGTGGAATAGTTTATTAGTCTTAGCGTGATGATATATAGCCTATAGCCTTCCTCAATAAATGGGCTATCTAACACTGAAAAAAATTTTCAAATCGGACCAGTAGTTCCTGAGATTAGCGCGTTCAAGCAAACACACAAACTCTTCAGCTTTATATGTACTTATATTAGTTATATTATAGATAACGCGTTCCTGCTCTTTCATTTCATTTCATTAATTTCAAACCTACTGTCCTTAGGGTACCTGCGAGATTAAATCAGGAATTCGGAGATCCGTAGGAAAACCAAAGTCACCAACATAGCTCAGTGAGTCGCGAAACTGAAGTGGAAGTTGCTGGAGTGGCGACCCCCATCCACTCCACTAGGTGGTCAACCGACGACATCAAACGAGTCGCAACTCGCAGGCAGTCTCTGGATTCCGGCGGCGCGAGACCAAGACCTGTGGAAGTCCGCGAAAGAGACGTTTGTCCAGCAGTGGACGTCTATCGGTTGATAAAGAAGAAGATCCTTATACTTCATTCCGCCCTTATTCCACTGATCTATCACGGAAGCCTCAAAATACGCATGTGGTGCCCGTGCATTTGATAACAGATCACCGACCTTAGCTATTAATAGAAACCAATGGTCCGAGAGCCGGTAACACTAAATTTCTCGTCAAGCGGAATCAAAAACTCGTTATGGGCATTAGAAGTTAGCAATAATATTATGATTAAATTAAGCTTGATATGCCTTAATTTAAATAGCCGAAAAAAATGTTTAAAAGTTTTCTTTTTAATACAAAAATGTATTACCTACCGTCATTGTGGATATGGACTGTTTGTATTGTATTCGATAGAAATATTTCTACTTTTCAGACAAACGTTATGCAAATGCATAAGATGACGGAGAAACTTTATCCCCTATCGTACTTGAAGTAGATATGCGAGATCGGTCCGGCCAAAAATAGTTGTTTGTGCAATGTTCTCCTGAAAGAGTACAAAATTTTCTATCGAATACAATGCAAGACATTAATATCCATGACGACGGTTATATTACATTTTTGCACGGAAAAATATTTGATACTTTTTAACATTTTTCCGGCTATTTAAATTAACACATACCAAGCTTAATTTAATAGTACAATTGTTAATTACTAATTCCCATAAAGAGTTTTCTGTTCCGCATTACGGGAACTTTCGTGTAACCGGCTCCCGGTTTACAACTCTCACTTGTCAATTCGTATTCATATTCTAGCTAGCCGGTTGCTATCAGCCAACTAACATTGTTATATTTCATTTCTTCTAGTAATTATCTCTATAAATTATCTCCTTAAACGGTTGTAATTATATCTCCTGCAGTGAGATTGTCTATAACTGATTGCTACATTATGGCGATCGCATTCACCCTACGATTGGCTGAATTAAATTAAATTAAAAACCCCCCGACACAAAAAATAATCTCTAAAAACTAACAAATAATATTTTATACCTATATATAATTATTATCGTCACATATATTATGTAAGTTCAAATATTTTTATTTTCCAAGTGTCGTCGTCGCGTCGCGGGACCGCTAAAGTTTATAAAGTATTTTTCCAACAGCTAATTAATTATTACGAATTACATTTAGGTACAGGTGATCTTAAGTTTCATGCATATATAGTCTACGCTCTACGTAATGCCGCGCGCGACACGTGAGGGCAGACGACGTTGACGGTTGTGTCGATTTTGCGAATTTTTCGGAGTAAATTCTTTTGTTGCAATCTGCGACTAACACCTGTTTTTCTCATTTAGCGGTCCCCCGACGTGACGACGACACTTGGAAAATAAAAATATTTGAACTTACATAATATATGTGACGATAATAATTATATATAGGTATAAAATATTATTTGTTAGTTTTTAGAGATTATTTTTTGTGTCGGGGGGTTTTTAAAATTTTTAATTTTACTTTTATTTAGTCCTTTTTATAGTAGGTATAAATATTAGGAATAGAAGGTATTTATAGTGATTTGTTAGCGCAGTGGTAATTGAGACTAATTGATCCCATTTAATTACCCACCTTCGAAATCTAAACCTTAGTCTAACATGTCATATTTAAAGTCATGGTTACCTTACCATGTTCTTTCAATATCATTGAAGTAATACGGTACCTTTCGAATCGATAGGACATATGGAAGGTAGTCAGATCACCTCATCAACTATTAAAGAGCTGATGATCTTCAAACGGCTGATCAGGTCATGGTTACCGTACCATATACTTTCAATATCATTGAAGTAACACGGTACCAAATTTCGAATCGATAGGACATATGGAAGGTAGTCAGATCCCCTCATCAACTATTAAAGAGCTGATGATCTTCAAACGGCTGATCAGGTCATGATTACCTTACCATATACTTTCAATATCATTGAAGTAACAAGGTACCAAATTTCGAATCGACAGGACATATGGAAGGTAGTCAGATCCCCTCATCAACTATTAAAGAGTTGATGATCTTCAAACGGCTGATCAGGTCATGATTACCTTACCACTTTCAATATCATTGAAGTATGTATGTATTTGTGGAGGGGACGCCTGCTAACGCCAGGCGGGTGATCAGTCCTGTGTCGGAACTATTCCACCCAATTCCCCGTGTTTGGACACAGGTTACTGGTGCCCAGGCAGCCTACCCCCCTTCAAACCTACCTGTGGCTTTCGTAAACCTAACGATGTCTCCTATTGAAAGGTTTGTTAGGTCTTCTTCACTTAATCTATCCTTACCTTGTAGTTCCCATCTTACCAATGAGTACATAGGGCACTCAGCTATAAAGTGGAAGCTGGTCTCTTCCTCACCACACTCTGGACAGGATGGGTCTTCTTGTATTCTCATTATTGTGAGATGTCTATTTAGCAGACAGTGTCCCGTTGCTATTCCTATTAACAATGCAATATTGTTCCTACTTTGTGACATAATTTGTCTTGTCTTATTTTTATCGAATGATTTCAAGAACAATTTCGATTGTCTATATTGAATCGAGTTGTTCCATCTCGAGTTCGATTCTCTTTCTACGATTCCCTCTATCACTCTTTTGGTAATCGTGTACGGAATGGGTAGGCAAGGCTCAGGTCCATGAAATTGGATACTTGCTCCCATTCGAGCTAGTTCATCTGCTTTCTCATTACCGATGTTCCCTCGGTGTCCAGGAACCCAAGCAATCGTCACTTTTGTCTTTTCAGCTAGTGAGTTTAATGCATGTTTGCATTCCTTCACGAGAGCCGAAGTGGTGTCCTTTCTTTCCAGAGCTTTTATTGCGGCCTGGCTGTCACTATATATAATAATTCCTTTTGTATCAGTACCTACAATGTCCATCAGGCCGATAGCACACTCCATGATCGCATACGTCTCGGCCTGAAATATGCTCGTAAATTTACCCAGGCTGATTGCCTGGTCCTTATCCGGAATGTTGCTATAAAATATTCCAGCACCACTGAGCTTTGTGGATTCACGCCTTGATCCGTCCGTGTAACAGACAATGATACCTTCGCTGGCGGATTCTATCTTCCATTCTTCTTTTGATCCTATATGCACTCTATATTTCTTATCGAAGATGCGCTGCCTCCTAATGAGATCATTATTAATGATTATCATAGACAGTTTATCTCCGTAAATCTTTTCTAACTCAGTATTTCCTTTATCCATGAAACTGCCTTTCCATTGTCTTGACAGTTTCATTCTATACCACTGTTCCAGCGCTTTTCTTTTGGCTGCCAAGTCCAGAGGATAAAGACCTAGAATAATCTCCAGTGCTGCGGATGGTGTTGTCCGCATGGCACCCGAAATCATCAGTGTGGCCATCCTTTGTACTTTAGTCAGTTGTTTGCTATTTGTTGATGTTGCTGCTTTATGCCACCAAACAATCGCTCCGTATAGAATTCTTGGTAGTATGATGGCCGTATATATCCATTTGATTACACACGGCTTCATACCCCAGGTTCTACCCACTGCTCTTCTGCATTGTATGAGGGCTATTTTAGCCTTCAAGCATTGTTCCTCTATATGCCTACTAAACCTAAGAGTATTATCTAGCAACACCCCTAGATATTTAATTTCTTTAGCCAGTTCTATTTCTACACCATCAATTGCAATCGGTGCAAAGTGTGCTATTTTCCTTCGTTTGGTAAAAAGTACTAGCTTTGTTTTTGTAGGGTTGAGACTTAGACCTTTATCTCGACACCATTTCATTGTAGTCTTAATACCAATACTCATAATGTTCCTGACTGTAGTCAAGTCCTTTCCCGTGACTAGGAGCACTCCATCGTCAGAGTAAGCCTGCATGTAAATCTTCATATCATTGATTTTGACTATCAACGAATCTAATAAAAGAAACCATAGCAGAGGTGATAAGCATCCTCCTTGAGGAAAACCTCTAGTAGATTTAATAGTGTACTTTTCTCCACCTAGTTCAGCTGTTATCAAGCGATACTGTAGCATGTTCATGATCCACGTTTCTACAGCATGCTCGATGCCGTCTCTCTGAAGTGCTGCTTTTATTGCTTTTCGATTCGCTCTATCAAATGCCCCTTCAACATCGAAGAAACACCCAAGAGCGAACTCTTTGCTATTTATTGATCTTTCAATTCTGACCACTAAATTATGGAGGGCAGTTTCAGTAGATTTGCCCGTCATATATGCGTGTTGATTAATGTGTAGTGGTAGAATACTTGAGTCTAGTTTGGATCTCATATGCCCATCTATTATCTTTTCTATGGCTTTCAGTATGAAAGACGACAGGCTTATACATCGAAAAGATTTTGCTTCTTGATAAGTTTTCTTTGCTGGCTTAGGTATGAATACCGCTTTAACCTTGCACCAATTGAGAGGTAAGTATCCACTAGCCAGGCTTGCTCTAAATAATGCTAGTAATATGTCTCCAATCATTCATCATTGAAGTAACACGGTACCAAATTTCGAATCGATCGGACATAAGGAAGTTAGTCAGATCCCCTAATCAACTAGAAAAGAGCTGATAATCTTCAAACGGCTGAACAGATTTTCATGAAATATGGCTAAGAACACTCGGGATAAAATTGTCTATGACACAAAAAAACTAAACGAAAATCGGTTCATCCGTTTGGCGGCTACGCTACCACAGACAGATACACAGATACACAGATACACAGACAGACACGTTAAACTTATAACACCCCTCTCTTTTTGCGTCGGGGGTTAATTATGAATAGCGAGGGAGTACCAGCCAATATCTAAGGAATTATCTGTGACCGAAGGATAGGGCTATAGCCCATTGCCTAGCTGTAGGGGCAAAGAACATCCCGAAGTTTGCCTTAATTTACCACTATTTTATACCAAACTATACAAAATTATACTACTTATACCTATTACTATACCAAATTTTATAATAAACTAGCAGTCGTTTATAGCATTTATATCCTCACAAATGAGTAAGATATTATACCTAGTAGATACCCAATCGTCCAACTCATAATATTATTTATTAATTTATTATCTATTGGATACAATGTTATTTATGTATTTATAATAATTTAAGCACTAGGTAAGTATAGTTTAATTGATTGACAAATTGATTAACCCATTTTAAATAATTCGGTGCTCTTAAATCTATACCATTAGTGATAATATAATAAAGAGGTATACATCAACGTATTAGCTATTGCTATAGCTATTACCCGCGGCTTCGTCCGCGTTAATTTAGGTTTTATGTAGAAATTCTTTGGTAGGCATGTATCATAATTCATAAGCGACAGAGTTCTTGCTGCTATCGCTGAGTTCTGTCCTCTATCTCTGATAATATTTATTAGACCTTCACTAAAATTTAACTGTACTTACCTAATGATACACACTTTTTAATAAAGAAATAATATTAAAATCAGTTCAGGTTTGACGAAGTTATGAAGTAAAATCTACAAAAATTATCATCACCTATTTCATTCCCTTCGAGATTTATTTGCGACAAAAGGTCAACTATTTGTCCTTTCCCAAGGTCCAATCTCTCTTTATAATATTAGTAGGGATATAGTTTTTATTAGATCGCCAATGCCTGATCTTAAAAACCGGCCAAGTGCGTGTCGGGCCACGCGCAGTGTAGGGTTCCGTAGTTGCAAGTCACAAATATTATTGCTGACTTAGGATAGAGCTTTTATTTTATTTTTGAATATTGAATATATTTTGAGTTCTATGGTTTAAATACTATAACATACTACAAAATATGCAACTTACACTACGTGTAATACCTAATCTGGAAAAAACAGATATAACTCCTTAACTTATGAACCCTACTTAGCCGTGATAGTGTTCCTATAAAATTCTTTATATATATATATATGCTGTGAATTTTTTCACATATCCTCTAAACAACCATTTAGCTGGCAGAGGGGGAGGGGGGACTTGACTCTAATAAAATTTAGGACTTTAAAATATCATATTTCACAAACGAATCCCCAAATCGAAAAATGGTGTTCCCACACCCACAATATTTTTGAAAGACCTATTCACGACATCCCACACTATGGGATAGACGAGACAAAGAAAATTCATCCCCACTTTACATGTAGGGGAGGTACCCTAAAAAAATGATTTTTCACAATTTTATTTCACCACTTTATTGACGTGATTAATATTTATACCCTTGTCAAATAACAGTTTTCTAGTACCAATAGTCTCTGAGCTAAACCGCGGGCGGACGGACAGACGGACGGACATGGCGAAACTATAAGGGTTCCTTGTTTACTACGGAACCCTAAAAAGCCCTTGATGGTCTCTGGTCTGGTCTGGTCTGTTGAAAGGCTTTGGCCGTGACCATAGTTTGTTTAGCGCACTGCTATTTAGCGTTCCGGTACGATGGCGTGTAGAAACGGATTGAGGTAATGCTACACGCCTTCTAAGTTAGCCCGCTACAATCTTAGACTGTATTGTCACTTACCATCAGTAAGAGCGCAGTCAAGGGCTATCTCATCATCGGATAAAAAAAAATAGTCAGTTTACGGACTATATTTTTACGTGATAACGTCATAAAGAAACACTGATGAATAAATGTGTCACAAGCTTTGTCACAAGCCAATCTTGGGCCGATCGTGCCTCTCTATCGCTTGTTCCGCGCTCTCGCTTGCACGCACAGACTCAGGCGGAACGAGACACTTTTTCATGCGTGCAGTCGGTGTTCATCGATTTATAAGACGTTATTATCCTTTGAGACGTTATCACGTTAATAACAATAAATAATATATTCTGTGGTAATTTTCGGTCTGTTTGTTTATGTTTGCAGAGTAGGCAACCGAAGAAATAAGAGTTCAATTTCACGGCAATTAATACTTTCTACATAATCTTAATGAGTTTAATAATACCTGGCCTATAACTGGTTACAAACATAATAATATTATAGTCGCTACTTTATTAATCGATTTTACTACAGTAAATAGGCACTTACCTAACATTTTTTGGATTTCTTCTACCTACTACTGATGTTATAGGTACTTCATCATCATCATCATCATCATCTCACCGATATACGTAGGTACACTGAAATCTGAGAACATCCGTCTACCTAGACAATATATTATTTTATACAATACTATACTAGCTGCCCCAGCGAACTTCGTACCGCCAACAAAAATATTTAGGGGTGGGGCACCCCTATCATTTATGGGTATTAAAAATAGATGTTGGCCGATTCTCAGACCTACCCGATATGCACACAAAATTTTATAAAAATCGGTTCAGCCGTTTCGGAGGAGTTTGGTAACAAACAACGCGACATAAGAATTTTATATATTAGATTTACTAGCTACAGCCTACAAGTTAATCTCCCGGTTCACGTCGTAGCAAATAGACGCTTTCTTTGCTACGATATCATTTCATACGAGTAGGTATAATATGATATCAAAATTTTGTTTAAACCCCTGTTTCTTCTGCAATATCATTAGGAAATAAAAAACGGCTCACTTCTGAGCATAGGTCTCCTCACATAGAAGGGTTTAGACTACGGCCTATGGTCCATCATGCTGGTTAAATGCAGATTAACAAACTTCACACACTTTTGGAAAACTCTCAGGCGTGCAGGTTTCTTCATGACGTTTTCTTTCTTCGCTAAGCATGGGACATAGATAATATACTATAAACCAGCATGGGATATTTAATTGGTTGCTTGACGCACATAACTCCGAAAAGAGAGAGTAAAAGGAAAAGGTGACCGACTGACTGACTAACTGTTACTGAAGTTGGAATTACGACTATCTCCTACTTCCATGCTCAAACCACTGGACGGTCGGGCTGAAAGGCTATATTATGACGTATAGCTAATATGACGTAGGCATGACAGGATTTTTGAAAGGTGGTTGGAATCATTTAATTTTAATTAATATTTTTCAGAGTATTTTTCTGTGTAAACCCGATATTTTTAGAAGATGGGGATCAATAATAATTATTCACAAGTACACATAATAAATAACCGTTACATGGCAATACAAGTGAATATCTTTTTTCTCCCAACTTTAAGTATTTGATAGACTTTGTTGAACTTTTTTGTTAGACTGGTTTACTAGAACAAGCATGAGAAGTTTGATTCGTGAACGTGGGTTTGAGGCCCACGGTTCAGTTTGTTTGGGTCAGAAACTCTATGGAATTCGCCAATCTCCTTTCTACCCCTAAGGAGGTAAAATAGGGGTTTGAACAAAAGCTAAGTTATACATATTAAGTTAATTAAGCTTGTAGGGTGAATGAAATGATATAGCTCAGTGAGTCGCGATACTGAAGTGGAAATGGGCGGGGCACTTAGTTCGAAGAGCTGATGGTCGTTGGGGTCCCAAGGTGCTAGAGTGGCGACCCTGCACCGGGAAGCGCAGTGTTGGCAGACCCCCCACGAGGTGGACCGACGACATCAAGCGAGTCGCAGGGAGCCGCTGGATTCAGGCGGCGCAAGACCGAGGCCTGTGGAAGTCCATGCAAGAGACCTTTGTCCAGCAGTGGACGTCCATCGGTTGATAAAGAAGAAGAAGAAGAAGATGACAATGATGAAACGGGTGAGGTTTGAACCTTTCGAACTTTCGGTATACAGTCCGCTGCTCTGATCATTGCGCTAACGAGAATTTTAAAGAATCTGGCCAGATCTGATCTGATTATCCTTTCTGATTCTGAGGTCACTGGTTAAAAACTGGTAAAATTACGTGCTCAATATTTACCTTAATAATTATTAGAAGATGCTCTATCTAAAAATCTTCTCTCGGAACTTCACAATTTTCATAAATCATAACACACAACACAAAAAACTTAAAAAGTTAACTGAATAAAACAAAATTATCGATGTTTAGATTCACTGTTAAAATAAAACATCAAAAAATTAAAGTACTATGTCGATGTTGAAATTGTTGGAATTGTGTTATTTCGTTGAATTTGACGAATGAAAAATTAATCAATATTTAAAAAACAATTTTTTGAGTTTGTTGTTTTCCATAATTTTCGTAATAATTTTGTACCAATCTTACTGGGAAAATATTTCGCACTGTGCGCGTTGAAACGTGCAGCACGGTTAGTACTGAACTAGTGATGTGCCTGCGAGGTGGCGCTGAAACTGGCACCCTGGCATGAGTTTAACCTCAACCAGTCGCAATGAAACTATTAAAATTATGAGTAACACTATTCATGAAAACGTGGACTAATAAAATACGGTCGATTATAAACTCAATTCCATAGCACATTAACCGTAAATACCACAATACCATATTTATACATGGTTGTATTGTATTGTAGTGTATCACGGGTGATTCACTGCTCGCGTAACAAAGGTGTTGAGTTGGTTTTAAATTCAGGCTTCAGAAACAGTGACGTCAAAATTATAATATTACTAGCTGATGCCCGCGACTTCGTCCGCATGGATTTAGTTTTTAAAAATCCCGCGGGAACTCTTTGATTATCCGAGATAAAAGTAGCTCTCCCGGTCTGAGGACCCACTACTACACCCATTACTATACCCATGCAAAAAATCGCATCAATCCGTTGCTTGCGACGTGATTGAAGAACAATCAAACACACTTTCGCATTTATAATATTATCAGTAATGCAAAATTATACTTAACACTATCTAGACAACCGCAATCTAACATCGTTCGAGATTTAGGTTGCTAGGTTGCCTAGCAACCTAAATCTCGAACTGTATATAAATGACTGAATAATTTAGATATAAACTATCTTATCTTTTAAGTTGGACCAAATTACAGATAGTTACGAAGTTTGATGAAAATCGGTTCAGTAGTTTTCGAGTTTATGCCAAACATACATCGTGACACAAGATTTTTATATATGTAGATATACATGTGGTCCCGGGAATGAATACTTCAAAATTATTTTCACCTCTCATGCTCTAAAAGGGTGTCATTTATAGCAAAGCGTAGAAGGGAATTAATCTATTTCTATTACATATTATTACAATAAGAAGAAGTATATTATGTAAGAATTTTTCCGTTACGACCCTTGTGTGTTGCCTTGGTTTATTACACACGTTCCGTCATAGCTTTGGTAGCGTAGCGGCTAAACTAAGGAGTGAAACTATCGGTTCGGGGGTTCGAATCCTGTCTTCAGATTATTGTTTTTATTTTTGACGTGATAACGTCTTATAAATCGATGAACACCGGCTGCACGCACGAAAAAGTGTCACGTTCCGCCTGAGCCTGAGCGTGCAAGCGAGAGCACGAAACAAGCGATAGAGAGGCACGATCGGTCTAAGCATTGGCTTGTGCCGCCCGCCAGACATCGTCAATGTTTCTTTATGACGTTACCACGTAAAACTATCGTCCGTAAACCGACTTTACAGACAACCAATTTATTTTTATTTTTATTATTAATTTATTATTAAAAGGAACTTAATTCTAACCGAGTGTTCTACAACACACACATTTTTTATGTACAATATCTAGCCTACCAACACTTATTTGTTGCAAGTGAAACCCTATTAGATAAAATGTAACTGAAATGAGTTTTTTAGCTTTTACTTACACAATAATTATATTTTCAACAATGTTGTGTACGCGCGAAACTCGTGTAATTTTCATAATAGAGTAATAATTTAAGCGTTTACTATTCATATCATTGAATTTTATGACGGAATTTTAAAAGAAAACAGCTTTTTTTAGATTATGGCTATAAAAAAGTCAAATATAAAATAAAAGTAATATAAATTGTTCGCGATGTACAGGGTCGACGATTTTTACGCAATAATGCGTAAGTCTAGAATAGGATTTTTATTAAGAGTTAATAATACTAATAATAATATTATAAAGACTTGGAAATATTACCATAATAATACGCCCAAATTTTTCCACATATAATTTTAATTTAATTTCATCCTATTTTTATTTTAATAATTGTAATTTGATACCTACCTATGGACAATTTACTGTCTGAAATAAAATATTTTTATTTTATTTATTTTATTTATAAATAAGTCTATGTTATAACCATAGTGCAACCAACGCTGAGTGCAGCAGGTGATGGAGAGAGCTATGCTCGGAGTATCCCTGCCAGACCAAATCAGAAATGAGGAGATCCGTAGGAGAACCAAAGTCACCGACATAGCTCAGCGAGTCGCGAAACTGAAGTGGAAATGGGCGGGGCACATAGTTCGAAGAGCTGATGGTCGTTAGGGTCCCAAGGTGCTGGAGTGGCGACCCCGCACCGGAAAACCCAATGTTCGCAGACCCCCCACTAGCTGGACCGACATTAAACGAGTCGTCGTCGTTTAAAGTGTCGCTAGAACTAACAAACAAATAAGGGATGAAAAAAGTGTTAAATCTATATAATAATTATAAATCAATTGTCAACTAGTTCCTTAACCAATTTTACTTAGTTCCTTGGACACTCGTAACGTCAATATGGCGTCAATCGAGTAGGCTCAAAAAATATGATACTGCTTAGCAGCTTGAGCATCTGTGACGATTTGCGTGACATGGTTAGCAGGCGACTACGGATACCCAAAAGGTGCTGTTAGACTCGCGCCTGCTTAAGCGATTGCTGCGAATGCTTTTTTAACCTCCGACGCAAAAACAGGGCTGTTATAAGATGTTTGTCTGTCTGTCTGTGTGTGTATTGTCTTTTTCATTTGAAAGCCAGTTTCCTTGCGGTGGTTCTCAGCTATGTTTGGTTAATATCGGTGCAGCAGTGTAAGAGTATCAGCTCTTTTCCAAAATGATGTAAGGCATTTTTGGTTCAGGTTATGATCTTGCAATACGGTAACGTTGACCTGATGCTGGTATCTAGTTTGCGGGATACCCAATTCTTCATCAACTTACAGCAGATATATATATATAGTGTGTTTTGCTTCATTAGAATGGTCTCAATGAGTAGGTGCTAGATAGATGATAGAGGATCGAGGATCGAGGAGAAGTATCTGATGATGAAGCAGAAAAGTGGGTAACAGTTTAGGACAGTAGTCCGGCCGTGTAATTAACAAGTGTAAATTTTCAATTTACACTTGTTAATGCATTTTACTAAACTTATTTTAAAAGTTTTATTAAACTGGGGCCATTTTAGCGTTTTGTAAACGTTATAATAACGTTTATACAACCTTTCTTTAGGACTAAAAGGTAAACAAAAAACGTTGTCACGACTTTTATACGACAACGAATTGTTACTTGGGTGAGCATACTTTTTATAGATTTCTTTAACTTGTGTGAGCGCTACTCTAAGATTGACTATGATTTTATTATAGAACGTCTGGCCATTCCGACAAACTACCTTCGGACTTCACTTACTAATGTGTGTATTTATGCTTATAGTAGAATAGAGTTAGAGGGAGATTTTCATAAAATTGACAAACTCCATAATATATCAAAAAGAGACAATTTCTCTACTGGAAGATCACACTTGAGGTTTTATTTTCCTGTCGCCGATCGCAGCAGCCTCCTCCATGGTGTCCGGCAGCTCGGTGTGCAGGGTCTCCGGCGCGAGGAACACCAGAGCACCAGACAGCAAGGCAAAGCCACAGAACAGTACCGATGGAAAATCGTCGAAAAGCGCTGCACCCTGAAAAGTATAAATAAATGTTGATGTTCATGAAAGTATGAATTATTTGAAGCAAGAGAATTTTTTTATTATTATTATTTACAATATAATATAAAATATTACAAAAAAACTTATAGCTAAACTAATCTAATTAGTATACAAATCATGCCGGCGTGGAATGGTGCCAAGAATACTGGCTGCATTTCCGCACTGGACAGCCAGGCTCATCCTTTGTGCAAAAAGTAAGCCAGCCCTTCTGTCACCAGATGAGGCAATTAACCGCGGTGAAATCTTCTCGTAAAAATTTTTTTGCACTTTGACTCCATGGCCCTCCACAGCAAACGGAACAAATATGTAACTTTCGATCAGAGAGGCATACTTGCGCCGCTTACAGGATTCGGCTATTTCAGCTGCGGCTCCTGGTCTTGATGCTGTCTCCCTGATATGACACGGGGCCAATATAAGACGCACGTTGCGTCCCACATTAGAGCCCGTCCCCGTTCCCAGGGAACCAGCGTCAATCCATCAGGTCTCTTGCCATCATCTCGACTAATCCCTGTTGGCTCGATGAGTGCAGGAATATAATTGGTGGCAAGAGCCCTTTTTAACGTATCGTAAGCGAAAATTAAGAGAATTTCAATTATAATTGATTAACAGGTTTCTTAAGATTAAACCAAAATTGTGAAGATAGAATAGTAGTGATTTGGATAGAATGGATAGATTGATATTCCTTTGCCAAATATACATTTAACTTGAGTACTTGTGTCTTGTCATTAACTCGCAACAAATAGAAAAAGATAAAAAAGTGGTCAGTAGTAACTCATACCTGCCACAACATTTCTAATACATTTTGTAAGGCTTGGATTTTGGCATCTCAAAAATAGCCACAACGTGTTTGTGTTATGCACTTGAAAAATGACTGCAAATTTGGCATATTTGAAACAACTATGACTTGCATTTCGTGTGAAATGAATGAAAAGTAAGCTATAAAAATAGAAATTATTCCTTACAAACGCTGGAGTGAGTGGAGCAGCCAGAGAACCTATTCTTCCGATCATAGACGAGAACGCGAACAAACTGTGTCTATATCGTGTCGGGTAGATCTCAGAGGTGTATATGTATAAGGACATCATCACGACAGCTATAGCCAGCTTGCCAATGAGGTACACCATCAAGGACATGGCAAACATATCTGTAAAACATAACGGAGATATTGATAAAACTGTTTTCAGTAACTAATATAAAAGTGATAGCCTAGTGGTTAGGACTGTGGTCTCCTATTCAGGGGGTCGCAGGTTCGATCCCGGGTACGCACCTCTGACTTTTCGGAGCCAAGTGCGTTTAAGCAATTAAATATCAGTTGCTTCAACGGTGTAGGAAAAGATCGTGAGCAAACCTGTACATCTGAGAGGTCTTCATAATGTTCTCGAAGGTGTGTGAAGTCCGTCAATTCGCATTGGACCAGCGTGGTAGACTATAGAATAGAATAGAATATAATAGAATAGAAATATTTTTTATTCAAATAAACTTTTACAAGTGCTTTTGAATAGTCGATGAATCTACCACTGGTTCGGAATGCCCTTCCTGCCGCTAAGAACCAGCAAGAAACTCGGCGGCCTATAACCCTTCTCTGAGAGGAGACCTGCCCTCAGTAGTAAGCCGTTGATGGGTTGCTATGATGATGAGGAATATAAAAGTATAAGTACCATTAAAAACTATGGACAGCTCAAAAATCTGTATTAACTCACTTTTAGGTAAGAAAATATATCCTAATTGACAAGCGGCACATATCCAATAAGCGCCAATGAGGACAGGTCTTCTGCCAATTTTGCCCATCAGCACTACCGCTATCCAATAGCCAGGTATTTCCGCTGAAGCCACCGCCATGTAGTTCAGGTATCGGTTGCCCGACATGTTCACTGCGTTGATCGACATGCCGTAGTACACCAGTGCGCTCGTGAACCACCACACGGGCGAAATGCAACATCTCGTGAGGATCGCTTTGTTCCGAAACACCAGCACAATTAGCCAGGGTTCCTTCGCTTTCGTTTCTTTCTCCGAAGCTATTCGTATGTTTTTATCTGCTTCCGCGTTTTCTCTAAGCATCTGGAGCGATCGATCTGACAATTGCCTTTTGTTGATTCGGGCGATTTTTTTGAGAAAGTTTTCGGCGTCTTTGTAACGTCCTTTACTTAAATACCATCTAACAGACTCGGACATTATCCAGAAGTAGGAAATAGTGATGAATTGTGGTATAAAAAGTGCGAGAGTCAACGCCCTCCAGTTGGGGACGGCCCACGCTATAAGAGCCATGAAGACTTGACCGATGGAGAAAAAGGTGTTGATGATCGCGCCCGCGGCTACTCGATAGTCAGGGCCCACTAGCTCGATAGCTATAAAAATGAAATGTGGTTAATTTGGAAATATCTTATTGCTAACTTATTGCCCGCGAATTTATCCGCGTGGAAATAGATTTTTTAAAATCCAGGGAGTATCCTTATTTTCCGGTATAAAAGGTGATAATATCACTCTCCAAGATGTCCATAACAATAGAAAAGCCTACATCACTCTTCAAGTCCTCCACTGTACCCATGCAAAAATCACGTCAATCCGATGCTCCATTGCTGCGTTATTGAGGGACAAACCAACAAAAAACCACACTTTCACATATTATATAATATACGTATAAGCAATCTCTCCAGCTTTGCTTAAAGTTATGTGCGCTTACGAAATTAAATACCACAAGCTTCAACAGTAAAGGAAAACATCGTGAGGAAACCTGCACACCTGAGAGTTCTTCATAATGTTCTTGAAGGTGTGTGAAGTCTGCCAATTCGCATTGGGCCAGCATGATGGACTATGGCTTATAACCCTTCTCTTAGAGGAGACCTGCGCACAGTAGTGATCCGTTGATTGGGTTGCAGATGATACTATTCTTCTTCTTCTTTATCAACCGATAGACGTCCACTGCTGGACAAAGGTCTCTTGCATGGACTTCTACAGGCCTCGGTCTTGCGCCGCCTGGATCCAGCGGCTCCCTGCGACTCGTCTGATGTCGTCGGTCCACCTGGTGGGGGGGTCTGCCAACACTGCGTTTCCCGGTGCAGGGTCGCCACTCCAACACCTTGGGACCCCAACGACCATATACGATGATAATATTAGTAAGGATAATTTAAGAAGATGAATTCCAACCTAAAATGTAGGCACAGGACATGACACCAGCTCCGATCACAGCTTCAACGACCTCAGATATGAAGAACCCGTAGTAAGTGTCGGCCCAGTATCGCAGCACGCCCACCCACGCCGTGTTGACCGCGTTCAGGCTGAGCGCGAAGCGGCGCCCGCAGCGGTCCGACGTGTACCCCACGACGGGAAGCGCCACGAAGATGCCGATGGTTCTGCCCGTTCCGATGAAAGCTCGGCGCCACTCGTCACATGCCAAGCCGTACTATAACAAATATCTGGGTGACCGAGCTCGCTTGCTCGGTTATTTTTTTTTGGTAAATCGTGTTTTTTAGAAATTATATATTTAGAAAAATAATAAAAAAATAATAATAATAATAAAATTCACAGGGGAAAATATAATCGTCTGGACTCGAACCGGGGGTGTTCTGTTTTCGGGACCGCCCGATTTCCCGAGCTATTGGAACTTGAGATGATGGCGAAATTTACCTTCGTATTCTAATGATATTGTAAGGGGGGTTTCATTGCCTGAAAACACGGATAAAACGACTTTTCTAAAAATGAAACCTAGCTAGATCGATTTATCGCCCCGGAAAGCCCCTGCATACTAAATTTCATGAAAATCGTTGGAGACGTTTCCGAGATTCAGATTATATTTATATATACAAGAATTGCTCGTTTAGAGGTATTAGATAGATAGATAGATAGAATTGAGAACTATCCAAACGATGCATTAAAACTAAATTGTTGATTAAATCCTCAAGAAAGAAAGATACGTTTAAAGTTATTATTCCACAATCAAAAAAAATCTCAACCTGAACTAGTACCTAGTATATAAATCTCAAAGCTACATGCTTTGAGCATATAATTGTCGAATGCTCTAAGAAATCTAGTAGATCGAAGAAAATATATGAATCCTTTCTAAATGAAATCTATAGAAAATTAATTTTAATTTTTTTCCAACAGCAAACAGATTTTGACAAATTCTTTTGAATTCTTGCACCTAAGAATAAATTTTTTAATAATAATTTATGATAATAAAAATTCGATAACTTAAAAACTAAACTTAAACATGTATACTTCCTTACATCATAAACAACGGTATGCGTGTTCTCGTACACATATTCAGTGCAGCCGACAGTCGTGTTTCGGTTAAACAATTCTGCGGGACACTTATCGCCAATAGTCTCATTGATAGGTTCGAAACGAAGGCAGTTGTCGAAGGTACCGCCATCACTCGGCACAGCATTTAGAAGCCACGTCGGAGAGAATTCCGTAGCTTGCTGACCCTCGCACTCAGGGATCAGGCATCTGTATCAATCGGGTAAAAATATGATGCGGGTTGTTACGTTCCCTCAAATATGGTTGAGCGAAGCAATGGCTGGGTCATGCGTCATGCTCGTGAACGGGTTCCACCAGCGGGAATGGGGCTACTTTCTGTCTGCCCGCCTTAACGTGTTGAATTATAATTAGGTATGCTTTTGCAGAACTCATTGTGAAAACACTGCATACATAGCACAATATCTATTATATTGTAAACTTGTTTTGAAAAGAGCAACCGCCAAGTTTCTTGCCGGTTCTTCTCGGCAAGAAGGGTATTCCGAACCAGAGGTAGACTCATCGACGATTCAACTTGTAAAAAAGTTTATTTGAATAAAAACATTTCTATTCTATTCTAATCATAATCCACACAGCACTTACCTGGTTTTGATCCTCGCAGTTGTGAAAATGTACTCCGTAGCGGCCCATGCCACAAATATCATAACCACCACTGTCAACGTTAGAGTTCTGATCTGGTACCGACCGAACTGACCTATTTCTTCAACCAAAATGTCGTCTAAATTCAATTTTCTATTAGAAGCCTCTTTGAACGATTCACTGATACCATCTCTTCTATCCTTTTGCGTTGCCATCGTCCTGTAGTACTATTTCAAATAGATCTAATCTATCGATAAATTAATACTGCTCTTGCAGTGGTGTTGATAAAACTAAAAATGATCTGGCAATGAACGAGATAACTTGTAGGATTCCGTATCTCCTAAATTGTATAAAAGGGAAAAGGTGACTGACCGATTGACTCAGGTTTTTTATTGCAGGTATATCTTAATCGCCATCACCCAAACACTCTTGCTGAAGAAATGAAGACTCATGCGAAATCTCCTTGGAGCCCTCCCGCACACCAATTTTACCTATGCAAACGAATCTTGATCTTATCGATGAAATCGATGATGATGATGCTTGAATGATAGGTGGTAGAGTCATGACGTGTCATAAGAGCCACAGGTTGGCCTACGTGAAATAATCAATCAATCAATTATTTTATTTTGCAAGAATATGGTACATGAAATATAGACATATTTACATAGATGTTAAATTTACAATTATAAAACGTCAACATATCCTGCCAAGCTTGGCGTGCAAAAAACAATCCTTAATAATTGAAACCATGTCAGTAAAATACGGAAAATCAATTTAACCCTTCAATTAGGTAATCATTAATCTTATGGTAGAATCTTGACGTGTCATAAGAGCCACAGGTTGGCCTACATGAAATAAATAATTTTGAATTTTTGAATATAATACATTTTATCTATAAGCATGTCAAATAGTGCTTTTCTAAATCGACTTAACGGAAAACTTTTCATATTATCCGGCAAGTGATTAAAAATGCGAATAGCCATACCGTATACATTTTTTTTTACTCCCGCCAGCTTATGCAGAAGCATAGGGACGCATAGCTTGTGTTTCTTATGTTGGTTTCTAGCCCTTCTTATTGTATAATCAGTTTTGAATAGTTGTGGGTTTTTTTTACAAATATACACATTTCATAAATATACATCTAGGCAACGGTAGCACTTTCAAAGTTTTAACAGTGGCCTACAGCTATGAAGCATATTTACGCCAGACAGTGCCCTGATACATTTCTTTTGTACTTTAAATGCTCTTTCCCATTCTACTGAATTACCCCATAGTATTATGCCATATCTTAAGATAAATAATTTGGAATTTTGAATTTTTTTTTAATCGATTACGAATTGATATTGTAGGTACCCAGCGATCCAAGCATAGACTACATCACGGAGCTCTAGGTCCTAGCTCCTCAATCCTGATGCTGCAATGTGCTGCCCACCTATGTTGCGGGGATCTCGGAATTGTGGATTAACAATAATTACTGTAAGTACCAAATATAGACTACGTGGATTAGTAGCGTAGCATTGCAGGGAGGAAAGAATAGGAGCAGTTTATTGAAGTCGGGCGGGCCTAAATATAAACATAGCGATACGCGATGCTAGTTTAACTTCAACTAACGAGTCTCTCGTAGTCGGTTTTTTGAAAATAATTTTTATTCTTCATTCGTTTGTTTGCTATCCTCCTTTCTATTTCCTTAATTTCTTAGTCATTGGATCCGTAGGTTGGTCTGTAAATGGCATTCTTACAACATAATAGGTATTTATTATTATCACAATATTATCATAATTTTTTGAAGAGTTTGTCATTTCATCACTTTTATCTTGTACATTTTCAACTTATTCAGATAGTTGAACCAACAGTATATAATTTGTCCTTTGAATTTATCTGATATCTACGATTGGGCTTGATAGATTACATATTGTCTTATATCTACTCGTATATGTAAACGTTTTTCCGTTCATATATTTTGTTCGTAGGAGTTAAAACCCATAATATGGATTGAAACTAAAACTTTTGCATTTAGAGCCGATTTCACCAACGTAAAATAAGTCTTATTCGAGTGTAAATTTTATATTTTGACAGAGTTTTCAATACAATAACTGTGAAAAAGCCTAATTTATCGCTCGGATAAACGTCACTCGACGTTGGTAAAATCGGCACTAAGAAAAACCAATACAATACAAACTGTATCGCAATAATATGTCCTCTAGAAGGTTTTCAACTGAAGTTTGAAATTATTTTAACGAATAATAATTAAAAAGTGTCAGCCATTTTTTCAGGTTTTGTGATAGGTGTTTTGATAGGACTGCTGGAGCTACTAATTGTCACTTAGTGCAGAGGACCTTTGTTTATTCAGAAGCTCACACTAAAGGTTTTATTTTCTTATCGCCGATGGCAGCAGCCTCCTCCATGGTGTCCGGCAGCTTGGTGTCCAGGGTCTCCGGCGCGAGGAACACCAGAGCACCAGACAGCAAGGCAAACCCACAGAACAGCACCGATGGAAAATTCTCAAAAAGCGCTGCACCCTGAAAATTTAATGAAAACATAATTTAATTCAGTTAGGGCCGTGAAATAAGACTTACGCGAACGAGACGTATGCTTTAGGTCGACTTTACGGGGTCACTTCTGTGCCCCCTGATAGCTTGGCAGGTTTTCAATACAAAACCTGTCAGAACGCCCAATTTATTCCTCGGTTAAGCGTCACTCGACGTTGGTGTAATGGGCACTTAGTTGTAAAACAAGTCTCAATAGCCCAACGATTAAAGGTTCGGGCTGAAAACTGAAAGGTCGCATGTTCGAATCCCACCCGTTGCACTATTGTCGTACCCACTCCTGGCACAAGCTTTCTGCTTATTGGGAGGCGAGAGGAGAATATAAGTCAAGTTCAACTTGGTTGATATTCATTAATAAAAAAAAAAAAAACAACAAGTACATGCGCCAACTGCAAGGGCTTCCTTAAACGTATATATGTATTACAGAAATGACTTGCATGACAATACTCGTATAACACCATAGTGTAATACAACTTGATTCCGAATCTTACACCGAAGCGTAAAAAGTATATTTTAATAAAAATTTAACTTAGACCCGGTTGCTTGAAGCACCGTTAACGATAACTGAACTATAACGGCGCCTCACGCAACCGGGCCTTAGCAATAACATTATTAAAACTGAAAATTTAAAACACCCCCGACATCTGAATCCATGGCCGGACTATACATGATATACCTGATATCCTGTTACCCAGTTTTCTGCTCCATCATCAGAACCTCCTCCTCGGTCCATCTATCTAACACCTACTCATTGAGACCATTCTAATGAGCCCAAACACACTATATCTGCTGTAAGTTGCTGAGGAGTTAGGTATTCCACACACTACTTGATGCTGCAATATCAGCTCAAGGTTACCATGCTTTGGATGGCGATTCCACACCGTACTGTTAATAGAATTAAATACTGATCAAACTGAATCCAAATAGGAAATAACTGCTATTATTATTTCAAGAGTATACTAATGTGCTATTAGTGGTTAGGACTGTGGTCTCCTATTCGGGGAGTCGCAGGTTCGATTCCAGGCACGCACCTCTGGCTATTCTAAGTGCGTTTTAAGAAATTAAATATCACATCCTTTAACGGTGAAGGAAAACATCATGAGGAAACCTGCACACCTGAGAGTTCTCCATAATGTTTTCGAAGGTGTGTGAAGTCCGCCAATTCGCATTGGGCCAGCGTAGTGGACTATGGCCTATAACACTTCTCTGAGAAGAGACCTCGCTCAGTAGTGAGCCGATGATGGGTTGATAATGACAAATGACATGATATTAATGTGTTGTATATCCTGGCATCAGACTAAGAATTCCAAAATCTTGCATACCTACTTCATATAGCATACATGGGTGTTTCAAATTTTAGGTCACAAGTAAGTTTGAAAGTAAAGTAAATAAACATTATGCGTCAGAACCCTACCGCAGTTAACAAAACAGCTGATAACTTTGAAACGGTTATACCAATTTTGATGAAACATATCTACGAACTACCGCTAGAAAATCTGCTTTTAAATTTGAAAAACTGCATCCAAATCGGTTCAACCGTTTTAGAGCCATAGTGCCACAGACTGACACACACACGCATAGCAATCAAACTTATAACACCATTCTTAAACCAAGTCAAAAATATGATGCTTTAAACATTGCATTATTCAAATTCAAAATTCAAAATTATTTATTTCACGTAGACCAACCTGTGGCTCTTATGACAAGTCATGACTCTACCACCGGTTCGGAAAGCGGATTCTGCTGAGAAGAGCCGGCAAGAAACTCAGCAGTTGCTCTTTTCAAAATAATCATTTTACAATATTATTATGAAGCTATTACATTGTAATAAGTTTTTTATACTATCTTGTGGGCAGCTGGATGCCAAGCCGATTTAACCAATGCATTTTTGTTAGAATAATATTTCCACAATGAGGGGAAGTTCCAAAAAAAAAAATAGAGTAAAAGAAAGAAAAAAGTAAATATTTTTACCTTTCATAATAAAAATATGGATACTCACAAATGCCGGCGTGAGCGGAGCCGACATGGCACCTATGCGTCCAATCATAGAAGAGAACGCGAACAAACTGTGCCTGTATCGTGTCGGGTAGATCTCAGAGGTGTAAATGTACAAGGACATCATCACGACAGCTATGGTGAGCTTGCCAATGAGGTACACCAGCAACGACAAGGCAAACAAATCTGCGTCAAAACAAGTAGTTGGTGAAATCTCAAATAGCACGTACAAATTCGTCTGACGCTTCTACTAAAAACTTCTAGCAGCTATTAGAAGTAATCACAACGTGCATACTCACAATAAAGACAAAAAAAATATTAAAATTATAAAAAATAATATAGGTAACTGCTTATAGAAACACCACTATAACTCACTTTGAGGTAAGAAAATATATCCTAATTGACAAGCGGCGCATATCCAATAAGCGCCAATGAGGACAGGTCTTCTGCCAATTTTGCCCATCAGCACTACCGCTATCCAATAGCCAGGTATTTCCGCTGAAGCCACCGCCATGTAGTTCAGGTATCGGTTGCCCGACATGTTCACTGCGTTGATCGACATGCCGTAGTACACCAGTGCGCTCGTGAACCACCACACGGGCGAAACGCAACATCTCGTGAGGATCGCTTTGTTCCGAAACACCAGCACAATTAGCCAGGGTTCCTTCGCTTTCGTTTCTTTTTCGGAAGAGTTTCGTATTTTCTCTGCTTCTGCATTTTCTTTTAATGCCTGAAGCGATTGATATGATAGTAGTCGTTGATTTGTTCGAGCAACGTCTTTTAGTAAATCTTCGGCATCTTTGTAACGTCCTTTACTCAAATACCATCTTACAGACTCGGACATAATCCAAAAGTATGAAATAGTGATGAATTGTGGCACGTACAGAGTGAGAGTCAACGTTCTCCAGTTCGGGACTGCCCACGCTATAAGAGCCATGAGGACTTGACCGACAGAGAAAAAGGTGTTCATGGTCGCCCCTGCTGCTACTCGGTACTTTGGGCCAACTAATTCCATAACTGTAAAATATGGATAACTTTTTAAAATAAAAATCAAAGAGCATAAACAAACACAAAAGGAGAAAATTGCTTTTTACCTAAAATATAGGTGCAAGAGAAGGCACCAGCTCCAATCGCAGCTTCAACAACTTCAGAGATTACAAAACCATAATATGTATCTGCCCAGTAGCGAATGGTGCCAACCCACGCCGTGTTGACAGCGTTCAGGCTAAGGGCGAACCGGCGCCCCCAGCGGTCTGACGTGAACCCCACGATAGGAAGAGCCAAGAAAGTACCAAATGTGCGAGCCGTTCCGATGAAAGCTCGACGCCATTCATCACACGCCAAGCCATACTAGAGAATGATAATATCAGTTAAATTAAAATACGCAGTTTGCCGTCAGAGCAATTTTAAATAATGCAAATAATCACACGGATTTCCAAAATTTTTAAATTCATGTTTAACGTTTCGCAACAAGTTACAAGTTGCAAGCAAGTACCTATTTTAATTCCCTTCTTCGCCCATGCTTGAAGCTACACAACAGTTTTCGCTACACGTTAATTTTCGAAAATCCAAAAAATGAAGCAGATGAAAATTTAAGTACAAAAATAGAAGTGGATGCTTACATCATAAGCAACAGTATGAGTGTTTTCATATACATATTCACTGCAGCCGATAATCCTTTCACGGTCGAACCATTCTGCAGGACATTCTTCATTCTTCGTAGTCCCATTGATAGAGGCAAAGCGAAGGCAATTGTCAAATGAACTGCCACTTCTTGGTAGAGCATTTAAAATCCACGCCGGAGAAAACTCAGTGGTCTCTAAGTCTTCGCACTCTGGGATTAGGCATCTGTAGCATAAAAAGCATACTAGGTATTTATCGACAGTCTGATTCGACTGTGACAAGATAGCACGTGACTGTGAGAACCTTGTGAAACCAAAAGGTCTGAATCATGTTTGATTCCAAAACCACAACAGTACGACTCATTATGAAGGAAAATATAGTCCTTCCTTAGGGATTATCAATTGCTTTAGTAATTCGTGGGTTTTGTTGACTATATTATGATCATTAAGGAAAATTAATTAATGAAAACTGGTCGATCTGGTGTATGACTTTACTAGGAATAAATACTTTACTAGGAATAAAAACTAGGAGTAAAGTGAAACAAAATATAAACTATCACATAAATAAATCCCAACATATTTAGTGTTCTCAATCAGCTAAAAATTTCGACTTTATAAATCAGTTTTTATTTGAAATATACTTTGTTTGTTACCTGGTTTTAATCCTTGCAGTAGTGAATATGTATTCCGTAGCACCCCACGCACCAAATATCACAACTACGACTGTCAATAATAAAATCCTGGTCTGGTATCGCCCAAATTGACCTATTTCCTCAACTAAAATGTTATCCAGATTCAATTTCTTATTTGGCACTGCTACAACTGAATTTTTAGCATCATCAGATTCATTATTTGGTGATGTCATTATACTCTTGTCTGTCATGCAATACAAATTGAAGTTATCTATAAATATTGCCTGAATAACAAAATATGCATCCCGATAACATTATTTCACCCAATATAATGTCATTTAGATATAAAATATTTTGATACACTGATTGAAAAATTTACCTTAAACTAGCTGATGCCCGCAACTTCGTCCGCGTGGAAAAATTTATAAAAAAAACCGGCCAAGTGCGTGTCGGACTCGCGCACCGAGGGGTCCGTACTCCAAAAGTAAAAGTAAAACGATAATATTATATTAATTTGCTTATTTAGCGTTAACTTTGTTTGTAGAGGTTTATTGTTAATATAAAAAAAAACTATGCTAGATAGAGCGTTTGTTTTATTTTTCTTGTAAAATATACATAAACTTCTATTGACCATAATTATTTCAGATTTTTCGATTGGTAAACTTCGGAGATAATGGGGGGGGAACGGTATTTTTTCCGGCATTTTGGCCGATTACTCAAAAACTTTTATATATAGAAATAAATAAAAAACTGTTTTAGAATGCACAAGTAAAGGCCTATCATATGATACCCCACTCGGTATAGTTATCTTACTTTGAAATTTCAAACCCCCGATTTTCCCCCTTTTTTAATCAAACTAAAATAATTTTCGCGTTGTTTTTATTTTTCCTGTAAAATATACCTAAACCTCTATTGACCATAATTATTTCAGATTTTTCGATTGGTAAACTTCGGAGATAAGGGGGGGGGAACGGTATTTTTTTCGACATTTTGGCCAATTACTCGAAAACTATTATTTATAGAAATAAATAAAAACTGTTTTAGAATGCACAAGTAAAGGCCTTTCATATGATACCCCATTCGGTATAGTTATCATACTTTGAAATTTCAAACCCCCGATTTTCCCCCTTTTTTAATCAAAGTAAAATAATTTTCGCGTTGCTTTTATTTTTCCTGTAAAATATACATAAACCTCTATTGACCATAATTATTTCAGATTTTACGATTGGTAAACTTCGGAGATAAGGGGGGGGGGGGGGGAACGGTATTTTTTTCGACATTTTGGCCGATTACTCAAAAACTATTATATATAGAAATAAATAAAAAACTGTTTTAGAATGCACAAGTAAAGGCCTTTCATATGATACTCCACTCGGTATAGTTAGCTTACTTTGAAATTTCAAACCCCCGATTTTCCCCCTTTTTTAATAAAACTAAAAATAATTTTCGATTTTTCTTTATTTGAATGATGTTGGGCCACTATTATACACAACTATGCCAAATTTCATGTCGATAGCTTTAATAGTTACTGAAATAATCGACTGTGACAGACGGACGGACGGACGGAGAAAGTATCACCATAAGGGTTCCATTTTTACCATTTTGGTACGGAACCCTAAAAAGATTCGCTTTTGCGTTAATGGCGAGGTTTTTAGGATTTTCCTACGCCACTATATTATATTTTAGAGCTACTTGGTACCTACAAACCTACAATTGCACACCACACAATCGAAATTACGTAAATACCCACAATTTAGGTGGGCAGTACCCAGCAGCATGAGGATTGAGAAGTTGTTAACTGGTCTTCAATGATGTAGTCCAGTGATGAAGGGTGGGGGAGGGCGATTCCCAATACAAACCGAACGGTAGTGAAATTAGTTGAATATATTGGTGGTATCTATGAAAACAGATAGTGCTAGCGCAGGAAATTTTCAAAAAAAATTCAATTTTTCGTGGGTTTCGGGGGCGATAAATCGATCTAGCTAGGTTTCATTTTTAGAAAACGTAATTTTATCCGTGTTTTCAGGTAATGAAAAACCCCTACAATAATATCATTAGAATACGAAGGTAAATTTCGCCATCATGTATAAAGTTCCAATAGCTCAGTTAGGAAATCGGGCGGTCCCTAAACCATAAGACCCCGGTTCTAGTCCAGACGATTATTTTTTCCCCTATGAATTTTCACGACAGACATTATAGACGCATATAGACATTTCAATGTCTATGCGTAATATCAGATGGTATGAATATCAGATGGATGGTAAATGGTATCAAAAATACCATGAATTTTTATCTAAAGCTAGACGGCTGATCCCTTTTGATACTTCAGATGCCGTCTTCGTCATTACCCGATAAACGTCCAAACGCTCATCTCACCAAAATACATCTTATCATACGATAGCAAAATGAATCCATAGATAATTATGCCATCGTAAGGTTCTGAATCGAGGTGATGGTTTGGTTTGGTAACTATTCATGGCATTCCGAACCAGTGGTAGACTCATCGACGATTCAAAAGCACTTGTAAAAAAGTGTATTTGAATAAAAAACATTTCTATTCTATTCTATTTATTTTAGTTTTAATTTTATTAGTTTTTATTTTAGTTTTAATTTTAGAGTAAATTTAGGTTTTTAATTGTAAGTAATGTATTTAGTCATTTACATTTTTTGCTGCGTAAACAAATAAAAACCTCGTTGGTTATTCTATTCTATTCTATTGTAACCTATAAAATTGTGATTGGGAGAAAATTGAGGCAAAGAAAGAATTTTTTTTTTCATAATATTTATCTTTATTTAAAAAATCGGACAAGTGCGAGTCGGGCCTCGCTCTTTAAGGGTTCCGTTAAAAAATATTTCCATGTACCTACCCATGGAAATATTTTAATTTAATTTTTTTAATTTAATTTAATTTTTATTATTTGTTGTTATAGTGGCAATAGAAATACATAATATGTGAAAATTTCATCTGTCTATCTATTACGGTTTACGAGATACAGCCCGCTGACAGACGGACGGACGGACGGACGGACGGACGGACAGCGTAGGCTTAGTAATAGGGTCCCGTTGGTACCCTTTGGGTACGGAACCCTAAAAAGTGTGGCCCTAATTCACGACGTCACTTCATAGAGCTTCAACATAATTTAAACTTTATCCATATAAAGTCTCCCTTAGTCGGGTTTTTATTCCCGAGAGAACTCTTTCATTTTCCCAGATAAAATATAGCCTGTGTGTTAGGCCTGGATATGAGCCATATCTTTTTCGAATTTCATCCAAATCGGATCATTCGTTGTGTCGTGAAGGAGTAACAAACATCCATCCATACATTCATCCATCCATCCATACATTCATCCATCCATCCTCACAAACTTTCGTATTTATAGTACTAGATGAAGACTACATGACTAGAGTATGATGCCCGCGATCGCGTTCGCGTGGATTAAGGTTTCTTAATTCCCGCGGGAACTCTGTAATTTTCCGGGATGAAAAGAAGCCTATATTTTAATCCTGAGTATAAGCTTTCACCATTCCAAATTTCAGCCAAATCGGTTTATTCGTTGTGGCGTGAAAGAGCAATTAATATTCATCCATCCATCCATACGTCCATCCTCACAAACTTTCACATTTATAATTAATATATTATAGTAGGAAGTAGGATCCTAGAAACACATGGAGTAGGTAAGACCTCTGGCTTTTCACTCAGGGCAACAAAATTCAGCGGAATAAGTCCGGAACGAAATTATATACTTAGTAGTTATACAACAATGTCTAGGTAAACAAAATAATATTTTTATACAGACATGATTTGTTGGATTATTAACTAATTTGTGACGAAATAACCAGAATAGGAAATTATAAATTGTTTGCAGTTGAATCCACAGTCATCTTAAAAAAAAATAAAGAAAAAGAAAGTATTTCCTTCTATTCTTTTATTGTATTGTATTTTCTGTATTGTTTGACCAAGCATAAAAATTTAATCTAAATATCAACTAAATAATTAAAAACTACTTAATTAAATAATTATAAAATAATAAAACTAAATAACTGGATCCACATCGACGATAGACTGTAATGTCCCCAGAAGGCTGGCTGCATTTCCTCTCTGTACGCAAATTCTTATCTTTTGCCTAAAGTGTGAGCCAGCCCTGGGGTCCTGGATTACATAAAACAAGCGCGTCGCTAAGTCTATATAATCGACGCACCTCTGGCCCCCACGGCTCCGACGTTTCCACACCAAACGGCGCAAATATGTATCCCTCAGCTAAAGCACCAAAGATTCATATTGCGAAGCAACGGCTGAATCATGCGTCATGCTCGTGAACGGGTGCCACCGGCGGGAATGAGGCTTCTTTCTGTCTGCCCGTCTTAACATGAATTGAATTGTAGTACCTACGCTTTTTTTGGAACCTCACCTCATTGTGGAAATGTTCTATTCTATTCTAATAAAGTTGCATGGGTTAAATCGGCATGGCATCCGGCTGCCCACAAGATAGTATAAAAAACTTATTACAATGTAATAGCTGTATAACAATATTGTAAAATAATTATTTTGAAAATAAAAGTAAAATTAAAAATTTTAAAAACCTAAAAAAAAAAAAATTACTCTAAAAACTAACAAATGATATTTTAAACCTATATATAATTTTATACCTATATATAATTATTATCGTCACATATATTATGTAAGTTCAAATATTTTTATTTTCCAAGTGTCGTCGTCGCGTCGCGGGACCGTTAAAGTTTATAAAGTATTTTTCCAACAGCTAATTAATTATTACGAATTACATATAGGTACGAGCGATCTGCATAGTCTACGCTCTACGTAATGCCGCGCGCGACACATTATGGAAGTTAGTCAAATCCCCTCATCAACTAGAAAAGAGCTGATAATCTTCAAACGGCTCAACAGATTTTCATGAAACATGGCTAAGAACACTCGGGATAAAATTATCTATGACACAAAAAAAAACTAAACGAAAATCGGTTCATCCGTCTGGCAGCTACGCTACCACAAACAGATACACAGACAGACACGTTAAACTTATAACACCCCTCTTTTTTTGCGTCGGGGGTTAAAAAGAGCAACTGCTGAGTTTCTTGCCGGCTCTTCTCAGCAGAATCCGCTTTCCGAACCGGTGGTAGAATCATGACATGTCACAAGAGCCACAGGTTGGCCTACATGAAATAAATAATTTTGAATTTGAATTTGAATTATTTCCGCCGCTTGTTTCGCTCAGCCGTTGTAGCCGCCTCGCCTACTGATGCAGCAGTTGCTTTGATGTGGGACGGTGCCGACGTATCAACACAAGTAGCGCCCCACACCAAAGACCTGCCACGCTGCCGAGGATCGAGCGTCATTCCGTCAGGCCTCTTGCCATCGTCACGTGCAGTACCGGTCGGCTCTAAAACAGCCGGCACGTTGACGGTGACCACTCACCAGGGTCCGGCGAATGACGTCGTTGATCGAGGCGTGACAGACAAACGACCAGCAAAACGTTTAAAAAATGTTATGAAATATATCTGAGCGCCTTAAAAAATCAAATAGCAAATGCATGTCGATTACGAATAATAATAAAATACATTTTTGAACTTTGAAGCTTGTAATAATAATAGAGCAAGATCCCAGTGCCGCCAGACCTAAGTTATTTTCTCAGCAATTATTTGTGTACGATAGAGTACTGTTCGAATGTCCTTTCAGTATATGGGTACCAGTTAGATTGTGCCGACGGCCAATTTCCAGATACCAGGTGCTAAAGGTAGGTAAAAACTAGAATAACTTATCTTAAATTCTCAGGGCTGATTTTCATATATGTTTTAAAGAATATTGTAAAAATTAATAAATTAATACTGCCAGACGCTTACCGCCGGCGGTTACTTTAGCCAGACGCTTTGAAGCTCCCAAAAAAATATATAATTTAAGTTAACTTATATTCTCAGTTCTGATTTTTATACATGATACTCAGGGAACTATTGCGATATTATCTGTAAGCTGCCAGACCTATTGGAAGGGTCAAACATCCCCCCAGACACACATTATGCGTCCCCATATGTATGAGCGCTAGAACATGATTCACTTGTTTAAGTGTGTGAGAGATAATATCATCATACTATAATATTATAAATGCGAAAGTGTGTTTGTTGGTTTGTCCTTCAATCACTCTGCAACAGAGCTATGGATCGACGTGATTTTTTGTCTGGGTATAGCTTAGGATCTAGAGAGAGAGAACTATTGCAATATCTTCTGCAAGCTAGCAATATAAGTTAACTTAAATTATATATATTTTTTGGGAGCTTCAAAGCGTCTGGCTAAAGTAACCGCCGGCGGTAAGCGTCTGGCAGTATTAATTTATTAATTTTTACAATATTCTTTAAAACATATATGAAAATCAGCCCTGAGAATTTAAGATAAGTTATTCTAGTTTTTACCTACCTTTAGCACCTGGTATCTGGAAATTGGCCGTCGGCACAATCTAACTGGTACGCATATACTGAACGGACATTCGAACAGTACTCTATCGTACACAAATAATTGCTGAGAAAATAACTTAGGTCTGGCGGCACTGGGATCTTGGACCATAATATTTACTTAGTAAACTAATCAGCATGACTGCGACCGATCCGTTGGCTTGTCTGTACCAATCACAGAAGCCTCTTCCATGGTGTCGGGCAGCCTGGTGCCGAGCGTCTCTGGTATGAGGAACACGGTCGCGCCCGCTACCACTGCGAACCCACAGAACAGCGCTGAGGGGAAGTGGTGCCAAATTGATGCGCCCTGGAAAATTACAAAAGGTACTGTTATTATATTATTATTTTCCTAGAACATGACATAACCCACTACAGTGATCGTGAAACAAAACTGATTAGTTCCCATTTTGGCATTATTGTAAGCCTACGGATACGTCGCAGTAAGATAGTTGAAGCCGTGATATAGCTATGAACCGGTATATAGTTATACGGAAGCGGTTCATAGCTATCTAACTTATTCAAATCATAGATTTATAATTTAATAATTTCACTAGATTAGTCTAGTCAGATAGTTATACAGTACCCGGCGATATATATTGCACATCGGCCTTTGGAATAAAACGCTATTCTATTCTATTCACAGTTCGACTGCATTTTTTTTATATACGTTACGTGATGTGCTCGCCGATTGTGAAGAGATTTCAGTAATTACTACGTGAATTTCTGGCTAGCTTTCCTTGCAATAGAATAGAAATAGCGTTTTATTCCAAAGGCCGATGTGCAATATATATCGCCGGGTACTGTATATATTGCTAGATCGTGCTCGAATTATAGCTATATAAGGAATATATTATGATGAATGTAAGATAGCTATGAACCGCTTCCGTATAACTATATTCCGGTTTATAGCTATAAACCTAGGGTTATAGCTATATCACCGCTTCAACTATCTTACTGCGACAGCTACACGACGTAATATCAGTCACTTTATAAAAACTAACAGCAAAAGCTAGCTGACGTGTCATTGTAATTGACGTAAAAGTACAATGCAAACCCTAGGGTTAGTCGTAATAAACCTCTCGTATAGTTCCTCCTCTTATAGAACCTCTCGTTTCTTTTACCTTCTTCCCCCTCCCCGGCACACCTCATGGCGACCCTGCCAGAGGATCATTTACGTAAAAGGTAGTTACGTATTACGTAAAACTAGCTGATGCCCGCGACTTCGTTAGCGTGGATAAAGGGTTTACGATTCCCGCGGAAATTCTTACATTTTCCGGGATAAAAGTAACGTAGCCGACGTGCCATTCTGATGTGCTGAAGCTATTATATTGGAAAGTTTCATCAAAATCCGTTCCTCACAAACTTGCGTTCATAATATTATTAGAATTAAACTTACCAGTGCAGGTGTTAGCGGAGCCACAATAGAGCCGATCCTGCCGACCATGGAGGAGAACGCCAGGAGACTGTGTCTGTACTTGGTGGGGTAGATCTCCGCCGTGTACAGGTACAAGGACATAACTTACCAGTGCAGGTGTTAGCGGAGCCACAATAGAACCGATCCTGCCGACCATGGAGGAGAACGCCAGGAGACTGTGTCTGTACTTGGTGGGGTAGATCTCCGCCGTGTACAGGTACAAGGACATAACTTACCAGTGCAGGTGTTAGCGGAGCCACAATAGAACCGATCCTGCCGACCATGGAGGAGAACGCCAGGAGGCTGTGTCTGTACTTGGTGGGGTAGATCTCCGCCGTGTACAGATACAAGGACATAACTTACCAGTGCAGGTGTTAGCGGAGCCACAATAGAACCGATCCTGCCGACCATGGAGGAGAACGCCAGGAGGCTGTGTCTGTACTTGGTGGGGTAGATCTCCGCCGTGTACAGGTACAAGGACATAACTTACCAGTGCAGGTGTTAGCGGAGCCACAATAGAACCGATCCTGCCGACCATGGAGGAGAACGCCAGGAGGCTGTGTCTGTACTTGGTGGGGTAGATCTCCGCCGTGTACAGGTACAAGGACATAACTTACCAGTGCAGGTGTTAGCGGAGCCACAATAGAACCGATCCTGCCGACCATGGAGGAGAACGCCAGGAGGCTGTGTCTGTACTTGGTGGGGTAGATCTCCGCCGTGTACAGGTACAAGGACATAACTTACCAGTGCAGGTGTTAGCGGAGCCACAATAGAACCGATCCTGCCGACCATGGAGGAGAACGCCAGGAGGCTGTGTCTGTACTTGGTGGGGTAGATCTCCGCCGTGTACAGGTACAAGGACATAACTTACCAGTGCAGGTGTTAGCGGAGCCACAATAGAACCGATCCTGCCGACCATTGAGGAGAACGCCAGGAGGCTGTGTCTGTACTTGGTGGGGTAGATCTCCGCCGTGTACAGGTACAAGGACATAACTTACCAGTGCAGGTGTTAGCGGAGCCACAATAGAACCGATCTTGCCAACCATGGAGGAGAACGCCAGGAGGCTGTGTCTGTACTTGGTGGGGTAGATCTCCGCCGTGTACAGGTACAAGGACATAACTTACCAGTGCAGGTGTTAGCGGAGCCACAATAGAACCGATCCTGCCGACCATGGAGGAGAACGCCAGGAGGCTGTGTCTGTACTTGGTGGGGTAGATCTCCGCCGTGTACAGGTACAAGGACATAACTACCACAGCTATACATAGTTTTCCGATCAGATAAACTGTCAACGATGCTCCATAAAAATCTAAAAATAAATGAGTTTGTATGAATCAATTGTATTTAAGTATTTATGTATTAATAGCATCGATGTAAATGTACCTACTACGTACTAGATGTGGCGTTCCGGAAACTCAGTTCAACTGGCATGCACAGCAGTCGGTGCAATAGTTGTGGAGTGTGGCATGGCATTCGCGACGTACGAGCGCTTTTTATGCGATAACACTTTATAACTAATTGTGAATTGATACAATAACAATTGGCCAACAACGCCTGTATTCAAGTAAAAAATAGAATAAATTATTTTTAAAATTATTTTTAAAAAATCCCGACTCTGCTCGCGCGATGTACAAGTTTTGCGTCCCGCTGTGCGATTTATTAGTAGAAAGAATAAGTTCATTTAGCTGCCGTAAATTGACTCTTTGCAAATTATGCATTTAATAGAAAAGCAGCAGAAGCAATTATGTAGGTATATTATTCTCATTATTTTATTTTTATTATTATAAGTACATCAAGAAAGAAATTTTTACAAAGTCATTAACGCTTTGGTCTAAACATTCATTCGAGTTTTTTAGTACACCATAGCCGTCGACATTAATACAGAAAAGTTATAAAATCTAATTCTAAATCTATACGTATGACGCTACATCTTAATGACAAACTATAAACTAATAATAATAAATTAATAATAATATTATGTTACTCACTTTTAGGTATAAAGATATAGGCGAGCTGGCAAACAGCGCAAGTCCAATAGGCGCCAATGAGCACCGGTTTTCTGCCGACCCTGTCCAACAACATTATGGCTATCCAGTACCCTGGGATCTCCGCTGCAGCTGCGGCGATGAAGTTGACGTATCGGTTCCCGGACATGCTGACCGCGTTGATGGACAGGCCGTAGTACACCAGCGAGCTCGTGACCCACCAGATGGGTGACACGCAACACCGCCTTAGGATCACTTTATTCTGAATCACTAAAACGATTAGCCAAGGCTCTTTTTGTTTGTGTTCTGCTTTCGATTTCTTCCCCGCTTCTTCATTCGCTCTTAAAGAATTAAGTGAATTTTCTGACAGTTCACGTTTATTTGTTCGAGCCACTTTTTTGAGAAGATCCTCCGCTTCTCCATATCGACCCTTACTCATGTACCACCGCACCGATTCCGACATGATCCAGATGTAGGAAATAAATATTAACTGTGGTATATAAATAGTAAGGATTAAATTTTTCCAATATGGGTTAGCCCATGCGATGAGACCCAAGCATATTTGTCCGATGGCGAAAGAAGTGCTTATAAATGCCCCTGCACGCACTCTGTATTTTGGGCCCACTAATTCCATTACTGAAAGGAAAAATTCAATATTGTTCGGTACATTTTATTATTTGCATGTTTCAACGATGAAGAAAAACATCGTAGTGAAACCGGTACACCTGAGAATTTTCCATAGGTAATGTTCTCAAAGACCTGTGAAGTCTGCCAATTCGCAATGGGCCAGCGTAATGGACTATGGCCTATAACCCTTCTCTGAGAGGAGACATGTGCTCAGTAGCGAGCCTTAATGGGTTTCTGATGATGATAATCATGACATTTTACTATAGTGTACAGAGATCATTGCGAATGGCTCAGTCGAATTCCCAGGGGCTAAGCCTTGCGGCTCTTATATGACTAGTTGGCACTCATTGAATATTGTGGTTAATATTCAAAATAATGTAACAAATAAAAGTAAATAATAAAAATGGTTCCAACCTAATATATAAGCACAAGAGAAGCAGCCAGAACCAAGTGCGGACTTAAGGAATTCAACAGCAAGGTATCCATAGTAGTTGTTGACCCAGATGCGCACGATGCCCAAGCAAATAACGTTCAGGACGTTCCAACACAGGGCGAAGCGCCGGCCCCAGCGGTCGGAGATGAAACCCGTGATCGGCCACGACACCAGATTACCGAAACTTTGAGCTAGTCCTACAAAAGATCGACGCCATTCATCGCAAGCTAATCCAAACTGAAACGAATGATCACTTACAATGTGAAGAAATTAAGTAATTAATATTTAATAATAATTATTATTATTATGACTATGAGTGAAAAACTAGATTATATCTTCTTCTTTCTTCTTTATCAACCACTGTTAAACTGTCTTTTACATGAACTTCTGCAGATCCGTCTTAACATGTGTTGAATTATAATTAGGTATGCTTTCATGGAACTCGTTGTGGAAACACTGCATAGATAGCATAGTATCTGTTGAATTGTAAACTTGTTTTGAAAAGAGAAACCTCCGAGTTTCTTGCTGGTTCTTCTCGGCAAAAAGGGCATTCCGAACCAGTGGTAGACTCATCAACGATTCAAAAGCACTTGTAAAAAGTTTATATGAATAAAAACCTTTCTATTCTATTCTATTCTCAGTCTAGCGCAGCCTGTATCCAGCAGCTCCAAGTCGTGGAGGGTCTGCCAAATTTGCGGTTCCCGGTGCGGGGTCACCAGTACAGCATCTTGGGACCCCAACGTCCACAAGTTCTTCGAACTATGACCCCGCCTGTTTCCACTTCAGCTTCGTGGAGAGTCTCTAGCTAAGCTTTGTCGGTAACTTTGGTTCTCCTACTTAATTAGGTAGATATAATATTCTTACACGCAGGTTCGATCCTGGGCAAGCACCTTTGGCTGTTCTAAGTTAAGAATTCTGTTCTAAGTTAAGAAGAAGAAATTAAATATCACAAGATTCAATGGCGAAGGAAATCATCGAGAGGAAATCTGCTCACCTGAGAGTTCTTTATAATGGTTTCAAAGGTGAAGTCTACCAATTTGCATTGGGCCAGCGTGGTGAACTATAGCCTATAACCCTACACTGAGACCTGCACTCAGTAGTGAGCCCGTTGCTGATGATGATGATGATTATGCTTACATGAAAAACTACGGTATCAGTATTCTCGTAAACGTAATCCGAGCAACTGACGACCGCATCGCGATCGAACCACTCCTTGGGACATTCACCGGCCCCTGCAGTGAGGTTGCTGGCGTGGTAGCGATGGCAGTCTGCGATAGCACCCTCGCTCGTCGGCACAGCGTTTGAAATCCACGAAGGCGAGAAATCTGTAGCTTCCGTCTCGCACTCCGGGATAAGGCATCTGTAAAAAACACAATCAGTATGTAAAAAAGGGTAATTTACACGATAGGTAAGTTATAAGTTAGAAATGCAAATAGGCTCGTGATACCTCGACTACGCCTCAAGTCCGAAAGACATTTGCGGGAATGGGAGTGACGTTTTATAATAAAATACCGAAGTCGATCTTAGACTTGCTTTTACAAGAAATCAGTTAAAACCACTCTCATGAAAAAAAGCATATTATACAATTGAAGATTATATAAATAATAAAAAAGCGTGGATATAACTCGCTTCAGCGATTCGTGAGACAATATTAACTAGCCTGTGTAACACAACATGATATTTTATAATTCAAAATAAAAAAATATTTTTAAAAAACCGACTTCAAACGCCCGCGCCAATACAAAGTATATAATTTATTGTTGATATTTTAAAAACCGCTCGACTGATTTCGATATTTCAATGGGACCACCTGGGAAGTAAGTATACCCTTTGAAACAAAAAATAAATTTTCCAAATCGTTTCAGGCGTCTTTGAGTAATCGGTGAACATACATAAAAAAAATGAGATTCTGACGAATTGAGAACCTTCTCCTTTTTTGAAGTCGGTTAAAAAAGAGAAACCGCCGAGTTTCTTGCTGATTCTTCTCGGTTGGATGGCATTCCAAATCAGTGATTAATACAAAGTGATTCACAGATACAAGGTGCTTTCGAACCGTCAAGGTTCGAAAGTTATATATTTACCTTGTTTTTATTCCCGCTGAAGTAAATATGAAGTCCAAATTAGACAACGCCGAGAACATTACCAACAGAGCTGCCAGCAACAAAAGCCGCAGTTGGTACGCGCCGAACTGGCCGGTATAACTCAATATCGTATCCAAGTTGACTTTTTTCGGATTTTCCTTTGCGTTATTGTGATTGTCAATTTTTATTTGTGAACGCATGTTAAAATTACACTGCTAACGTACTAGGAAGTTGGTCGTTTTTTGTAGCGTAACATTTTACAGTCTCCAAGTAGCGCTATCAAAAGCAATGTGCCCATTAGCAACACATCTTGCAGAAGTTAACTCGGGCAAGTCACTTGCACGGTTATATTAACTTGCCCGAACTTGGAGTAAACACTCAAGCAAATATTGCAAAAATGTCTGATATGACTTCTGCAAGAAATTGCAGATTTTAAACTTGCTGGTGTATGCTTCGGATAAGATAGCATTTTAAATTGTAAAGATAACCTTATCTAATATATAAAATTCTCGTGTCACAATGTTCGTTCCCGTACTCCTCCGAAACGGCTGGACCGATTATTATGAAATTTTGTGTGCATATCGGGTAGATATGAGAATCGGCCAACATCTATTTTTCATACCCCTAAATGATAAGGGTGACCAACCACAAAATATTTTTGCTGGCGGTACGAAGTTCGCGGGGTCAGCTAGTCTATTTATATAATTTAGGTACATGATCTCCCTTAGTTAAGACATGATCGTGGCCTTCAACAACTAATAAGCTAAAAATATTATTTTCTGAATAACGTGTTATAAACTTTTATAAAATTTTTAACCAATAGAAAGTAGGTATATTATGTTGGTATGAGAAAGTAGCGAGTATGATCTAAGTAACTGTTTTTGTTAATAATAATTTCTGGCAGTTTTTAACCGACTTCCAAAAAGGAGGAGGTTCTCAATTCGGCCGGTATCTTTTTTTTTTTTTTTTTTTTTTCTATGTATGTCCACCGATTTCTCCGGGATTACTGGACCGATTCGCGTGATTTTTTTTTAATCGACAGAGGATGTTTGCGAAATGGTCCCATAAAAATTTTAACCTTCAACTCCTCAAGCCTGATGCTGCAGGCTAAAACTATGGCGATTTAGGAAATTTCGATTACGAATTGATATTGTAGGTAACAAGTATGGACTACATCATGGAGCTCCAGGTCCTAGCTCCTCAATCATAGGATACTACACTTAAAAGCTTAAAATAAAAATTCTTTTCAAAAAACCGACTTCTAACGCCACTACAAAGTATAAAAATAATTTTAGTTTGTCCACGTTTGTTGAAGTCGGGCGGGCCTAAAATACAAACTATGAAACCGACTCGCGATGCTCGCTCGACTTCTACAAACGAGTCTATCATATTCTGTAGCGTCGCGCATCGGTTTCATAGTTTGTATATAGGCCCGCCCGACTTCAACAAACGTGGACAAACTAAAAAACTTATTTTTATACTTTGTAGTGGCGTTAGAAGTCGGTTTTTTGAAAAGAATTTTTTTGTTTTATTACTCATAAGCTTTTATTTAGCTTGTAATTACTCGAATCTTACAAGATGAATTAGAACCACTTCCCGGTTTCCGATTGAGCTTGTATATGTAATTCGGATGACAATGCAATATTATTGTGCCATGGAGCTGATCTGACGATGGAGCTCGAGGATGGCTATGTGAACTCTGTAAACGATGTTCAACAAGCCCCATTCGGGATTGTTTAATTTTGTCTTGATAAGTATTCTGGTCCTAGATGATATGCAGGGTCTGACGATGAAGCCGGAATGTGGATTTGGCAGCTTTGTAATAAAACGACGTAACCCTATCGAATCGTCTGAATCGTCTTGACAAATACTCTGGTACTATCCTAGATAGATGATACCCACGGTCTTATGATGTAGCCAGCTACTAAAAGCTTGTTTACAAATATTTTTTTTAAATTTAATACTTGTAAGTACATTATTCTAAAATTATTATGGAAGAAATGTACGAAGGAATAAATTGGACGTTTTGACGTTTTTGTATTCAAATTCCTCGGTTAACCGTTAAACGTCAGCAATGGTGAAAATAAATACTATAAATGCCACAAATAAACATAACTAGTAAAAAAAAACAAGTCTCCCAATTCAGTTCTTCTACCGTAAAAAGTTGTGAGATCCATGAAATACCAAGTCGGTTAATTTATTCAGTCCCTACATAAGGGTCCTTCTGTCTCAAGTTATTACGTAATTAGCTAACCTAACAACATATTATTATAGTGACCATAGCAATATTACAAATCTTTTGTTTTAAATAAATAGATTGACTTGGCCATGGCATGAAAACACAATCTATCTCACAAGTAATACATAAATTAAATTAGATTGTTTAGTGCGATTGCCAAGTCAATCTATTTATTTAATATAAAATATTTTTAATATTGACATAGTCACTATAAGATGTTGTTAGGTTGGCCAATTACGTAATAACTTGCGACAGAACGACCCTTAAGTAGGGACTGAATAAATTAACCGACTTGGTATTTCATGGATCTCACAACTTTTACGGTAGAGGAACTGAGTTGCGAGACTTGGTTTTTCTTACAAGTTATTTTATGGCATCTCATTTCTATTTGTAGAAAAACAACAAACAATCCAATTACAAATGCAACTTTGTAATCCTGTATACAAAGTCACCACAAAGTCGTTTATGCAGTGGGTGTATCTAGAAAAGTGGACCGCAATTGCAAAATATTTTAGTTTTTTCTTGATTTATACACTAAACACTAATTTTATTCTAAATTTGAAGCTTCTATGTCTGCTAGAAGCTTTAGAGTTTTGATGATCGGTCAGTCAGTGAGTGAAAAAATTAAGAAACTTTGACTAGTTTGAATTCTTAAACTACTGGTTTAAATAAAATGAAATTTGAAATATACCGTGTTTATACAATGCCTGCTTGGTTACTGAAAATTCATGCTTCTAGTTTTATCCACAACGAAGTTATAGGGGGGTCGAAAATGACCTGAATTGCTTCGAGAAAAGGATGGTATGGCTGTGCCGCTTTTGTGCTCGACTTGGTGTGGGCACTGCTATGCCCCCAGATAATCAAACTACTCGTAGCTTATATTTTGTTCGCTTTTATTGTATTCAGTTCCGGTTCGCTCCGTCACCGCCGGTCCCCGATGGCGGCCGCCTCCTCCATGGTGTCGGGCAGCGCGGCGCCCGCCGTCTCCGGCGTGGCCAGCACCAGCGCGCCGGCGGCTCACGCGCACGCGCAGAACAGCGCGGAGGGGAACTGCTGCCAGTTCCGGTTCGCTCCGTCACCGCCGGTCCCCGATGGCGGCCGCCTCCTCCATGGTGTCGGGCAGCGCGGCGCCCGCCGTCTCCGGCGTGGTCAGCACCAGCGCGCCGGCGGCGCACGCGCACGCGCAGAACAGCGCGGAGGGGAACTGCTGCCAGTTCCGGTTCGCTCCGTCACCGCCGGTCCCCGATGGCGGCCGCCTCCTCCATGGTGTCGGGCAGCGCGGCGCCCGCCGTCTCCGGCGTGGCCAGCACCAGCGCGCCGGCGGCGCACGCGCACGCGCAGAACAGCGCGGAGGGGAACTGCTGCCAGTTCCGGTTCGCTCCGTCACAACCGGTCCCCGATGGCGGCCGCCTCCTCCATGGTGTCGGGCAGCGCGGCGCCCGCCGTCTCCGGCGTGGCCAGCACCAGCGCGCCGGCGGCGCACGCGCACGCGCAGAACAGCGCGGAGGGGAACTGCTGCCAGTTCCGGTTCGCTCCGTCACCGCCGGTCCCCGATGGCGGCCGCCTCCTCCATGGTGTCGGGCAGCGCGGCGCCCGCCGTCTCCGGCGTGGCCAGCACCAGCGCGCCGGCGGCGCACGCGCACGCGCAGAACAGTGCGGAGGGGAACTGCTGCCAGATCGACGCGCCCTGGACAATTAGCTGAATGCAATACACGCTGATTTAAGGGATAGTTAATCAATGACGTCCGAAAGTCACTGCAGGCAAGCAGTGACTACATCACATACTTTTCTAACTTTTTTTTTAAATATATAGACTAGCGCTTGACTGCAATGTCACCTGATGAGAAGTGAAGATGCAGCCTAAGATAGAGCGCGCTTGCCTAGAAGATGCCTTGATTTAAAGGTACCCAAGTTATAGTCAGTTGGAAAAACGGAAGCCGGAAAGGCATTCCAAATTTTAGCGGTGCGTATTAGGAATTTATTAGCAAAGCTCTTAGTGCGGGATCGTGGAATTTCGAGCGATGCCTTGCGGTTCGATGGTAGAAGGGTGATAGAGGAACCAATTCGAATAGTTCTTGAACACACTTTCCGAAATATATCCTGTAGAATACCAACAGATAGGCAACATTGCGCCGATGTTCCAGACTTTGAAGTTTGGAGTTAGTTAGCGATTTGTCGCCAATGAGTCTTCTGGCGCGTCTGTCCACCGAATCCAATGCAGCAAGCTGGTACTTGGCAGAGCCGTCCCATAAATGGCTGCAGTACTCCATGCACGATCAAACTTGTGCTTGATACAAGGTAACAAGCTGTTCCGGCGTGAAGTAGCGCTTGACCTTATTGAGGATACCAAGTTTCTTGCCAGCAGTTTTTGCCTTGGATCGATACATCGTCAGAAATTAAGATTTGACGAGACATTTATACTAAGAAGATCAATACTGTCAGTGACCGGTCAGGGGGAATGGACTCCATTTGGCGATGAATAAACATGCTTGCGTTTTGGTTGCATTAAATTTAACAAAGTTGGCATCACCTCAATCCGATACCTCTTTCAAAGCCTTTATGCGTTCTACCAAAGCCTCTCTATGCTCAAAAGTTTCAGCGCCACTAGCATTGGGACCGGACATGTATCTCTCCGTAACGGTGCTGTCATCCGCAAACCCAAAGATACCGGGCCCGAGAAGGTCATGAATGTGCAACAAAAAGAGCGCTGCGGAGAGAACTGATCCCTGAGGGACACCGGCGTTAATTGCCATCAGATCAGACGAGGAGCCATCTATGACCACTAATTTAACTAACTAATTTTGGTGTGGGTTTGTTAGCGCTAGCTTTTATAGTTCCTGATATTTAGTGAATACTTAGTAAGTAACTGGTATTTCGCTTTTCTATATTGTATAGAAGATAAACGTTAAATAGAAGATAGATTTTTGATTTTCCTTACTAGCGCTGGTGTCAGCGGGGCCACAATGGACCCGACGCGGCCGATCATAGACGCGAAAGCCATCAAGCTGTGTCGGTGCTGGGTCGGGAAGATCTCCGCCGTGTAGATGTACAGCGACATCATCACCACGGCGATACTGAATTTGCCGAGGAGGTACACCGACAGGCGCAAGGCGAACATGTCTGCGAAATAAGGAAACCGTTTAAAAATCGTTCGATCACACACTGACGCAATCATTTTTAGACAATGAAATAGAATAATTGAAGTGAAAACTTCTTTTGGCGCACCGCACACACATTTTTACGTAGGTAGTAAGTTAGGCTGATCCGTCACGCTCAGAGGTGAAAGGCTCGATCGGGTGAACTCGGGACCGCCGAGTGTACCCAAGCGAGAAAGATACAGTCAGCTGTTCTTCTGTTGTCTCAGCTGAGCTGTCATATATAAATTGATGAGAGTATATTGCTAAGATTAATTAGAGTATATAAATTGATTGCGATTGCCATTGATTGCGATTGAAGTTTTTACTTCTGCGTGCGGACTTAAGCACACACTCTTTTTTTTTATTCAAATAAACTTCTACAAAGTGCTTTCGAATCATCAAGCGAATCTACCACTGGTTCGGAATGCCATTCCAACCGAGAAGAACCAGCAAGAAACTCGGCGCTTGCTCTTTTTAAAATATCATGCTGTGTTACACAGGTTAGTTATAATTATTGTCTCGCTGGAGCAAGTTATATCCAAGCTATTTTATCATTTATTGCCTTCTATTGCTTATAAAATTTCTTGTAAAAGGAGACATATTTTGGTCTTTAACTTATACAATATCATCATTAGATAACCTAGATGCTACCAAAATTTACCTTGAAGATAAAACAAAAAACGCAATAAAGATTAATATTTGTTATAATAATAATATTATATTAAGTATTTGCAATAAAGATTTTATATTATGCAGTCTAGAGAAAGATAACATTTTTCCGTGTTGACTGTATAGGTAGACAATTATAACAAGTGTAAATTAAAAAATTTAGTTTTGACGTGATAACGTCTTACAAATCAATGAACACCGGCTGCACGCACGAAAAAGTGTCACGTTCCGCCTGAGCCTGCGCGTGCAAGCGAGAGCGCGGAACAAGATAGAGACGCACGATCGGCCCAAGCGTTGGCTTGTGATTACACTAGCGGCACGCTATGAAGGCCGGTTTGACACATTACAATAGTGATGTGGAATGTCAATTTATTCTCGAACAAAAAACAATTAAGTTTTGTTTTTGTACCTGATTAAATAGGTTTAATAAAACAAAAATGTATATGTTTATTTAATTTATTTGAACGAACTGAATATTTGAATGAAAATGAATATACATACTTTATATGCACACAAGAAACATATGAATACAAAAGATACCAAAAAAGGTGCCACAAAAGGCCATAATTAATCAGATTCGTCCATACTACTATTTTCACTGTCGTCACTGCTATCATCACCTACATTAATAATTATATGTTCGTTTTCTATAATATTATCTATTTTCACATCTCTTTCATAATCTTCCCTTATTAATTTAACAGTTCTATTCACAACCTTTTCCCAGTCTCCTTTAGTCACATGTTCACAAGCTTCTTCTAATAATTTTAGCATTTTTTTTGTGGTAAATGGGGGTTCTGTATTGTGTCTTGCAGCATATCCCTTAATTTGAGCCCACACCAACTCAATCGCATTATACTCACAATGGTAAGGCGGTAACCGTATAACTCTGTGCCCATGTTCTAATGCTATTTCGTCAATGACGTATCGGATCTTGGTTGGTTTGTTTTCTTTTAAAAGACGTAAGTACTAATTCCGCTTTTAACATATTCATGTTTGCATCTACGCCATTTTTACGAAGCCATGCGACGATATCAGCTTTCTTTTGGGATTGGGCAGGTGGCTTGTCAATTTGCATCGAGTGGTATGGGGCGTTGTCCATAATTATAATAGATGGTTCAGGGAGGCTACACAACATTGAGGTAAACCATTCAGTAAACTTTTCTCCATTCATGTCTTCATGATAGTCTCCAGTGGTTTTTGACGCAAAAGCCATGAGAGAACCTTCGACAAACCCGTTGATGGTTCCGGCGTGACAAATTATAAGTCGCGATCCTTTTCCTACAGGAACTTTGGAAGTAGATGCTGCTGTGTCATCGTTCCAAGAACGGCCTACAGTATGGTTAGCATTAAGCCATGTTTCATCCAAGAACACAACATTTTGCCAATTTTTGATTTCTTTCACTTGCCGTAAAAAAGTATACCTTGCCATCGCTATATCAAATCTTTCCATCAATATTTTGCGTTTGTTACATTTTTTGTATCGAAATCCAATGGTCTTCAAAATCTTCGTTAAAGAACTTTCCCCACCGAAGAATAATCCAGCTTCCTTCAGTGAATGCACCAACTTTTTTCTTGTTGGATACTCCTTCTGTAAATAGTAGCCGTAAACATGTCTTCGGATAGCATCGGCATCAAAGCTATCGATGCCTACGACTGGTTTTGCTCGTTTTCTCTTTTTTGGTGTGTGAAGTTTATTTTCTTCTGTGCCAGTCTCGCCATATTTTTTTTTAGTTATCCGTCTAACAGTTCGTTGTCCAATATTAAGCGCATCAGCTACGCGTTCAACCACTGACGTTATAGGTAAAATTGGCCCTCCATTTTGAGCTTCACGATCGAAATAGTTACGAAGGCGTATTACGAACTCACGGGTCTGACTATTTAGAACAGTTCTCTGCGTACGTTCGGTCATATCGACGAAATCCACAACAAAGGGCTTGAACAGAGTCCAAATTAACGAGCAAGGGTCAACAGTAATGCAGTATCAATATTTGAAATCCAAAGCCAGGTCAAAACTATATCACAATCGCATTGCACTGACAGTTTATACTTTTCGAAGCAACGTCAATTCGAAACTGCTTTGTTTTGCATTGAGCATTGACGCGAGTTTGCCGGAGGTAGTAGTTGTGCTAGCCAGCGATCCTATGTGACGATCGTATTAGATTCCATTTTTAAAAATTTTCAATTTAGAAAACCAAATGCCGAGTTGTGGTATATATCATATAAAAATAAAAATTTTACCTTTTGTATGAAACAGCTGATATTTTTTTGCGATTTCAGAGGTTTGTCCACATAGTGAAAATTGTTCATATTCACAAGTACATTCACCCCTTAAATGGTGCAAACTGATTTTTCTACACTTGTATACATTTTAGAAATCAATTTAATAAATAAATTTTGAGTCCTAAACCTAAAACTACATTCGATAAAATTTATGAATCTCTGCACATCACTATCGTCAATAAAGTAATACAATTATTTCCTTCAAAGTCGTTATCAATTAATACGGAACTTCATGAGCGGACAAACGTCAAACCGGCCATCATAGCGTGCCGCTAGTTTAGAGAGCGCCCGCCGCCGCCCACCAGTCATCGCGTACGCGCTGTGGTTAGCGAATGTGTCTTGAGCTAGTTCTGTTTCTTTATGACGTTATCACGTAAAACTATTGTCCGTAAACCGACTTTACAGACAGCCAATTTTTTTAAATACAAGATTTTAGTAGCTACATCATAAGACCCTCGATATCATCAAGGGTTAGAGTACTTGTCAAGACGAATCAAAAGAGTCCAAACTCCGTGGGGTTACGTCGTTTTATTACAGAGTTCCTAAAACCACCTTCCGGCTTCATCATCAGTCCCTGGATATCATCTAGGACTAGAGTACTTGTCAGGACGAATGAAACGAGTCCAAATTCGATGAGTTACGTCGTTTTGTTGCAGAGTTTCGATAGCCAACTTTCGGCTCCATCGTCAGATCGGTCCATGTTACAATAATATTGCATTGTCATCCCGATTTACAATAGTACATTGTTCTACGAGGGGTGAAAGTGACCCATTACTTACGAGGGCGTCATTTGAGACACGAGGCGAAGCCGAGTGTATCAATACGCCCGAGTTAGGAATCACACTTTCTCCCGAGTGATACATAGTGCTTTATACTACACCTACGAGGAAAATAACAGACACATTTTTTAATTATTGAAGTTTACTTTAGAGGTACGCCGTCTACTTTCGAGGTACGCAGGCTACCTTTAAGGTAAGACAGCTACTTTAAAGGTACGCCGGCTACTTTAGAGGTACGCCGACTACTTTAGAGGTACGCAGGCTACTTTTAAGGTACGCAGGCTACTTTGGAGATACGCAGGCTACTTTTAAGGTACGCCGGCTACTTTAGAGGTACGCCGACTACTTTAGAGGTACGCAGGCTACTTTTAAGGTACGCAGGCTACTTTGGAGATACGCAGGCTACTTTTAAGGTACGCCAGCTACTTTAGAGGTACGCCGGCTACTTTAGAAGTACGCTGACTACTTTGGAGGTACGCAGGCTACTTTTAAGGTACGCAGGTAGCCTGCGTACCACCAAAGTAGCCTGCGTACCTTTAAAGTAGACGGCGTACCTCTAAAGTAGCCTGCGTACCTCTAAAGTACCCTGCGTACCTCCAAAGTAGTCACCATAGAGGTACGCCCACTACTTTAGAGGTACGCAGGCTACTTTTAAGGTACGACAGCTACTTTAGAGGTACGCCGGCTACTTTAGAGGTACGCCGACTACTTTAGAGGTACGCAGATAGACCGCGTACCACCAAAGTAGCCTGCGTACCTCCAAAGTAGGCTGCGTACCTCTAAAGTAGACGGCGTACCTCTAAAGTAGCCGGCGTATCTCTAAAGTAGCTGTCGTACCTTAAAAGTAGCCTGCGTACCTCTAAAGTAGTCGGCGCACCTCTACGGTGACTACTTTAGAGGTACGCAGGCTACTTTTAAGGTACGCAGGCTACTTTCGAGGTACGCCGGCTACTTTAGAGGTACGCCGACTACTTTAGAGGTACGCAGGTAGTCTGCGTACCACCAAAGTAGCCTGCGTACCTCCAAAGTGGCCTGCGTACCTTAAAAGTAGCCTGCGTACCTCCAAAGTAGCCTGCGTACCACCAAAGTAGCCTGCGTACCTCTAAAGTAACTTGCGTACCTCTAAAGTAGACGGCGTACCTTTATAGTAGCTGGCGTACCTTAAAAGTAGCCTGCGTACCTCCAAAGTAGCCTGCGTACCTTAAAAGTAGCCTGCTTACCACCATTTTTTTATGATTTTGTATTACTGAACTAATTTTGTCAAAAATTAACAAAAGACAACCACGTATGTAATGGATTTTCATACAACTTTTCAGCCCGCTAAAGCACGTAAGTAATGAAATTTCATACATTTTTTCAGCCCGCAGATTTGTCTCCACGTAAAGACGTATTTTCTTTCTCGCTCTTTCTCGATATGACACAAATCAAAAGGTATTTTCCGAGCAGGTGTAGTATAAAATATTATACATGCAAAATTTCAGCTCAATCGGAAACCGAGAAATGGTCCTAATTGATCATCGATGTATGAGTTCTAAATCATACATCGATGTTATTCATCTTGCAAGATTTGACCGAAACATACATAGATACTACCCGATCACATTATCGTGCACCTGGCGTTGATGACGTCATGTTGGCGCTCTAGTACGGTGTACGGTGTAATACCACGTAATGGTAATACTGATGCAATGTGCGCGCGGGAAGGTAAAGGGGGAAGGGGGAGGGTCATCGCTTGGTCATCGCATTCCAGCGAGGTGCACAGACATTATGACCGTGTTATACATGCTTTGCATCATCATTCCCCTGGCGCATTCCCTATTTGGGGTCGGCCTTCCTGATACTTGATCGCCACTTGTTGCGATCTTGAGTCATTGCTGGCGTTAGGCCGAGCATCGGCATGTCTTTGGAGATGGTTCTAGTCCAGGTAATTGGTGGGCGACCTCTGCTTCTCTTGCCCTCATCTATATCCATCACTCGTCTTGTCATGTGATGTTCATCCCTGCGCATTACATGACCATACCAGCGTAATCGGCCTTCCCGCATCTTATCACGGATATCAGCAACTTTAAAAGGGCCTCGGATTTCAAGTTAAATAAAAGCTTGTAAAAAGACTAGCTTTTGCTCTTGCTTGCCTGCGCATTTTTTTTCCTTTTTTCTCTCTCTCACTCTCCATGTCCACTATCTATCTCAATGTCTATGTAACTATATCCATGCGGAAAATCTCATAGATCCATCCCTCCGTTGCGTGATTGAAGGATAAACTAACAGACAAACACATACAAACAACAAACAGATATTTATGATATAAGTCAGGATTAGTAAGGACCAGTAAGGACACATTTACTTACGCTTGGGTAGAAGTATGTAAATCATTTGACAGGCAGCACAGCTCCAAAAGGCGCCAATCAGGATAGGCTTTCTGCCAACCCTGTCCATCAGGAGCAGGGCCAGCCAATACCCTGGCACCTCGGACGCGGCCACCATCATCAGGTTCAGGTACCGGTTCCCGGACATGTTGACCGAGTTAACAGACATGCCATAATAGATCAACGTGAAGCTAATCCACCATACAGGCGCTATGCAGCACCGCTTTAAAATCTCTCTATTCCGAAACACTAATACAATAAGCCAAGGTTCCTTCTTTTTATTCTCCTCTTCGTAGGGTTTCAATCTTTCTTCTGCATCCACAGTTTCCTTCAAATCTTCCAGTAATCTTTCGGATAGTTCCCTTTTATTTATTCGGGCAACTTTAATGAGAAAATGTTCAACCTCTTTATGCCGTCCCTTGGTCATGTTCCAGCGAACTGACTCAGACATGAGCCAGTAGTAAGAGAGGAACAGGAAGTGTGGGGCGTATATGACGAGGATCAAGTGCCTCCAGTTGGGTACGGCCCACGCGATCAGGCCTAGTAGGAAATGCCCCATCGAAAGGCAAGTACTCAGAGCTGCGCCCGCTGCCACCCGGTATTGCGGACCCACTAACTCCATTACTGGAAAAAAAACATGCATAATAATAATTATGTTATTTTTTATAATTGTACTTATCTATTCTTAGAACATAAGTACCAGTAACTTAAGCAATACAACTTGAAGTTAAAGCTTCCAATAATAAATGTATTATATCTATGTCTTTCTCTTCCCATTTTGGTTAAATAATATTTTTTTCATTTTTTTTCTATTTTTTCTCCTTTTTATCATCAATGGACTTCCACAAGTCTTGGTCTTGCGCCGCCTGAAACCGCGGCATCTTATGAAGTTATGACTCATCTAATATCGTCGGTCCACCTCACCTCAGTGAGGGGTCTGCCAACGCTGCGCTTTCAGGTGTAAGGTCAAAACTGCCGTAGGTACCTTGGAACCCCAACGACCATCAGCTCTTCAAACTATGAGCTCCAATCATTGCCATTTCAGCTTCGCTCCTTATTTCTGATTTGATCTCACAGGATCTCCATCGCCCGCTGTGTGAACCTGTACCTACTTAGTTGTACGCTTAACTGTGTCATTAGCCCCTCGTGATAATTATAATAGTGTATTAGTTTATTGTGTACGTCATAGTAGAGAAAGGAATATTATCAGTATTATTTTAATTTAAACCCGAAATACTCGTTTGTTAATAACTGGTTGCTGAAAAATGTCGCTAAATTGCGAAACCATGAAGGCCAGACTGATACAATAATAATAAACATACAAAGATAAAGAATAATTATTATTAGAAAGTATTGCTCACATTGCTTAGTGCTTACTAGTTATAAGCCTCCCCAAATACATACAATATGCGTCCTGATAAATATCATAGCGAAATGATTTATTTCAAATCCAACTTGTGAGTCTTATAATAAATTTCAGACTCTGATAACGTTTCGAAAAGTAGTTTTTGTAGGGGAGAGCCGGTAATTGCTTTTTTTAATTAGTCTTCTAAATATATAAAAGGCAAAGGTGACTGACTGACTGGTCTATCAACGCACAGCTCTAACCACTGGACGGATCGGGCTGAAATTTTGCACACAGATAGTTATTATGACGTAGACGTCCGCTAAGAAAGGATTTTTGAAAATTCCAACCCCAAGAGGGTTAAATGGGGGTTGAAAGTTTGTATAAAAGTCCGTCATTTATCAAATTATTTTTCATGTAATATCCATGAAACTTTTATTTTTGGGCTTTCGATAAAAAAATAAGAAATACGTGTTTCGCAAATTTTGAAAATTTCACCCCCAAAGACTTCAAATACGGGATGAAAATTTGTATAAATGTCTAGATTTTTAAGTTAATTTTCAAGTAATATCCATCAAACTTGGTATGTTGGCTTTTTACGGAGATACGAATCGCGTTAAGTTGGATTTTAATTACCAATAAAAATCTAACTTAACGTGAGCTAACCAACCGCTAAGAAACCATTTTTGAAAATTCAACCTCTAAGGGGGTAAAATAGGGGTTTGAAAAATCGAACTTAACGTGAGCGAAGCCGCGGGCAAAAGCTAGTAATTGTATAAATCAAATAACGATATAAGGATTTTTGAAACTGTATCATTCTAGTCAGCAATATTAAGCTACTACTACATTTACTACCTTTTTATAAGTTTTTATTTAACTTGCAATTATGTAGGAATTTATGTAGGTAACTTAACATTAGGTCAAATCTAGGTGAAACATAAGGTCATCAGATAAATTACAACCACTTTCCGGTTTTTCGATTAAGCTGAAATTTTGCATGTACATGAAAATCGGATGACAATGCAATATTATTTTGACATGGAGCAGATCTAATGATGGAACTGAAATATGGCTATGGGAACTCTGTAATAAAACAACGTAACCCCGTCGAATTTGGGCTCGTTTGATTCGTCTTAGCAAGTACTCTGGTCCTAGATGATATCCAGGGTCTGATGATGTAGGTAGCTACTAAAAGCTTGTAATATAAAAATATTTTTTTTTAATTTACGCAATACACTTGTTTTATTAAATGAAGGTTCCTTTAACTTTAAGGGAGGCTTTACTTTCCTTGCTAATATTATAAATACTAAAATGTGTTTGTTTGTTGGTTGTTTATCCCAGAAAAAACCGGGAGTTCCAGCAGGATCTAACTCCACGCAGATGAAGTCGCGGGCAAAAGCTAGTCTTTCTATACATATATATATATATATATATATATACACAATCAATAAATCAATGCACAATTAAAACCACTAAACGAATCGGGTTGAAATTTAGCAACCAGATATCTAATATGACGTGGCATCCGCTAAGAAAGGATTTTAGAAAATTTAACCTCTAAGGGGGTAAAATGGGGGTTTGAAAGTCAAACTTAAGTTGAGCAAAGCCGCGGGTAAAAGCTATTTAATTATAAAGGCTAATAACCTAAGATGTACGCGCAAGAGTAGACAGCGCCGCCCAGCGTGGACTTGAGCAGCTCGGCGACGACGAACCCGTAGTAGCCGGTGCAGTAGTAGCGGGCGAGACCGAGCCAGGCCGTGTTGACGGCGTTCAGCACGAGCGCGGGCCGGCGGCCGCGCCGGTCCGACACGCGGCCCGTGAGCAGCAGCGCCAGCAGCCCGCCGCACGTGTGCACGGCACCCACGGACACGCGCCGCCACTCGTCGCAGGCCAGTCCGAACTAGACAACAGAGTAAACCTGTTTACCTATATATACTAATTAAGTCAGAGACTAAAATTTGTTGGGTTTTTCTTAGATTTATCCTAAGCATTTGATACTGTTTCTATCCCCATACTACTGGAAAAATTGGATAAAATGGGTATCAGGGGTATAGCGCTGGATATTTTCAAAGATTATTTGTCAAACCGAACTCAACAAATTAAAGTTAATGAATACCTAAGCGAAGCCTCGTACCTATGGTGTCCCCGAGGGTAGTATACTGGGCCTCACGTTATTTGTTATTTATATAAACAATCTCTGTCGCCTGGCTATTCCGAATTGCAAAATTATAGCTTACGCAAATGATACCGTTTTACTCATTACAGAGAACATTTGGGAAAGTACCTTTATGAATGCTGAAATTACTCTAAACAAGATATCAAATCGGTTGGCTGCCAATTTACTCAGCCTAAGCATTAAGAAAACCAAATGCCTTACCTTTTCCCCCTCTGCTGCCTCTCAACCCTCTGCTAATAAATGCATTATTGAAAGCCCACATCTGTAATTCTTTTGATAATAATAAATCAAATTGTGACCCCTGCTGTAGAATATGCTAGCATATAAAATATCTTGGACTTGAAATAAATAATACTTTATCTTGAAAATTGCATATACCTAATTTAACATCAAAAATAAAAAAATTTAATATACATTTTTAAGAATTTTAGGTCGTCAACAAATAAAGATATTATCTTTATGGTATATTGTGTAGTGGTTCAGTCGTTGCTCATATATTGCGTGTCGGTCTGGGGAGGTAGCAATATGACAGCGATGCTATCTGTAGCATAATAAATGTAGAAAGAGCGCAGCAATCAATTTTGAAAAAGTAAAGACTAAAAGACCTTTCAGATTTACTACAATAGACCTATATAAAGACTGCAAAGTTCTAACAGTCCGCCAACTGTACTCATTCCACATTTTAAAACGCAAACATAATTCCGTTAGCTATCATAAAAATGTGTTAAAGAGAAGAATGGATCAAATCTTTCGAACAGAAAGACATAAAAGTAAGCTTGCTGCGAGACAGTATTATAATATCATCAGCGCTAGACTGTACAAAAATAAAATAAATAAATTAACATTTATCCTCTAAATAGCAACAAATGTAAAAAACGTGTTATACAATGGTTGCTCAAACAAACGTAAGTTGATACTGAAAAGTTACTGGGTGTTTTAGGTTAACAAAGTAATATTTCAAACATACTACATACACAAACACACTCGAACACACACACACATACACACTCGCACGCACACGCTTAATTAATACAATATGAAATTTTGTATTCAAAAGTAATATTTAAAGTTAATAATCGGGTAACTAAATAAATAGGTATTAATTATTATAATCTTGATCATTATCATCTAGTAGATATTGAAAAAACCTAAATTTACTCTAAAATTAAAACTACCTACTACATTAAAATTAAAATTATTCTAAAATTAAAACTAAAATAAAAAATTAAATAAAATCTAAAACCCCATCGATCTTCTCATCATCGATCATCGATCAGGCTTCTCTTCCGATCAGGTATGGAGGTCTGGGAATCCGCAAAATTTCTAGTGTCTCTCTGCCAGCATTTCTTTCCTCTGTTTATAGTACACACACTCTCTTTGAAAAAATTATATCCCAGTCTTTGGGATCAATTGAGGTGTCGTGCTTGGCAGAGGCAAGAAATGAATGGTCAACGATTAGCCCAAATCAATTGCCGGTTTCTCTTCCTTCCCAGAGACAGTGGGATGACATTATTTGTAAAAAAACTTTTGACGCAATGTTAATGGAAGCAAATTCTAAAGACCGTGCTCGTCTTCTCGCTGTCTCTGCGAAAGAATCCGGCCACTGGCTCCATGCTCTCCCTTCTGCTAATCTAGGCACTCTTTTAAACCACGCCACTCTTGCAGTGGTAGTTGGCCTTAGGCTCGGCGCCAAAATAACCCAGCCTCACCGTTGCCACTGCGGTGACCACGTCGACGCTTACGGTCATCACGGACTCTCCTGTTCGAAGAGCGCTGGTCGTTTCTCCCGCCACAATGCCCTCAACGACATCATCCGCAGGTCTCTTGCTACTGCTCACGTGCCAGCTGTATTAGAACCTATTGGTTTGGCACGTAGTGATGGCAGGAGACCTGATGGTATGACGCTTGTTCCTTGGAGGGCAGGGAGGTCGCTTGTGTGGGATGCCACCTGTGTAGATACTCTGGCTGCATCCCACATCCATGCGACCTCCTCTGTGGCGGGTGCAGCGGCTACTAGCGCCGAACAGGCTAAGAGGCGCAAATATGAAAAACTTGACAGTGGTTTCATATTTGTGCCTTTTGGTGTAGAGACCCTGGGGCCGTGGGGCCCGGAGGCTCGAGCGCTTTTTGTAGAGCTAACTAGAAAGGTGATCGAGTCTACCGGGGATCCAAGAGCTGGCAGCTACCTTGCCCAAAGGATTAGCTTGGCCATCCAAAGGGGTAATGCTGCCAGCATCTTGGGTACCATGCCACACTGCGGTGGCTTCGATGGGGTTTTAGATTTTATTTAATTTTTTATTTTAGTTTTAATTTTAGAATAATTTTAATTTTAATGTAAAGTAATATTAAAACTTAATAATTGTATAATTTGAGTCATAGGTCAATAAATTTAAGGAGAGTGCTATCGCCTAAAATACAGGTTTTTACCTACTTTAGGGAGATTTTCTGAGTGTATTTACTATAAGAGGTTTGTAATGATTATGTTAGTGATAAATTTCTTGTAATTGCTATCTTGTAAAAGTTATTACAAGAATAAAATTTATTATTATTATTATACTTCTCTAAACACGCGTACAATCGGGTGCGGGCAGCGGAGCGAGGGAGCGCACTGTCAAAAAGTTATCAGATCTCATGTAGAGCCAAGCTTCTAACTCTACAACCCCTTAATTCACAAACTCTACACCTTATAGACCAGGGTAGAAGCCTTAAAAAATAATAAAAAGTGAAAAAAAATAATAGTAGGATGAAACTCATTGGAAAAGGAAGAGAATGCAACAAAAATGAAAGAAAAAATAAATTACGGGCGATCTGAAGTCGGGAAGTGGGGGGAGGGGGGGTTTAAGGGTAAAAAACGGTTTATCTCGATTTTCGAAAAAACTACAAGTCCTATGGAAAAAAGTTAAATGGCAAAGTTGTAGGTAATAAAAAGATCAAAAGTTTTTGGTTTTTTATTTTTATCTTTTACAAAAAAAAATATTTTTTCACAAAATTTGGTGAAAACTTACCTTTTTATGTCCCAAACACACTGTAATTTTTCTGATTTAAAATATTTATTTTTTTACCTTTTTTTTGACTTAATATTGAAAAAGCACCTAATTTTCAATCGAAAATTCTCCCGTCAAAATATCTGCTTTTTTAAAAAAAGTCGGTGAGCTTTTTGTTCGTTAAAATCTCTACTTTCTGATGGTGTAAAAAAAATATACATTACTATGGTAAATGCTCTCAGAAAATGCAGAAACGAAATACGAAATAACAGGTAGTAAGGCCCAGACCCTCCTAGCCCCTTACCCACTTCTCTATGAAATACCTTTTGATGGGCTAAAATTTTCCGTAGGTCACTCAGGTATATAAGTTATCTTAAAATAGCAATAAATAGCCATCTACGCATGTAATTTAGAAGGTATTTCATGGGGGCTAGGAGGGTCTGGGCTTTACTACCTGTTATTTCGTATTTCGTTTCTGCATTTTCTGAGAGCATTTACCATAGTAATGTATATTTTTTGTACACCATCAGAAAGTAGAGATTTCAACGAACAAAAAGCTCACCGACGTTTTTAAAAAAGCAGATATTTTGACGGGAGAATTTTCGATTGAAAATTAGGTGCTTTTTCAATATTAAGTCAAAAAAAAAGGTGAAAAATAAATATTTTAAATCAGAAAAATTACAGTGTGTTTGGGACATAAAAAGGTAAGTTTTCACCAAATTTCGTGAAAAAATATTTTTTTTTGTAAAAGATAAAAATAAAAAACCAAAAACTTGGTTATTTGAATTTTTCACATACATTTTGAGGTTATGTGAAAAAAGTTTAAATACAAAAGTTGTAGATCTTTTTATTACCTACAACATTGCCATTTAACTTTTTTCCATAGGACTTGTAGTTTTTCCGAAAATCGAGATAAACCATTTTTTACCCTTAAACCCCCCCTCCCCCCCACTTCCCGACCTCAGATCGCCCGTAATTTATTTTTCCTTTCATTTTTGTTGCATTCTCTTCCTTTTCCAATGGGTTTCATCCTACTATATTTTTTTTTGTTTTCAAAAATTATCTACCCTGGACTATTAGTCAAAATACATATGTGACTTGGCCGTTTCGTTACTACAAAAACTATTGTATAACAGAAAAGAAATGAACATTGAATAAATTTTTCACCTTAAGCCCATGTGAATGTAGCGAATCGGCCAAGCCACATATTTTGACTTTTGTGAAGTTAGGGCTTCTAGAGTTAGAAGCTTGGCTCTACATGAGATCTGATAACTTTTAGACAGTGCGAGCCATATGGTCTCGGCAAAATTTTACATGAAAATGTTTTTGGTGGGATATCTTTTTACAGTTGTAAATTTATGTAATGATTTGGATGACTCACATCGTAAACAATGGTATTATTATTTTCATACAAGTAATCCGAACAGCCGATGGTGACGTTTCTGATGAACCACTCGGCTGGGCAAGAGTCGTTCCCGGCAGTGACGTTACTAGCTCCGAAGCGCTGGCAACTGTCGAGCGAACCACCTCTCGTGGGCACAGCGTTCAGGATCCATGGAGGTGAAAAGTCCGCTGATCCTGGCCTCTCGCACTCCGGAATTAAACATCTGAAGAAGAAAATCTTATTACAAAGTAAAAAAAGTGTGTGTCAGCTCCGGCCTCCGACGCACGACTGGAGTTTACGCGCGACGCTATATCCTTCTCTATGCGCGCGACTCGGGTCCGAGCGCGCCCCGACCGACTTTGGCTTCGGAAGCTCTTTCGCACGAAAACCAACCTTATTTACTCAACGTTAGGGTAGAAATTTCAACGTTGTGAAAAACGTAACAGAAAAACGTAACGAGGTCATTGATAAATTGATTTTACTGCCCGGATTTTTCTCATACCGGGCTGCTAAAATCGATTCTTAATGAGTAAACTCCAATTAGTAGATAAGCAGTTTTCAGCCTGTCTCATCGATCTCAACTAATCGCCGGTACATAGGCTCAATAAACGTTTAAAAATGTAAATAATATTAGATGAAAATAGAAGGATGTCTCTAACTAGCATTAGGTTTTTAGGGGAAAAAAATAATATTCTATCAAAACCGTAAAAGATATTTTTTTTATTATTTTTATTTTATTAAAGTGTTTACCTACACTTAAGGAAATATCAGAATAAATTTTATAAACACATATCAAAAATTCCGAAGCCAGCGGGATTCGAACCCACTCGGGCGCGTAAAAGATTTGTTTAGAATAGAATAGAAATATTTTTTATTCAAACAAACTTTTAGAAATGCTTTTGAATCGTCGATGAATCTACCACTGCCTGGTTTGGAATGCCCTTCCTTTGGTTCGGAATGCCCTTTCTTTCAGTAAAAACCAGCAAGAAACTAGGCGGTTGCTCTTTTCAAAACAGTTTACAATAGGCACTATGCTATATATGTAGTGTTTCCACAATGAGGAGAAGTTCCAAAAATGGTTTAAGAGCCTTCGCGTTGGACAAGCACTTTAACCATAGACTTATTATATTTACTACCATAAGACTTTAACCAAATGATCTTCTTCCTTCTTTACTCATATCATTACAAACGCGAAAGTGTGTTTGTTTGTTGTTTTGTCCTTCAGTAACAGCAGCGAATAGACGTGACTTTTGCACGGCTATAGTTGAGCACTTGGAGAGTGACATAGCCGTGCCTTTTTCACCGGAAAATCAGTGGGCTCTCGCCATCGATGGCTCTCGCGGGATTTAAAAAAAACGCGTCGAATTGATAACCTCCTCTTTTTGTTTTTTTTTTGAAGTCGGTCAAAAACCTCATTCCACACTCACAAAGTCACGGGAATTTATATTACTAATCTTCTATAATAATATAATAAAACTGTAACAGGTCCAATTCTGTACATTGAAGATATTTTGAAAATTTTTGTTTGAGGCCACTCTATAATCGATACTGAAGCCAAAACAATTTTTTTTTAATTTTTTGTCTGTCTGTCTGTCTGTCTGTCTGTCTGTCTGTCTGTCTGTCTGTCTGTATCTTGGCCGCGCATCACGCCGAAACTACTGGACGGATTTAAATGAAACTTGGCACGATTTCAGTTAATACTACGAGGTATAATATAGGATACTTTTTATCCCGAAATTCAGCACGGTTCCCTTGGGAGAGGGGATGAAAGTCAAAATGTGTATTTCGCTGTAATTCATTAAGGCGTATTCCGATTTAATCCATTCTTTTTTTGTTAGAAAGCAGGTTCTTTAGAGATTGTCCTGTAATTATTTCAAGGTCGTCAATTTCGTAGTTCAGAACTTATAGACATCACGATCTTCAGTATAAGGTCCAAATAACTTGAACCCCGGAATCTACAAGATACTTTGAATGAATGGCTCATCTTAAGCTGGCAATCGTACTTTATCGTATATAGCCATCGTGGATAGCCCTATTTTGTCAAAGTCAAACTACTCCAAAGGAGTCAGATTTGCCAAACGATCATTATACCTACATACTACATAGTAGGTATGTTTGTTTGTTGGTTTGTCCTTCAATCACGCCGCAACAGAGCCACGGATCTACGTGATTTTTTGCATGGGTATAGCTGAGGACCAGGGGGCCGATCGCGCTATTTTTTACGACTGAAACTGCAAACGAACCGCAACCGCTTTTTGAACGTTTCGTATCGCGCTAACAATTTGACAGCTAGGTGACACTCAGTTGAACTTGAGTTGGAACGCAACTGCTGTCAAACGAACGTTTTTGCAACAGTTCAATAGACGCTACTTTTTTACAGTTGAAGTTCGATCGCAACAGTTCAATACAGTGTTTACAAGTGTAGTGTTTATTTATATTAAAGTTGAACTGTACTTGCACCACAATCGCAACTGATCCATAACTGAACTGTAAACGTTTCGTTGACAATGCAAATAGGGAGAGTGACATAGGCTACTTTTATCCCGGAAAATCAAAGTGTTCCCGAGGGATTTTAAAAACTAAATCCACGCGGACGAAGTCGCGGGCATCAGCTAGTAATATAATAAAACTGTAACAGGTCCAATTCTGTACATTGAAGGTATTTTGAAAATTTTTGTTTGAGGGCACTCTATAATCGATACTGAAGCCAAAACAATTTTTTTTTAATTTTTTGTCTGTCTGTCTGTCTGTCTGTCTGTCTGTCTGTCTGTCTGTATCTTGGCCGCGCATGACGCCGAAACTACTGGACGGATTTAAATGAAACTTGGCACGATTTAAGTTAATACTACGAGGTATAATATAGGATACTTTTTATCCCGAAATTCAGCACGGTTCCCTTGGGAGAGGGGATGAAAGTCAAAATGTGTATTTCGCTGTAATTCATTAAGGCGTATTCCGATTTAATCCATTCTTTTTTTGTTAGAAAGCAGGTTCTTTAGAGATTGTCCTGTAATTATTTCAAGGTCGTCAATTTCGTAGTTCAGTAATTATAGACATCACGATCTTCAGCATAAAGTCCAAATAACTTGAACCCCGGAATCTACAAGATACTTTGAATGAATGGCTCATCTTAAGCTGGCAAGCGTACTTTATCGTATATTATAGCCATCGTGGATAGCCCTATTTTGTCAAAGTCAAACTACTCCAAAGGCGTCAGATTTTGCCAAACGATCATTATACCTACATACTACATAGTAGGTATGGATGTAATACATCGTATGGACTTAATGCTACAGTGTTTTCCTATGCAATTTAATATTATAATCATACTAATATTATAAATGCGAAAGTGTGTTTGTTTGTTGGTTTGTCCTTCAATCACGCCACAACAGAGCTACGGATCGACGTGATTTTTTGCATGGGTAGGTACTATAGTTGAGGACATAGGCTACTTTTTATCCCGGAAAATCAAAGTGTTCACGAGGGATTTCAAAAACTAAATCCACGCGGACGAAGTCGCGGGCATCAGCTAGTGTACAAATAAAGCCACTCAAAATGATAGCTGATGTAAATATTTTCGCATGCGCTTGATAATGAATCGACTGCCGCGTTCGGAATATTTAATCAGTGTTAATTGTATGAGAGTTTAAAATTACCTGGTGTTTATCCTGCCCGTAGTGAAGACATACTCCATAGCAGAGAACGATGTAAACACGCCCAGCACCCCCGCCAGCACCAGCACCCGCAGCTGGTACCTCCCGAACTGACCGATCGCCTCCAGCAAAATACTGTCGAACTTCACTCTGGCTTTAGGCACCTTTTCCGCATAAAGTCTCTCCGTTTCATTCTTCTTGGACTCCATAGCCACTCCTCAATCGCAAAAAAGCTAAACGTCCGCTGCAATATAAATTCGTAAGTTATGCTCGTAAATGTTTTAACATCAACTCGCGATAACAGTTTATTGACGAATTTTTAGCACTTTTGAAGATAAAACAAAAATGTGTTTTATTAAGCGAGAAGACTCTGCAGTTGGGTGCGTTGGGGACGAGTGGAGCCGGCGAGAGCGGTGCGGGGACGCGCGGCGCACTCCGTCGCGTCAGACACAAGCGCGGTCGCGGCTGAAGCGACATAACCGCGCGGTAACAGCGTTTAGTATTTTCCACTTTTATTGAATATCAAGTTGGCCCTTGACTTCGATCACTTTTTTGAACGTAGTTCCTTATCGCGCGGTACGGAAGGGGGCTAGACGAAAAAAATTAAGACAAAATTGAACCGACACTCGACACTGATCGACACTTTTTTGAATGTGAATTTGGCATTGTGTTCGGTATTTTCGCGGTACAATATTGGGTCTCCGTAGCCTTGTGGTTTCTGCAGTCGCTTAACAGTTAAAAGTCGATGGTTCGAATCCCAGCTCGACAGACTGAATTTTCTATTTTCAATTTTATTTTAAATAATTTCTACATGTGGAACATTTCCCTAATTTTTATAACTTATATATATATAGTCATAAAAAATTAGGGAAAAATTCCACATGTAGAAATTATTTAAAATAAAATTGAAAATGGAAAATTCGGTCTGTCAAGCTGGGATTCGAACCATCGACCTTTGGCTGTTTGGCGACTGTCGAAACCACAAGGCTACGGAGATCTAATATTGTAGTGTGAAAATGTTGAACACAATGCCAAATTAATTAATCGAAAGGAACTTCGTTCCATCCGGGTGTCCGTTGACACCTCTCAAGTTTTTTGTATACATCATAGGCACACGCTTCCCACCTGATAGAATGTGATGATGCCGCTCAGGTGGAACGCGTTTACTTAGAAGGTGCCTATTTTTTACTCTTGCTTTAAAGATACCCAAACTGTACGTGTCAGGAAACACAGACCTCGGAAGAGCGTCCCAAACCCTGAAATTGCGAATAAGAAATGAAGACTTAAAACGCTTCGTGCGCGTGGATGGGATATCAACGATATAGGAATGGAAGCCGATGGAAGACGATGCGGTCTAAGATCGCAACGGTCTAGCTTGAAAGGGGTCATGTCATGTCTTAAAATGAGTATTTGAATATTAGTATTCAATTCGATGCCTTATCATGGGTAACTTATGTATGTCACGCACTTTTTAAACATTTCTGTGGTGGTGTCGTGTGATGCGGGTCGTTACGTTCCCTCAAATATGGTTGAGCGAAGCAGCGGCTGGTTCAAGCGTCATGCTAGTGAACGGGTTCCGCCAGCGGGGATAGGCCTACTTTCTGTCTACCCATCTTAATATGTATTGAATAATTGTAAGTAGCATGCATTTTTGGAACTTCCCCTCATTGTGAAAACACTGGATACATAGCATAATATTTATTGTATTGTAAACTTGTTTTAAAAAGAGCAACCACCAAGTTTCTTGCTGGTTCTTCTCGGCAGGAAGGGCATTCCGAACCAGTGATAGACTCATCGACGATTCAAAAGCACTTGTAAAAAGTTTATTTTAATAAAAAATATAAACAAATATTGATTATTACACTTACACTATTCTATTCTATTATTATACTTACACTATTCTATTCTATTCTATGCTTAAGTAATATCAATAAGATGGTATCTAAAATACCATGAATTTTTATCTAAAGCTAGACGGCTGATCTCTTTTGATGCTTCAGCTGTCGTCTTCGTCATTACCCGATAAACGTCCAAACGCTCATCTCACCAAAATGCATCTTATAATACGATAACAAACTGAATCTATCGCTAATCATGCTATCGTAAGGTTCTGAATCGGGGTGATGGTTTGGTTTGGTAACCTATAAAATTGTGATTGGGAGAAAATTGAGGCAAAAGAAGATAGATTTAGATACACGATACACACCTCACGAAATACAGATCAACAAATCAACGAATACCAATGAATGATCCCTCTCTAGCAAACGACATGCATGCGCAGTAGAAGAATGTCTGTACGGACTGTAGATCGGCCGGCTGCCACTTCGCCATATAACGTTGCTAGAAATACAAATCGTTAGCGAGTTTCAAAGTACAGTCAGCGCCATCTAGTGATGTGTGCTGAACACATTACCAGTCCAACGCATTATTCGAACGCAAACATTGATAGCATTGATATAGGAAATTATTTTACAGTTTTCCTTTCAATTTCATTTTATATTCATATTAAAAGCAGAGTCCCACTACCCAGAGTAAATTTTGCAAAGACAGTCGGTCGATAACGCTAATAGTTTGGGGGTGCTCTTACGGTTTCTCATCAGTATCACCAGGTAGTCCAGATCTTCCATGATCCCAGTTTTGATAGTTTTTCCTCAATATGGGCGTTAAACTCTACCTCTGTACCAAATATCAGCACTCTAGGTCAATGGGAAGTACCAGTTCTATTTTGATGATCAGTGAGTCAGTGTCATGTGTCGAAAATGCGAAACTTTGCTTTCGCTTAGCTTTGGAACTAAATAATCTACCTTTGATTTGAAATTTTGGATTTCAAGTGTGTGATTATAGTTTACTAGATGACGAAAATTTCAGCGTTCTAGTCCCATCCAGAGGTTCTCAAATAGGGGCCTGAAAATGCGGCGAAATGGTTCCAGAAAAGGATGGTACAGCAGTTTTGCTTCGCGCTCGACTTGGCGGGGGCACTGCCGTACCCTCAGATCTTTTGCCTAAAGTGTGAGCCAGCCCTGGGGTCCTAGGTTACATCAAACAGGCGCGTCGCTAACTCTTTATATAATCGACGCGCCTCTGGCCCCCACGGCTCCAACGTTTCCACACCAAACGGCGCAAATATGTATCCCTCACCTAAAGCACTAAAGATTCATATTTCCGCCGCTTGTTTCGCTCAGCCGCTGCAGCCGCCGCGCCTGCTGACGCAACAGTTGCGTTGATGTGGAACGGTGCCGACGTATTGGCAAGAAGCGCCCCACACCAAAGACCTGTCACGCTGCCGAGGATCGAGCGTCATTCCGTCAGGCCTCTTGCCATCGTCACGTGCTGTACCGTTCGGCACTAAAACAGCCGGCACGTTGACGGTGAACACTGACCAGGGTCCGGCGAATGACGTCGTTGATCCAGGCGTGACAGACAAACGACCAGCAAAACGTTTAAAAAATAGGCAAAACGTTTTGTTTAGGCAAATAATGTTATGAAATATATCTGAGCGCCTTAAAAAATCAAATAGCAATAGCATGCATGTCGATTACGAATAATAATAAAAATACATTTCAGAACTTTGAAGCTTGTAATATTATTTACTTAGTAAACTAATCAGCATGACTGAGACCGATCCGTAGGCTTGTCTGTACCAATCACAGAAGCCTCTTCCATAGTATCGGGCAGCCTGGTGCCGAGTGTCTCTGGTATGAGGAACACGGTCGCGCCCGCTACCACTGCAAACCCACAGAACATCGCTGATGGGAAGTGGTGCCAAATTGATGCGCCCTGGAAAATTACAAAAGGTACTGTTATTATATTATTACATAACCCACTACAGTGGTCGTGAAACAAAACTGATTAGTCTTTAAGATTAGATCTTGGCATTACTATGGGCCTACACATATGTCGCAGTAAGATAGTTGAAGCCGTGATGTAGCTATAAACATGGATTATAGCTATGAACCGGTATATAGTTATACGAAAGCGGTTCATAGCTATGCATGTTGTCCATAATATAAATATCACTGTCATTTTGTATGTAGTCGTGTACGCATCGCAAAACCGAATTGATGCATTATAATAAAGCCGGGCACTGACGGTACATCCAACAGTCCAAATGGCGTGTGGCGCGTCGAAAACGAATGCTATTTATACTAGTGGTTCGCCCCGAACTGAGACCTCGCGGTAACGGTATCCCATGATTATTCATTCAATCGATACATGATAACCAAAACTGACATTATTATTATGCCCGTTTTCACCAAACATACCTAAATCATCCCCTAAGTAGGAGTCTCTTAACGTAGGTAGCTCCTAAATACAATCCTAAGTCCTAACATCCGTCCCAATATCCTTTTAGGTGTCCCGTACAGGATCGTGATAAATAAGTTGACAGAAAACATCAATCACCTAACTTATAGGTAGCCCGTAAAGGTTAGGGAACGTTAGTGAAAACATTGAATTATTTATCAAACATTGAATTTAACTCGTAGTTCCATGGGAATAGTTACTGACTGCGCCATCTATTAGCATTATTGTGAAGCTATGTTGATGCTATATGAATTACTGACGCCCATTAAAAATTAAATAATCTCGTTTCTTTATAATATTCATATAATTTTAGTATTTGTTGTTCAAGTACAGGATATAAGTGACCTAAAAACATAAAATCAGTTTGAAAATCCATAGCGGATTTTTCTAGAGAGCGTCTTCAAGCGAGCGTATAAAATCGCCACTTTGAAAGCCCCCCATTTCGTCAATTTTAAGGGAAAAATTAAAAAAAAAATATTTTTGTACTCAGTTCAAAATTATCTTTAAAATGATACGTAACAATTTTATGTAACGCGATTTTTTTTTTTTTACTTCGCATTCGCTTCTATGAGAGCCCCCCTGAAATAAAGATTTTTATAACTTTTTAAGCCATTTTCGGCTGGAGGCCATCGGTTTACATATTATATCTAAATTTGAAGTAATTACGTTCAGTAATTCAAAAGTTATAAGGCTCTGACAGACGGACGGACGGACGGACGGACGGACGGACAAGTGCAAATCGCCCTAGTTAACTCAAAGACCTTCGCTTCGCTCGGTCGAAAACGGTGTCCTGACCGTGGATTTCCAAATGGATCTAAATCCAGGACGCCACGCCTATTGGACGTATTTTCGTGGCATGTTTGGAATGACCGTCAGTGCGAAAAACGTGCACCACGCCATTTGGACGCACTCCAAACGCTTCGGAAATGTGCAAAACTACGTCCATTTTTATTTCATGCAGCGTCGCGACGCCCCATCGTGACGACGTATTTTAAGAGCTTTTATATCTTGCAAGATAATAAGAACCACTTCCGGGTTTCTGATTAAGCTGAAATTCTGCAGTATGTAAATCGGATGACAATGCAATATTATTGTAACTTGGAGCTGATCTGACGATGGAGATGCAAGATGGCTTTTGGATCTCTGAAGTAAAATAACGCAACCCCATCAAAGGGCTCGTTTGATTCGTCGGAACTCTGTTATGAAATTACATAACCCTATCGAGTTTGGGCTCGTTTGATTCGTCTTGACAAGTACTCTGATCCTAGATGTTATCCAGGGTCTGATGATGTAGCTCCTAAAAGCTTGCATTTTAAGTTTTTTGTTTTATAATACTATCATACTAATACTTCAATCACGCCGCAACAGAGCTACGGATCGACGTGATTTTTTGCATGGATATAGTTGAGGACCTGGAGAGTGACGTAGACTTCTTTTTATCCCGGAAAATCAAAGAGTTCCCGAGGGATTATAAAAACTATAAATATACGGACGAAGTCGCGGGCATCAGCTACTATGACTACTGATGCATGAAATGAAACCGAAAATCTCGAAAAATGTACCATCTAAATTCGTCCTTAGGCCCAAATTAGACGGAGCCTCGTTCATCGTTGCGAAAATTTTTACGACAATGAACCGTCTTAATTCGCCCTAAGGGTTCATTTTCGCAAAAATGTTCGCAAAATGAACGATGAAGGAGGCATCGTCTACTTTAAGGTGCCGCCGTGAGAAACTACGAAAACATTTTTTCTCAAAACGTCAATGGTTTATAAAATGATTAGACTGGAGCATGTAGGTAAAAGTATAAAATGATTAGACTGGAGCATGTAGGAAAAAGTATAAAATGAGACTGGAGCATGTAGGTAAAAGTATAAAATGATTAGACTGGAGCATGTAGGTCCAATTTCGAGAAAGAGATCAACCGCCGAATCCAACTCGGCTGGGCAGCGTTCGGGAAGCTCCGAGATATCTTTTCAACCAAAATTCCTCAGTGCCTGAAGACTAAAGTCTTCGAACAGTGCGTGTTGCCAGTGATGACTTACGGAACCGAGACATGTTCGCTAACTAAGGGCCTCATAAGTAGGCTCAGGACCGCTCAGCGTGCGATGGAAAGAGCTATGCTCGAAGTATCCCTGCGGGATCAAATCAGAAATGAGGAGATCCGTAGGAGAACCAGAGTCACCGACATAGCTCAGCGAGTCGCGATACTGAAGTGGAAATGGGCGGGGCACATAGTTCGAAGAGCTGATGGTCGTTGGGGTCCCAAGGTGCTGGAGTGGCGACCCCGCACCGGGAAGCGCAGTGTTGGCAGACCCCCCACCAGGTGGACCGACGACATCAAGCGAGTCGCAGGGAGCCGCTGGATTCAGGCGGCGCAAGACCGAGACCTGTGGAAGTCCATGCAAGAGACCTTTGTCCAGCAGTGGACGTCTATCGGTTGACAAAGAAGAAGAAGAAGATGTAGGTAAAAGTATAAAATGATTAGACTGGAGCATGTAGGTAAAAGTATAAAATGAGACTGGAGTATGTAGGTAAAAGTATAAAATGAGACTGGAGCATGTAGGTAAAAGTATAAAATGAGACTGGAGCATGTAGGTAAAAGTATAAAATGATTAGACTGGAGCATGTAGGTAAAAGTAAAAAATGATTAGACTGGAGCATGTAGGTAAAAGTATAAAATGAGACTGGAGCATGTAGGTAAAAGTATAAAATGATTAGACTGGAGCATGTAGGTAAAAGTATAAAATGATTAGACTGGAGCATGTAGGTAAAAGTAAAAAATGATTAGACTGGAGCATGTAGGTAAAAGTATAAAATGAGACTGGAGCATGTAGGTCAAAGTATAAAATGAGACTGGAGCATGTAGGTAAAATATAAAATGATTAGACTGGAGCATGTAGGTAAAAGTATAAAATGATTAGACTGGAGCATGTAGGTAAAAGTATAAAATGATTAGACTGGAGCATGTAGGTAAAAGTATAAAATGATTAGACTGGAGCATGTAGGTAAAAGTAAAAAATGATTAGACTGGAGCATGTAGGTAAAAGTATAAAATGAGACTGGAGCATGTAGGTCAAAGTATAAAATGAGACTGGAGCATGTAGGTAAAATATAAAATGATTAGACTGGAGCATGTAGGTAAAAGTATAAAATGATTAGACTGGAGCATGTAGGTAAAAGTATAAAATGATTAGACTGGAGCATGTAGGTAAAAGTATAAAATGATTAGACTGGAGCATGTAGGTAAAAGTATAAAATGATTAGACTGGAGCATGTAGGTAAAAGTATAAAATGATTAGACTGGAGCATGTAGGTAAAAGTATAAAATGATTAGACTGGAGCATGTAGGTAAAAGTAAAAAATGATTAGACTGGAGCATGTAGGTAAAAGTATAAAATGAGACTGGAGCATGTAGGTCAAAGTATAAAATGAGACTGGAGCATGTAGGTAAAATATAAAATGATTAGACTGGAGCATGTAGGTAAAAGTATAAAATGATTAGACTGGAGCATGTAGGTAAAAGTATAAAATGATTAGACTGGAGCATGTAGGTAAAAGTATAAAATGATTAGACTGGAGCATGTAGGTAAAAGTATAAAATGATTAGACTGGAGCATGTAGGTAAAAGTATAAAATGATTAGACTGGAGCATGTAGGTAAAAGTATAAAATGATTAGACTGGAGCATGTAGGTAAAAGTAAAAAATGATTAGACTGGAGCATGTAGGTAAAAGTATAAAATGAGACTGGAGCATGTAGGTCAAAGTATAAAATGAGACTGGAGCATGTAGGTAAAATATAAAATGATTAGACTGGAGCATGTAGGTAAAAGTATAAAATGATTAGACTGGAGCATGTAGGTAAAAGTATAAAATGAGACTGGAGCATGTAGGTAAAAGTATAAAATGAGACTGGAGCATGTAGGTAAAATATAAAATGATTAGACTGGAGCATGTAGGTAAAAGTATAAAATGAGACTGGAGCATGTAGGTCAAAGTATAAAATGAGACTGGAGCATGTAGGTAAAATATAAAATGCTTAGACTGGAGCATGTAGGTAAAAGTATAAAATGATTAGACTGGAGCATGTAGGTAAAAGTATAAAATGATTAGACTGGAGCATGTAGGTAAAAGTATAAAATGATTAGACTGGAGCATGTAGGTAAAAGTATAAAATGATTAGACTGGAGCATGTAGGTAAAAGTTAGGTACTACGAGTAGATGATGCCCGTGACTTCGTTCGCGCAGATAGGGTTTACGGTTTCCGCGGGAATTCGTTTATTTTCGGGGATAAAAGAAACGTAGCCGACGTACCATTCTGATGTGCTTAAGCTATTATATTGGAAAGTTTCATCAAAATCCGTTCCTCACAAACTTGCGTTCATAATCGACCGAGCGAAGCGAAGGTCTTTGAGTTAACTAGAGCGATTTGCACTTGTCCGTCCGTCCGTCCGTCCGTCTGTCAGAGCCTTATAACTTTTGAATTACTGAACGTAATTACTTCAAATTTAGATATAATATGTAAACCGATGGCCTCCAGCCGAAAATGGCTTAAAAAGTTATAAAAATCTTTATTTCAGGGGGGCTCTCATAGAAGCGAATGCGAAGTAAAAAAAAAATATCGCGTTACATAAAATTGTTACGTGTCATTTTAAAGATAATTTTGAACTGAGTATAAAAATATATTTTTTTTAATTTTTCCCTTAAAATTGACGAAATGGGGGGCTTTCAAAGTGGCGATTTTATACGCTCGCTTGAAGACGCTCTCTAGGAAAATCCGCTATGGATTTTCAAACTGATTTTATGTTTTTAGGTCACTTATATCCTGTACTTGAACAACAAATACTAAAATTATATGAATATTATAAAGAAACGAGATTATTTAATTTTTAATGGGCATCAGTAATTCATATAGCATCAACATAGCTTCACAATAATGCTAATAGATGGCGCAGTCAGTAACTATTCCCATGGAACTACGAGTTACGACTACGACCTATCCCAAAAACAGTTTTGCGTCGACCATTATTATTTAGTTACTTATTATAATACAATAATTGTATTGTAATTTTTTTTTGTACCATATTATTCAATTAAAATTATTTTTAGTTAAATTTTAGTTAAATATTGTATATTTTCTATTCGAGTCGATAGATGACGATTTGTACAGATGCCCGTAACCCGGTTTCACTCGTTAGTACCTACATAATAAATAAATAATTCAATGTTTGATAAATAATTCAATGTTTTCACTAACGTTCCCTAACCTTTACGGGCTACCTATAAGTTAGGTGATTGATGTTTTCTGTCAACTTATTTATCACGATCCTGTACGGGACACCTAAAAGGATATTGGGACGGATGTTAGGACTTAGGATTGTATTTAGGAGCTACCTACGTTAAGAGACTCCTACTTAGGGGATGATTTAGGTATGTTTGGTGAAAACGGGCATAATAATAATGTCAGTTTTGGTTATCATGTATCGATTGAATGAATAATCATGGGATACCGTTACCGCGAGGTCTCAGTTCGGGGCGAACCACTAGTATTAGTAGAATTTAACTTACCAGGGCGGGTGTTAGCGGAGCCACAATAGAACCGATCTTGCCGACCATGGAGGAGAACGCCAGGAGACTGTGTCTGTACTTTGTGGGGTAGATCTCCGCCGTGTACAGGTACAAAGACATAACTACCACAGCTATACATAGTTTTCCGATCAGATAAACTGTCAACGATGCTCCATAAAAATCTAAAATAAATATAAAGAATAATGGCAGAATTGTACCTGAATGTTTTAAGAGGCGTCTATTAATATGATTTATACAAAACAATGTATTTAAAATAGTTCGTTTTTGTATGAAATTAGTTTTACATCTTTTGCCTTGGTTAAATAATTAATAAATAATGAACCATTATTTATTTGACCTAATTCATATCGCGCTTTGAGTTTGGATTGATCGTTTCTCGATGACATTGCTCGCCCGGAAATAAAGAGTTTGTCTATGTAGAGAGTTCTATAGACTACCAAGTAACACATCCCAATGTCAAATTAGAACTTAAAATAACATGGAAGTTGGAATTACGACTACGTCATACCTTAATTATTTTTATAACCTCAAAATTCAAATAAAGTTGTTAATATCTTTTTTTTGTGAGTTCCTCAAACGAAAAATCTCAGTGATTATGTTTTAGTAAGAACCTCTACGGTTTTAACAATTTTTCATGTATAGACGCTTCAAATACACACACACACACACACACGCACACGCGTGCACACGCGTTCGAAAACTTCTTTAGGCGCGTTGAGCACTTTTTTGGGAGAGCAAAAAACATGGATTTCGCGTCATCGTCACCTTCACAGTCGTCACCTGGAGATTTCAGTAAGCGTTCAACATGTCAGAAGTTCCCAAGCAACCTTGTACAGCGCAGCGGGCAAGCAGCCGCCTACCTGACCGTTTAATATATGATGTCGCAGGTTCGAATCTCACTCACGAAATCATGACAGTGCGCTTTTCTTATTTGTTTTTAATTGTCAGCAAATCTAGTTTTCACTTCTATCGGCAGTCCCTATGACTGGCAATTTTTAAAAAAAAGCTTTTAATAGACTACATCATACGACCCTGGATATCATCTAGGATCAGAGTCCTTGTCAAGAAGAATCAAACAAATCTAAACTCGATGGGGTTACGTCGTTTATTACAGAGTTTCCATAGCCACGTTCCAGCTAATCATCAGACCCTGGATATCATCTAGGATCAGAGCTCTTGTTAAGAAGAATCAAACGAATCCAAACTCGATGGGGTTACGTCGTTCAATTACAAAGTTCCTATAATTTTCCAGCTCCATCATCAGAACCTGGATATCATCAAGGATCAGAATTCAGAGTACTTGTCAAGACAAATCAAAAGAGCCCAAACTTGATTGGGTTACGTCATTTTATTACCAAAGTTGAATTAGTATTAGAATCCCGACTCTGCCCGCACGATGTACATGTTTTGTATTCCGCTGTGTGGTTCTATATATTATACTCGTATATTTCAATAAATAATAGAAAGAAAAAGCTCATTTAGCTGCTGTAAATTGACGTTTTGCAAATTATGCAGTTAATAGAAAAGCAGCAGAAGCAAATACTGGCTGTTGCCCTCGCGAATTCATCCGCGTGGAATTTTGTTCTTTGAAAATCCCGTGGGAACTCCTGGTTTTATCGGGATAAAAGTAACCTGTAACACTGCAGGTTTACTACCATACCCATGAAAGAATGACGTAGATCCGTTGCTCGATACAACTAACTTGAAAAATTATGGACTTTCATACAAACATTCAAATCAATTTGGGGGTAGAATTTTTAAAAACTGTGAAATATGTACTTCTTAATATTTAATCAAGAGCCAAAATACCAAGTTTCATAAACACCACCACATTTAACCCCTTTGGGGTTAGAAATTTCAAAAACTGTGAAAGACGTAATTCGTTGTTTCTGATCGCTAGCCCAAATACAAAGTTCATAGATAGAACTTTAAAAATGATGGACTTTCATACAAACTATCAACCCCTATTTACCCCTTCGGGAGTAGAATTTTGAAAAAATGTAATTTACGGACTTCTTAATTTTTAATCAAGTTTCAAAAACATAACTCGCAAAATGATCGACTTTCATCTTCTTCTTCTTAACGTGCCGTCTCCTTGCGAAGGTTGGCAATCATTAGGGCGATTTCAACTTTTGAGACCGCTGCTCTAAATAGTGATTTTGTGCTCTTTCCGAACCACTGGCGCAAGTTTTTAAGCCAAGATATCCTTCTGCGGCCAGGCCTCCTTCTGCCTGCCACTTTCCCCTGCATGATAAGTTGAAGGAGTTCATACTTCTTGGTGTTACGCATCACGTGCCCAAAATATTCTAATTTCCTCCTTTTTATGGTTGTTAGTATCTCTGTGACTTTCCCCATTCTTTGTAGCACAGTTCTATTTCGTACACGGTCTCTCCAAGAAATTCTTAGCATACGTCTGTACACCCACATCTCGAACGCTTCCAGTTTTCTAGACATGACTTCTGTCAGCGTCCAAGCTTCTACACCATAGAGAAGTACAGAAAAGACATAGCACCGCGCTATGCGTGTTCGGAGAGAAATGCTTAGGTTCCGGTCACAAAGAACTTTTTTCATTTTCGAAAAGGCGTTGCGTGCTTGCTCTATTCTGCATCGTATTTCGAGGCTGTGATCCCCTGTTTCGTCTACCATTGTGCCTAGATATTTGTATTTGGTGACCCGTTCAAGACCCTGACCATTTAGGGATAACGACGTGATAAGCTCAGATGTTCGGCTTATTACCATGTACTTCCTTTTTTTGGTATTAACTTGGTTATCGACTTTCATACAAAATAACAACCGCGATTTTACCCCTTCGGGGTTAGAATTTTCAGATACTGTACAAAAAGTACTTCTTAATTTTTAATCGAGAGCCGAAATACCAAGTTTCATAAACATAACTTGAAAAATAGCTTGAATTTTGAAGGACTACCGTACAAACATTCAACCCCTATTTTACCCCTTGAAGGGTAGAATTTTCAAAAGCTATTGTAGACGTACTTTTTGTTTTTAATCAATAGCCCAAATTCAAAGTTTCATAGATAGAACTTTAAAAATGACGGAGTTTCATACAAAATATCAACCCCTATTTTACCCCTTTGAGGTAGAATTTTCGGAAAATATAAAATATGTACTTCTTAATTTTTAATAAATAGCCACAATACCAAGTTTTGTAAACATAACTTGAATAATAACTTCAAAAATGAAGGATATCATACAAATATTCAACCCCTATTTGATCCCCTAGGGGGTAGAATTTTCAAAAACTTTGAAACATTTACTTCTTTTTTTTTAATTTAAAGCCCAAATACCGAGTTTCATGATGTAACTTGAAAAATGACGGACTTTCATACAAACTTTAACCCCCCATTTTACCCCCTTGAGGGTGGAATTTCAAAAAATCTATTCTTAGTGCTCGTCTAAGTCATAAAAGAAAGCTACTATCAAAATTTCAAGTTTCTGACTTCAGTGGTTTAGGCTGTGCGTTGATATATCAGTCGGTCAGGCAGTCAGTCAGGACAAGTCTTTTTATAAGTATCGATAGATTATTTTTACTAATAATATGTTACTCACTTTTAGGTATAAAGATATAGGCGAGCTGGCAAACAGCGCAAGCCCAATAGGCGCCTATGAGCACCGGTTTTCTGCCGACCCTGTCCAACAACATTATGGCTATCCAGTACCCTGGGATCTCCGCTGCGGCTGCGGCGATGAAGTTGACGTATCGGTTCCCGGACATGCTGACCGCGTTGATGGACAGGCCGTAGTACACCAGCGAGCTCGTGACCCACCAGATGGGTGACACGCAGCACCGCCTTAGGATCACTTTATTGTGAATCACTAAAGCGATTAGCCAAGGCTCTTTTTGTTTGTGTTCTGCTTTCGATTTCTTCCCTGCTTCTTCATTCTCTCTTAAAGCCATAAGTGAATTTTCTGGCAGTTCACGTTTATTTGTTCGAGCCACTTTTTTGAGAAGATCCTCCGCTTCTCCATATCGACCCTTACTCATGTACCACCGCACCGATTCCGACATGATCCAGAAGTAGGAAATAAATATTAACTGTGGTATATAAATAGTAAGGATTAAATTTTTCCAATATGGGTTAGCCCATGCGATGAGACCCAAGCATATTTGTCCGATGGCGAAAGAAGTGCTTATAAATGCCCCTGCACGCACTCTGTATTTTGGGCCCACTAATTCCATTACTGAAAGGAAAAATTCAATATTTTTCGGTACATTTTACTATTTGCATGTTTCAACGTTGAAGGAAAACATCGTGAGGAAACCTGTACACTTGAGAATTTTCCATAATGTTCTCAAAAACCTATGAAGTCTGCCAATTCATTCGCCAGCGTGGTGAAACTAAATCTATGGCCTACAACCCTTCTCTGAGAGGAGACCTGTGCTCAGTAGTGAGCCTTGATAGGTTTCTGATGATGACAATAATGACAGATTACTATAGTGTATTGAGATCATTGCGAATGGCTCAGCCGAATTCCCAGGGGCTATTCCAAAATTCAAAATTAATTAATTATTTATTACATGTAAACCTTGCGGCTCTTATATGACTAGTTGGCACTCATTGAATATTGTGGTTAATATTCAAAATAATGTAACAAATAAAAGTAAATAATAAAAATGGCTCCAACCTAATATATAAGCACTAGAAAAGCAGCCAGAACCGAGTGCGGACTTAAGGAATTCAACAGCAAGGTATCCATAGTAGTTGTTGACCCAGATGCGCACGATGCCCACGCACGTAACGTTCAGGACGTTCCAACACAGGGCGAAGCGCCGGCCCCAGCGGTCGGAGATGAAACCCGTGATCGGCGACGACACTAAACTTCCTAAACTTTGAGCTAGTCCTACAAAAGATCGACGCCATTCATCGCACGCTAATCCAAACTGAAACGAATGATCACTTAAAATTTGAAGCAATTAAGTACTGAATTAATATCTGATAATAATTATTATGACTATGAGTAAAAACTAAATTATATCTTCTTCTTACTTCTTTATCAACCACTGTTAAACAAAGGTCTCTTAGATGAACTTCTGCAGATCTCGTTCTAGCGCAGCCTGTATCCAGCAGCTCCCTGTGTCATCAGTCCAAGTAGTGGAGGATCTGCCAACTTTACGGTTCCCGGTGCGGGGTCGTCACTACAGCACCTTGGGATGCCAACGTCCACAAGTTCTTCGAACTATGACCCCGCCTGTTTCCACTTCAGCTTCACGGAGAGTCTCTAGCTAAGCTTTGTCGGTAACTTTTGTTCTCCTTCTTAATAAGGTAGATATAATATTCTAACACGCAGGTTTGATCGGGATCAAACCTGCGTGTTAGAATATTATATCTACACTGCAGCCAAAGGCAAGCACCTTTGGCTGTTCTAAGTTAAGTGCGTTTAAGAAATTAAATATCACAAGATTCAATGGCGAAGGAAAACATCGAGAGGAAATCTGCTCACCTGAGAGTTCTTTATAATGTACTCAAAGGTGTGTGAAGTCTACCAATTTGCATTGGGCCAGCCCCTACACTGAGACCTGCACCAGTAGTGAGCCCGTTGCTGATGATGATGATGATTATGCTTACATGAAAAACTACGGTATCAGTATTCTCGTAAACGTAATCCGAGCAACTGACGACCGCATCGCGATCGAACCACTCCTTGGGGCATTCACCGGCCCCTGCAGTGAGGTTGCTGGCGGCGTAGCGCTGGCAGTCTGCGGCAGCGCCCTCGCTCGTCGGCACTGCGCTAGAAATCCATGAAGGCGAGAAATCTGTAGCTTCCTTCTCGCACTCCGGGATAAGGCATCTGTAAAAAATACAATCAGTAGGTATGTTGTTGTCCAGTGTCCAATTGTCCGGGATGAGCCCAATTGGCGTCGCACAAGGGGGGCACCGATGCGTTCGTAAGAGATCTCGGAGCCTTCCCAACATGTGCTAGGTCGACCACCGGGGGGGTTTTAGTTGGTAAAAATCCTACATAACCCGATTTTCCCCCAAAAATCGGGTCTCTCAAGGAGATTTCCCCCCCGTCAACAAAAAAAAGGTATGTAAAGAACTATTGTGCCTTGCCTATCGTGTAAATTACCCTATTTACACGATATCCGATTATCCGCTTCAGATTATTACTCGTATGTTAATGGTCATGTTTTTAATAAATTAAATAAACGAAATGATATGATATGCAAATTAAAAATGCAAATAGGCTCGTGATTCCTCAAGTACGCCTCAAGTCCGAAGGACATTTGTGGGAATGGCCGTGATGTTCTATAATAAAATTCCAAAGTCGATTTTAGACTTTTACAACCACTTAAAACCACTCTCATGAAAAGCATATTATACGAAAAAAGCATATTATACAATATATATTTTAATTGTAATGATACAATATTTCTGTTATACAATTGAAGATTATACATATAAATGACAAATTAAGCGTGGATTTATCTCGCTCTAGCGATTTGTGAGACAATAAATTAACTAGCCTGTGTAACATAACATGATATTTGAAAAAGGATCGTATTTAAACGTGCGAATTCAAAGTCGCGGATGATTGCGAAAGTGTTCCCGTGAGCCAGTCGCTACGCGAAGCGCAGGAGCGCCGCTGGGTTTTAGTGGGTATTTTGGGTGTAATGCCGATGAGTCATTACACTGCCTTGCTTCCGAGAAGGATGCGTAAAAGCATTTCCCAGCGTAAAAAAAAGGGTATATGAATCCAATAGAACCTAAGTGCCTGAATATATGATATTAGGTCCTGTCTGACACATGAAATTGGCGTCTTGCAAGAAGTTATCAAAATTTCGAAAAAAATGGTAATCCGTCGGAGCAAGGTCCGGGGAGTACGGTGGATGTCTTAGACATTCCAATTGAAGCTCCTCTAATTTGGTAGCCGTCTGTTATGCAGTGTGTGGTCTAGCGTTGTCCTGAAGCAGCAGTGGCCTAGAGCGGTTGACCAGCCTCGGTTGCTTAGCAGCTAGCTTTTCCATCATGGTTTGCAGTTGCTGACAATAGACATCCGCCGTAATCGTCTGGCCAGATTTAAGAAAGCTGTAGTGAACGACACCGGCACTCGTCCACCAAACGCTCACAAGTAATTTTTTTTTGAGTCAATTTTCGCTTGGGGCAGGATTTGGCTTATTCGCCAGGGTTCAGCCATTGCGATCAGCGTTTCCGATTATCGTACAGGATCCACTTTTCATCACAGGTAATGATTCGATTTAAAATTCCTTAATTATTTTGCCGGTTGAGTAATGTAACGCAGCAGTCGACGTGTGTTTGTCGGTTTGCTGCACTCAATTCATGAGGTACCCACCTTTTAAGCTTTTTCACCTTCCCAATTTGCTTCAAGTGGACAGTTTTATCACTAACACCGCAGTCTGCAGCTAGCTCGGACGTGGTTTGCGATTGATCCGCTTCCACAATAGCCTTCAATTTTTCATTATCAACTTTGGTCTCCGGCCGCCCACGGGGCTTGTTCTGCAGGTCGAAATTTCCAGAACGAAAACTTTGGAACCAAAACCGCACTGTGTTTTCTTTTGCGACACCGCCGCCATACACATCATTAATCCTGCGAGCCGTTTCTGCAGCACTGGTGCCACGATGGAACTCGTACTCGTAAATAACGCGATATTTCAAGTTTTCCATTTTGTAAACTGAGTGACGCAAAGAAAAAACCAAAAGAGGAAAAAACATATGAATTAGGGTTTTCAAAACACAAAAACATGAGTAATTGGCTGTATAAATTTGAAATTGGAATTTCTAACCAAACAGATATATTTGAGATTCAAGTGGCCAGTAAACAAAACGCCAATTTCATATGTAAGATCTAATATGTAGAACCCAGATTTTGATAAATATACCGATCGTGCAGAGGCTACAGAAAAAGCCGAGTTAGTTTATTAGAAGCGTGCATGGTTAAAAAATTAGAAGTTAGGTTAGTTTCCTTTCAACCCCCCAAAATCCTTTCCCCCGTCCCTCCCACCACCCTCTGTAAGCCCTCTCTCCCATGTTTGTACGAGCAGAACTAATATCATCTGCTGTTCAAAAAAATCTCAAGTAATATAACCGTACCTAACAACAATATTAATACCGCAGCTCATTTACAAGCAATTAATGCATTTACTTAATCCGATTATTTAGTCGATTACATTTGCTAGGAAAAATCTACACTTTTATAAAAAAAACCGGCCAAGTGCGAGTCGGACTCGCGCACCGAGGGTTCCGTACTCCAAAATTAAAACGATAATATTATATTAATTTGCTTATTTATCGTTAACTTTGTTTGTAGAGTTTTATTGTAAATATAAAAAAACTATGCTAGTTAGAACGTTGGTTTTATTTTTCCTGTAAAATATACACAAACTTCTATTGACCATAATTATTTCTGATTTTTCGATTGGTAAACTTCGGAAATAAGGGGGGGACCGGTATTTTTTTCGACATTTTGGCCGATTAATCAAAAACTATTATATATGGAAATAAATAAAAAACTGTTTGAGAATGCACAAGTAAAGGCCTTTCATATGATACCCCACTCGGTATAGTTATCTTACTTTGAAATTTCAAACCCCTGATTTTACCCCTTTTTTAATTAAACTAAAATAATTTTCGCGTTGATTTTATTTTTCCTCCAGGGTAGGTATTTTTTGAAAACAAAAAAAATTATAGTAGGATTAAACCCATTGGAAAAGGAAGAGAATGCAACAAAAATGAAAGGAAAAATAAATTACGGGCGATCTGAGGTCAGGAAGTGGGGGGGAGGGTGGGTTTAAGGGTAAAAAATGGTTTATCTCAATTTCTGGAAAAACTACAAGTCCTACGGAAAAAAGTTAAATAGCAAAGTTGTAGGTAATAAAGAGATCTACAACTTTTGTATTTAGACTTTTTTCACATAACCTCAAAATGTATGTGAAAAATTCAAATAACCAAGTTTTTGGTTTTTTATTTTTATCTTTTACAAAAAAAAAAATTTCTTCACGAAATTTGGTGAAAACTTACCTTTTTATGTCCCAAACACACTGTAATTTTTCTGATTTAAAATATTTATTTTTTCACCTTTTTAGGGTTCCGTACCCAAAGGGTACCAACGGGACCCTATTACTAAGCCTACGCTGTCCGTCCGTCCGTCCGTCCGTCCGTCTGTCAGAGGGCTGTATCTCGTAAACCGTAATAGATAGACAGATGAAATTTTCACATATTATGTATTTCTATTGCCGCTATAACAAATAATAAAAATTAAATTAAATTAAAAAAATTAAATTAAAATGGGTAGGTGGGTAGATGGAAATTTTTTAATTTAATTTTTTTAACGGAACCCTAAAAGAGCGAGGCCCGACTCGCACTTGGCCGATTTTTTTTGACTTAATATTGAAAGAGCACCTAATTTTCAATCGAAAATTCTCCCGTCAAAATATCTGCTTTTTTAAAAAATTCGATGAGCTTTTTGTTCGTTGAAATCTTTACTTTCTGATGATGTAAAAAAAATATACATTACTATGGTAAATGCTCTCAGAAAATGCAGAAACTAAATACGAAATAACAGGTAGTAAGGCCCAGACCCTCCTAGCCCCTTCCCCACTTCTCTATGAAATACCTTTTGATGGGCTAAAATTTTCCGTAGGTCACTCAGGTAGGTATATAAGTTATCTTAAAATAGCAATAAATAGCCATCTACGCATGTAATTTAAAAGGTATTTCATAGGGGCTAGGAGGGTCTGGGCCTTACTACCTGTTATTTCGTATTTCGTTTCTGCATTTTCTGAGAGCATTTACCATAGTAATGTATATTTTTTTTACACCATCAGAAAGTAGAGATTTTACCGAACAAAAAGCTCACCGACTTTTTAAAAAAAGCAGATATTTTGACGGGAGAATTTTGGATCGAAAATTGGGTGCTTTTTTAATATTAAGTACCCCCCACTTCCCGACCTCAGATCGCCCGTAATTTATTTTTCCTTTCATTTTTGTTGCATTCTCTTCCTTTTTCAATGGGTTTCATCCTACTATTATTATTTTTTACTTTTTATTATTTTTAAAGGCTTCTTGGTCCCTTGACCCTGGTCTAATACATAAATCTCTATTCACCATAATTATTTCTGATTTTTCGATTGGTAAACTTCGGAGATAAGGGGGGGGGGCGGTATTTTTTTCGACATTTTGGCCGATTAATCAAAAACTATTATATATTGAAATAAATAAAAAACTGTTTTAGAATGCACAGGCCTTTCATATGATACCCCACTCGGTATAGTTATCTTACTTTGAAATTTCAAACCTCCGATTTTCCCCCTTTTTTAATGAAACTTAAAATAATTTTCAATTTTTTTTTATTTTAATGATGTTGGGTCACTATTGTACATAACTATTCCAAATTTCATGTCGATAGCTTTAATAGTTACTGAAATAATCGACTGTGACAGACGGACGGACGGAGAGTCTCACCATAAGGGTTCCATTTTTAACATTTTGGTACGGAACCCTAAAAAAAAAGACAAACCTCGTCGATTTCCTGAAAGACATTGAAATAAACTAACCCTCGAGTCCCTTCGTAATGTCCATAAAAATATATTTAGGTATATAAGACTGCATTCGAAACGTAGAAAAAGAAAACAAATTTTATAAAATATTAAAAAACTTTTTATTGGAAAAGTGTTACTACAACATAAATGATTTTTTTGACGATGCAAATAAAAATAAATAAAATCGGTCTCTCTACTACGGTCGATTCCAGACCAAGTTACTACACCCTAACGGGGTATGTGTAAAGAATCTGCAACTGAAATACTATAATAGTCGCTAACTCATTATTTTCTATGCTCGATTTATAATATTCCAAGAGCAACCGCCGAGTTTCTTGCTGATTTTTCTCGGTTGGATGTCATTCCGCACCAGTGGTAGATTCATTTGACAATTCGAAAGCACTTTGTTAAAGTTTATTTGAATAAAAATTATTCTATACCATTCCATTTCATTCCTGTCTTACAGGAAACTATTTCGGAGACTAGTTAAGATATTTAAAAAAAATGGCATTGTGTTATATTATAATATTTTAAAAACTTTATTTTAAATAAATAAAAAAATATCAGATGGGCGGACTAGGCGAAACTATAAGGGTTCTTTGTTGTTTAACTACGGAACCCTAAAAAATACACCTTTTTGTTATTCCAATATATTTACCTTGTTTTTATTCCCGCTGAAGTAAATATGAAGTCCAAAGTAAAAAACGCTGAAAACATTACCAACAGAGCTGCCAGCAACAAAAGCCGCAGTTGGTACGCGCCGAACTGGCCGATGTCTTCACTCAGTATCGTATCCAAGTTGACTTTTTTCGTCTTTTCCTTTTGGTCCAAGATCCCAGTGCCGCCAGACCTAAGTTATTTTCTCAGCAATTATTTGTGTACGATAGAGTACTGTTCGAATGTCCTTTCAGTATATGCGTACTAGCTAGATTGTGCCGACGGCCAATTTCCAGATACCAGGTGATAAAGGTAGGTAAAAACTAGAATAACTTATCTTAAATTCTCAGGGCTGATTTTCATATATGTTTTAAAGAATATTGTAAAAATTAATAAATTAATACTGCCAGACGCTTACCGCCGGCGGTTACTTTAGCCAGACGCTTTGAAGCTCCCAAAAATATATATAATTTAAGTTAACTTATATTCTCAGTTCTGATTTTTATACATGATACTCAGGGAACTATTGCGATATTATCTGTAAGCTGCCAGACCTATTGGAAGGGTCAAACATCCCCCCAGACACACATTATGCGTCCCCATATGTATGAGCGCTAGAACATGATTCACTTGTTTAAGTGTGTGAGAGATAATATCATCATACTATAATATTATAAATGCGAAAGTGTGTTTGTTGGTTTGTCCTTCAATCACTCTGCAACAGAGCTATGGATCGACGTGATTTTTTGCCTGGGTATAGCTTAGGATCTAGAGAGAGAGAACTATTGCAATATCTTCTGCAAGCTATACCCAGGCAAAAAATCACGTCGATCCATAGCTCTGTTGCAGAGTGATTGAAGGACAAACCAACAAACACACTTTCGCATTTATAATATTATAGTATGATGATATTATCTCTCACACACTTAAACAAGTGAATCATGTTCTAGCGCTCATACATATGGGGACGCATAATGTGTGTCTGGGGGGATGTTTGACCCTTCCAATAGGTCTGGCAGCTTACAGATAATATCGCAATAGTTCCCTGAGTATCATGTATAAAAATCAGAACTGAGAATATAAGTTAACTTAAATTATATATATTTTTGGGAGCTTCAAAGCGTCTGGCTAAAGTAACCGCCGGCGGTAAGCGTCTGGCAGTATTAATTTATTAATTTTTACAATATTCTTTAAAACATATATGAAAATCAGCCCTGAGAATTTAAGATAAGTTATTCTAGTTTTTACCTACCTTTAGCACCTGGTATCTGGAAATTGGCCGTCGGCACAATCTAGCTAGTACGCATATACTGAAAGGACATTCGAACAGTACTCTATCGTACACAAATAATTGCTGAGAAAATAACTTAGGTCTGGCAGCACTGGGATCTTGCTCTATTTGCGTTATTATAATTGTCCACTTTTATTTGTGAACGCATGTTAAAATTACACGGCTAACGTACTAGGAAGTTGGTCGTTTTTTGTAGCGTAACATTTTACAGTCTCCAAGTAGCACTATACCCATGCAATGTACCCATTAGCAATACAACTTGCAGAAGGCAACTTGGGCAAGTCACTTGCACTGTTTAACTAACTTGCCCGATCTTGTAGTAGGTTGGTAAATACTCAAGTCAATATTGAAAAAATATCTCATATGACTTTTATTGCAAGAAATTGCAGATTTTAATTGCTGGTGTATGCTTCGGAAAAGATAGCATTTTAGATTGTAAAGATAACATTATCTATTTAGAAAGAGTGCAAGTGCAGTGGGCTCAACCAACACTGCGCATTCCGTTGTGACCTTGTTGTGACACTTATGTAACGCTTCATCGAGCGATGTACCGCACAATCTTTAACCAATAGAATGTATGATCGTATGAGAAAGTAAAGAGTATGATCTTTAAGTACAGTTTTTGCAATTCACGAAGGCGAGTGAGCTTTACTTGTGGTTACTCGTGTACATGCACATTGCATAAGTGTGCGTGCCTGTCAAAGCCTTGGTGGGAGCGGGCAGGCGCGAGCATTGCGCTCGCTCACACTTATACAGATACGACATATACACAACCATAAGTCAGTCGCCCTCGTGAATTGCAAGAACTATAACTGCTTTTTTGTTAATAATAAAGTTTTTGTTTTATTACTTACTAGCTGCGCCCCGCGGTTTCACCCGCGTAAGTTTAGATTCCGTAAGAATATCGGGATATAAAGTAACAGCTATGTACCTATCAAGTTTCATCGCAATCGGTTCATTAGTTTTTGCGTGAAGAAGTAACAAACATAAATTATGTACCTCTACAATCTACATACTTACGAACATTTCTCACGATTTACTAAAATTGATTGATTGATTTGATTTAAGAAAATAATAATATTTTATTTCAAACTTACGACCATATTTTGTTAGTAACAATTTACTTATACAAATATTTTAGTACAGTTTGTGTTAGTAACTCCGTCTCATCGTTCTCATCTCACGTTCAACCTATAAGTGTCCTTATAGTTACCGTACATTCAATTTACGAGTACTTAACGTTAAACAATAATAAGAATATTCATGACATGACGTGAATAATTGTTACTTATATTTAATACTAATTTAATGCCTAACTTATTTACTCGGCGAATCTTACTGGCCTGATTACTTTACGCCTACTTCGCTCGTTACATTTAACTTTACCTTTACTTTAGTTACGTTTATACTTCACCATATCGCTCGTTGTTAAAATCGGTTCTTCATACTAGCGATTCTCGTCCCTATCGTCGTCGTTCAACATGAACGCGGGTTTCAATCTATCCATGGATATATACGATGTTCTGTCAGCAAATTGAATTAAGAAACACTTTTTATCCCTCCTAACAACGCGATAAGGACCTTGATACGACGGTATAAGTGGTTTTCGCATCGCATCATTTCGTATGAATACACGAGAACACTTAAATAAAACTTTAGCGAAAGACGTCTTTGTTTGTTTAAATAGTTCGGAGTGGACAAATGTTTCTTTCGTATCGGTATTTTTCCACGGACTAGGGTTGGAAATTTGGAGAGCTCTACGTAGCTTATCTACAAATGTGAATGGGTACTTTTACCTTTGTATGACGAGCTTTCGGAGAAAAAATCACCGGGCAGTCTAAGGTCGTGACCGTACACCATTTGCGCTGCACTTACTCCTGAATCGCTTCTGTATGTTGCTCGTAGCCATAGTAAAACTGTTGGTAATTCCTGAACCCAGCACTCGTTATTAACCAATCTCGCTGTAATGGCTGTTTTAAGGGTTCTATGCCACCTCTCCACTAACCCGTTGCTTTTCGGGTGATATGGGGTTGTTCTTATACGTTGCACACCCATTAATTTCATGAGATTTTGGAACAACTCTGACTGAAACTGACGACCTTGGTCCATGGGCAGCCATTTTGTTACGCCATACCTACAAAACCACCCTGTATAAATAACCTCGGCTACCGTTTCCACTGTTATGTCCTTCATAGGAAACGCTTCCGGTCATCGTGTAAACCTATCGACAATTGTTTGTAGATACCTATACCCTTCCTGTGATGTGGGTAGGGGTCCTACTATATTATCAACATGTATGTGTTCAGGGCTAGGCCACTGGTTCGGAATGCCTTTCCTGCCGAGAAGAACCAGCAAGGAACTCGGCGGTTGCTCTTTTCAAAACAAATTTACAATACAGTAAATACTATGCTATATATGCAGTGTTTCCACAATGAGGAAAGTTCCAAAAATGCATACCGACTAACTTCTATCTTAAGATGGGCAGACATAAAGTAGCCCCATTCCCGCCGGGGGCATCCGTTCACGAGCATGACGCATGAACCAGCCATTGCTTCGCTCTACCATATTTGAGGGAACGTAACAACCCGCATCACACGACACCACCACAGAAATGTTTAAAGAGTGCGTGACATACTTATGCTACCCATTTTAAGGCATGGAATTGAAAACTAATATTCAAATACTCATTTTAAGACATTACTTAGACACAAATAAAGTAGAAACACCCATTCCCACAAATGTCTTTTGAACTCTCTTGAGGGGCAGTCGAGGAATCACGAGCCTATTTGGATCTCTAACCTGCCTATCGTGTTAATCACCTTTTTTTTGTAACTTAAAATATTTTGTCTGACAAATATTATGTTGATATAAATATATTGTGAAGCTACTGTCAGAATGCCTATTTCCTTAAATTTTTCTCGAAGGGAACTCCGCGGTTTTAAATTATAGATTGCGCGGATTGCCCTCTTCTGCAAGACAAAAATTTTTCCAATGTCGGCTGCTTTACCCCATAGTAAGATTCCGTATGACATAATACTATGGAAATATGCAAAATAAACAATTTTTTCAGTTTCTATGTCAGTTAACTGTCGAATCTTCCTAACAGCGTAAGCAGCAGAGCAGTTGTTATATGGGTGCCCCACTGTAGCTTTGAATCCAGGGTTAATCCCAAGAACACTGTGGAGTCCTCAGTTTTCAAATGTTCATTATTTATCTTTAAATTATTACTGACAGCTCTGGTGTTAGGTAATAAAAACTCAAAACACTTGGTTTTTTTAGCATTTAAAAGTAAATTATTCACCGTAAACCATTCAGAAACTTGAGATAATGCATTATTTACATCGTCAAAATTGTCTTTCAACCTATCAACTTTAAAAATCAAAGACGTATCATCAGCAAATAGAACAATATTGCAAGTATTTTAGACAAAATGTGGTAAATCATTTATGTAAATCAAAAAAATGAATAGACCTAGAATAGGCTGATCCGGATGATTTTACGTCGTTGACACATACTCTTTGAACACGATCACTGAGATAAGACGCAAAACCTTTAATACCATGGTGGCTCAGTTTAAGCAAAAGGGTCTCGTGATCAACGCAATCAAATTCCTTTGATAAATCACAGAAAATACCAATGGCATTCTGTGAGTTCTTCCATGCATCGAATATGGGCAATTCTCCTAAATGTTGGCTAGGCATGCCCCAGGCTGGAGAACGTAGGTTAAAACTAACTCAGGCTTATGTAACTTTTTTTGTAGATACTAGATAGTGTCCTCTATATCGTCCATCAAGAAAAAGAAGATAAAAGAGGTGAGATCCAGCTTAAAAAAAAAATTAAACCTCCATTTTCTAACCTCCATGACTGTCCCACTGCTTATGTCGTATGTAACAAACTTATTTATTTAAAAACATAGTCGATTAAAAATTCTCAAAAAAATGTATTTCAATAATGAATAATTAATCTTTAAAATAACAACGTAGCGTGAGGTTACGTCTTAGAATTAGTTTTTATTAGTATTTAAAGTCTGTCCCACGACTTTTTAATCATTACCGTGCTCTTGTGCAAACACTATCGTAACTACCCACATATCCATACAATCCGCATTGTCGTCGCGTCTTACGTACAAAGTCAGTCGCCTTGAGCAATTCATGTCGAACGGAGGAGTGTACGTCGTCGGGTTACGAAAATATTTGGCATTCTCCAACGGAAATTTCATTTTGGCAACTTTAATCGCTCATTCATAGGACTCTCACCATACCGTAAGTAGTTATCACCATTATATATTTGTATTTTTTTATATTTCAATTATGTTTTACTTTCTAACAAAGCATATAAAAAAAAATTACTATGTTTACTTATCAAGTAAAAATTTAATTACTAACCAATTCTAATTACCATGATCCTAATTACCATTATTACCACGGCCATTTTACGTACTACGGTAATTGGGCATTAGCAAGTTAATTAGAGTAATGCTTGAAAAGTTCCTGGGTTTCACTCCCGGCTGGGGCAATTTTGGATGTTGTAAACTTTAAATTGTCTCCAGTCTGGTCTGGTCGAGGCTAGTTACCATCCAATACTCTACCAGGAAAGATGTGCCGCGCCATGTGATTTAGCGTTCTGGTACGTAGCAGCGTAGAAACCGGTAAGTTGTTTAAGTTTAATACCAGGTAAGCTCGGAACCATCTTAGACTGCATTCACCACCTACCCCAGATTATCGCAGTCAAGGACCAACTTGTAGTAACATTTAAAGAAATAAATAAAAAGTTATAAGTAATCTGTGTTGAATGATTATGGCTGTATTTTGATACTGTTTGGGTGTTGGTAATGACAACATCATTATATTTTCCAACAATAAAATTAACTAAACCAAAAAAGATGGGCAAAAAAGCCCAAAAAAGGCTCGAATGGATTGCGAAGATAAAAAAAGATCCTATAATATGCCGAAAAATATGGAGAATAAATCTTAATTCTTCTTATAGCTCAATCGCAATCAAACTCGCAGCATTGCAGCGTTGTATTTCGATTGACGACCTTTGGACCAGGTAAACCCCAGAACGTGGATCGCAACCTCTTCACCTTAACCAACGGCCGATATCGTGCAACAATCGCTTAGCTTCCACACTCCAGCATTCCATGGTCCCCACTGCCAGAGGGACAAAAAGGTAGCTGTCCAGAATAGGGGCATCTTTACTCCTTTTTTAATGCAACGGACTCTGCAGCGTCTACCTTTGTTTTCCGGCTGAGATGACATGGTGCGAATGTACTCATGCACGTCGCGTTCCACAGCATGCATTTGCTATTTTGCCATGGGACGAGTGTCAAGCCATCAGGATTTTTGCTATCCATGTGACTCAAACCGGGTGGCTCGAGTACACACTACGCAGGGTACGTTGACCGAGACGAGGGCTGTGCGGACGATATCGTTCAGAGAGTGGTGACGAGAGAATCTGGCCACACAACAACTGCAACTCAATGCGTGGTGGCCGTTGGCTTCCACCATGTAACCGCAGATGCATCGATGGAATTCGCAAACAGGCATGCAACCATGTTGGGAAGTCCTCAGTAGATCTTCGGCACAGCAAAATAGATTTGCAAGAGCGTAAGCGCAACATGGGCCGAAAGATCTTTCCAATGCTCTCGAATGGCGGAGTGGCCTCCTTGCCTCAATAGCTTCCGGGATAGCAGAAGAAACGATAGGAGACCCCAAGAGGAAAAAAATTTCAGCGTTAAACTCCTTGAGCCCAGGAACTAGGTCTTCAAAGCGAGGGAACAGAAGACGGGACTCTGATTACAGGGGAAGAACTCTCACTTAGACATGTTCACCTTCAGCCCCAGCTCCTTCAAGTGATGTATTAAAAGCAGTAGGTCACGTTCCACAACTTCAGGTTTGCCCCCTACAGTACCGTCATCGAGTTACCAGATATTGAGGGGGGATTTGAGGTCGTGAAGAACTTTCTGAATGCTGAGGCTGAAGATGAGAGGTCTAAGCGGATCTCCCTGTTGGACATCAATCTTCAAAAGGATAGAGGTTTGGTTATAGAAGACATTGGAGGGGGAATGTTAAAATTGCTGAAGAAAAGGATACAGAGTAGGAATCATAACTTTGGCTTCGCTCAGTAGAATGTCCTTTTCCAGTGTATTGAAAGCGTTATAATAGCGTTATGTATGTCAATGTATTTATTGTAAGTTTTATATTTTAATTGCTTTGAATTTCATTTTGGGTACTTTAAAATAAACTAATGGTAGGTAATAATAAGATATCTAATGTTATTTTCTATGTCTGTTATGTGTACTTGAGCCTAATAATAATTACCAGAATTGTATAAAACAAATATATTCTTGGTTATTCAATGGTGATAATATGCTTAGTGGATCTGAATTGTAGTAGTATAGCTAGTCTAAAGTATCTTAGTAGTATCTAAAATAATTATATTTTGCATGTCAATTGACGAAACATACTGGACATTGAATATTATGTTAACATCTATTTACGTACAATGTTTCTTGCAAATAAATACATTTCATTTCATTTCATTTCAAGCTTCATGATAACACAGTCCTTGTTGCTTGGGTCTATAGCGAACAAATGCGTTGCGTGGATAGCCTAGCTTCCTCTTCTTCTCTTTTCTCTTAAAATCTATTATCAGATGAATTGGACAAAGGTGAAGCTTATCTCTATGTGGAGATTTCTTTCATCTTGCTCAAAAGTGAGAGGTGAAATTAAAAAGTGGTGCATGGGTATAAAATGTACATCCTTATATGATTATATAATACTACTAGCAAAAAGCTGAGCTTTGTGAGGGCTCGCGTAGTTTTTCTAACGGTTATTAAGTTCCGTTGCAGCGATGTTAAACTCTTTGGTTTTCTAACAGATGTCCATCGTAGTACAATAACATTCTATCCAATGAAGTTAAATATATAATAATTTGCCAGACAGCATTCGAAACATAGAAAAAGATAACAAATTTTATAAAACATTAAAAAACTTTTTATTGGAAAAATGTTACTACAAAATAAATGATTATTTTGACGATACAAATAATATTAATAAATAAAATCGGTCTCTCTACTACGGTCGATTTCAGACCAAGTTGCTACACCCTAACGGGGTATGTGTAAACTATCTGCAACTAAAATGAATAAATAAATAAATAAATAAATAAATTTTTTTTAATAATTAAATTATATAGTAAACCATAAATACGCAAAAATACATAAATATTTTTATAAACATTTTTATAAAAATTATAATTCTATACAGTACATTAAGAAAGATAGTACTGCTTCACTCTAAATTTGAAAGTGTGTATTGACTGTCTTTAATATGCTGAGGTAGTGAGTTTCATAGGCAATAATGCGGTGAACGAAAGATTTTTCTGAACATTTCCAATCTTATTTAGTAATTGGTATGGTAAAAAGAGAGTTTCGTTGACAACAAGCATGAAATTATAGAAATGAAGGAATGGTGATTTTGAGAGGTCGTTCGTCAGGTACATTACAAATCGATAGGGACGGATATAGTTAGATTGTCTAGGTATTTTTAAAGGATCTAGCAATCAAGTTCAGTGTTGATTAGTAGCTAGAGATTTTGAGATCACCTGCGAATAAAAAAAAATATATTCTCAGAATTCGAACCGTTTACCATTAACGAACAAATTAATTGTTTTGATTGCCGATTATTTAGTTATTTTAATACAAATTAGTGATTGTTTATTTTAGATTTATATAGATATTTTATTTTCTTGTTGACTATATTTTTTGGATGAATAATAAATTTTATATTATTTAAATTACTATTTAGATGACTGTGAATGATTTTTTTAAATAAAATATTTGATAATGAATGTTTTATAAATAAGCAATTTTAAGATGAAAACATTGTTTAAAGAAATGAATAATATAATTAATTATTTGATACAAGTTCCGGGTTGTAGCCAGTAAATCTGTCAGGTAAAACATTTTTTTGAAAAGACAAAGTATTGCGTGATATTTTTATAAATTCTTAGACTGCAATACTCGCGATAATACGGAACTGATGGCACCGCATTCACGAATGTGGTGGTGGGATAAACTACTTTTTTAGGATAAATAAGAGATAATTTGATATTATTGGAATTTGCTTAAAGTAGACCAAACCAAGGTGAAGTAAGTTTGCTTTCGAAGTGAGTGAGTCACTTAATTGATTTCCGATTTCAAGATGGTATTTAAGTGAATAGTCAGTATACCATATTCAGTAACATGATTGAAAAGAAACAGCGTAATAGTAATAAAAAAATGACTTAATTAGTAAATATTTGTTGCGGTATTTTTACTGGTTCTTCCCGCTAGGTTGCGGTATTTCGAACCAGAACTTTTAATTTAAAACTTAAAAATTTAAGTACTTAATATTATTGTCTAATTGACTAGACAGAGATTATGAATGCAGAGTTTAGTTTGTAATTGACAGATAGTTAAAAGAAATTGTTAACTTTAACTAAAAATTATGTTGAGGTTAATAGAACGAATAAAAATTTGAATGAAATGAAAAGGTTTAGGGTTGAATTTATGAATAAATTAAAATTTTGAATTTTTAGTCTTGAGATAAGTCTGAAGATTGGATTTTGAGTGAGATAATGACATTTTTATAATAAAATGATAAGGATTGAATGAGTTGGGTTAACCTCGCTCCTAAAATATCTTAGAGACTGTGCTCGCTAAGCTACGATGAGTAGTTGTTTCTCGTAGCACGAGATAGTTACTAGATTGGTCTAAACCTCTCGTTAGAGAGTTTATGTTCTGTGGGTCTAAAGTTTCTATAACTATATGTGTAGTGTGTAATATGAAATTGGTGTTAATTGGTTAGTGCTAGAGTAATTCGTAATAATAAAATAATGATCAAGCTTAGTAAAGATAATTAGTTTCGAATCTGATTCACAATAAAATAAGTCCAGTGAGAGTTACGACCGAATGTCATGATCAAAAATTAGGTTATACATATACAAAAGGATAATCAATTTAGTTGAAATGTAGTGTGGGTATATTAACAAAAAATTATGGATATTATTTTATGTTGTTATTCTAATGCATGTTGATAATAATACAGTGTTGAAGTGCAACATTCCAGCTAAACGGTTTATATTGTGTGTATGATATAGATATATAGATATATCTATATCTATGTATGTAAGGTATGCGGTTACCAGATTTTTAGTAGGGTACGTGCGCCGGAGGCTGCACGATATCTGATGGCCGAATGTCATGATTTTATAAAAATGACGGTGTTAAATGAATTTTTCAAGTGGCAATTCTTTCAGTGTGGCAACACTTGTTTTATGTTGGTAATTATTAGTTGTTGGCAAACATGGTTGCGTTGGCCAATCAGGAACAAGCGCGTGTAGCCCCGACAAAATGACGCAGAGTGGGAGAAATGGTGGGGAGTGAAGCGAGGGCCGGATGGTCGAGAGCGGAGGACAGTTAGTTAGTGATTTATCTTTGATTACCTCGGTTAAAAATGGGTAAAGTATCGATATTTGTGACATTAGTTTGTCCACGTTTGTTGAAGTCGGGCGGGCCTAAATACAAACTATGAAACCGATGCGCGACGCTACACAATATGAGAGACTCGTTTGTAGAAGTCGAGCGAGCATCGCGAGTCGGTTTCATAGTTTGAATTTTAGGCCCGCCCGACTTCAACAAACGTGGACAAACTAAAATTATTTTTATACTTTGTAGTGGCGTTAGAAGTCGGTTTTTTGAAAAGAATTTTTATTTTAAGCTTTTAAGTGTAGTATCCTATGATTGAGGAGCTAGGACCTGGAGCTCCATGATGTAGTCCATACTTGTTACCTACAATAATAATTCGTAATTTTTCCTAAATCTCTTTATTTTAGGTGAGCAATATCCCTGCAGCATCAGGCTTGAGGAGTTGAAGGTTAATATTTTTATGGGACCATTTCGCAAACATCCTCTGTCGATTAAAAAAAAATCACGCGAATCGGTCCAGTAATCCCGGAGTAATCGGTGGACATACATAGTAAAAAAAAAAAAAGATACCGGCCGAATTGAGAACCTCCTCCTTTTTGGAAGTCGGTTAAAAACATTTACAAATGTCGTTTATAAATAAAATGAATAAAAGTGGCCCAAGAATTGACCCCTGCGGAACACCAGACGTTATCGTGACCACTTCTGAGCCATGTCCATTAATAACCACTTTTTGAGTGCGGTTTGTTATGTACGATTTGAACCATCTCCACAGATTCCCACGTATACCGTTGTAAGCTAGTTTTTCAAGTAGCAATAATGCAACGAAATATAATTAATACTAGCTGATGCCCGCGACTTCGTCCGCGTGGCAAAAGTTTTTAAAAATTGCTTTTTCGTTGCACTACGCCAGTATCGAGTCCGTACTACGTGGTATAGAGCAACAATAGCAACCCACAATCGACATTTTCTTCAGCCGGTACCCAGCAGCATAAAGAATGAGGAATTGGTACTTGGAGTTCAATGATGTAGCCCAGGTGTAACAATGGGGGGAGGGTGATTCCTAAACCAAATCGAACGATTGTGAAATTAGGTGAATAGATTGATGTCATCTAAGAATACAAAGCTACTGTACGAATTTTTTGTTAAAGCAAAACGGAAGCTCGAATTTTTTTACGGCAGCTTGCCACTGCGTAGTTCATACTTGGTAACCATTACCCATTTAGCTGAGCAGGACCCAGCACCAGCAGAATTCGTCCAGTTACAGTTTTATTATAAGTATAGTTTAATAATATAAATAATATAAAGTATATATATAGTATAAAGTATATAAAGTATAGTTTAATGTATAGTGTAGTATATTCTATGTCTGTGCCAAATTTCAAATTTCAAAATTGGTTCATTCTTTGTCGCGTTAAAGAGTAACAAACATCCATCCATCCATACATACATCCATCCTCACAAACTTTCGCATTTTTCCGGGATAAAAAGTAGCCTATGTGCTATTCCAGACTATAATCTATGTCTGTGCCAAATTTCAGCCAAATCGGTTCATTCGTTGTCGCGTTAAAGAGTAACAAACATCCATCCATCCATATATCCATCCTCACAAACTTTCGCATTTATAATATAAGTAGGAGGAAGTAGGATAGTAGGATAGGTAGTAGGAACATACATACATACATACATACATACATACATACATACATACATACATACATACATACATACATACATACATACATACATACATACATACATACATACATACATACATACATACATACATACATACATACATACATACATACATACATACATACATACATACATACATACATAAATGCCGCGTAATTAAAAGATAAATATGTGAAAAGTAGCATACTAATATCCCACAGGAACCGTTTGTTTTCCCGGGATAAAAAGTAGCCTTTGTCATTTTTCAGGCCCTTAACTTCACCTGGGCAAAAAAATCACGTAAATCTAAAACTCCATTGCGCGTATTTTGAAGGACAAATGCGTAAAAAATAGCGATGCTATCCCGCAGGAACTGTTTGCTTTTCCGGGATAAAAAGTAGCCTATGTGCTATTCCAGACTATAATCTATGTCTGTGCCAAATTTCAGCCAAATCGGTTTATTCGTTGTCGCGTTAAAGAGTAACAAACATCCATCCATCCAAACATCCATACATCCATCCTCACAAACTTTCGCATTTATAATATTAGTAGGATTGTGATATGAATGTAACCAACCTTTGTTTCTACCGGCGAGCTAATTAAATTTCAGGAACACAAAAGCTACTATTGTGAATTAACTATGATAGTAAGATATATTCCCTCGCGGACTTTTTTGTAGGTAATAATGAGTGCTTTAATCATGTAGTACAAAATTGTTATTTATCAGACTAATATTATAAATGCGAAAGTGTGTTAGTTTGTTAGTTTGTCCTTCAATCGCGCCGCAACAGAGCTACGGATCAACGTGAATTTTTGCATGGGTATAGTTGAAGACCTGGAGAGTTACATAGGCCTACTTACTTATTATCCCAGAAAATTAAAGAGTTCTCGACGGATTTTAAAAACTAAATCCACGCGGACTAAGTCGTGGGCATCAACAAGTCTTCAATAGTTTTCTCAGCGCACGCCAAATAATGAATTTTTTAGGCAAAATTTTGCTACTTTGGGTTACATTATTGCAATATTTATAAGTACCAATATAATATAAATACTATTTTTTTGAAAATAAATCATAGCCTTTGTTACTTCCTGATAATTTAGCTTTCTATTGGTGAAGTAATGGTAAAAATCAGTCCAGTATTTTCAGAGCCTATTCGGTACAAACAAACAAACTTGAGCCTGTATAATAAATTATGTAATTCGGATGACGATGCAATATTATTGTGACGTGAAGCTGATCTGATGATGGAGCTCGAAGATGGCTATGGGAACAGCTCTGTAAACGACGTAACCCCATCAAATTTGGCATTGTTTGATTTGTCTTGACAAGTATTCTGGTCCTAGATGATAATGCAGGGTCTGATGATGAAGCCGGAAGGTGGTTTTGATTCTTCTTGACAAATACTCTGGTCCTATCCTGGATAGATGATATCCACGGTCTGATGATGTAGCCAGCTACTAAAAGCTTGTTTTTAAAAAGATTTTTGGAACGAAGTTCCATAAGGGGCGTTGCGGAGGGGTACCCTAGCCGGCAAAAACTTCCGTAACGTTAAAAAATAAAGGCGTAAGATTTTTTCGTCACAGTCCTTGTTGTCTTCGTTTATTTTACACATTTAAAGCTCAAGTGGTTACCCATTCGCTTTCGCCGGAATTTACATATTGTTTCTCTTCTGTACTGTGTATTGTTCAATCCTATGACTCCAAGTTATTTAAAGGAGAACTTTAAATTTCGTGGTCATGACAGACCAGATAGAGTCTTACGGCCAGCGGAAAAACTCAAGCTAGAGACACCTACACATCGGACGAAGTATTTTAGTAATTTCTTCACGGTTAAGGCTATTTGTCTATGGAACGAGCTTCCCTCGCAAATTCATCGTGCTGAATCCCATAATAAATTTAAAACTGACGTCAAAGATTATCATCTATCTCTGTGCTATCATCAATAACGACATAGTTTACGATTTAAATCAGTAGTAATATATATGTATGTATATTATATAGTCTTATATATGTGTATTATATTTATTTTTCATTACTCATACACGGAAAGTAGGTCTGAAGTTGCCTGAGAAGCGGGTTGAAAGTAATACTTTTCAGCCCTAGGGAGAATCGTTTTCAACTGACAGATGTCAAATAATTAAAAAAAACTAGTTGTCACATTTTTATTGGAGTTCAAATGAAACACGACATACCCGAGTGCATCCATAGACAAGAAGAAAGATAGACTTTATTCATAAAGTAAAGACAACTGATTCATAGACATTCATAGACAATCATAGACAATACAAAGCTAAATGCATAGCCCGCCGGCTAGGCCAAAGAAAAAAAAAAGGCGGGAAAGTGGCAAGCGGCAATCCGATCTTCATTTGTTTTTCGAGTTGTAGAGTTTTGTTTAGGCTTCTGTTTAACAGTGATTTTTATTGACACAATGAGTTCATCTGATTCAGATATGGATTTAACGCCTGATTTTGTGAGAGAAGAGGCTCAAGCAGTAGTGGAAAACCTTTTACCACCTAAATCAAAACAAAGATACCTAAAATCATACGACGATTTTATGAAATGGCGCGCTGAGAAAAAAGTGAAATCGTTATCAGAAAACGTTTTGCTAATATATTTCAACGAATTATCAAAGACTTATAAACCTTCAACATTATGGAGCGTGTATTCTATGTTAAAGACAACATTAAGTACTAAACACAACGTCCATTTAAAGGATTTTCAGAGACTCACATCATTTCTCAAAAGACAGTCTGATGGGTTTAAATCGAAAAAATCCAAAGTTTTCACTTCTCAAGAGGTAAAAACCTTCTTAAACAAAGCGCCTGATGAAATATACCTAGTAATGAAGGTAAGTTAATCTTTTTATTGTTTACGCACATAAGTAATTTGTATCAAATTGTAACTTTCTATACATATTTTATTTATCTCGTCTCAACCCCTTTTTATGTCCCACTGCTGGGCACGGGTCGACTCCTCTCAGAATGAGAGGGATTTGGCCATAGCCCACCACGCTGGCCAAGTGCGGGTTGGTGGGCTTCGCACACCCTTAAGAACACTTATGTGAACTCTCAGGCATGCAGGTTTCCTCACGATGTTTTCCTTCACCGCTAAGCAAGTAATATTTGAGTTTTCGAAAACGCACATAACTTCGAAAAGTCAGAGGTGCGTGCCCGGGATTCGAACCCGTGACCTCCTGATGAGAGGCAGAGGACTGAACCACTAGGCTATCACTGCTCTCATATATTTATACATCTATTAGAGAAATATTTTTTTTTGCAGGTAGTGTTAATATTGGCAATAAGTGGCGCTTGCAGAAGTATCGAGCTAGTAAATATGAAGGTTGATGACATTGAAAAACAAGGTGATATAATATTGGTGAATTTACGTGGCACTAAAACAAAAGTTGACCGAACCTTCGTCATTAAAAAAGAATTTGTAAATATAATAGAAAAATACCAAAAGTTACGACCAAGTGGTATAGAAACGAACCGTTTTTTCATAAACTATCATAAAGGGAAGTGTCTTCGGCAAGTAATTGGCAAAAACAAGATGTCGAGTATTCCTAAAGAGATAGCCACATACCTTAATTTGCCAAACTCACATCTATATTCGGGTCACTGTTTTCGCAGAACATCGGCAACTTTGCTAGCCGATTCTGGTGCCGATTTAACTGTCATTAAAAGACATGGAGGTTGGAAGTCGAGTAAAGTAGCTGAAGGCTACATAGAAGAGTCAGTGGAAAATAAAACTAAGATATCACACATAGTAACAAAAATGATAAATCTGCACTCCACTGATACCCCACAGCCGAGCACTTCAAAAGATTATCAGGTGGAATCCAACAATATAACTGTAACAGCTGAAGAAAAGACACCAATACCAATGTCGCCAACATTCACCCAAGAATCCCTGGATACTGTAGAAACTCAATTTTCCCAGAAAATATCAAATATCAATATACCCGGCAAAAACCTTTCACTAACTATTACTAATTGTTCTAATTTTAACATAAACTTTAAATAAATATCTCACCAAAGTTGTTGATTTATGTAAAATAAAGTTCACTCAATTTTCTTTAGCTAATTTCTATTTTTATTTTGACTTTCCTTATATTCGTAATGAAAAGCACAGTGTTTACCTCGGGATAAAGACTTATTTAGTCCCTCGAACTATAGGCCCCCTCGCTACGCTCGGGCGCCAAACCCCGTCTCGGGACTAAATAAGTTACTTTCATCCCTAAGGTAACAATGTACTATTGTATATATTAGTGTATATGTATGTTATTATTATTATATTATATGGTTTAGTTTATTTACCTATTAGTATTTAGGTATAATATATACACCACCTCCCACTGTCTACTTGTTCATTTTCTCCCTAGCGTTAAGGTTGTCTGGAAGAGATCGCTATTTAGCGATAAGACCGCCTTTTTGTATCTACATTTTAAGTTTTCTTTTCTGTAACCTGTATTAATTTGTGTTTTGTGGTGCAATAAAGTATATACATACATACATACATACATACATACATACATACATTCCATCAATGCTTCGATGGCGCAGCGGTAAAAAGAAGGAGTGATAATATCGGTTCAGAGGTTCGAATCCGAATCGAACTTCAGATAATTATTATTTACTAGCGGTCGCCCGTGACTTCGTCCGCGTAAAATTTCTGATTTTCTATGAGATTATAAAAAGATAAGTTTTCCCGCTGCAAAAAGCCTATCGAAAAAAGTCCTACCGCTATCGCTAGTAAAAACCGCGACTTCGCAGTTCGCACCCATGGATATCGCAATTTCAATGTAGTTATTTTTATTTTTGAAAATTTCGTCCTCTATTTTACCACACTCAACAGATGATTTTCTATAATAACTTAAAGAGTAAGTATATTTTTATTATTTAAATCTAACCAACCAAGTTTCCGGAAGTTCACGAAAAACCGTTTTTCATGTCTTTGACTTCAAAAACATAGGATTTTCATATCCCCCATTTCAACCCTTTTAGGATGGATTTTCTCAAACCTTTTTTTTACTGATGTCTAGACCCTAGAAAGAACCTACCTACCAAATAAAAAAAAATAAAAATCATTAAAGCTTTCCCATTCAAACATTCTGCCACCCATAAGGGGGGATTTTTCAAAATAACTTATACATTTTTTTATTATTTAAAGCTAGTTACCTAAATCGCGATTTTCAAAACTCTAACTTTAAAAATATAGGACTTTCATATAACCTTTCAACCCCCATTTCACACCCCTAGGAGGGGATTTTCGTAAAAAAAATTCTCAGCTGACACTTAACCTCTAGAAAGAACCTATGTTCCAAATTTCAAGTTAACAATAACAATAATTAAAACTTTCCTATAAAAACTTTCATCCCCTATTTTACCACCCTCAAGGGGAGATTTCCAAAAATAAGTTATACTGATCTTTATTATTTAAAGTTTGTAATCTGAATGCCGATTTTCATATGTCTAACTTCAAATCCCGATTTTCAAAACTCTAACTTTAAAAATATAGGACTTTCATATAACCTTCGAAACCCCCATTTCACCCCCTTAGGGGGGATTTTCTCAAACCCGTTTCTTAGCTGACACCTACCCCCTAGAAAGAACCTCCATTCCAAATTTCAAGTTTGTAGGTTTTATACTTCCTGAGATTTCGTGATGAGTGAGTGACCTTTCGCTTTTTATTATTTTTTTTTTTATTTTTTTTTATTAATTTATATATTTTATAATTTTTACTATTTGGTAAAAAAATAAAAACAAATTACACTTGTTATTATATATTTTCATAAATCATTGTAAACAAATAATAAGGTGTTAAGATAAGTTTGTAAAGTAGTTTTTTTTATTTTTATCGATAAAAAAAATCATGATAAAAAATGTATACCCGAATTATTATTTTCTTTATGCCTCGAATAGAACTTGAAATTAATATTTTTATAATTAGGAACTTCGTTCCTATCCCACGATACCACACGATTTTTTTTAATTTAATTTATTTATACTTGTAAGTATAATAATTGTTCTAAACATATTATGGATTTTTTTTTAATTTATTTAATCATGCTAATAATTAACAAAATGGATCATGATACTATCTCGCCAAACTGGTGGACCAGTTTGTTGGCGAGGTGGCGCTCAATACTAATAATAGTTACTTTTAACCATATGATACATAACGCTAACGCACTTATAAGTAACTACATATATCCTATACTATTTACTTAATTTTACCTTACATAATGAACAATTAAATGAGCATTTAACAAGCATGCTTACTTTTATAATCTCTAACATCCCAAATATTTATAATTTTCTACGTACTCTAAGTGCTGACATCTACACAAGTCCTCATTCCTGTGAAGGCAATCGTAATTATGTCCAATTATCCCTATATCTATATATCTAACAGCTTTGGCTTTTCGACCGAGCGAAGCGAAGGTCTCTGAGTTTACTTGAGTGAATTTGCACTTGTCCGTCCGTCCGTCCGTCTGTCAGAGCCTTATAACTTCTGAATTACTGAACGTAATTACTTCAATTTTAGATATGATATGTAAACCGATGGCCTCCAGCCGAAAATGGCTTAAAAAGTTATAAAAATCTTTATTTCAGGGGGGCTCTCATAGAAGCGAATGCGAAGTAAAATATATTTTTTTGCATTTCATAGGGTTGCAGTACCTCATTTTAAAGATAGTTTGGAACAGTGTACAAAAGTTTTTTTTTTATTATTTTTTTCCTAAAATTGACGAAATGGGGGGCTTTCAAAGTGGAGATTGAATTCGAGGCTAGATCTCTAAAACCACATTATTTTAAAACTTGAAACTTACACATAATTTGAGTTATATTCTGTACTTGAACAACAAATACTAAGATTAGATAAATATTATAAAGAAACTAAATTAATTAAGTTTTAATGGGCATCAATGTTTTTAACAAAACTTCACTATACTGTTAATAGATGGCGCTGTCTTTAATATTGTAAATACAGTTTTGCGTCAGCTATTCTTATTTTGTCTATTACTAATTATGTTATTCAATTAGCAAATTATTATCAATAAAAGTATCACATTGTTTTTGCAAAAGTAAATCCGTTTCTATTTACAATAATTAGACGTTAGCACCTATTTACTACCGTATGATGGTACTGTGTCTATGAATGTAAAGATGAGCGCGTATCTGGACATGCTCGCCGCAGAAGCCGCAAGCGCGCAGTCATGGCAGTTTATAATTTTTTTTTATTATGAAATCGTATACTACGTAACACCCGTTCAGCGAACCAGCTGAATTTTGGTAAAATACTGTAGGCATACGCATCCCATCCACGAAAGCAGATGACGATTGACGTCATCAGATTCGGCGCGTTTTAATTACAATAAAATATAGTTAAACATATTTATTTATAAACAATTTTAATTACAATATAATATAGTCAAGTGCGTTAAGGCAATTAAATATCACTTGCTTCAACGCTGAAGGAAAACATCGTGAGGAAACCTGCACACCTGAGAGTTCTTCATAATGTTCTTGAAGGTGTGTGAAGTCCGCCAATTCGCACTGGGCCAGCGTGGTGGACTATGGCCTATAACCCTTTTCTGAGAGGAGGCCTGCGCTCAGTAGTGAGCCGTCGATGGTTTGCTAATGAATGATGAATGAATGAAATAGTTAAAACTACCTTATGGGAATTATGGGATACCGCGAGGTCTCAGTTCGGGGCGAACCACTAGTATATTATGTGGTGATTATAAATGCATGCATTTAGTTTTTTCTAAGTTTATAATAATTCCATTGTCATGTACCCATTTTATAATATTTTCGATATCCATCTGAATATTATAGCGTGCCTCGCTAATATGATATCTTTAGAGGCGTATAATATGCACATGTCGTCCGCATACATATATACTCGACACTGCTTTATTACGTTCACAACACTGTTTACAAGCATTAAGTAGCCAGCAGGACCATAAATTGAGCCAGTTGGAACTCCTACTGTTACGTCGTACTCATCTCCTATGATACTATTTACCTCTGTACGTATAGTTCTATCAGATAGGTAGTTACGAAACCATTCATTGGTCGGACCAGCGATGCCGCGCTCCTGCATGGCTGCGAGTAAGACCTCCCTATCCAGGGTGTCAAATGCTTTTTTATAGTATAAAAAGTGCCAACACTTGTTGGCCCTATCCAAACTTGAGTTAACTTCATCTGAAAATTGTGTTAGAGCCGTTACAGTGCTCCTACTTTTCCTGAATCCATGCTGTGCGTCGGTTAATATATTGTGTTTTTCTAAAATACTAGATACCTGACCGACTACTACTTTTTCTACTACTTTATTTATCACTGAGAGTATGGCAATTGGTCGATAGTTGGTGTAATCCAAGTGATTTACCCCCTTTATATATGGGACGGATAATTGCCTTTTTCAATTGCTCTGGATATAATATCCCTTTTTTATAGACATATTTACAAAACTTGCCAGGATTGGGCTTAATTGTTTCCTTACATACTTTATATCTTGAACTCTAATTCTGTCTATGCCTGGAGATTTCTCAATATTTAATTTACAAATAATTTTTTCAATATCTTTTGCGCTTACTTTTACATATCTGAAAGATACCTCACATAAGATTTTCTATCAAAAAAATTTATCAAACAAATATGTCTAATCTTTTGAATTTCCTGAGTTAAAGTGTTAGAGAATTCATTACAAATATTATAGACACTATTTTTTTTACCAAGATAATTCAAAATGTAATGTTTTTGCCATTTTTTAATTCAAATTCCTCGGTTAAACGTGAAACCTCGGTAAAGCAATTGTGAAAGTTAATAAATAAATAATTAAACTACCTACTCGTAGCTTATATTTTGTTCGCTTTGATTGTATTCAGTTCCGGCTCGCTCCGTCACCGCCGGTCCCCGATGGCGGCCGCCTCCTCCATGGTGTCGAGCAGCGCGGCGCCCGCCGTCTCCGGCGTGGCCAGCACCAGCGCGCCGGCGGCGCACGCGCACGCGCAGAACAGCGCGGAGGGGAACTGCTGCCAGTTCCGGTTCGCTCCGTCACCGCCGGTCCCCGATGGCGGCCGCCTCCTCCATGGTGTCGGGCAGCGCGGCGCCCGCCGTCTCCGGCGTGGCCAGCACCAGCGCGCCGGCGGCGCACGCGCACGCGCAGAACAGCGCGGAGGGGAACTGCTGCCAGATCGACGCACCCTGGACAATTAGCTGAATGGAATACACGCTGATTTATGGGTTGTTTTCCCGCAGTGAAATGTCCTTGTCTTTGTTATACAATTAATTATATTTGTTATACAATTAGCAATGGACTCGTCAAACAAATAGGGAAAGAAATTATCCGACCCTTAGCAGCTATATTTAACTTAAGCCTAAGTACAGGGGTTTTTCCTGATGACTGGAAAATAGCTTTGGTGAGTCCAATACACAAAGTTGGTCCAAAAGACAAGCCAGAAAACTTCCATCCTATCTCATTACTCGGCACTCTCTCCAAATTGCTGGAAAAAATTGTAAACAATAGACTTGTAACATATTTGGAGTCGCACAACATATTATCAGAAAAACAATTTGGCTTCAGGAGAAACAAATCTGCCGAAGATGCTGTATTTCTTCTAACGTCTTTGGTTTCGAGGCATTTGGACCAAAAAAGAGGTTGCATAGGTCTTTTCCTGGATCTCGCCAAGGCTTTTGACACTGTTTCGATTGCTGTACTGCTAAAAAAGCTCAAATGCACTGGTATCCGAGGAACACCATTAGAATGGTTCAGAAGTTACCTATCGAACAGAAAACAGTGCACTAAGATATGTAATTTCAAGAGTGACATACAAATCATCAATTTTGGCGTCCCTCAAGGTAGGATAATTGGGCCAACACTGTTTATATTATACATAAATGACATCCTTGACTTGCCTCTTAAAAATGCAGATACTATCTGTTACGCAGACGATACTGCCTTAATATTCTACGGATCAAGCTGGGATGAAACATACCACAATGCGCAGCAAGGAATCTCAGTAATCTCAAAGTGGCTCAATAGAAATTTACTGACGCTAAACACGCGTAAAACCAAATACCTACTTGTGTTTCCACAAAAATGTGTTATCGGCACCAAGGATCAATCTCAACCTTAAGATACGCAATTGTGGTGACACAGCATCTTTTTCAGCGTCTAAATGCAGTTGTGACGACATCGACTTGGTCAATGAAATTAGATATCTAGGAATCCAGGTGGACAACAACCTTTCATTTAAGTTCCACATTACATCTCTTTCAGGTCGCGTTCGCGTCATCGGTGTTATGAGAAAACTACGTGATGTAGCAAACGCAACTACCTTAAAATTGTTGTATTTATCTATATGTCAGTCTCTTCTTAATTATGGCATACTTTCATGGGACGGTGCCCCCAAATCTACCCTTATAGAAGCAGAGAGAGCACAACGGTCTGTCTTAAAAGTTATACTCAAGAAGCCCTACAGATACCGCACTACGCTCCTCTACAAAGAGGCCGAAGTATTTACCGTTCGGCAACTTTTTGTACTAAAGGCTGCCCTTTATAAACATAGACAATTCCTAAGATCCCCAAATGCAGACTCGATCTTCAAGAGACGGGTTGTCAAGGTCGATCTGCCGGACGTAAGAACGGCATTTTCAGGATGTTTCGGCCCCTTTGTTATTGCAAAAATATACAGCCGAGTCTCAAAATCGTGTAAACTCAGGAGCTGTACAACAAAACAAGCCAAGAAGGCAATTACTAACTGGCTGAAAAGTCTGACATATGATGACACGGAAAATATACTAAATACACTAACGGCAAATAAGTAATAAATTTTTTAAAACCTCAAAAACATATTATATCTAATTTATATAATTATATCATACGTAATATATATTTTGCAGTAATATTATATATATATATTATTTACTATATCATTTTATTATTATAATATTATCACACACTTAATTTGTACCTAATGGTAACCCGCCCCACCTAGTTATCTTATCAATAAGTTTTACTTATCAATGGTCTCCACGACACAGGTTCTTCCTAGTGTGAAGACCAACGGCAAAACCAATGTATTATTTTATTTCTTATGTCAATAAAGTTATTTTATATATTATTTATTATTATTTAATTGACTTATAAAAATTATGGCCTTCTAACGCCTAACCCCTCTCTCCCTTAGGAATGGATTTTCTCGAAACTTTTGATAGCTGATGCCTACGCCCTGGGAGGAACCTACCTTCCAAATGTCAATTTCTTTGTCTATTTTTTGAGGTTTTGTGTACTGGCATGTCAACACCGATACATTATACTAATAGTTAATAAAAATAATAATCCTAAGTAATTAATTTGTAATTCTTAACTTAGCTACAATGACATCCGAAAGTCACTGAAGACAAGCAGTGACTACATGACATACATTTCTAACTTCACATAAATTTCTAAAGCTTCTTCTGCACTGGGCCTCGTTTATATAATCACTTACCCAGAGACATTATTGAAACGCAGGAGATCCCTATGTTTAAAAAAAAGTTATTTTTTTTTTGATAGCTAAGACATATTATTATACAATTTGTGATTACCTTATGGAAAAATTTTAACTGTTGTATATTATTTTTTGACATTTAATTTTTTTTTTGACATATTATAATAACATTCCTATATTTGTACACCACACTTTGGTAGGATATGCGCATTTTAAATTGTATATTATAACATCTTGACTGTACCATATTCACAAATTAATAAATGAATTATGAATTATGAATTAACCAATTTTGGTGTGGGTTTGGTAGCTGTAGTATAGTTTAGGGTAGTTTAATAGTTTAATAGTTGTATGTAGGGTAGGTTAAGTTCCGTTTTTATCTGTGCATCGATTGTGTCAAAGTTTCTCTCTCGCAATATACTCTTGCTAAGGTCGACGTGTTTCTTTTATTTTAATACATAATAAACTGACGACGAGTAAATCAGTGAAAATATTAACGCGTGTGTATAGTTAAAGTGAAGTTGTGAGCTAATTGTATTCAATTTACGCAAAAGAACGATCGATTACCGCGATGGCGATCGGGAAGATCGGGGCCTTTGATGTGCTCAAAGGCAATTGGGACTCGTACGTAGACAGGCTGGAGCAATATTTCATTGCGAATGATATAAAACCAGCCGTAAAAGTTGCGACGTTAATCACGGTGCTAGGCGGTGACGCTTACGATCTGATGGTTAATTTGTGTACACCAGAAAAACCGTCAAACAAAACATTCGAAGAATTAGTCACCCTTATGAAGGAACACTTACAACCTAAACCTAGCTTATTAGCGGAACGTTTCAAATTTCGGAAGCGTATTCAACAGCGAAACGAAAGCGTAGCAGATTACGTGACGGAATTGAAGAAGTTAACGAAGCAATGTCGGTTTACACCGGAATTTATTAAAGAAAATCTACGTGACCAGTTTGTATGCGGTATATCGAGTGAATTGATAAGGCAAAGGCTATTCACAGAAGATGATATCACGTTCGATAAGGCTTTCAAGTTAGCAGTAGCCATGGAGGCGGCGGAGGCAGATGCGGCCCTGGTACAGGAGCGTACCGGGGGCAGTGGCGTTGCATCGGCGGGATCCGGACAGGCGGGCACTGCGAGTCGAGAGGGCGAGGGCACGGAGTTGCATAGAATAGCGGCCGGGAACAAGCCACGGAGCCAGCGAGGCGGCCGGCCGCAAGGTGCATCGTACGGCGGTGGCCCAAGTGGCATGAGCGGAGTGGGCGGCGGAAAAGTGCGAAGCGGTGGTGCCACGGCATTTAAGCGTAATATGAGTAGTCATAAGGAGGAGTGTACGGTGTGTGGGGGAAAGCATCCCAGGGCTTCCTGTAAATACAGGAGGTATGTGTGTAGGGTATGTACTCGCCAGGGCCATTTACAGATTATGTGCCCAAATTGCGTCAGGAAACGGCATTAAATCACGAGGAAGTAGTCCACTCAGACAGCAGCGAGGAGAACAGTGACGAGGTAAATAACTTTTCTATAGAATCGAAACAATTATTAAAGTTTGGACCATACGTCATAGATGTTTACGTGAATGGTATTCAGTTAGCGATGGAGATTGACACGGGTTGTGTTATTTCATGCATTAGTATGGACAGTTATAAGAAATTATTTTCCAATATTAAACTTGAATCCAGTGAGTTGACATTACGGTATTATACAGGCGAGATTGTTAAACCAGTGGGTAAAATATCTGTGTTAGTTACCTATAAACAAACCAGTAAAAGTTTAGAGTTATCTATAGTAGACAGTGGTAAAACTAGCTTGTTAGGGAGACAGTGGATAAGTGAATTAGGCATAACGTACCCTGTTACTAGCTGTAATAACATAAGTGATAATCGGAATGTTTTTAACCTCGAATCGTTCAGTTCCAGATATCGTGAGGTGTTCTCGGATGGCCTAGGGAGATATACTGGTGGTACCATTCAAGCGAAAAAATTCTAAGTCTATGGGTGGTACGGTGTCCTTTCACCTGCGGCCGGAAGCGAAGCCCGTGTATTTGCGTGCGAGGCCTCTAGCCTACGCGCTGCGCGAGCCGGTCGAGCGGGCCCTGCAGGCGCTGGTAAGGGATGGCGTGATCACTCCGGTGAGCAGCTCGGACTGGGCGACGCCCATCGTGCCGGTGATGAAAAAAGACGGGACCATACGGGTATGTGGCGATTTTAAACTAACGTTAAATAAATGTCTCGAGGTGGATCGTTTTCCGTTACCGCGGCCGGAAGACTTATTAGCTAAGTTATATGGCGGGGAGAAATTCACAAAAATCGATTTGTCGCAGGCGTACGCGCAATTTGAATTAGACGATAATTCAAAGAGATATACCGTAATTAACACCCATAAGGGTATGTTTATGTATAACCGGTTAATTTATGGGTTAGCATCGAGCCCGGGCATTTTTCAGAGGAAGCTTGAGCAGCTGTTCGCGGACATGCCCAGGGTGGGAGTGTTCCTTGATGATCTTATTATTACCGGGGAGGATGATCAGTCACATCTCAAGACCTTGCATGAGGTATTTGATAGGTTACGTAAATGGGGGTTAAAGATTAAGAAAGAAAAATGTTCTTTCTTCGCGGACTCCGTCGCATATTTAGGTTTCATTATTAGTAAAGAGGGGGTGCGAACTTGCCCAGATAAGGTGAAAGCCATAAAAAGGGTACCGGTACCTACGAACGTATCCGAGTTGCGCTCATTTTTGGGAATGGTGATGTATTACGCCAAATTTGTGCCAAATATCAGTAGTATTTTGTCACCGTTATATAACTTGCTTCAAAAAAATGTCGCGTTTGATTGGTCCGAAAAATGCGCCATTAGTTTCAACAAGATAAAGGAAATGTTGACTTCAAATGTAATACTAACCCATTATTCCTTAAATTTGCCTGTGGTACTTACAACCGATGCCAGTGCGGTGGGCGTTGGGGCCGTGATATCACATAATATCATGCCGGACGGCGGCGAGCGGCCGGTCGTGTTCGCGTCGCGAGTACTCAACGCCGCGGAGAAGTCGTACTCGCAAATAGAACGTGAGGCGCTAGCGATAATATATGGAGTTAAGAAATTCCATCAATATTTATACGGGCGACAGTTTGTGTTAAGAACCGATCACAAACCGTTAGTAGCGATTTTTGGCAGTAAGACGGGCATCCCGGTAATGGCTGCGAGTAGGATGCAACGGTGGGCCGTGTTACTCGCAGGTTATGATAACCGTATTGAATACATACGTAGTGAACAAAATGCGGCTGATGCGTTGTCGCGGTTGCCAGTAGGCAAAGAGAAGGCGGAAACTTCGGAGACTACGTATATTAATTTTATACAAGATTTTCTCCCAATTACGAGAGAAGTTGTCGCTAGCCATAGTAGCAAGGATGAAGTCCTAAGGAAGGTTTTTACCTACATTCAGAGCGGCTGGCCTAATCAATGTCCAGAGGAGAAAATAAATCCGTATTTTATGCGGCGGAATGAATTGTACATTGATATGGGTTGCATAGCTTGGGGATATAGGTTAGTTATACCCAGTGCTTTACGAGATCTTTTATTAAAGGAGCTACATACTAATCATATGGGGATTGTAAAAATGAAAAGCATGGCTAGAAGTTACTTTTGGTGGCCGGGCATCGACACTGATATTGAAAACACCGCACGTAACTGTACCACGTGTGCCGAAGTAGGCCCGGCGCCGGACCGCGTTACTCCGCAACCTTGGCCTTATACAGCTACACCATGGACAAGGTTACACGTAGATTTTTTAGGTCCATTTCATGGTAGAACTTTTTTAGCTTTGATAGATTCTACGTCTAAATGGTTAGAGATTTTTCAAATGCAGAGAACAACAGCTGGTGCTGTGATCAAGGTTTTACGAGAAACTTTTGCACGCCTAGGGCTGCCTCGGGAAGTGGTCAGCGATAATGGTCCGCCATTTTCTAGCGTGGAATACGCTAATTTTATGCGAAACTAGCTGTTACCCTCGCGACTTCGTCCGCGTGGAGTTAGGTTCTTTGAAAATCCCATGGGAACGGCTGGTTATATTGGGATAAAAAAACAAACATTCAACCTTTATTTAAACCTTTTAGGGGTAGAATTTTCAAAAACTTCGAAATGCGTACTTCTTTGTTTTGAATCAAGAGCCAAAATACCAAGTTTCGTGGATATAACTTGAAAAACTACGGACTTTCATACAAACTTCCATTCCCTATGTAACCCCTTTGGGGAAGATTTTACAAAATCTGTGAAACACGTAATTCTTTAAATTTAATCAAGAGCCAAAATACCAAGTTTCTCATACATAACTTGAAAAATAGCTCGAAGAATAAAGGACTGTCATAAAAACTTTCATCCGCTTTTTTATGCCTTTGAGGGTAGAATTATCAAAAACTGTGAAAGAAGTACTTCTTTGTTTTGCATTAAACTACCAAATTTCGTGGATATAACATGAAAAATGACAGACTTTCATAGAAACTTCCATCCCCTATTCTTTAAATGTAGAACTTTTAAAATATATGAAATAGTACGTATTTCATATATTTTTAAATTTTCTTTATTTAATCAAGAGCCAAAATACTAAGTTTCATAAACATTACTTGAAAAATAACTTGAAAAATGAAGGACTATAAAAATAAAAAACATAATAAATTATCATTAAAAAAAAATATTCAGCCCCTATTTAACCCCTTTGGGAGAAAAGACATGCTTCTTTGTTTTTAATATAAAGCCTTATTACAAAGTTTAATAGATATAACTTAAAAAATGACGGACTTTCATACAAACTATCAACCCCTATTTTACCCCTTCGGTGGTAGAATTTTCAAAAAATGTAAAATACGTAATTCTTTATTATTAATCAAGAGCCAACATACCAAGTTTCATAAATATTACTTGAAAAATAACTTGTAAAATGAAAGACTATCATACAAACATTCAACCCCTATTTTACCCCTTGGGGGGTAGAATTTTCAAAATCTATGAAAGACATATTTCTTTGTTTTTAATTGAAAGCCCAAATACAAAGTTTCATAGTTGAAATTTAAAAAATGACGGACTTTTATACAAACTATCAACCCCTATTTTACCCCCTCGGGGGTAGAATTTTCAAAAACTGTAAAATACGTACTTCTTTATTTTTATTCAAGAGCCAAATACCAATTTTCATAAACATAACTTGTAAAATAACTCGAATAATGAATGACTATCATTCAACCCCTATTTAACCCCCAAAGGGGTAGAATTTTCAAAAACTGTGAAACACGTAACTCTTTATTTTTAATTTAAAGCTCAAATACTGAGTTTCATGGATATAACTTGAAAAATGACGGACTTTCAAACAAACTTTAACCCCCCATTTAACCCCCTTGGGGGTGGATTTTCAAAAAATCCTTTCTTAGTGCTCGCCTACGTCATAAAAGGAACCTACTGTCAAAATTTTAAGTTTCTAGCTTCAGTGGTTTAGGCTGTGCGTTGATAGATCAGTCAGTCAGTCAGTCAGGACAAGTCTTTTTATAAGTATAGATAGAAGATAACGGTATCAAGGTGACATTTACAGCGGTATATCACCCGGCATCGAACGGAGCAGCAGAAGGGGCAGTTAAACTGTGTAAAAGAGCTTTAAAAAAGGCCATGCGTGAGGGTTCAGACGTGGATGCTGCCCTACAATCGTATTTACTAGCATATAGGAACGTCGAGCATAGTACCACGGGTGTTTCGCCGGCTATGTTATTGCAAAAACGTAACTTACGTTCGCGGTTAGACTGTTTACGGGGAGATACTCAGATTGAAGATCGGGTACGGGAAAAACAGCGTAAGCAAATTGTTAGTGCGGGAGGAAGTCGGAGAGATTTCAAGGTCGGTGATACCGTCTGGGCTAGAAGTTTTACAGGCGGAAAGAAGTGGGAAAAGGGGAGAGTAGATAAAGAAATAGGGTCGCGTCATTATATCGTGGTAGGAGAAAACGGTTCACCGATTAAGAGACATGTTGATCAGCTCAAATATAGATGGATTAACACTTATGACCCGGAAGGCTCAAAGGTAGAAAGTCCGAGTACCCGTGATCATGTATCCCTTGCCAGTACAGGTCAAACCGTGGTTTCAAATGATGAACCAAATACCTCTGAGGAATCAACAGGGTCAGCTCGGCCAGGCGTACAGGAAAAGAGGGAACAGTCACCACCATCACCAGTACATACCCCTAGAGTGGCCCTGCGGCCTAGAAATTTGAGGAAACCAGTAAAACGATTCGGGTTCGAGTTTGATTAGACTAGTTTAGTTAGTGAGATCGTTATTTACTTTTTTGTTTATTAGTTAGGTAGTCATTAGTTTGTTAAATTGAAGTAAGGGAGAATAAAGGTGGAGGTGTAGTATAGTTTAGGGTAGTTTAATAGTTTAATAGTTGTATGTAGGGTAGGTTAACTTCCGTTTTTATCTGTGCATCGATTGTGTCAAAGTTTCTCTCTCGCAATATACTCTTGCTAAGGTCGACGTGTTTCTTTTATTTTAATACATAATAAACTAGCGGCACGCTATGATGGCCGGTTTGACACATTACAATAGTGATGTGGAATGTCAATTTATTCTCGAACAAAAAACAATTAAGTTTTGTTTTTGTACCTGACTAAATAGGTTTAATAAAACAAAAATGTATATGTTTATTTAATTTATTTGAACGAACTGAATATTTGAATGAAAATGAATATACATACTTTATATGCACACAAGAAACATATGAATACAAAAGATACCAAAAAAGGTGCCACAAAAGGCCATAATTAATCAGATTCGTCCATACTACTATTTTCACTGTCGTCACTGCTATCATCACCTACATTAATAATTATATGTTCGTTTTCTATAATATTATCTATTTTCACATCTCTTTCATAATCTTCCCTTATTAATTTAACAGTTCTATTCACAACCTTTTCCCAGTCTCCTTTAGTCACATGTTCACAAGCTTCTTCTAATAATTTTAGCATTTTTTTTGTGGTAAATGGGGGTTCTGTATTGTGTCTTGCAGCATATCCCTTAATTTGAGCCCACACCAACTCAATCGCATTATACTCACAATGGTAAGGCGGTAACCGTATAACTCTGTGCCCATGTTCTAATGCTATTTCGTCAATGACGTATCGGATCTTGGTTGGTTTGTTTTCTTTTAAAAGACGTACTAATTCCGCTTTTAACATATTCATGTTTGCATCTACGCCATTTTTACGAAGCCATGCGACGATATCAGCTTTCTTTTGGGATTGGGCAGGTGGCTTGTCAATTTGCATCGAGTGGTATGGGGCGTTGTCCATAATTATAATAGATTGTTCAGGGAGGCTACACAACATTGAGGTAAACCATTCAGTAAACTTTTCTCCATTCATGTCTTCATGATAGTCTCCAGTGGTTTTTGACGCAAAAGCCATGAGAGAACCTTCGACAAACCCGTTGATGGTTCCGGCGTGACAAATTATAAGTCGCGATCCTTTTCCTACAGGAACTTTGGAAGTAGATGCTGCTGTGTCATCGTTCCAAAAACGGCCTACAGTATGGTTAGCATTAAGCCATGTTTCATCCAAGAACACAACATTTTGCCAATTTTTGATTTCTTTCACTTGCCGTAAAAAAGTATACCTTGCCATCGCTATATCAAATCTTTCCATCAATATTTTGCGTTTGTTACATTTTTTGTATCGAAATCCAATGGTCTTCAAAATCTTCGTTAAAGAACTTTCCCCACCGAAGAATAATCCAGCTTCCTTCAGTGAATGCACCAACTTTTTTCTTGTTGGATACTCCTTCTGTAAATAGTAGCCGTAAACATGTCTTCGGATAGCATCGGCATCAAAGCTATCGATGCCTACGACTGGTTTTGCTCGTTTTCTCTTTTTTGGTGTGTGAAGTTTATTTTCTTCTGTGCCAGTCTCGCCATATTTTTTTTTAGTTATCCGTCTAACAGTTCGTTGTCCAATATTAAGCGCATCAGCTACGCGTTCAACCACTGACGTTATAGGTAAAATTGGCCCTCCATTTTGAGCTTCACGATCGAAATAGTTACGAAGGCGTATTACGAACTCACGTGTCTGACTATTTAGAACAGTTCTCTGCGTACGTTCGGTCATATCGACGAAATCCACAACAAAGAGCTTGAACAGAGTCCAAATTAACGAGCAAGGGTCAACAGTAATGCAGTATCAATATTTGAAATCCAAAGCCAGGTCAAAACTATATCACAATCGCATTGCACTGACAGTTTATACTTTTCGAAGCAACGTCAATTCGAAACTGCTTTGTTTTGCATTGAGCATTGACGCGAGTTTGCCGGAGGTAGTAGTTGTGCTAGCCAGCGATCCTATGTGACGATCGTATTAGATTCCATTTTTAAAAATTTTCAATTTAGAAAACCAAATGCCGAGTTGTGGTATATATCATATAAAAATAAAAATTTTACCTTTTGTATGAAACAGCTGATATTTTTTTGCGATTTCAGAGGTTTGTCCACATAGTGAAAATTGTTCATATTCACAAGTACATTCACCCCTTAAATGGTGCAAACTGATTTTTCTACACTTGTATACATTTTAGAAATCAATTTAATAAATAAATTTTGAGTCCTAAACCTAAAACTACATTCGATAAAATTTATGAATCTCTGCACATCACTATCGTCAATAAAGTAATACAATTATTTCCTTCAAAGTCGTTATCAATTAATACGGAACTTCATGAGCGGACAAACGTCAAACCGGCCATCATAGCGTGCCGCTAGTGTAGTAGCGTTTGGTTTTATAGTTCCTGAGATATAGTGAATACTTAGTAACTAGCTGGCATTTCGCTTTTTTTATATTGTATAGAAGATACAGTTAAACGATAAATTTCTAATCTTCCTTACTAGCGCCGGTGTCAGCGGGGCCACAATGGACCCGACGCGGCCGATCATAGACGCGAAAGCCATCAAGCTGTGTCGGTGCTGGGTCGGGAAGATCTCCGCCACGTAGATGTACAGCGACATCATCACTATCGCGATGCTGAACTTGCCGAGGAGGTACACCGACAGGCGCAAGGCGAACATGTCTGCGAAATAAGAAAACCGTTTAAAAATCGTTTGATCGTCACACTGACGCAATCTTTTTGAGACAATAGAATAGAATAATTTTTTTTTTCAAATAATCTTTTACAAAATAAATCTACCACTGGTTCGGAATGCAATTCCAACAAAGAAGAACCAGCAAGAAACTCGGAGGTTGCTCTTTTTAAAATATCATGTTGTGTTACACAGGCTAGTTATAATTTAATTATTGTCTCACGAATTGCTGGAGCGAGTTATATCCAAGCTATTTTATCATTTATTGCCTTCTATTGCTTTTAAAATTGCTTGTAAAAGGAGACATATTTGGTCTTTAACTTACACAATATCATTATATTTATTATATTATCTAGATGGTTAGCAAGAAAAGGTTAGAATTATTTTGCTATAATCCGCCAACAGAAAAAATCTGTATGGTCAAACATGCAATTACAAACTAAGCACAGCTCACCTTCCCAGCCAAGCAAGAAAGATAAGTTCCTAAGCAAGCAATGCCACCACTCACATGGTGGTGGTTGACCATACAGATTTTTTCTGTTAGCGGATTATAGTAAAATAGTTCTAACCTTTTCTTGCTAATCATGAACTTCCGCAAAGTAACGCCTTCTTCTGTCCAATACCTAGATGGTACCAAAATTTACCTTGAAGATAAAACAGAAAACGCAATAAAGATTTTCATATTATTCAGTCTAGATTAAGATTACATTCTTTCATGTTGACATATATTTCATTTTTGCTCATTTTGAAAATTACATAATATATACTACATTAAAACTAAATTTATTCTAAAATTAAAACTAAAATAAAAATTAAATAAATTCTAAAACCCCATCGAAGTCACTGCAGTGTGGCATGATACCCAAGATGCTGGCAGCATTACCCCTTTGGATGGCCAAGCTAAGCTTCATGTTGTCTGTATAGGTAATAATAACAAGTGTTTATTAAAAATTTAATTTTTCAATACAAGCTTTTAGTAGCTACATCTTTAGACCAAGGGTTTCGATATCATCAAGGGTCAGAGTACTTGTCAAGACGAATCAAAGGAGCCCGAAATCGGTGGGGTTACGTCGTTTTATTTCAGAGTTCCCAAAACCACCTTTCAGCTTCATCATCAGATCGGTTCCATGTTACAATAATATTGCATTGTCATCAAATTTCAGCTCAATCGGAAACCGAAAAGTGGTTCTAATTCATCTTGCAAGATGTGACCGAAACATACATATTATATATACATACATTGCAAGTGAAATAAAAGCTTGTAAAAGGACTAGGTTTTGCTCGCCAATCGCCTTGCCTGCGCTTTTGTTCGCGTTTTTTTAGTATAAAAGTAATCTATGTCACTCTCCATTTCTTCAACTATACCCATGCAATGCAATGCAAACAAATCACGTCGATCCATCGCTCCGTTTCATAATCGAAGGATAAACTGACAGACAAACAACAAACAGATATTTATGATATAAGTCAGGATTAGTAAGGACAAATTTACTTACGCTTGGGTATGAATATGTAAATCATTTGACAGGCAGCACAGCTCCAAAAAGCGCCAATCAGGATAGGCTTTCTGCCAACCCTGTCCATCAAGAGCAGGGCCAGCCAATACCCTGGCACCTCGGACGCGGACACCATCATCAGGTTTAGGTACCGGTTCCCGGACATGTTGATCGAGTTAACAGACATGCCGTAGTAAATCAACGTGAAGCTAATCCACCATATCGGCGCTATGCAGCACCGCTTTAAAATCTCTCTATTCCGAAACACTAATACAATAAGCCAAGGCTCCTTCTTTTTATTCTCCTCTTCGTAGGGTTTCAATCTTTCTTCTGCATCCACAGTTTCCTTCAAATCTTCCAGTAATCTTTCGGATAGTTCCCTTTTATTTACTCGGGCAACTTTAATGAGAAAATGTTCAACCTCTTTATACCGTCCCTTGGTCATGTTCCAGCGAACTGACTCAGACATGAGCCAGTAGTAAGAGAGGAACAGGAAGTGTGGGGCGTATATGACGAGGATCAAGTGCCTCCAGTTGGGTACGGCCCACGCGATCAGGCCTAGTAGGAAATGCCCCATCGAAACGCAAGTACTTAGAGCTGCGCCCGCTGCTACCCGGTATTGCGGACCCACTAACTCCATCACTGAAAAAAAAAAACATTAGACTGAAGATCTACGTATGTATGTGCATAATAATTGACCGAGCGAAGCGAGGTCTCTGAGTTAACTAGAGCGATTTGCACTTGTCCGTCCGTCTGTCAGAGCCTTATAACTTTTGAATTACTGAACGTAATTACTTCAAATTTAGATATAATATGTAAACCGATTGCCTCCAGCCGAAAATGGCTTAAAAAGTTATAAAAATCTTTATTTCAGGGGGGCTCTCATAGAAGCGAATGCGAAGTAAAAAAAAAAAATATCGCGTTACATAAAATTGTTATGTATCATTTTAAAGATAATTTTGAACTGAGTACAAAAATATTTTTTTTTTAATTTTTCCCTTAAAATTGACGAAATGGGGGGCTTTCAAAGTGGCGATTTTATACGCTCGCTTGAAGACGCTCTCTAGGAAAATCCGCTATGGATTTTCAAACTGATTTTATTTTTTTAGGTCACTTATATCCTGTACTTGAACAACAAATACTAAAATTATATGAATATTATAAAGAAACGAGATTATTTAATTTTTAATGGGCATCAGTAATTCATAATATAGCATCAACATAGCTTCACAATAATGCTAATAGATGGCGCAGTCAGTAACTATTCCCATGGAACTACGAGTTACGACTACGACCTATCCCAAAAACAGTTTTGCGTCGACCATTATTATTTAGTTACTTATTAAAATACAATAATTGTATTGTAATTTTTTTGTACCATATTATTCAATTAAAATTATTTTTTAGTTAAATTTTAGTTAAATATTGTATATTTTCTATTCGCGTCGATAGATGACGATTTGTACAGATGCCCGTAACCCGGTTTCACTCGTTAGTACCTACATAATAATTCAATGTTTTCACTAACGTTCCCTAACCTTTACGGGCTACCTATAAGTTAGGTGATTGATGTTTTCTGTCAACTTATTTATCACGATCCTGTACGGGACACCTAAAAGGATATTGGGACGGATGTTAGGACTTAGGATTGTATTAAGGAGCTACCTACGTTAAGAGACTCCTACTTAGGGGATGATTAAGGTATGTTTGGTGAAAACGGGCATAATAATAATGTCAGTTTCGGTTATCATGTCATTGAATGAATAATCATGGGATACCGTTACCGCGAGGTCTCAGTTCGGGGCGAACCACTAGTTATGTTGTAAATCAAACTCTTTTTAGGGTTCCGTACCCAAAGGGTACCAACGGAACCCTATTATTAAGCCTACGCTATCCGTCCGTCCGTCCGTCTGTCAGCGGGCTGTATCTCGTAAACCGTAATAGATAGACAGATGAAATTTTCACATATTATGTATTTCTATTGCCGCTATAACAACAAATAATAAAAATTAAATTAAATTAAAAAAATTAAATTAAAATATTTCCATGGGTACATGGGAATATTTTTATTTAATTTTTTTTAACGGAACCCTAAAAGAGCGAGGCCCGACTCGCACTTGGCCGATTTTTATAATTAGCAGAACTATTTTATTCTTAAAAACTTAATTACTTTTTACCACAATCTACATTGTTAAATTTTTACAAAAAGGAAACCACCACCATAGATATAAAAAATTAAATAAAAATATAAGGACCATAGATATAATAGAGACAATTTGACACAGACAACCAAAGATATACAAGATGGAGTCTAAAGGCTGTGAACGCGTCGAAAAATTTGTGCTGCCACGTGTGGCACACGCCCTTTTCCCGCGCTCAGTTTGAATTAGGTCATCACCAGATATGGAGCTCGCGAGCCAATATTTTGTTTTTTAAATGGCGTTTTTGGTAAATAAAATGTGAAAAAACTAAACAGGACGATCTAAAATAACCAATAACATCACCTACCATAAGTAAATAACATTAATTCACATCATTTCCTGCAAAATAAGAAATTGAAATTTTTCGAAAATAATTAAATTATGCTTTGTCAAATTTAGGATGATAATTTTGGCAGATCACGCACTTCATGTGCGTGATCTGCCAAAATTTGTTGGTAAAAGTTGTTTCGTATTTTTTTGTTCGGTCGATGTACTACAGTTAATTTCGTACTTCATTGATGGGTACCGCCCACTTAGTAAAGTGCCATACCTCTCGAAGAACCACAGACAATATAAAATCGATTTTGGAAAGGCCCTCTCACAGCAACAATTTCGACTTACGCGTATTCCGCGCTACAAGGTTGACTGATGAAACAAAAATACGCACGAATCGAAATCGTCGTTGTGGGAGGACTTTTATAGTCATATTAATTAATAAATTATATTAATTTTATAGAATAAAATAGTTTGATTTGTATTATTATCTGACTATACAACATAATAATGAATATCCATGCGACTATTGATTCTAAGTTCTATGGAAATATTAATCGATAATCGAATAAGTTCGGTAACGATTACACACGCCGCGCATGCGCGGCACTCACGTCACGCACACTAGTATATTCTCATTGGCCTGTTTTTTAGGGTTCCGTACCCAAAGGGTACCAACGGGACCCTATTACTAAGCCTACGCTGTCCGTCCGTCCGTCCGTCCGTCCGTCCGTCCGTCCGTCCGTCCGTCCGTCCGTCCGTCTGTCAGCGGGCTGTATCTCGTAAACCGTAATAGATAGACAGATGAAACTTTCACATATTATGTATTTCTATTGCCGCTATAACAACAAATAATAAAAATTAAATTAAATTAAAAAAATTAAATAAAAATATTTCGATGGGTAGGTACATGGAAATATTTTTATTTAATTTTTTTTAACGGAACCCTAAAAGAGCGAGGCCCGACTCGCACTTGGCCGATTTTTTTTCGTTCTTTAGTAGCGCGACACTCCTTATAGAATCTCCCCCGCCTTATCAAAATTTAAGCTATGTTTTTTTTTTGATAGATTTGAGCAGACCAAGCTATTATATACTCAAAATGTGTACATATTATGCAACAAAATAATTAACTAAATATACTTTATACTAACTTCTTTTTTACTCTGATTAAATTTTAATAAAATTAAGTTAGCAACAAGATATATGGAGCCACCTATTAGTGATAATAAACGTTACACTTCCAACTCACTTGATTTAAGTCATCCTTAAGGGTAATAATTGTCTATTTTGTATGTATATTTTATAATTTGATAATATTATGAATTTGGAAAACTATTATTACATTATATTTCTTATTATATGTGTCTATATTAAACCTAAATTTACTCTAAAATTAAAACTAAAATAAAAACTAATTAAAATCTAAAACCCCATCCAAGCCACTGCAGTGTGGTATGGTACCCAAGATGCTGGCAGCATTGCCCCTTTGGATGGCCAAACTAATCCTTTGGCCAAGGTAGCTGCCAGCTCTTGGATCCCCGGTAGACTCGATCACTCTTTTCGATATCTCTAAAAAAAGTTCGCGAGCCTCTGGGCCCCACGGCCCCAGGGTCTCTACACCAAAAGGCGCAAATATGAAACCACTGTCAAGTTTTTCATATTTGCGCCTCTTAGCCTGTTCGGCGCTAGTAGCCGCTGCACCCGCCACAGAGGAGGTCGCATGGATGTGGGAAGCAGCTAGAGTATCTACACAGGTGGCATCCCACACAAGCGACCTCCCTGTCCTCCAAGGAACAAGCGTCATACCATCAGGTCTCTTGCCATCACTACGTGCCAAACCAATAGGTTCTAATACAGCTGGCACGTGAGCAGAAGCAAGAGACCTGCGGATGATGTCGTTGAGGGTATTGTGGCGGGAGAAACGACCAGCGCTCTTCGAACAGGAGAGCCCGTGATGACCGTAAGCGTCGACGTGGTCAGCGCAGTGGCAACGGTGAGGCTGGGTTATTTTGGTGCCGAGCCTAAGACCAACTACCACTGCAAGAGTGGCGTGGCTTAAAAGAGTGCCCAGATTAGCAAAAGGGATAGCATGGAGCCAGTGTCCGGATTCTTTCGCAGAGACAGTGAGAAGACGAGCACGGTCTGTTCGCGCCATGTACCTGTCCAGAATTCCTAGTTCCATGGTCGTGACGCTAGCAATCTCTGTGGCTCGCAATGAAGTTGACAGATGCTTAGTTTTAAACTTGCCGCCGTTTTGGGGCGTGGTTTTTGCAAGTTCCTTTTGTTTTTTGACAGCTAACACTGTCACGAAAATCTCGGGTCGCGCGCACCGTTTGCTGTTTTTGAGTGTCTAGTTTTAGTTTATTTTACGGTTTAATTGCGCCGACAAGCGGTCTATGTGTCGACCTAGCTATAAGCATAATTGTTAACTGTTTATTTGGAACCCTGTTTGTTTGGAACTCGCCGAGCTTTGCTCGCAACTCGCTCGGCGGAAGTGTGTGTGAAAAAGTGACTCTGACCACCTCTAGGGGGTCTTACTAGTGACAAGCCAAGTGTACAGTGCTCCGTCAGCCCAACGTCCACAGCTGCAGGCCATAACTGGCTGCCTGCCTGCTGCTGCTAGTGGCCTGAGAGGTTTACCTTACACTTAACCTCACAATACACCACATACCACACCACTATCATACCATCTCAGGCCCTATACAAGGATTGACTGCTGCAAGGAAGGTCAGTGCAACCCTACCATCATTAAGTCACCACTACGTTGAGAACAAATCTGACCGCGGTGAAAGGCCCTTAGGGCAGCGACCCTGGACTCAGGTTATAGCTGATGGGCCCCTATAACCAGGGTTCCAGGCCTTGACTCGTTGGCCTCAACATTTGGTAAGCAGAGCGCGGTTAAATTGATTCCGCGGACAGATTTGGCATTACTGTGACTTAACTTGGCCGTTCTAGGGTTAACTCATTAATTGTAAACTTATTGATTTATAACTTGTTAATACACAGGCTTATTGAGTTACTAGTACATAGCCTACCTTGTCACATGTAGGCCTGTATAATGATTGCAATTATTGAGATTTTGTTTTGTTAAATTTTGTTGATTAATAATTAATACTATCTAATTGTTGTTTGTGGCCCGTAACTGGCCAACAGTTAGATGTAGATTGTAATAAATAAACTTAATATTGGTATAATTTGATAATTGTAGGTTCTTACCAAGCCAATTTGTAATTTGCAGTGCCTAGTATGAGTCTAGTGGCTTAGTACGGGTAATTAAAAACTTAATTTTTCTTTTATCTTAATTTATGTTATTGATTGACTTAACATAAATTATTGATAGCTTAATTTGTATCTTTTGGAACTTTTAACCAACAAATACTTTGTTTGTTTACTACAACCCCTCGTGGTTAGGTAACAGAGTAGTTTATTTGATGTATTTAAAATAAATAATTCTTGTTTTAAAGTAAATAATTCTAATTAATAAATAGTATTTAAGTAGTAATTTGTTTGTGTTTAAAGTGGGTAATTCTTGTTTGATTATTAATTTGTTTGGTTGAAGTTGAAACATAACTTGTAACAAATAACTTTGTTTTGATTTTGTTATCTATTTGTTGTAACTATCTTTATTTAAGTTGTTTTGTACCTACCTAAGATGTCAGCCCACAAAAAGTTGAGCGTGCAAATTCAATCAGAGCTGCGTTGGGCTGCTACAGCCAACGCCTTGGTAGGCCGGGTGGACCGGGCATCCGCACTGCTCCAGCGGTGCGAGCAGGTGCGGACCAGGCAGGCGGTCGTCGAAGAGGCCTTCCGAGACCTCATGGCATTGGAGCTACCTCCGGAATCGCTGGAGTCCTCAGTGCGGGACTACGAACAGTTTTTTGAGCTGACAGACGGTCTGGTGGAGGAGGCCGCGAGGCTCAAGAAGGAGGCGAGAATGAGCTCTATTCTTGAGTCTCCCACCAGACCCACCACGCAGCCTGCGTTACAGGGCAAGTTGCCAACAATAAACTTGCCCCACTTTTCTGGCAACCTGAGCGAGTGGCTAGGCTTTCTCAGCCTCTTTGATAGCCTGGTGGACGCGAGAAGGGACCTGTCTCCCTGCCAGAAACTGGCCTATCTACTCTCTTCCCTGCAGGGAGAGGCTCTGGGTTTAGTTAGCCACCTAGACCTCTCCGAGGAGAGTTATACCACCGCGCGGGAACTACTGACTCGGCGGTATGCCAACGTGCGCCGGTTAGCAGACACACACGTGGCACAAATTCTAGCGCTGCCACGTGTCTATGGGGTGTCCCATTTAAGAGAATCACTCTTAAATCCACTGATTGTAGCCTGCAACGCTCTTAAGCGTTTAGAGCTTCCCGTGGACCAGTGGTCCTTCCTTTTATTACACATTGTGTTGTCCCGCCTACCTCCCGAGTTGAAACTGCGTTTTGAGCAAAGGTATGGTGGGGACGGGGCCAGCTACCTGCCCCCCTTTTCGGACCTTTTAAAGTTCCTTGAGGAAGAGTGCCGGCAGGCTGATAACTCTGGTATTGCTGGTCCTTCAAGGACCCCAGAGCGGCCTGCCCAGCTGAGGAAGGAAAAGGGTCACACTGGCGTCCCTGGTAAAAGGGCCTCCGACCGGAGACCAATGCCCGTTTACACTGGACTTGCTGCCACTGAACCCGCCCCCTGTAACTATTGCAGGCGTCCAGGCCACCGGGTGCTTTCTTGCCCCCAGTTTCTCTCTAAGCGGATCAAGGATCGGAGGGGCATTGCAAGAGACCGCCACTGGTGCTATAGCTGTCTGGAAGCTCACATGCAACGGGACTGCCAACAGCGACGGCCATGCCCAATTTGTAGGGGTAACCACCTGGAGATTTTGTGCGCCAACAAGAATGGTGTTGGCCGCCAGGTGGAGAGTGAGGGCGCGCCCCGCACGGGCGGGGGCGCTCTTACCGATCGCTCCCCGGATTACTTGCGTCGGTCTCCTGATCAGGGCCATGAATCCCGACGCGTCCGGATTTCGACCCCGCCTATGGGGGCTTCACCCCCCCCGTGAGGGAGGCGCCAACCCCCCTCGACGTTCTGATGGCAGATTTGTGGCGGCTCCGTCTACGGTTCAGTCTGCCCGCTATTCACCTCCGCTTCATGAGTGGCCACGCCTCGAACGCCGCCCACCTCGAGCGGGTCGACAGCCTTACTACGTCCTACCGACCTCAGCCCGTATGACTAGGCCCGTGCTGCCGCCACGAGATGACGCATGGGTTTACCCAAATGGAGGTCCGTCCCCCTCACCTTTGGAGGTCCCCCCTGAGTCTCAATATGAGATTCCCCGGTCAGAGGACCGGTTTGATGAGGACGACCACCAATAGGTAGTTGCCGCCCTGGCCCCCACCACAGCAACTTCTCCTGAGACCTTGAATCTCCGGCAGTCCGTCTGTCAGACCATTCTTTTGCCGACTGTCTCAGTGAAAGTATTCAACCCGAAGGGTGAATTTTTAATCGTTCGCGCCCTTTTGGATTCGGGTTCACAGCGCTGTATTGCTTCTTCTCGTTTGGTGGGTGAGCTAGGGCTCCCTTGGAGTTGGACCCTGGACTCAGGTTATAGCTGATGGGCCCCTATAACCAGGGTTCCAGGCCTTGACTCCTTGGCCAAGCCGTTGGCCTCAACACGGTCTTTAGAATTTGCTTGCATTAACATTGCGTCAAACGTTTTTTTACAAATAATGTCATCCCACTGTCTCTGGGAAGGAAGAGAAACCGGCAATTGATTTGGGCTAATCGCTGACCATTCATTTTTTGTTTTTTTGGGCTCATGGTTTGATGGTATTTCAGGGACTTGTTCACATTCCTGATTATTGACAAATAATTACCCAAAGTAATATAATATGTATGTTTAAGAAATTAAAGATGCGATCTCATTGCGTCAATTATTATAATACATAATACATTATTGTTTTAATGGACGCAACTGAGTGGTCCTTGATGTACCACAAAAGGTAGGAGCTCACCATCGTTTGGCGTGTAGGGAGCCAACGATCATCATTTCATTTTTTTTTACAATGAAATGATGCCATCTTAAGTTTGAACGTTGCCTATGGACTCAAAGGAACTTGAAACAACGATATGCAGTGTAGACGCTCAACCTGATGTTGAATGTCAAGGTACATAAGTTGCGATGTAGGTTCCTTTGATGTTTACCCATAGAAATAATTGTGTCTCTCGACATCAGTGTTGAGTCTCGTGATAATGGACCAATCCGGTATCATTCGTACTGGATTTTAAACATTCTTTAATATAAACCAATACGGGAACCCACTAAAATCTAACACACGAACTTTCGCATATATCGCCTAGGTCTTATGAACTCATTACTTCTGACGCTCTAAAAGTTCCTGGGTTAATACGATCACAACATTATAAAGGGTTCTACCACTAGTGATTCACGTGCCATTCTAAAGAAATAATTTAAAAATAGAAAGATCAATAGGAATTATAGGGTACAGATTTTCGTAGGGTACATAGTTCAGTTACAATGTTCACCGATTACTCGACGACACCTGAACTGATTTGGAAAATTCTTTTTTGTTTCAAAGGGTCCCAGGTGGTTCCATTTAAATTTTATCGAAAACAAACGACAACAACAACAACAATAAATTATATACTTTGTAGTGGCACGGTCGTTTAAATGTATGTTCCCTGGACAAAAAGTAGCCTGTTTTATTTTCCAGGTCCTCAACATTACCTGTGTAAAAAACCACGTCAACTATATGCACTTGCACCTTATATGTGAAATATTATAAATGCGAAAGTGTGATGGTTTCTCCTTTAATCACGCCCGAACAGAGCTACGGATCGACGTGATTTTTGTGCAAGGATACCTATAATTGACCTGGAGAGTGACAGGCTACTTTTTATCCCGCAAAATCAAAGAGATCCCGAGGCATTTTAAAAACTAAATTCACGCAGACGAAGTTGCGGGCATCAGCTAGGACTTGTAAAAAGTTATTTACGTCGCTGAAATCAGCCAGTTTATTTAATGGCAGTATGACTTCGCTCAGAGTAGTCATAAAAAAATGCGGATGTCGATTTGCGTATGGGAAGTGTGACAAAAGAAAAGTGTTAATGGAGCGTAAGGATATAGCATTGATGAGGTGTGATTTTCTACGAAAAATAAAGAAAATAGAGAATTGGGACAATGTGGTCTATCTGGACGAAATGTGGCTTAACGCCAATCACACAGTCTCCAAAACATGGACAGACGATACAGCGAAATCCTGTATCAAAGCTCCTGAAGGCAAGGGCCAGCGTTTGATTATCTGCCACGCTGGTACAGCCAAAGGTTTTGTGCCTAATTGCTTGTGGGCCTTCAAATCAGTCAAAACTACAGATTATCACGAAGAGATGAATTTTGTCAATTTTAAGCAATGGTTCATAAAACTTTTGGATAATCTGCATGAGCCCCACCATATTTTGATGGACAACGCCCCATACCATTCCGTACAAGTAAACAAACCACCCACCAGCAACAGTAATAAAGGTGAAATACTAGAGTGGCTGCAACGCAATGGTGTGGAGGCTGACAGTCAACTGTTAAAAAAAGAGTTGGTCAGATTATTAAACTTACAAAAACTCCAAACAAAGCGGACATATTTTTTGGATGAAATGGCAAAATCTAAAGGTCACACAGTGATTCGGTTACCGCCATACCACTGCCAATATTTTCTCTATGGCAATACACACTGTCTGAGTGTATAAACACACCTCCGTCATACAAGCATCCCATAGTTTAAAAGGCACGAATATTTCAATGGGTGTAAAAACCCACCTTATCCTGGATGAGGTGTTTTTTACATCCAAACATATGGCAACAATTGAAACTGTCAGATGTCAATATTGACGATTTAATGTTAGTTTGACTAACTTACTTGACTGTAACGGACACGAATTACTTCTATTAGACGAATAAATTAAATTTTTATTGTGCATGAGTGAAAATGAGTGCTGTAACAGAGGATAATGTGATTTACCCAGGTGAGTCTTCCTCTGGTGAAACTCGCACAAAAAACGACGAGATAATTCTGCTGATTATTCTCGTAATAAGATCAAACAAGCACGAATTCACGGGCAGGCTTATGTAACGACAAAAAATAAGCCTGTACCGGCTAAGACAATAGGACTCCCATGCAAGTGTACCAAAAAATGCTCAGTTTGTGCCGGAAGAGGAAAAAGTATTCTGAGATGAAATATTGCAATGGCCTACAACTGAAAATGTCGAAGATGAGGATCAAGTTTAGCTAACTTTTTAAGCAAATAAATATTGTAAAACATTCGCACAATTTAGACTTTGACTGTAAAAGCACACCTTGTACAAGATGACTGTAAAAACCCACCTGATCCCAAAACTTTAAAAATATATTTTAAAAAACTATCAATTATTTATAGAATCAGTTTTAACATAAATAATAATAATAATAAATAAGCCTTTATTTTCCCAAACACCTAATTTACAATAGAATAGAATAGAATAGAAATATTTTTTATTCAAATAAACTTTTACAAGTGCTTTTGAATAGTCAATGAATCTACCACTGGTTCGGAATGCCTTTCCTGCCGAGAAGAACCAGCAAGAAACTCGGCGGTTGCTCTTTTCAAAACAGATTTACAATACAGTAAATACTATGCTATATATGCAGTGTTTCCACAATGAGGAAAGTTCCAAAAATGAATACAGACTAACTTCTATCTTAAGATGGGCAGACATAAAGTAGCCCCATTCCCGCCGGTGCCAATGCTTACTTAAATACTACTTAGCGCCGGTTCTGATAAAAATAAATGTTACAATAAATTAATAATTAATAATTACTTATGATTTACATTTAAATAATATTTCTATAATATCTAATTATTATTTAAGGTGGTAGTCTGGGACACCCACTTGCGGGCGTAGGCCTCCTCCATCTCATTCCATTTCGCTCTGTCCCTCGTTAATCGGGTCCAAGTAAAGCCGATAATTTCGGTGATGTCGTCACTCCATCTCTTTCGCGGGCGTCCCCTTTTCCTCTTTGTGTTGCGCGGCCACCAATGGAGTACACGCTCGCCCCAGCGTCCGTCTGATGTCCTGGATATGTGTCCTGCCCATTTCCATTTCAGACGACAAGCCATATCGACTGCATCTTTAATTTTCGTTCTGTGACGTATTTCTTTGTTTCGTACTCTGTCTCGTAATTTCAAGCCTAACATACTTCTTTCAGCCGCTCTTTGATAAACCCTAATTTTTTGCAGTATGTCTTTAGTAAATGGCCATGTTTGGCATCCGTAGAGGAGTGTATGTAAGATCACAGAATCCATTGCTTTCTTTTTTAGGCTTATTGGCAGGTTCGATTTGAAAATTTCTTTAAGGGACCAGAATTGATTCCATGCCTTACTTATTCTTCTTTCTACTTCTTTTGTTGCCCAGTCTTTAAATGATAACAATTGGCCTAGGTAAATAAATTCTTCTACATACTTCACGTCTCTATTTTCGATAGTCGTTGGTGTTTGTCGACGGTTGGTCATAATGCAATTTTTTTCTGCGTTTATCTCTAGTCCACTCTTTTCACTTTCATGGTTCAGTGTGTTTAACATATATTGTAAATCATTATGGTTCTCACTGAAAATCACAATATCATCCGCGAACCTCAAATGTGTCAAGCGCTCCCCATTGATATTGATTCCTAGGTGATCCCATTCTAGGTTTTGGAATATATTTTCCAGTAAAGCGATAAACAGTTTTGGTGATATGGGGTCACCTTGACGGACTCCTCTTTTTATGCTGAAAGGATCACCTTTTCTATCTAGTTTTATTAATGCTTTGCTTTTGTTGTAGATTTTTGCTAGTAATTTTATGTAGTGACTATCAATACCTTGTTTTTTGAGCGCGTTCCAAAGCGAAGAGTGTGATACAGTGTCAAAAGCTTTTGTATAGTCTATGAAGGCTACATAAAGACCTTCGTTGTATTCTTTGTACCTTTCCATTATTTGTGTTAGTGTGAATAGATGGTCTATTGTGGAATAGGTCGCACGAAAACCGGCTTGTTCTCTTGGCTGATTGCTATCGATGGTATTTGTAATTCTTTTTAGTATTAGCTGGGTGAATAGCTTGTATAGAACTTGTAGAAGACTTATGGGTCTGTAATTGCTTATGTCTGTGTGATCTCCTTTTTTATATAGTAAGGTAATTGTTGCTGTCAATCTCTTGGAAGTTCTTGTTCTAATAGTATCTTATTAAATAGTTTCGTCAACAAAGGTGTCAAAGGATCGATTATAGCTTTTAAAATGTCGTTAGTTATGCCATCATCACCGGGGCTCTTTGATGATTTTAGATTTTTTATGCCCTGATATATTTCGCTTTCCAGAAACAATGGTGGTGACTCAAAATCACTATCAGATTCATTTGCGCTATAGACTTCCTGGTTAAGTTTAGTTTCACTGTACAGATTCTTGTAAAAGTTTGTAGCAGTATCTATGAGTGCAATTCTTGACGATAAAAGTTTTCCTTTTACATTTTTTAAAGACGTTATCCAATTATGTACTGGTTTCATGCGTTTTTGTTTTATCGAACCTCGACTCTCAAGATTTTTTCTTATAATTTAATTCTCTGTGCCTTTACATTTCTTTTAATTTTCCTCTTGATTCTTCTATAGAGACTGCTAAGTCGTAGTTTCTCTTTTTTTGATTTTCCTTTCTTTATTTGCAATTCTTCTCTTTCTTTTATTAAACCCTTAACTTTATCTGTAAGAATAGCATCTGTTCCATTTTCATCTGGTGCATGAGGCAATTTTGATAAACTTAGTTAAGTAGAGTTACTAGTAATTTCTGCAAAAATATTTTTAGTGACTCTTTTTCTAAGTCATTAAAGTTATGAATTTTATTTTTAAATGTTTTTAACATACCATATTTTAAATATTTTTCAAAATTAATAGTAAAAATAAAAAAACTTACAATTATTTTTTTTACACCAGGCAGTTTTTATTGATTTTCTAAAACTTTTGCATTTGGTCTGAGGTGGGTTTTTACAATCATGCATTCTATTATGTACTTTTACTTCAATCTCACTCTTTTACTTTGCATCATACTCAAAATAAATATTGTTTCAGGTTGTGCAGCCAGGCTTAACACCACTCCGCCATTTACAGCCAATAAAATGCTGACATTATTAGAAAAAGCTTGTAGTGAAGTGACTCCGGATAATTGGAGGAAAGTCGTAGAAAAGACCAAAAAACTTTGCTACGATGATTGGGATCGAGACGTGCGATACGACACTCTTGAAGATCAACCATTATAGATAAATGTAGGTGACTACATTTATCTATAACCGATTCTGAGACGCAAACACTCATGTCATTATCAGATTCAGAATAAAATACAGAGTGTAACAAAAGTAAGTGATAATACTTTAGGGTGTGTAGTGTCCCTTATATAGAGTTCACTGGCAAAGTAGCAGCGCTAAAAGCAAAAATTTTTTTTTTTGATTTGCATGGGGAAGCTCATGTGGCGCTTGCCCATACAAATCACAAAAAAAAATTTTTCGCTTTCAGCGCTGAGTACTTTCACTGTAAATTATATAAGGAACACATGCAAACCCTAAAGTATTATGACTTACTTTTGTTACACCCTTGACTCTGTGTATGTAAATAAATAATTGTTAAACAGATTTTGTTTCATTTCATTTTGTCCTATAGCTGTTATTTTTTAATTTTCTTGGGTATAATATAATCATGTGTGTATGTATGAATGGTATGATCGTAATATTCTGTTCCATTCCATAATATATGAAATAAAATGTAAGTATGAAAAAAAATTGTGCACTCGTTTCCATTACCGACATTTTTACTTGCCGCCCTAGTCGATAAACGTCACACGACGTAAGTTTTGCAGGACGTAAACATAAATTCAGATTGAGATAACTTCTTGTAAATGTTAAGAATTGTTAAAAATATCAACGGAATATCATTACTAATGGTATAAAGCTACGTAAAATTTTTAAATGGCATTTTTAGACGCCTCCAATATGATCCCAATTTAATGGTGACGCCACTACAATGTTATATGGTGACATTAGCTTTCAGTGTCATAGGGATTAAGGTTCGCCGCGCCGATTATAGCATACCTACCCTTAATCGGTTTCTACACGCCATCGTACCGGAACGCTAAATAGCGGTGCGCTAAATAAACTAGTTACGGCCGAAGCCTTTCGACAGACTAGACCAGACCAGAGACGAACTTCAAGGGTTTTTTAAGAACAGGCATAGGCGATCTAATAAAAACTATATCCCTACTAATATTATAAATGCGAAAGTAACTCTGTCTGTCTGTCTGTTTGCTTCGTACGCTTCCACGCTTAAAAACCGAATCAATTTTGATGAATTTTGGTATAAAGTTAGATTGGACCTTGGGAAAGGACAAATAGGTGACCTTTTGTCGCAAATAAATCTCAAAGGGAATGAAATTTTTGTAAATTTTACTTCATAACTTCTTCAAACCTCAACCGATGTTAATTTTTTTTCTTTATTAAAAAGTGTATACCATTAGGTTAGTACAGTTAAATTTTAGTGAAGGTCTAATAAATATTATCTATCTATCTTCTATAATATAATAAAAATATCTGTTCTGTAATATCAATCTGTAATATCAAATTCTGTAAATATCAATTCTGTACATTGAAGATATTTTGAAATTTTTTGTTTGAGGGCACTCTATAATCGATACTGAAGCCAAAACAATTTTTTTTTAATTTTTTGTCTCTCTGTCTGTCTGTCTGTATCTTGGCCGCGCATCACGCCTAAACTACTGGACGGATTTTAATGAAACTTGGCATGATTTAAGTTCATACAACGAGGTATAATATAGGATACTTTTATCCCAAAATTCAGGACGGTTCCTTTGGGAGAGGGGATGAAAGTCAAAATGTGTATTTAGCTGTAATTCATTAAGGCGTATTCCGATTTGATTCATTCTTTTTTTGTTAGAAAGCAGGTACTTTAGAAATTGTCCTGTAATTATTTCAAGGTCGTGGGTTTAGTAGTTCAGAAATTACAGACATCACAATCTTCAGTATGTTGTCCAAATAACTTGAACCCCGGAATCTACTAAATACTTTGAATATATGGCTCATCTTAAGCTGGCAAGTACACTTTATCGTAAAGCCATCATGGATAGCCCTATTTTTGTCAAAGTCGTAAGTGGAGTAGTTTACTCCAAAGGCGTCAGATATTGTCAAACGTATAAGGTAGGTATGGATGTAATACATCGTATGGAAGTAATATTAGTGTTTTCCTATGCAATTTAATATTCTAATCATCCTTACTAATAATAAAAATGCGAAAGTGTGTTGGTTTGTCCTTCAATCACGCCGCAACAGGGCTACGGGTCGAAGCGTTTTTTTGCATGAGTATAGTTGAGGACCTGGAGAGTGACATAGGCTAATTTTTATCCCGGAAAATCAAAGAGTTCCCGAGGGATTTTAAAATTAAATCCACGCGGACGAAGTCGCGGGCATCAGCTAGTCTATAATATAATAAAACTGTAACAGGTCCAATTCTGTACATTGAAGATATTTTGAAAATTTTTATTTGAGGGCACTCTATAATCGATACTGAAGCCAAAACAATTTTTTTTTAATTTTTTGTCTGTCTGTCTGTATCTTGGCCGCGCATCACGCCGAAACTACTGGACGGATTTAAATGAAACGTGGCATGATTTAAGGTTATACTACGAGGTATAATATAGGATATTTTTTATCCCGAAATTCAGCATGGTTCCCTTGGGAGAGGGGATGAAAATCAAAATGTGTATTTAGCTGTAATTCATTAAGGCGTTTTCCGATTTCATTCATTCTTTTTTTGTTAGAAAGCATATGGATGTAATACATCGTATGGACGTAATGTTACAGTGTTTTCCTATGCAATTTAATATTCTAATCATCCTAATATTATAAATGCGAAAGTGTGTTTGTTTGTTGGTTTGTCCTTCAATCACGCCACAACAGAGCCACGGATCAACGTGATTTTTTGCATGAGTACTATAGTTGAGGACCTGGAGAGTGACATAGGCTACTTTTATCCCGGAAAATCAGTGTTCCTGAGGGATTTTAAAAACTAAATCCACGCGGACGAAGTTGCGGGCATCAGCTAGTCAGAGATAGAGGACAGAACTCCGCGATAGCAGCAAGAACTCGAGCGCGTGTAACCCCAAAAAAAAATCAGATTTCGCGATGAGATAAAACATAGCTACAACCTCATGTGAGGCGCGACAAAAGATAGCGCTTTGCGCGGAACAGGAGTGTAGTAAGCGCCAAAATACTTTGTAACTCGTAAAATATTCATTTTATTTTCAATTCGCTAGGCTACTCCCTTGATAATATCAATCGGAATTTAATGTAAAAATTTTGGCTCTGTAATATGCAACACATTGAAAATAAATGAATATTGGTTAAAAATTAGACCTAACTTCGCGATTTTTTATTATCGAACAAATTTCATCATTTTATGTTTTTGCCCAAACACGTCCCTTGGCAATATGATGCAATTCTTGCGTTTTTTTTTCGGATGGTTGAATATGTGTTTGGTTCGGATATGTGTTTATAAAATTTATTCTGATATTTCCTTAAGTGTAGGTTAACACTTTAATAAAAATAAATAGTAAAAAAAGCAATGTGGCATCTCTAGTTCCAACGAGCTCCATTGTAATATGGGGTCTTGGAAAGTAGATCAATAACTGTAACGTGTTGCTACTAGATGTCGCTAGCAGTTGCTTAAACTGAGAAAGTAGATACATATCACTAATTTCGATGCTGACGGGTAGTTCGACCGTGGCTATAGTGTAAGTGGCTAACACACTCGGGCGCGATTCCCAAGAGATGTGGGTTCGAATCCCGCTGGCTTCGGAATTTTTGATATGTGTTTATAAAATTTATTCGGTTGGTTGAAACTTGATCTACTACTGTAAAAATCAAATCTGTTTACTGTTAACGAGCACACACCCCTCTTAAGATACATGCTTACCAAAAAAGAATTTCTACATAAAACCTAAATTAACGCGGACGAAGCCGTGGGTAATAGCTATAGCAATAGCTAATACGTTGATTTATACCTCTTTATTATATTATCACTAATGGTATAGATTTAAGAGCACCCAATTATTTAAAATGGGTTAATCAATTTGTCAATCAATTAAACTATACTTACCTAGTGCTTAAATTATTATAAATACTTAAATAACATCCAATAGATAATAATTTAAATAATATTATGAATTGGACGATTGGGTATCTAGTAGGTATAATATATTACTCATTTGTGTGGATATAAATGCCATCAACGACTGCTAGTTTATTATAAAATTTGGTATAGTAATAGGTATAGTATAATTTTGTATAGTTTGGTATAATTGTGCCCCCTTCACCGTTTTACCACAGAACTTCGAGAAATCGTAAGCGTTGGCACCCTTACGTGGTTGAAATCCAACCTTCTCGCACGAAACGCTTCAGTTCAACGTTTCTGAATCGAACCGCTAAGGTGTGGAACGCACTTCCAACATCTGTGTTTCCGGCCACGTATAACCTCAGTACCTTCAAGGCAAGAGTGAATAGGCATTTTCTAGGCAAGCGCGCTCCAACCTAGACCTCATCAGTGCTGTCCAGCATTGATTGTCGTCAAGCGCAAGCCTATCCCGCAATAAAATTATAAAAAAATAATAGTGGTAAAATATGGTAATCTTTGGGATGTTCTTTGCCCCTACTAGGCAATGGGCCCTATCCTTCGGTCACAGATACTTCCTTAGATATTGGCTGGTACTCCCTCGCTATTGGTTGAAATGGAATGATGCAGCAAGAACTCCATAAATTCTGCCAAGCGGGGGTGAATGCGATCGCCATAATGTAGCAATCAGTTTTAGACAATCTCACTGCAGGAGATATAATTACAACCGTATAAGGAGATAATTTATAGGGATAATTACTAGAAGAAATGAAACATTACAATGTTTGTTGGCCGATAGCAACCGGCTAGCTAGAGTATGAATACGAACTGACAAGTGAGAGGCTTTGTATACCGGGAGCCGGTTACACGAAAGTTCTCGTCATGCGGAATCGAAAACTCTTGGGAATTAGTAATTAACAATTGTACTATTAAATTAAGCTTGGTATGTGTTAATTTAAACAGCCGGAAAAATGTTAAAAAAGTATCAAATGTTTTTTCAATGCAAAAATGTAATATAACCGTCGTCACGGATATTAATTATTGTTTGCATTGCATTCGATAGAAAATTTTGTACTCTTTCAGGAGAACATTGCACAAACAACTATTTTTGGCCGGATCGATCTCGCATACCTACTTAAAGTGTACGTACGATAGGGGATAAAGTTTCTCCGTCATCTTATGAATTTGCATAACATTTGTCTGAAAAAAAAAAACTTGAGAGGTGTCAAGGAACACCCGGATGGAACGAAGTTCCTTTCGATTAATTAATTTGACATTGTGTTCAATATTTTCACACTACAACATTAGATCTCCGTAGCCTTGTAGTTTCTACAGTCGCTAAACAGTTAAAGGTCGATGGTTCGAATCCCAGCTCGACAGAATGAATTTTCTATTTTCAATTTTATTTTAAATAATTTCTACATGTGGAATTTTTCCCTAATTTTTTTATTTTTATTATTAATTTATTATTTAATAAATTCCACATGTAGAAATTATTTAAAATAAAATTGAAAATAGAAAATTCAGTCTGTCGAGCTGGGATTCGAACCATCGACCCTTATCGACCTTTATACGACTGTAGAAACCACAAGGCTACGGAGATCTAATATTTTGCCGCAAAAATACCGAACACAATGCAAAAATCACATTCAACAAAAAAGTGTCGAGTGTCGGTTCCTTAATTTTTTCCGTCTAACCCCCTTCCGCACCGCGCGATAAGGAACTTACGTTCCAAAAGTTCTTGACTTTTAAAACTTTTAGTTTTATTGACTTCTAAATGCAATCCTTAAATGTCAGTGATCTGTCGAGAAAGTTGACAGGTGTATTCCTGCAACTAAAAGAAAGTCTTGTAAAATCCGTGTGTATCTGTACAATCATTGTACATAAGCAGGTAAACCTAATAATATTTTTTGCGTTATTAGTTGTTTTTTACTTTAAAGAAAAAATTTCAGCCCCTAATTCAATGGATGTAATTTTGAGCTTTGTTTTTTATCGTTAGATCGAAATGACGGTAAAGTGCAAAATTCACCCCGACTTTGCATCAGACTCATTTTGACTTAAATGTGAAGAAATATTTGAAAACATTGCGCTAACAACTTTTTTTGGCCGGACCGATCTCGCAGACCTACTTTAAGGGATATTATGGGATAAAGTTTCTCCGTCTGAAAAGTATGAATATTTCTATCGAATACAATGCAAACAATCAATATCCACAATGACTGTAATACATTTCTGTATTAAAGAAAACTTTTAAACATTTTTTCGGCTATTTAAATTAAGGCATATCAAGCTTAATTTAATCATAATATTATTGCTAACTTCTAATGCCCATAACGAGTTTTTGATTCCGCTTGACGAGAAATTTAGTGTTACCGGCTCTCGGACCATTGGTTTCTATTAATAGAAGGTCGGTGATCTGTTATCAAATGCACGGGCACCACATGCGTATTTTGAGGCTTCCGTGATAGATCAGTGGAATAAGGGCGGAATGAAGTCCTAAGGATCTTCTTCTTTATCAATCGATAGACGTCCACTGCTGGACAAAGGTCTCTTGCACGGACTTCCACAGGCCTCGGTCTCGCGCCGCCTGCATCCAGAGACTGCCTGCGACTCGTTTGATGTCGTCATCAGATCAACATTCATTCAATCACAACAAATAAAATGATTACATTCATGCAACGATAGTGTTCGCGCCATAATTCCTAGTTCCATGGTCATAGCGTTAGCAATCTCTCTTTGGCTCCCAATGAAGGTTCACAGATGACGTTTTTAACTTCCCGCCATTTTGTGGGGTGAATTTGCAATTTTCCGTTTTGACAGCTCATACGTGATCACGAAAATTTCGAGTCGCGCGCGCACCTTTTTTTGCCTTTTGAGTGCCTAGATTTGATTATCTTACGGTTTTGTTGCGAAGTTGAGCGATCTATGTGTCGACCTAACTATTTGTAACAAAAGGCGACCCCTAACCAGCGGTTTTCGCTCGCCACGTTAAGTGTGAAAAAAGTGACCTTGAACACCTTCAGTTGGACCAAACTAGTGACCAAACCAAGTGTACCGTGCAACGCCAGTCCAGCGTCTTCAGCAGGCCATAGCTGGCTGCCTGTCTGCCGCTGCTAGCGGTCTGGGCCTAACCTTTACATCTAACCTACATAACACACCCACATCATCACTCACCACAGTCACCACTATCATACAATCTCAGGCCCTATACCAGGAGGACTGCGAAGAAGGTAAGTGTAACGCTACCATTTAAGTCCACACTGCGTTGAGACCAAATCTGACCGCGGTCAAGGCCGCTTTGGGCAACGACCCTGGACTCGGGTTACAGCTGATGGGCCCCTGAATCCAGCAGTCCAGGTTTGACTCGTTGGCCAAGCCGTTGGCCTCAACATTTGGTAGCAGAGCGTGGTTAAATTGATTCCGCGGACAGATTTGGCATTACTGTGACTTAACTTGGCCGTCTAGGGTTAACTCATTTATTGTAAATTAATGGACCTTATAACTTATTAATACACAGGCTTATTGAGTTACTAGTACCATAGCCTACCTTGTCACATGTAGGCCTGTATAAGAATTGCAATTATTGAGATTTTGTTTTGTTAATTTTTGTTGATTAATAATTAACAGTATCTAATTGTTGTTTGTGGTCCGTAACTGGCCAACAGTTAGATGTAGATTGTAATAAATAAACTTAATATTAATATAATTTGATAATTGTAGGTTACCAAGCCAATTTGTAATTTGCAGTGCTTAGTATGAGTCTAGTGGCTTAGTACGGGTAATTAAAAACTTAATTTTTCTTTTATTTTAATTTATGTTATTGATTGACTTAACATAAATTATTGATAGCTTAATTTGTATCTCTTGGTACTTTTAACCAACAAATACTTTGTTTGTTTGCTAGAACCCCTCGTGGTTAGGTAACAAAGTAGTTTGTTTGATGTATTTAAAATAAATAATTCTTGTTTTAAAGTAAATAATTCTAATTAATAAATAGTATTTAAGTAGTAATTTGTTTGTGTTTAAAGTGGGTAATTCTTGTTTGATTATTAATTTGTTGTAACAAATAACTTTGTTTTTAACTGTTATTAAAAACTGTTATTAAAATAACTGTTATTTTATGTTTTTTAACTGTTATTAAAATAACTGTTATTTAAGTTGTTAACTACTGTTATTTAAGTTGTTTTGTACCTACCTAAGATGGCAGCCCACAAAAAATTGAGTGTGCAAATTCAATCAGAGCTGCGTTGGGCTGCTACAGCCAACGCCTTGGTAGGCCGGGAGGACCGGGCATCCGCACTGCTCCAGCGGTGCGAGCAGGTGCGGAACAGGCAGGCAGTCGTCGAAGGGGCCTTCCGAGACCTCATGGCATTGGAGCTACCTCCGGAATCACTGGAGTCCTCAGTGTGGGACTACGAACAGTTCTTTGAGCTGACAGACGGTCTAGTGGAGGAGGCCGCGAGGCTCAAGAAGGAGGCGAGAATGAGCTCTATTCTTGAGTCTCCCACTAGACCCACCACGCAGCCTGCGTTACAGGGCAAGTTGCCAACAATAAACTTGCCCCACTTTTCTGGCAACTTGAGCGAGTGGCTAGGCTTTCTCAGCCTCTTTGATAGCCTGGTGGACGCGAGAAGAGACCTGTCTCCCTGCCAGAAACTGGCCTATCTACTCTCTTCCCTGCAGGGAGAGGCTCTGGGTTTAGTTAGCCACCTAGACCTCTCCGAGGAGAGTTATACCACCGCGCGGGAACTACTGACTCGGCGGTATGCCAACGTGCGCCGGTTAGCAGACACACACGTGGCACAAATCCTAGCGCTGCCACGTGTCCATGGGGTGTCTCATTTAAGAGAATCGCTCTTAAACCCACTGATTATAGCCTGCAACGCTCTTAAGCGTTTAGAGCTTCCCGTGGACCAGTGGTCCTTCCTTTTATTACACATTGTGTTGTCCCGCCTACCTCCCGAATTGAAACTGCGTTTTGAGCAAAGGTATGGTGGGGACGGGGCCAGCTACCTGCCCCCCTTTGCGGACCTTTTAAAGTTCCTTGAGGAAGAGTGCCGGCAGGCTGATAACTCCGGTATTGCTGGTCCTTCAAGGACCCCAGAGCGGCCTGCCCAGCTGAGGAAGGAAAAGGGTCACACTGGCGTCCCTGGTAAAGGGGCCGCCGACCGGAGACCAAGGCCCGTTTACACTGGACTTGCTGCCACTGAACCCACCCCCTGTAACTATTGCAGGCGTCCAGGCCACCAGGTGCTTTCTTGCCCCCAGTTTCTCTCTAAGCGGATCAAGGATCGGAGGGGCATTGCAAGAGACCGCCACTGGTGCTATAGCTGTCTGGGAGCTCACATGCAACGGGACTGCCAACAGCAACGGCCATGCCCAATCTGTAGGGGTAACCACCTGGAGATTTTGTGCGCCAACAAGAATGGTGTTGGCCGCCAGGTGGAGAGTGAGGGCGCGCCCCGCACGGGCGGGGGAGCTCTTACCGATCGCTCCCCGGATTATTTGCGTCGGTCCCCTGATCAGGGCCATGAATCCCGACGCGTTCGGATTTCGACCCCGCCTATGGGGGCTTCACCCCCCCGTGAGGGGGGCGCCAACCCCCCTCGACGTTCTGATGGGAGATTTGTGGCGGCCCCGTCTACGGTTCGACCTACCCGCTACTCACCTCCGCTTCATGAGTGGCCACGCCTCGAACGCCGCCCACCTCGAGCGGGTCGACAGTCTTACTACGTCCTACCGACCTCAGCCCGTATGACTAGGCCCGTGCTGCCGCCACGAGATGACGCATGGGTTTACCCAAATGGAGGTCTGTCCCCCTTACCGTTGGAGGTCCCCCCTGAGTCTCAATATGAGATTCCCCGGTTAGAGGACGGGTTTGATGAGGACGACCACCAATAGGTAGTTGCCGCCCTAGCCCCCACCACAGCAACTTCTCCTGAGACCTTGAACCTCCGGCAGTCTGTCTGTCAGACCATTCTTTTGCCGACTGTCTCAGTGAAGGTATTCAACCCGAAGGGTGAATTTTTAATCGTTCGCGCCCTTTTGGATTCGGGTTCACAGCGCTGTATTGCTTCTTCTCGTTTGGTGGGTGAGCTAGGGCTCCCTTGGAGTCCGCGAACAGGACGGGTGATAGGCATCGGGGGTATAGAGCCCTCGACTCCTACCGGGGAAGCGGAATTAATGTTTGGCCCCGTTAAGGGCAATTTTAGGGTCTTGGTCAAGGTGTCAGTCCTTGACAATATCTTAGGTCCCCTACCGCAGGTCCGAATAACTGACGCTGCGGTGTCCTGTGCATCAGGCCTAAGCCCAGCTGACCCCCACTGGACTGAACCCGGTCCTACGGACCTTTTGTTGGGTTCCGACGTGTTGGGCCTGGTCTTGTCAGGGGAAGTTAGGGTTTTGCAGAAGGACGGCCTATGTGCCATGTCCACTATATTCGGTTCTAGCTTTTTTGGACCCGTGCTATGGTCTTCGGACCTACCGGTGCTGGACCAATTGCAAGCAGCCGGCTTGACGCTGTCGGACGTGGTCCAGCGCTTTTGGGAAGTTGAGGAGCCGCCGCATGCCGCACGAGTTGACCCTCTTGACCTTGAATGTGAGTTGTTTTATCAAAACAACACAGGCCGCCGTGTTGATGGGCGATTTGTAACTCGCTTGCCCTTTCTCGCTTCTCGCCCCCCGCTTGGTCAATCGCGGGCCTTGGCGGAAAAGAGGCTCTTGTCCATGGAACGGCGCATGCGGCGCGACCCCACCTTCCGCTCCAAGTACGTTGAATTTATGCGCGAGTACGAGGGCCTGGGGCATATGTCACCATCCAATTTTGATTGGCGCGCACACGAGCACTACTTCTTACCCCACCATGCCGTCTTGAAGACCCCTGGGGGGAAGATTCGAGTGGTTTTTGACGGCTCCGCGGCCACATCCAACGGGGTGACATTGAACCAATGCTTGCACTCCGGTCCTAAGCTGATCAAGGATATCTCCGATATCCTCACGCATTTCCGCCGGCATCAAATTGTTTTCGTAGCTGACATCAAGATGATGTTTAGACAGTCGGTGGTACATCGCGATGATCGGAGATACCAAATGATTCTGTGGCGCGAAAATCCTAATGAGCCAATGCGTGTCTTTGAATTGAACACCACGACCTATGGACTCAAGTCAAGCCCCTATATTGCTATCAGGACCTTGTTAGAACTAGCTAACCGGGAGCGACTGAATTACCCTCGCGCATCAGCCACCTTGGAATCGTCAGTCTATATGGACGATATTTGCACGGGAGCCTCGAGCGTTGAGGAAGCTCTGATTCTTCGCGATGAATTAATTGCAATACTGAAGTCCGGAGGTTATGAGTTGGGCAAGTGGCTGTCCAACTCCCCTCACGTCTTGAAGGATCTTCCGGGAAAGGATCAGCAGGATCCTCATATTTTTGAAAATCCCGAAAATCCCAATTTGCTGACGGTCCTTGGAATACAGTACCAGCCCGTCCAAGACGTTTTCACCTACCGGGTCAAATTAGACCCACCTCCTAAGGTCTGGACTAAGCGTTCCGTATTGTCTACGGTTGCTCGCACTTTCGATCCCAATGGATGGATCACTCCCGTAATATTTTTAGCTAAATGTTTCCTCCAGAAGCTTTGGATTGCTGAACTCGGTTGGGACGAACCACTCTCTGGGAAGTTATTGAATGAGTGGAACTCCCTTGTGTCTTCACTTCCTGAAGTTAACCGAATTTCCATGCCTCGACGCTTCCTACCAACAGGAAGGTGTCATGCCAGTCTCCACGGGTTTTGCGACGCCTCCGAACGAGGATACGCCGCCGTGGTATATTTGAGGACTGTCGATGTCGCCGGTGAGGTCGCGACGCATCTCGTCTTGGCAAAAAGCAAGGTGGCCCCTATTCGGTCACGGTTAACTATCCCGAAATTAGAATTGTCTGGCGCCGCCCTTCTGGTACGCCTCTTGAACCACGTCCGTTCCTCTTTGGCATCTGCGGTCGATCTGACCGACGTTTATGCCTGGACGGACAGTGAGATTGTCCTTTGCTGGCTACGAGCCGCGCCTCACAACTTAGAGGTCTTTGTTGCGAATCGGGTCTCCCAAATTCAGAGCTCTGCAGTACCGGTGATTTGGAGACACGTACCCGGAGAACTGAACCCGGCCGATTGCGCCTCCCGCGGCTGTGAGGCCTCTTCACTGGTCCACCATCACCTTTGGTGGGATCCAAGTTGGCTATCCCAATCCGAGACGACTTGGCCTCAAAATAGGTTTTCCGCTCCCGAAGTATTGCCGGGCTTAAGAGTCGGAGTGGTTGAGGATAAACAGATCCCCGACTTGAACTTTCTTTTGGACCGTTACAGTTCCCTTGATAAACTAATTGGTGTTACCGGTTGGATTCGACGTTTCATCCATAATGGGCGGAATTCAGAAAATAAAATTTTGAGTCCTGTGCTTTCCCCTCTTGAACGCCAAGACGCCCGGAACTACTGGGTGCGGGTGGTTCAGGTGGAGCATTTTTCATCCGTGATTGACACTCTAAAGAGAGGTTTAGTTTTGAAGGGCCCCCTGGCTCGCCTAAGCCCTTTCTTGGACAATAACGGAATGCTACGCGTTGGAGGACGCCTCAAGAATTCCAATCTGCCCTATGGTGCTCGCCACCCCCTTTTGCTACCTAAGGACGGCACCTTTGTCAAATTGCTAGTGACACACTACCATCTTAAAAATGCCCACGCTGGTTGTAATGCACTCTCGGCTATTCTACAGCGCGAGTTTTGGATTCTGGCAGGGAGACGCACCATCCGGAACGTCATTTTCAAATGTATTCCGTGTTACCGCTTGAAGGCTAATACTTCACAGCCGATGATGGGCGATCTGCCCCCCGACCGCGTTCTAGCCACTCGACCCTTTGCTGGGGTTGGCACTGATTTTGCTGGCCCGTTTGCCATCAAGAGCTCTAACCTCCGCAACGCCAGATCGCTCAAGGCCTACCTCTGCGTTTTTGTATGTCTCGCTACCAAGGCGGTCCATTTAGAACTTGTGAGTGCCTTAAGCACTGAAGCCTTTGTAGCCACGCTAGGTAGATTTGTCTCTCGTCGAGGATTGCCTGACCTGATTCGCACGGATTGCGGCACCAATTATAGGGGCACTGATAGATATTTAAAAGAGATTGTCGAATTCCTGTCTAGCAATAAGATTAGATTAAGTACAGCACTGTCCAAGATGGGGGTAACCTGGAAGTTTGACCCCCCAGCTTGCCCTCATTGGGGTGGAATATTCGAAGCTGTGGTTAAGGTGGCCAAGACTCATCTCCGGCGCGTTATAGGCGAAACTGTTTTAACCTTTGAAGAACTCGCCACCGTGTTTTGCAAAATTGAGGCTGTACTCAATTCTCGGCCACTCTGTCCCCTCTCATCTGACCCAAATGACCTGGAGGTCTTAACTCCCGGTCATTTTCTGATTGGTCAGCCCCTTAACGCTCTACCCGAATACCCCTTCAGGGACGTGAAGGTCTCACGTTTGTCCCGGTTTGAGCTGCTGCAACAGATGACTCAGAGTTTTTGGCACCGTTGGTCACTAGAGTATTTGCATCTTTTGCAGCAGCGGGTTAAGTGGGCTGACAAATCTGATCCACCCAAAGTTGGTGACCTAGTGTTGATTAAGGAACCTAATTTGTTGCCCTTATACTGGCGCCGTGGGCGCATTCTTAAGCTGATCTACGGGTCGGATGGGGTTCCCAGGGTTGCCGAGGTAATGGTCGGAGACTCTGTCTTGCAGCGAGCCGTTTGCTCCTTATCACGCTTACCCATTTACTAGTAAGTGGACGTAAATCCTTACGACCACGGGCGGGGGGATTGTTCGCGCCATAATTCCTAGTTCCATGGTCATAGCGTTAGCAATCTCTCTTTGGCTCCCAATGAAGGTTCACAGATGACGTTTTTAACTTCCCGCCATTTTGTGGGGTGAATTTGCAATTTTCCGTTTTGACAGCTCATACGTGATCACGAAAATTTCGAGTCGCGCGCGCACCTTTTTTTGCCTTTTGAGTGCCTAGATTTGATTATCTTACGGTTTTGTTGCGAAGTTGAGCGATCTATGTGTCGACCTAACTATTTGTAACAAAAGGCGACCCCTAACCAGCGGTTTTCGCTCGCCACGTTAAGTGTGAAAAAAGTGACCTTGAACACCTTCAGTTGGACCAAACTAGTGACCAAACCAAGTGTACCGTGCAACGCCAGTCCAGCGTCTTCAGCAGGCCATAGCTGGCTGCCTGTCTGCCGCTGCTAGCGGTCTGGGCCTAACCTTTACATCTAACCTACATAACACACCCACATCATCACTCACCACAGTCACCACTATCATACAATCTCAGGCCCTATACCAGGAGGACTGCGAAGAAGGTAAGTGTAACGCTACCATTTAAGTCCACACTGCGTTGAGACCAAATCTGACCGCGGTCAAGGCCGCTTTGGGCAACGACCCTGGACTCGGGTTACAGCTGATGGGCCCCTGAATCCAGCAGTCCAGGTTTGACTCGTTGGCCAAGCCGTTGGCCTCAACAGATAGTATAATAATGATCCAATCGTCCCAATACACTATCTTCAAAGAAATAAACAAAGACGTCATGGTTCTTAAGTATTAAGTAAGAAGATCAATTAAATAAGCAATGGGATGTTGGAGACATCTCTATTCTCTCTCTTTCTTGTGTTACTCATTTCTGAGGGCTATGATCAAATTAATCACATAATGGTAGGGGTTTCTTATAATTACACTTGATGATATAGATATAGGGGGTTCTTTTGATGCTCAAAACTGACAAAATATTCCATTAAAAATAGCTTTGTATAAGAAAAAATAGATAGCAGATGGTTCGAAAAAAATGTTTGATAAATTAATAATTATTAGTAATTGTTTAATAATTATTAGTTTAATTGGATGTCAAGGTAAGTCAAAAACTGGAAAAGCACCATTATACCGGTTCTATTATGTTAGTTATGGTCACATTAATGTTCTATTAACACGACATTAACACCATATTATTAATAGTTCTAAATTAAAATATTTTATTAGCTTTCGAGAACATAATTTTTTTATTAGAGATTAGAATCTATGCTAAAAATATAATAAACGGCCTAATCCGTGTCAGACTACGCGTAGGGTAGGGTTCTATAGTTACCTGTTACAATAAATACTTAGAAGGGGGTATATTATCCTACTTCCTACTAATATTATAAATGCGAAAGTTTGTGAGGATGGATGTATGGATGTTTGGATGGATGGATGGATGGATGTTTGTTACTCTTTAACGCGACAACGAATGAACCGATTTTGCTGAAATTTGGCACAGACATAGATTATAGTCTGGAATAGCACATAGGCTATTTTTTATCCCGGGAAAACAAACGGTTCCTGCGGGATATTAGTATGCTACTTTTCACATATTTATCTTTTAATTTAATTACGCGGCATTTATGTATGTATGTATGTATGTATGTTGTATGTATGTATTTATGTATGTATGTATGTATGTATGTATGTATGTATGTATGTATGTATGTATGTATGTGTGTATGTATGTATGTATGTATGTATGCGTCCTATTTTTTACGCATTTGTTGAGTTTAGATTGACGTGGTTTTTTACACAGGTAATGTTGAGGACCTGGAAAGTGACAAAGGCTACTTTTGTCTCGGGAACAAACATTTGAAAAGAAATCTATAATAAAAAATTCTATTTTTAAAACCGACTTCAATCGCCCGCGCTAATGCAAAGTATCTAATTTATTGTTATTTTTTAAAAAACCGCTCGACTGATTTCGATAAAATTTTAATGAGACCACCCGGGAAGTATTCCCTTTGAAACAAAAAAGAATTTTCCAAATCGGTTCAGGCGTCTTCGGAGGAGGAGTAATCGGTGAACATACATAAAAAAGATTCCTACGAATTGGGAACCTCCTCCTTTTGAAGTCACAACCAAGTACAAGTCGTAGTAACAACCATACATTCATCCATCCATCCATCCGAACGAAAAAGAATAAAATAATAAACATTAATAAGCCTTAATTAATTATAAATTAAATTAATTAAAACTAATACATAAATAAAAATAATTATTGACTACATATTATACACAAAAAATATAGTAAAAAATAAAACGTTCAAAAAATATATTTAAAAAACGATATAAAATATAATTATGCTTTAAAGAATATTTTATAAAAAAATAAATTTAAATATAAAACGTTTAAAACGATATTAAAAAAGATAAATATAAATAACAATAAATTAACTAACAATAAAAAATAATTATGATTAACAAATAAGAATAAAATAATATACATTAGTCTTAATTAATTAATCTTAATTAGTCTTAATTAATTAATTATTAACTACATATTTTAAATAAAAAATAAAGTAAAAACAAAACGTTTAATAATATATTCAAAAAAAAAACAATGTAAAAACAACAAACAAACAGAATCCTAACTCATCCATCTAACTATACTTATAATAATATATAATAATATAATAAAACTGTAACTGGACGAATTCTGCTGGTGCTGGGTCCTGCTCACCTAAATGGGTAATGGGTACCAAGTATGAACTACGCAGTGACAAGCTGCCGTAAAAAAATTCGAGCTTCCGTTTTCCTTTTACAAAAACTTCGTACAGTAGCTTTGTATTCTTAGATGACATCAATCTATTCACCTAATTTCACAATCGTTCGATTTGGTTTAGGAATCACCCTCCCCCCATTGTTACACCTGGGCTACATCAATGAACTCCAAGTACCAATTCCTCATTCTTTATGCTGCTGGGTACCGGCTGAAGAAAATGTCGATTGTGGGTTGCTATTGAAGCTCTATACCACGTAGTACGGACTAGATTCTGGCGTAGTGCAACGAAAAAGCAATTTTTAAAAACTTTTTCCACGCGGACGAAGTTGCGGGCATCAGCTAGTAATATTATAAAGGCGAAAGTTTGTGTGTATGTTTGTTCCTCTTTCACGCAAAAACTACTGATTGGATTTGGTTCAAATTCGGAATGGAGATAGATTATACCCTGGAATAACACATAGGCTACAAATTATCCCGGAAAAATCCAAGGTTCCCGCGGGAGTTTGAAAAACATTTACGCCATACCGATAGATGGCGCTGATTGTACTTAAATCACGCTGACATTATCCGCAGCATCGAGAATAAGTAAAAAATTCCAATTCAACGCAAATTCGTCAAAACTTGGATTTCGATTGCGAAGTTGTGTTTGGGTATTTTGTGATTTCATAATTCATGTGAATTCTTTGTTTAAATTGATTGTTGTATTTGGCTTTTCTTTAATTTTTAAACGTTGGATAGTGTCTCTGTTGATATTAGTTTTAATTTTCAATTAATTGTTTTTTGTGTAGATTTTGTTTAAGTTTTATTTTGTAGTTTAGATTATTACGTAAGTTTCTTTTAAAATTTTTGTATTTATAGGATATAGGATATAATTAGATAAGATTTTGTTGCTTTCACTCAATTTAAAACTTTTTAATTTTATGATTAGAAGCGCAGTTGCAACAAATGGTTACAGATCTAAACAAGCAGTGCAGAATTGTGGGATTAGAAATGAATGTGACAAAAACTAAAGTTATGTCAAGTGAAAGTAGAGAACTTAATATTAACATCAATAATAAAAAAATAGAAAGTGTAAAGAACTTCATATATTTAGGACAAACGTTGACTCTAGGCAATGATAATAATATGCAACAAGAAATAGATAAAAGAATAGAAAACGCTTGGATGAGATATTGGTCCTTAAAATATATATTTAAAAATAAAAACATTAAACTTAAATGGAAAGGAAAAATGTTTAACTCATGCTTAATTCCGATACTTACCTATGGTTCTCAAACTTGGGCCTTAACTAAGAAAGCTGCAGTTAGAATAAAAGTTGCACAAAGAAAAATGGTAAGATCTATTTTGAATATCCGTCAGATTGATAAATATTCAAAACAGGAAATAAAACAAAAGCTTCAAACTAAAGATGCAATATCCATGGCCATGAAAAACAAGTGGAATTGGGCGGGCCATGTTATGAGAAGAAAGGACAATAGATGGACTACAGAAATTACAGATTGGTGCCCATATTATAACATAAGAAAAAGACCAATGTGTAGATGGAGAGACGATATTGTAGAGTTTGCAGGCCCTCTTTGGCATAGAAACACCTCTAACACTAAAGTATGGAAGAGACTAGGGGAGGCCTTTGCCCGGAAATGGGATGAGTTATAGTGATATTTCACTATAACTAGGCTTATAATAATAATAATAATAATTTAAATACCTGGCAACCCTGAATGTCAGCATACATCATATTTTTTCACCGTTACATTTTTGCCGAAATAAATATTATAAACCGGATTTCAACAGAATTTTCGATTTAATTCAATAAATTTACCATAGTAAAAACTAATAAGGACAACAAACCATGAAAGAACAAATAAAGAAAATCAAAACAGTCCGAAATATAACTGACACAACCTGTCAATAGATGCCGGATAGAATACAAAAGAAATTATTAGACGAATTAATAATGTAGAATGCTGACACGATCCAGAGCACGGAACGCACAAACACCACCCCCGGACTCGTCGCTCAGTTCCGCCTCGCAGCCACCCGGGACCACGCCCAATGCTGCAGTTGCGTCGAGTTCGAGCGACGAGATTTTCTCCCCGCCGACGTCGCCACCACCAGTACATCGTCGTGGGAGAGGCCGGCCGCCGACTTGCTTGGGATCCCGAGGCCCACCGGCTTCGGATAGGGTCCCCGCTTCCGGCGGTAGTGTGTCGCGCATGAGGTGGACAACATCCATTAATGAAAATGTCATGCGCGCATACTTAGGGGCTACTGAGGGTGGAACCAACATGACCGCGTACCGTGCTAGGATGCATGCTTTGTTTCAGGTCCTTGAACCAGCTCTCAATGTGTCGGCTCAGCGACTGTCGGACCAGGTGCGGGTTATTCAGCGTAATCACATGCTGGACAACGCCGTGCTTGATCGGCTTCGCTCTGAACTGCAATGTAACCGCGCTACCCCCCCCTCACCGCAAGCTCCAGCACAATCGCAAACTGCTCATGCGATTTCGCTGCAGCCCACTCAGGCTGATGAGGGACAGGATAGCGGGGCTGCACATGTAAGTACCCAGTGTAGTGAACAATTGAGGAGTGCTTTGGAGAGTGCTATTCGGGAATATAGATCTTCACCACCCGAGTTTAGACCGCGGTTACCTCGGTTGCCCATGAAAAATAAGAACAAAGCGCTAATGGGTGCCCTGGATTCGCTGCTGCCGAGTTATTTTGACAGCAGCGAAGACCTTTCCGACACACATTCGATTCTGTACTGCGCGGCTGTTGCGGCATGTCGTGTTGCTAATGTAAAGTTAATTAATAATGATACAGCAACACGACCGAAGCCTACCGCACCAGCCTGGCAGTGCAGGATCGAACGTCGTATTGATGGGGCTAGGGCACTCATTGGCAAACTACTCTGCTTCAGGGAGGGCAACACTCGCCCTAGAGTCATGCGCTTTGTGAGGCGCGCTTTCTTGGGGACTGATATCAGCCCTCAAGATTATATGGCGCGCGTCACTGAGCGCATTGACTTCCTGAAACAGAAGGTCTCGGCATGGGCTAGCCGTATTCGCAGATACAAGTGCCGGGTCGAGAGATATACCCTGAATCGCACTTTCCAAAGCGATCAAAGGCGGGTATACCGAGGTTGGGAACACCCTGACCAAGGTGTCACCGATGCGCGCCTACCGGATGATGAAGCCATGACATCATTCTGGCGCAACATCTGGTCGGCGCCTGTCGCTCACACTGAGGGTGATTGGACGTGGGATGTAGAAAGAACGTGCGATCAAATTCCAGAAATGGACCTAGTTACTATAACCCCTGAAGACGTGGCCACTGCAGCCCGTCACCTGCCCAATTGGAAATCCCCTGGGCCGGACGGGCTGCACAACTTTTGGATAAAGTGGCTACGCAGCTCGCATGCTCGTTTGGCATCCCAATTCCAATCATCTCTAGAGTCAGAGTCGCTACCCCAGTTTCTGACAACAGGTATTACCCTCCTGCTCCATAAATCAGGTAGTACCACGGAGCCCAAAAATTATAGGCCGATTACGTGCCTACCAACATTGTATAAACTTCTTACATCCATTCTGAGAACGAAAATTAACGATCACATCGATACAAAATCCATCATGTCTAATTCTCAGAACGGATGTAGGAATGGCTCCCGTGGTACTAAGGAGCTTCTCCTCATTGATATGGCCATTTGTCAACAGGTTCGGCGCTCCCGAAAGGATCTGTCGACATGTTGGATAGACTATAAGAAGGCCTACGACTCTGTGCCCCATACATGGCTCATGAAGGTGCTGGAACTGTACAAAGTAAACACAGTACTACGCGCCTTCCTACAGACGTGTATGGGGCAGTGGAGGACAGTCCTTCACTATCCAGGGTGTCGCCGGACCCTGGGGAGCGCGGAGCCTATAAGGATTGAGCGAGGCATATTCCAGGGCGATAGCCTCAGTCCTTTGTGGTTTTGCCTGGCTCTGAATCCTCTGAGTACTCTCTTGGAGAATTCAGGGCTAGGTTACCGGTTGAGGAGAGGTGGTCAGGTTATATCACACCTCCTTTACATGGATGACCTAAAACTCATTGCCCCCAACAAATCACATCTACTAGAGTTACTGAAGGTAACTAAAGCCTTTAGTGATTCCATTAGGATGGAATTTGGTGTGGACAAATGTGCGGTCATGCATGTAAAGCGAGGGAGGATTGTGGAATCTGAGGGTGTTGAGCTCTCGGATTCCATATGCCTCAGATCGCTCTCCCCAACTGAAGCCTACAAATACCTGGGCATGGCGGAGGCGTTAGGTATCAGAGAGGCCGACATGAGGCAGTCGGTGAGGGAGCGTTTCCTTGGCCGTCTGAAGAAAGTGCTGAAAAGCCTTTTGTCGGGCGGCAATAAGGTGCGCGCCTTCAACGGTTGGGTCATGCCGGTCTTGATGTATTCCTTCGGCATACTCAGGTGGACTCAGACTGAGCGTGACGCCCTGGACAGACAAGTTCGTGCGCTGCTGACCGCATATCGGATGCATCACCCGCGCTCCTCGGTGATGAGGCTGTACATCCCGCGGAAGTGTGGGGGAAGAGGCCTTTTGAATGCCAAAACCCTCCACAACCGCGAGGTGTGCAGTCTCAGGGAGTACTTTCTCCACGCCGAGACGGAGATGCACCGCGATGTGGTCGCAGTGGACAGGGGTCTGACGCCGCTCTCCTTGGCTAAAGAGAACTGGCGCATACCTGTGGTGCTCAGTACCAATGACCGCAGGGTTGTATGGCAAGGTAAGGAGCTTCACGGACGCTTTTATCGGGCCCTCCACGGGCCTGATGTTGACTTTGAAGCGTCCGTGGCCTGGCTGCGCTTTGGTGACCTCTTTGGGGAAACCGAAGGGTTTGTGTGTGCAATTATGGACGAGGTCATGATGACGAACAATTACAGAAAATACATAGTGAAGGATGGAACGGTAGACATATGTCGGGCATGTCGCCGTCCTGGAGAAACTATCCGTCACATTGTTTCTGGTTGTTCTCATCTAGCTAACGGCGAATACTTACACAGACATAACCAAGTGGCCAGGATTATCCACCAGCAACTTGCCTTGAAATACAATCTTGTGGAATCGGAGGTACCGTACTACAAGTATGTGCCCGACCCAGTTCTTGAAAATGGTCATATCACACTGTACTGGGATCGATCTATCATTACAGACAGGACTATTGTAGCCAATAAGCCTGACATAGTGGTGATAGATCGATCAGAGCGCCGTGCAATGATTGTTGATGTTGCTGTCCCGCATGACGAAAACCTCGTGAAAGCCGAGAAAGAGAAACTCACCAAGTATCTCGACTTAGCGCACGAGGTTGTCGCCATGTGGAATGTAGACTCAGCAATCATTGTACCGATAGTGATAACCGCTAATGGTCTTATAGCCAAGAGCCTCGACCAACATCTTTCGAGGCTCTCGTTGGGTAGCTGGGTCAAGGGCCAGATCCAGAAGGCTGTACTCCTGGACACGGCTCGCATCGTCAGGAGGTTCCTCTCTCTGGGGCCCTGACCGCCGGTTGCTTGGACCCTGTTCCCGAGACCGGTGGACCGCTATTTTTTATATTTTTAAATATTTTTTTATTTTTGTTTTATAATGAAATATTTAAAAATGTAAAGAATATGAGTAAAAGTAAATAAAGATGATAATAATTTTATGATATATTATTTAGTTGTTCTATTATATTTTGTTGGTGTTTACTTTTCAGTGGAATTGTTTTTAACTCCACGGCGATAATCCACGACTTCGTCGTGTACTTATTCTTGCTCAGATACTTAATTTGGTTTTGATTTTATCACGACTCGCAAACGCAAGTCAAATCTTTCGCAAAGTTCACAAAAAGCTTGAGCTATTAAGATAGCTAGACAGCAAGAATCTTCGGTTCATGCAGAACAGCGGAGATTTGAGCTAGCGGCACGTCAGGCAGAAGCCCGAGAGGCTGAAACCTCTGCGCAAGCTGATGCTCGACGTCAGAAAAATGCTATGCGTGTAGCTTCTCAACGTGCTGCTGAGACACCAGATGAAGCAGCTTTCCGACGCCAACAAAACGCACAGCATAGGGCCTCTCAGCGTGGCCTCTCATTTAATAAATAAAAACAAGTTTTTACAAGCTTCATCTGTTCCATGTTTTTCATTAGCTGTCGTTCGCTTTGCCATGTTAGATACTCTTTAAAAAGTCTGTATTTAAAAGTAAGTAAAGTATTTTTAAAGGTAATCTTATTTACCGCGGGTAGCACCGCGGGGCGCAGCTAGCTATTATTATGTACTTGTCACCTAATGCTTTTTAGGGTTCCGTAGTAAACAAGGAACCCTTATAGTTTCGCCATGTCCGTCCGTCTGTCTGTCTGTCTGTCTGTCTGTCTGTCCGCGGTTTAGCTCAGAGACTATTGGTACTAGAAATCTGTAATTTGACAAGGGTATAAATATCAATCACGCCGACAAAGTCGTGAAATAAAATTGTGAAAAATATTTTTTTTTAGGGTACCTCCCCTATATCTAAAGTGGGGATGAATTTTTTTTTTCTCATCTATCCCATAGTGTGGGGTGTCGTTGAATAGGTCTTTTAAAATCGTTGTGGGTGTGGGAACACCATTTTTCAATTCAGGGATCCGTTTGTGAAATATGATATTTTAAAGTGCTAAATTTTATTAGAGTCAAGTGTCCCCCCCCTCTGCCAGCTAAATGGTTGTATATAGGATACAAGAAAAAATTCACAGCAGTATTATATATAATGAATTTTAAAGGAAAACTATCACGGCTAAGTAGGGTTCATTAGTGAAGGAGTAATATCGGTTTTTCTAAGTTAGATATTACACGTAGTGTAAGTTGCATATTTTGTAGTATATTATAGTATTTAAGCCATGGAACTCAAAATGTATGTTGAGACTTTCAACTACGGAACCCTACACTGCGCGTGGCCCGACACGCACTTGGCCGGTTTTTTTACATTTGTAATGCGCCTTTTGTAAATTAATGGCAAAAACTCAAGGAAAAACAAAATTATCTAAATATATAAAAAGAAAAGGTTACTGACTGACTGACTGACTGACTATTAACGCACAGCACAAACCACTGGACGGACCGGGCTGTTTGGCATACAGATAGCTAGTTATTTTGATGTAGGTATCCGCCAAGGATTTTTGACATTTCAACCCTTATAGGGGTAAAATAGGGGTTTGAAAACTCGAACTTAACGTGAGCGAATCCGCTGGCAAACGTTCCTTTTGCTATTACTCCGAACCAGAAAAGAATAATTGTTTGGTACGCCGTACGACGTACCCCTACACACCGCGCTGTATATTGCCGCTCTTTCACTTTCAGTAGTAGAATAATGCAACACCAACACCACACAAACTCTTCTAAGTTATTAACTTCGGAATTTTTACTTTTATAAGTTAGTCGACTATTGCTCTTTAACTTGTAAAGCCTATTGTACCTGGGCAGTTCTCCTAATTGTTGGCTAAAACGTCCGACGAAAAATAATTTTTTTTTTTTGAGTTATTTGTTTTTTAAGTATGCCTTGACAGAGAGGTGCCTTCATTTATCACAGTGATGAGGAAGGCCTCCACCAGAACCTAGTTTTCTTGGAGAAATAGCGTATTTGGTAATTATGGTGTCCATGGTAAGGATAAATTGTGACATGGTAATGAGGTCCGGAATATGGTGGTTAGAATATGCTATATGGTAATTTGTTAAAATTTTGTGAATGAGAAACAAAAATAAAACATATGTGTTTTTGTTAATAAAATCTATTTAATCTGTAAATGTGGAAAAATACAGTAATAAAACTGAAAGAAATATCGTAGTATTTCTTTAAATATAAAAAAAAATCTGATTAGGTAAGTAATTATAATTATAATAATAGCCCTCAAAATTGATAAATCAAATGTATCAATCACGATTTACAAGATAGATAAAAATGTCACTCATAAATTTTCTTTATTCAATTCCGATTATTATTTTATTGATTAATTATTAAAGTTAATTAGTTACCTAGAAGAAGCGTCTAAGTAAATCTCGTAAAAACGGCATGCCAATCATAATCATACAAAGATTCATAACAAAAGTCTGCCTTGCTGACGAGATCAATAAATTCAGTTATTTTCCTATCAGACCTACCTAGGCTTACCTACAAAAAGCGTCTAATTATATTATGAGTTTAACATAAGATAGCTCTATGTACACAAAATATTCTTCAAATAACATGCCAAACATAATTAATAATTATTATTATAATATAAAATTTGATACAGTATTGTCAGTGTCGTTGATGAGATCTATATATTCGGTAATCTTCTAATCAAATAAGGGTGTAGGGCCTTTGGAGGAAATAGTGACTTACCTGAGACCGCACCTGTTAGTTCTTGACACTAAGCTAGGCTAGCCACGCAACGCATTTGTTCGCTATAGACCCAAGAAACAAGGACTGTGTTATCATGGAGCTTGACATACATAACGCTTTCAATACACTGGAAAAGGACATTCTACTGAGCGAAGCAAAATTATGATTCCTACTCTGTATCCTTTTCTTCAGCAATTTTAACATTCCCCCTCCAATGTCTTCTATAACCAAACCTCTATCCTTTCGCAGATTGATGTCCAACAGGGAGATCCGCTTAGACCTCTCATCTTCAGCCTCAGCATTCAGGAAGTTCTTCACGACCTCAAATCCCCCCTTAATATCTGGTAACTCGATGATGGTACTATAGGAGGCAAACCTGAAGTTGTGGAACGTGACCTACTGCTTTTAATACATTGCTTGAAGGAGCTGGGGTTGAAGGTGAACATGCCTAAGTGAGAGTTCTTCCCCTGTAATCCAGAGTCCCGTCTTCTGTTCCCTCACTTTGAAGACCTATTTCCTGGGCTCTAGGCCTAGGAGTTTAACGCTGACAATTTTTTCCTCTTGGGGTCTCCTATCTTTTCTTCTGCTATCCCGGAAGCCATTGAGGCAAGGATGCCACTCCGCCATTTAAGAGCATTGGAAAGATCTTTCGGCCCATGTTACGCTTACGCTCTTGCAAAACTATTTTGCTGTGCCGAAGATTACATATCTACTGAGGACTTCCCAACATGGTTGCTACCTGTTTGCGAATTCCATCGATGCATCTGCGGTTACATGGTGGAAGCCAACGGCCAGCACGCATTGAGTTGCAGTCGTTGTGTGGCCAGATTCTCTCGTCACCACTCTCTGAACGATATCGTCCGCACAGCCCTCGTCTCGGTCAACGTACACTGCGTAAGGTGTACTCGAGCCACCCGGTTTGGGTCTGATGGCTTGACACTCGTCCCATGGCAAAATAGCAAATGCATGCTGAGGGACGTGACGTGCATGAGTACATTCGCACCATGTCATCTCAGCCGGAAAACACAGGTAGACGCTGCAGAGTCCGTTGTATTAAAAAAAGGAGTAAAGATGCCCCTATTCTGGACAGCTACCTTTTTGTCCCTCTGGCAGTGGAGACCACGGAATGCTGGAGTGTGGAAGCTAAGCGATTGTTGCACGATATCGGCCGTTGGTTAAGGTGAAGGGGTTGCGATCCACGTTCTGGGGTTTACCTGGTCCAAAGGTCGTCAATCGCCATACAACGCTGCAGTGCTGCGAGTTTGATTGCGATTGAGCTATAAAAAGAATTAAGATTTATTCTCCATCTTTTTCGGTATAATATAGGATCTATTTTTATCTTCGCATACCATTCGAGCCTTTTTTGCCCATCTTTTTCGGTTTAGTTTATTTTATTGTTGGTAAATATAACGATGTTGTCATTACTAACACCCAAACAGTATCAAAATACAGAAATAATCATTCAACACAGATTACTTATAACTTTTTATATGTTACTACAAGTTGGTCCTTGACTGCGATAATCTGGGGTAAGTGGTGAATGCAGTCTAAGATGGTTTCGAGCTTACCTGGTATTAAACTTAAACAACTTACCGGTTTCTACGCTGATACGTACCAGAACGGTAAATCACATGACGCGGCACATCTTTGCTGGTAGAGTATTGGATGGTAACTAGCCTCGGCCAGACCAGACTGGAGACAATTTTACAACATTCAAAATTGCACCAGCCGGGAGTCAAACCCATGAAGATCCAGTTTTTAAGACCAAAGTACTCACCACAGGGCCAGGGAGGTCGTTAAAATCTAGAAGATCCCATACATTCAAGCATTACTCTAATTACCTAGCTAATGCCCAATTACCATAGTACGTAAAATAGCCCTGGTAATAATGGTAATTAGGATCATGGTAATTAGAATTGGTTAGTAATTAAATTTTTACTTGATAAGTAAACATAGTAATTTTTTTTAATGTACTTTGTTAGAAAGTAAAACATATTTGAAATATATAAAAAATACAAACATATAAATGTGATAACTACTTACGGTATGGTAAGAGTCCTATGAATGAGCGATTAAAGTTGCCAAAATGAAATTTCCGTTGGAGAATGCCAAATATTTCAGTAACCCGATGACGTACACACCTCCATTCGACATGAATTGCTCAAGGCAACTGACTTTGTACGTTAGACGCGACGACGATGCGGATTGTATGGATATGTGGGTAGTTACGATAGTGTTTGCACAAGAGCACGGTAATGATTAAAAAGTCGTGGGACAGACTTTAAATACTAATAAAAAACGAATTCTAAGACGTAACCTCACGCTACTGTTGTTATTTTAAAGATTAATTATTCATTATTGAAATATATTTTTTTGAGAATTTTTAATCGACTATGTTTTTAAATAAATAAGTTTGTTACATACAACATAAGCAGTGGGACAGTCATGGAGGTTAGAAAATTGAGGTTTAAATTTTTTTTAAGCTGGATCTCACCTCTTTTATCTTCTTTTTCTTGATGGACGATATAGAGGACACTATCTAGTATCTACAAAAAAAGTTACATAAGCCTGAGTTAGTTTTAACCTACGTTCTCCAGCCTGGGACATGCCTTAGCCAACATTTAGGAGAATTGCCTACCTACCTAAGAACCTATTGTGTTAATAAAGTCGCTATAAAGTGTTACTTTTCACATAAATCTAGTCAATGGTTTAGTTTATAGAGGGGGAGGGACACGAGACTCTGTCGAACATTTTCCATTTATTTGCTTCAAACGTGGGTTACAGATAAGGTAGATTGATGATCCGGACATGTTTTGCCATAATATATTGGCGTTTTAATGTTTTATACTAGCTGATGCCCGCGACTTCGTCTGCGTGAATTTAGTTTTTAAAATGCCTCGGGATCTCTTTGATTTTGCGGGATAAAAAGTAGCCTGTCACTCTCCAGGTCAACTATAGGTATCCATGCAAAAAATCACGTCGATCCGTAGCTCTGTTCGGGCGTGATTGAACGAGAAACCATCACATTATATATAATATTTCACATATAAAGTGCAAGTGCATATAGTTGACGTGGTTTTTTACACAGGTAATGTTGAGGACCTGGAAAATAACACAGGCTACTTTTTGTCCCGGGAACATACATTTAAACGACCGCGCCACTACAAAGTATATAATTTATTGTTGATTTTTAGATCAAATTTAAATGGGACCACCTGGGACCCTTTGAAACAAAAAAGAATTTTTCAAATCGGTTCAGGTATCGTCGAGTAATCGGTGAACATACATAAAAAAGATTCCATTAAATTGAGATCCTCCTCCTTTTTTTAAAGTCAGTTAAAATAATAATAAAAATTAGTTTAAATTCAACGAAGTTATGGAGTAAAACAGTCAAAATAGTTCAACCCCTATCTCAGAGAACATACATCCATCCATCCATACATACTACATCTACACAAACATACATCCGTATGCAATATACATCCATCCTCACAAACTTAAAACTGACTTAACACAGGATACAAACACGGGAGGATACAAACATACATACATACATACATACATACAATATACATACATACACACACAGACACACATACATACATACATGCATGCATACATATATTTATTTATTTATTTATTTATTTATTTTAAGACATACCCCGGGAGACATTACAGTTGCCCAATTCATCTCCGGGGGCTACTATAATCAGTACAGATAATACAAATAATATATTAAAAAAAAAACATTAATTAACATTATTAAAGTAAAATAAAAGAAAAACTAAACATAATAAACAATAACATAAGACTTAAAGATAAAAATAAAGACACAAAATTAGAAATACTAGGAATATTACCTATTTTCTAATAGTAATTTTATCTTTTTCGTGAGCTGATCGGGTGGGGTGTGGAAAACATCCAGTCCCGGATTCTCGCGAACCAAATCATTGAGCAAGCGCAGCGCACGAGACACCGGCGCCTGCTGGACTAGCTTAGTTCTATGGTGTTGCAGTGCAAATAACGTGCGTCTACGCGCAACCGCATAATCATTCGGCGCGTGCAAGCGAATACACTGCAATATATCCGAGTTACTTTTTTCCCCTTGGATTAGACTGACTATGTAAGAGAGTAAGGCTACATTGCGCCGCAATTTCAAGGTATCATAACCAGTCATACCAAGGAGAAACATGCTCGGGTATATTGTAGGATATCCTACCCAATATCCGTATTGCTTTCTATAAAGCCAGCGAATGAACTTTTTTTGGGTTTTCTCCACCATGTCTATATATTTACTCTCGTGTGGGTTCCATATGATTGCATTGGCTTCAAGTCTGCTTCGTACAAAGGCATTATACAAGAGTTTTATTGCAGCAATAGAGTTTAAATACTGCGCTTGTCTAAGCACAAATCCAAGGTTTTTATAGGCTTTAGTGCAAATGTCTTTAATGTGATCGCGAAATGTAAGGTCATCAGTCATTATTGTACCTAGATCTCTAATTACAGTCACTCTCGATATACTCGATCCACACAACTTATAGTTTGCAATGAGTGGAGCTGTCTTACGGGTCAGTGTGATGACTGCACATTTTTTTTCGTTAAAATACGTTTCGTTAAATATACATACATACACGCATACATGCATGCATATTACCGCATAATTTAAGGATAAATATGTTAAAAGTAGGAAGCGAGTACCCCGCGGGAACTGTTTGTTTTCCCGGGATAAAAAGTAGCCGTTGTTACTTTTCAGTTCCTCAACTATGCCTATCCCAAAAATCACGTCAATATGTAACTCCCTTGGCACATAATTGAAGGATAAAAATGTGAAAGTACCATACGAATATCCCGCGGGAACTGTTTCTTTTCCCGGGATAAAAAGTAGCCTTTACACTTTTCAGGTCCTCAACTATGCCTATCAAAAAAACCATGTCAATCTGTAACTCCGTTGGCGCATAATTGAAGGACAAATATGTGAAAAGTAACAAACGAATAACCTGCGGGAACTGTTTGTTTACCCGGAATAAAAAGTAGCCTTTTCACTTTTCAGGTCCTCAACTATGCCTATTCAAAAAAAGCCGGCCAAGTGCGAGTCGGACTCGCGCAGCGAGGGTTCCGTACTCCAAAAGTAAAAGTAAAACGATAACATTATATTAATTTGCTTATTTATCGTTAACTTTGTTTGTAGAAGTTTATTGTTAATATAAAAAAAGTATGCTAGTAAGAGCGTTGGTTTTATTTTTCCTGTAAAATATAATATATATACCATAAACCTCTTATATCATAAACCTCTATTGACCATAATTATTTCAGATTTTTCGATTGGTAAACTTCAGAGATAAGAGGGGGGGAACGGTATTGTTTTCGACATTTTGGCCGATTACTCAAAAACTATTATACATAGAAATAAATAAAAAACTGTTTTAGTATGCACAAGTAAAGGCCTTTCATATGATACCCCACTCGGTATAGTTATCTTACTTTGAAATTTCAAACCCCGATTTTCCCCATTTTTTAATCAAACTAAAATAATTTTCGCGTTGATTTTATTTTTCCTGTAAAATATACATAAACTTCTATTGACCATAATTATTTCAGATTTTTCGATTGGTAAACTTCGGAGATAAGGGGGGGGGGGGCGAACGGTATTTTTTTGACATTTTGGCCGATTACTCAAAAACTATTATACATAGAAATATAGAAAAAACTGTTTTAGAATGTACAAGTAAAGGCCTTTTATATGATACCCCACTTGATATAGTTATTTTACTTTGAAATTTCAAACCCCCGATTTTCCCTCTTTTTTAATAAAACTAAAAATCATTTTCGATTTTTGTTTATTCCAATGATGTTGGGCCACTATTATACACAACTATGCCAAATTTCATGTTGATAGCTTTAATAGTTACTGAAATAATCGACTGTGACGGACGGACGGACGGACGGACGGACGGACGGAGAAAGTCTCACCATAAGGGTTCCATTTTTACCATTTTGGTACGGAACCCTAAAACCACGTCAACCTGTAACTCCGTTGGCGCATATTGAAGGATTAATATGTGAAAAGTAGCATACGAATATCCCGCGGGAATTTTTTGTTTTCCCGGGCTAAAAGTAGCCTTTTCTCTTTTCAGGTCCTCAAATATACCCATACAAAAAACCACGTCAATCTGTAACTCCGTTGGCGCATAATTGAAGGAGAAATATGTGAAAAGTAGCATACTAATATCCCGCGGGAACTGTTTGTTTTCCCGGGTTTAAAAGTAGCCTTTGTCACTATTCAAGTCCTCAACTATGCCTATCCAATAAACTACGTCAATCTGTAACTCCGTTGGCGCATAATTGAAGGATAAATATGTGAATAGTAGAATACTAATATCCTGCAGGAACTATTTGTTTTCCCGGGATAAAAAGTAGCCTTTGTCACTTTTCAGGCCCTTAACTTTACCTATACAAAAAAAAAACACGTTAATATAAAACTCCATTGCGCAAATTTTGAAGGACAAATGCGTAAAGAATAGCGATGCTATCCCGCAGGAACTGTTTGCTTTTCCGGGAAAAGTAGCCTATGTGCTATTCCAGACTATAATCTATGTCTGTGCCAAATTTCAGCAAAATCGGTTCATTAGTTGTCGCGTTAAAGAGTAACAAACATTCATCCATCCTCACAAACTTTCGCATTTATAATATTATATAAATACAATAATAGGATCATAATAAATTCCGCAAACAGAACGAGCATACTCTCCTTCACCGGAAATCGAACGGTTGTAAAATCGAGCAAATGTGAGAGACGAGCTGGTCCAGCCGGCTGTCTCTCTAATTTTGTCGACGCAGACTCCTGCAGAGGCCGCCACCACCCAGGTGGAGGCGTGTCGTGAACACTGAATACTGAGATGACGACGCCGCACTCCGCAAGAGTCTGCTTGATGTACCTGCTTTTATTTTGTAAAGAAAGGCAAATTACCTAAGATGTACGCGCAAGAGTAGGCATTGCCGCCCAGCGTGGACTTGAACAGCTCGGCGACGACGAACCCGTAGTAGCCGGTGCAGAAGTAGCGGGCGAGGCCGAGCGAGGCCGTGCTGACGGCCATCAGCACGAGGGCGTACCGGCGGCCGCGGCGGTCCGACACGTGGCCCGTGAGTGGCAGCGCCAGCAGCCCGCCGCACGCGTGCGCGGCGCCCACCCACACGCGCCGCCACTCTTCGCACGCCAGTCCGAACTAGACAACAGAGTAAATCTGTTTATATTTATATCGCAGTAAGATTGTAAACATTGTTAGTTCATAAACGAACCAGTCAGATTGTAAACTGGCGCTAGATCATGTACTCGCTGAACAGTATGGGTAAGTATATAATTTAACGTACGTAAAATTGTAAACTACAATAGGGTGACCACTGATCGTGTGACAAAAAGTTGAAATAACTGGCATTAGAAATTTTTTATTATGTAATTTAAAATATATTATTGTTATTTGGTAATCACGTGTTTCTTTCCTAAAAACGAAATGCTAGCACCCCGACTCCACGCAGTCTTGTCTGCCCTACCCCTGGAGTATTTTTTTAAATCTCGGAGCCAGAAGCTCGCGAAGGAGGTCCTGAATGAAGCGAGCCCACGAGGCCGAGTGGAGCAACGGGTAAGGTGGCGAGCGAAGCGAGCCGGCGACCGCCGTAGCTTAACGAAGGTCGAGTAGATGAAGCTGAATGAAGGAGCGACAGAGCGAGACTTCTGGTGTAGCCCATTTGATTTGTAAATAACTGTATTTATAATGCAACATAGTACTAGTAGTGTCAGTACAACAGGAAGGGTACCAGTGGATATGCTTAAATTAGATATGAAGGTGAGTGGTTTTACAATTTCATTTTTTATTTGTTTGATTAATTCACTATTTATGTTATCAATGCCGTGGGATTTCCTTCTGTCTAGCTGTGTAATCAAAGCTTCAACTTCTATCTCATCTACAGGTTGCAAAAAAAGAGAGTTTCTTGGTGTTTTCTTAAAGTATATTTTATTGGCTAATGTTTTTTCGCTTTCAGTGCTGTCCTTTAGAATTTCTTTTGCTAGCTTTTGCCCTAACGTCGCATATCCGCCGCACTTGTTAAGTGAATCTGTTTTGTCTAGAGAATCCTTCCCTGGTTCTGTCCTCGTTTCCCTCATATCACATACACCTTTGATTGCCTTCCAGAGCCTTCTGGGCGACCTGCAGTTAACCTCCAACTCGTTTGTTTCAAAGTTGGCTTTAAGATTTCGCAATAGTCTGTTTCAAAAGTTGCGGTATCGTTTATTATGTTAATTTGAGTATGTTATTATTCGGATCTGCTTTATGCTAGCTATGAAGTCTGTCAGGGTGTTTCATGCATCTTATTAGGCCCGGCATTATCCATGGTTATAACTTTATAAGTTATACTTAATGCGAGATAATTTGACAAATGTAGTGTGCATGTTTATCGCGGTTAAAAGGAGACTGATGAAAAGTTTAACTGCTAAATGAAATGTAATGTTTATTTGCATTAACATGGCTACGTTAACGTCTGTGCTATTTATGACAACAGACCAGTCTGTATTCGAGAGTTCAAGTTTGATTGCTTATGTACTTCTTTTTAGTCTTTTACGGGGCATGCGATTATGGTGTTTTACAGATTTTAAGGTAGAACCACTAAGCACAATACCATAATATATCAGTTATGTCTGATTCACATACTATTCCGGTAGTTTTCCCACTTGTTTTAACCATGATGTGGTCAAGACAAGCGCTGCCCCTAGTTGGTAGTGTAATAGTCGGTAATAAACTGTACTCCACATTCAAGCATAAGTACTCAGTACCTCCAAGGCTGTTGGATGCTAACATATTTATATTGATGTCCCCGTATACGACTAAGGTAGATTTAGCTCTCACGGTACGTAATAGGTCGTCGAGAAATTCAAGAAATTCGTATGTATTCTTAGCTGTTGGTGATCTATAGATACCTAATATTTGTCCTTACCTTATAACTCTATATACACTGATTTCAGCAGTGCATTCGACAAAGTGGACCACAAAATTTTAATTTTAAAACTATGTGCGTATGGGATTCACGACCCCTTACTTTCGTGGTTTAGATCTTACCTTGCAAATAGAGTTCAGAGAGTCTCAGTCAAAGGTCATACATCAGATCCCTTTATCGCGTCGTCAGGTGTGCCACAAGGTTCGCACTTGGGACCAATCCTGTTCTTGTTATTCATCAATGATATAATCAACAGCATTCGCTATAGTAAATGTTCTATATTTGCCGATGATCATTGCTGTACCGTGAAATAAAATCAATTGAAGACAGTCATCTATTACTAGAGGATCTCAACTCTATTGTAGACTGGTGTGCTAAAAATAGAATTACTCTTAACGTTTCCAAATGCGCGCACATAAAATTCACCCGTAAAAAGAACATACTAAGAACTGGCTACTTTATTCACAATCATCAGCTTGAGGAGGTCTCAGTCATCAGGGATCTCGGTATTATGATCGATAGTAAGATTACATTCAAGGAGCACATCAACCAAATAGTCTCCCGAGCGTGAAAGCTACTGGGTTTCATTAAACGTAACAAGAGTGACTTTAGGAGAACCGACTGCATTATAAAAATATTTAATGTACTAGTGCGAAGTATCCTGGAATACGCAGTCACGGCATGGAACCCGCACTACAAAACCCACACTGCAAGAATAGAGCGAGTTCAACGCTCCTTCACGAGGTACCTAGCCTTCAAAGACAACTCTTGTCCTTACAGAGCTGACTATGACACACGCTTGAAACATTTTAAAATCCAATCCCTGGAAAAACGCAGGATGGTGACTGACCTCAAAACACTTTACAAAATAGTCCACAGCACCTTGGATTCCCCTGACCTGTTGTACCACGTCAGCATTCATGTCCCTCGACGACCCTCTAGACATCCTATCAAAAACATTTTCCAGCCCCACTTCTCTAAATCTAACCTAGGCAAATTCGCCCCAATAAATCGATTAATTAAAGCATACAATAGCTTGACGTGCCCTGACATTGACTTATTCCATGATAGTTTATTTAGCTTTAAGAAAAAATTGTACATATTATCAGCATGAATGATTTACTACGAGTTCGTTTCAAGTTGAGCCCTGCACCATAGAGTAAAGAAATCTTCACCCCTCGCGCTTCCCCGCACCGCACCTCAAGTCAGACCCACAGTAAAGACACAGTATAAGAAGATGCAGTATAATAGTTATCTATTGTTTTATTTATTAAGTACTAGCTGACCTGTCTTAACTATGAATATTGACTTCGAATTGGTATATAATAAAAAAATATATAAAAAGAAAGTGTTTATTATTCTAATGCTTTACGATATACAACATGCTTAGTTTTTTTTTAACCAAACCTACCAAAACTCCTAATATCCAAAGTTCAATTTAATAAATTGAACTTTTAATACGTAAACTTAGAATAAGAATTATTATTAAATATTATTTTTGCATGCCTATCCGGCAGATTGTAAGGACTTTTATTATAATGTAACACCATTGTACTACTCAATCTGTGCAAATAAATAATTTGAATTTGAAATTTATTTTTAATAAGCGGTGCTTCGCGAGCTTACTAAGTAGGTAAGTACTCGCGGTTTACTAAGTGGGTCTGACTTGAGGAGCGGTGCGGGGAAGCGCGAGAGAGCTAGGGGAAATTTGTAACGCGTAGTACCACTAGATCAAAGGTGTCAAACTACTGCATATCCTATACTGTGTCCGTACTGTCGGCATGGAACTAGGAATTACGACTACGTCGATTACTTTACTCTATGGTGCAGGGCTCAACTTCAAACGAACGCGTAGTATGTAAATATCATCTTGTAATTCAAATTAATAACATTTATTCCTTAGCTCGCTTCGCTAACTAAGGGCCTCATAAGTAGGCTCAGGACCGCTCAGCGGGCGATGGAGAGAGCTATGCTCGGAGTGTCCCTGCGGGATCGAATCAGAAATGAGGAGATCCGTAGGAGAACCAGAGTCACCGACATAGCTAAGCGAGTCGCGATACTGAAGTGGAAATGGGCGGGGCACATAGTTCGAAGAGCTGATGGTCGTTGGGGTCCCAAGGTGCTGGAGTGGCGACCCCGCACCGGGAAACGCAGTGTTGGCAGACCTCCCACTAGGTGGACCGACGACATCAAACGAGTCGCAGGGAGCCGCTGGATGCAAGCGGCGCAAGACCGAAGCCTGTGGAAGTCCATGCAGGAGACCTTTGTCCAGCAGTGGACGTCTATAGGTTGATAAAGAAGAAATACATTAAGTTTATGACTTGGATGACTCACATCGTAAACAATGGTATTATTATTTTCGTACAAGTAATCAGAACAGCCGATGGTGACGTTTCTGATGAACCACTCGGCTGGGCAAGAGTCGTTCCCGGCAGTGACGTCACTAGCTCCGAAGCGCTGGCAACTGTCGAGCGAACCACCTCTCGTGGGCACAGCGTTCAGGATCCATGGAGGGGAAAAGTCCGCAGATTCTGGCCTCTCGCACTCCGGAATTAAACATCTGAAGAAGAAAATCTTATTACAAAGTAAGAAGAGTAGATAAGCAGTTTTCAGCCTGCCATAATAAAATAATCTTTCATCATCTCAACTAATCGCCGGTACTTACTACTGCCCGTCCGTTTCAAGTTGGCAGTCGACGTCCGTTACAAAATGACGTCATACTGTACCGTTGACAAAAAAATATTGTAGTTTTTACTGTTACCACGACTGTGACGGAAGTTTTCTTTTCTGCCAGTGATGTCTTGAATGTCAAAAGGCGTGATTTATAATTTCTAATTTTGCTTCTATTCATATCATTAATAAATAAAGTAATAAACAGTATGCGCTATGCAAAACTTTTCCTTTTTAGGGTTCCGTACCCAGAGGGTACCAACGGGACCCTATTACTAAGCCTACGCTGTCCGTCCGTCCGTCTGTCAGCGGGCTGTATCTCGTAAACCGTAATAGATAGACAGATGAAATTTTCACATATTATGTATTTCTATTGCCGCTATAACAACAAATAATAAAAATTAAATTAAATTAAAAAAAATAAATTAAAATATTTCCATGGGTACATGAAAATATTTAAATTTAATTTTTTTTAACGGAACCCTAAAAGAGCGAGGCCCGACTCGCACTTGACCGATTTTTTTTACTCATCGTAGAAAACTACACGCAAAAAATAGTAATAAATTAACAATAAATAACTAATTAAAACTTAAAAATAATTTAACTTAATATTATTAAGTATCAAAAGTTTAAAAAAAACGGCACTGACTACTGACAATCGCGAGCGGTACGTTGCTGTCTGTACTAAGCGGGTCTAACTTGAGGTGCGGCGCGGGGAAGCGCGACGGGAGGTAGCGGCCAACTTGAAGCGGACGGGTAGTAGGTACGGTGCCACAAGTATAAGTTCGAGGTGCCGTTTTGAGAAACTAATTCGGTCATCTAATTTTTATGCTCCATGGCCATCTTGAAAATTCACTATTGGATTTCGTTGTGTGCTGTTGCGTTTATTGTGTAAATTAAAAATGCTTTTTTCCCAAATTTAGTCTCATGTTCTATACAATGGCAATAGCAATGTTGTGGATGTTGCGCACATCCGCGCCAAGTTATACTTGTCGCACTGTACAGGCCTCTTCTCGAATGAGAAGTTTAGGCCATAGTCTACCATGCTGGTTAAGGGAACCATTTCATAGGCTCAATAAACTTTTAAATGTAAATAATATTAGATGAAAATAAAAGGATGTCTCTAGCTAGTGCTAACTAGCATGGTTTTTAGTCATTTTTAGCTTAGTATTAGTTTTTAGCATTCTATCAAAACCGTAAAAGATTTGTTAGAATAGAATAAAATAGAAATATTTTTTATTCAAATAAACTTTTACAAGTGCTTTTGAATCGTCAATGAATCTACCACTGGTTCGGAATGCCCTTCCTGCCGAGAAGAACCAGCAAGAAACTCGGCGGTTGCTCTTTTCAAAACAGTTTAAAATGGGTAGGTACTATGCTATGTATGTAGTGTTTCCACAATGAGAAGTTCGAAAAATAGTTAAGAGCCTTAGCGTTGAGCGAGCACTTTAACCATGGTGTGTTTGTTTGTTGTTTTGTCCTTCAGTAACAGCAGCGAAGAGACGTGATGTTTGCACGGCTATAGTTGAGCACTCGGAGAGTGACATAGCCGTGCCTTTTTCACCGGAAAATCAGTGGGCTCCGCCATCGATGACTCTCGCGGGATTTTTAAAAACCTCATTCCACACTAACAAAGTCACAGGAACCACAACTGTACAAATGAAGCTAATGTAAATATTTTCGCATGTGCTTGATAGAATAGAATAGAATAGAATAGAAATGTTTTTTATTCAAATAAACTTTTTAACAAGTGCTTTTGAATCGTCAATGAGTCTACCACTGGTTCGGAATGACGTTCCTGCCGAGAAGAACCAGCAAGAAACTCGGCGGTTGCTCTTTTCAAAACAAGTTTACAATTCAATAGTATAGTTATACAGTTTAATTACCACCTGCTGTCTCATGAATCGCTGGAACGAATTATATCCACGCTTTTTTGTCATTTATATAGTCTTCAATTGTATAATATGCTTTTTTCATGAGATTAGTTTTAACTGATTTCTTAAACTTGTGTAAAGGCAAGTCTAAGATCGACTGTGGAATTTTTTTATAAAACGTCACGCCCATTTCCACAAATGTCTTTCGGACCCTCTTGAGGCGCAATCGAGGAATCACGAGCCTGCACCCCGATTCAGAACCTGACGATAACATAATTATCGATCGATTGGGTTTGTTATCGTACCTACGATAACATGAATTTTCAATTCAGAATACCCGTATCGGCAGAGAAGTTGTCGAAATCGAAACCGAATCCAACCAACGTAGATTTCGTTCGATATCTTCTATCAAACGCTATTCACAACAACCTTAACAAACAAGATTTTCCGAACGTCCGATAATTTTAGTTGGTAGACTTATTACTTATCGAAAGCTACAGGGCATCCGGTATCCTTATGTTTACGTACTGTGTTTACTGGTTTTTCGTATAAAATGATTATGATGAATGATTTTGGTATGTAAATGTTTACTTACCGTATTGTACGTATTTTAACATTAAAATAACATATTATGTACACCACGACAAAATAAAATAAGAACCCAGAGGGATGAAACACGAACTTAGCGCCATAGTCTATCGACGAGGCTGAAAATTGGCCGTTAATAAATAATTTAACAAGTTATCATTTTAAATAATTACTTCAATGACCTTCGAAAATGATTAAAATCTATTTATTTAGTGATATCATGAATTTAATAACAAGTGAAATTTTGGTAAAACAACAAACTTCGTAAATCCACATGTAATTTAATGTATCTTGTCGATACCGATAACGAAGCCGATTCCGTAGTCGACATCGAATCGAATTCTATAACCGAACGTTCTGAAGCGCACGACACAGCTCACATAGAGACATTAGCGGGTAAACTCAGCTCAGCTGCCTATGCTGACAGAAAAATCAGACAGTTTACCGATGTAGAAACGGCTAGGCTGGTCTACTTTGCCTACTTCCATAGTGTAATGTCCTATGGAATCTTATTGTGGGGCGGAGCAGCTCATATTGAAACTATTTTTATATTACAGAAAAGAGCCATTCGATTTATCTATAAACTCGGTTCGCGCGTATCTCTTCATGAAAAGTTTAAAGAGATTGGTATTCTTACGGTAGCTTCACAGTACATTTATAATAGTATAGTCTTTGTGAGACAAAATATTCATCTGCATAAACAAAGAGGCAATACACACAATCGACTCATTAGAAATCGTCATAAACTAGAAATTCCATCATGTCGCCTGCGGAAAGTGCAAAAATCCTTTGTGGGGTTGAGCGTACGCTTATATAATATGATTCCGAAGGAATTGCTAGATTTGCCACTGCACAAATTTAAACAATGCGTAAAAACTCACTTACTGAGTCGCGCTTATTACAAAGTTAATGACTTTCTTAATGACAAAGTTGCATGGGATCTTAAAATTAGTGTTTGAATAATATTATTCAATTCGATGCTTTGATACGGGTAGACTAAGTATGCACGCTCTCTTTAAACATTTCTGTGGTGGTGTCGTGTGGTGCGGGTTGTTACGTTCCCTCAAATATGGTCGAGCGAAGCAATGGCTGGATCATGCGTCATGCTCGTGAACGGGTGCCGCCGGCGGGAATGGGGCTACTTTCTGTCTGCCCGTCTTTGACATGAATTGAATTGTAGTACGTTTTGTGGAAATGTCATATTCTATTCTAACAAAGATGCACGGGTTAAATCAGCTTGGCATCCAGCTGCCCACAAGATAGTATAAAAACTTATTACAATGTAATAGCTACTTATTATCTAATATTGTAAAATGATTATTTCGAAAAGAGCAACTGCTGAGTTTCTTTCCGGCTCTTCTCAGCAGAATCCGCTTTCCGAACCGGTGGTAGAATCTTGACGTGTCATAAGAGCCACAGGTTGGCCTACATGAAATAAATAATTTTGAATTTGAATTTGTCAAAAAATTTTCGATACGAAATCGATATCTAATCGTATCGAAACGGGAAGTTATCGAAATGCTGAATCGGGGTGTGATTGGATATCTAACCTGCCTGTCGTGTAAATCACCCTTTTTTTTGTAATTCACAATGTTTTGTCTGACAAATACTATGTTATTATAAATATATTGTGAAGCTACTGTAAGAATGCCTATTTATTTAAATTTTTCTCGAAGGGAATCCCGCGGTTTTAAATTATAGATTGCGCGAATTGCCCTTTTCTGCAATACAAAAATTTTCCCAATATCGGCTGCTTTACCCCATAATAAGATTCCATATGACATAATATCGCTTGATCGACTGTCGCGTTCGGAATATTTTATTAGCGTTATAATTGCATTCGAGCCAGAATTATTGGAGTGGCTCAAAGCACCTTTAGTAAAATGAAATAGTTATTTGTGTTATATGGGGCCAAAGGAATTTTTTGTTCCCCGAGGGCGTTATTTTGAATTCAGAGCGAAGTGAAGGATTCTATAGTAGACTCTCGAGCGCAGCGAAGGATTCTAAAGTAGAATCCTGAGCGTAGCGAGGAATTCAATATACGCCGCCCGAGAACAAAAAATTTTGGCCCCAAATGACACACACTATTTTTCATCATTACCTATGAGAAAAAGCTAGGAGTATCAACCTACTATGTATAGAGTATAGACATTACCAATACGTATATTGAAAGTTTAAATAAAACACAAATAAATTTTTATGAAATGATTAAACATTAATATTTATGTTGGAAGTATGGGCGTATATATATAATCGACAAATTTGATCACGTGATTTATCGAAGACAACAGCTTCTCAAACATTTTTGAAATTCTACACATTTTTGAATTCTCTCTTCTGATTGGTCCGCGTTAGTGCGGACGCGGAACGCGGACCAATCAGAAGAGAGAAATAAAACGTCCCATGGGGTTAAAATTAAATTTTGCTCCCACTATCATCTGAAGCCAATATTCGTTTTTCGAATAGGTATGATGAAAAAGTACTTTGCAACCGCGGTCTTAAGATTTCTTTGCGCACTCGTTTACTACGCTGTTACAAGTGGTCCATACTTCTATACGGATGTGAGGCGTGGACTATTAAAGAAGACCTCAGGAAAAGTATAGAAGCTTTCGAAATAATAATTATAATAATTTATTTATTTAAATAAAGTTTCACACTTGCAATAAATTATTACAGTAAAAATACATAAGCATACAAAATATGATCATAAAGCTTTTTAGCTTCTCTGAACTCCCAAACTAGGAGAACCCGTGTCTTGGGAGTCAGTTTCTTTCCAATTAGTTCATAGTTGTGCAATGTACAGAACAACAGAAACATCACAACATAAGTTCATCAAGATTATATATGTAATATGAATATATGTATATGTATGCTTTTATATCGTTAAGTTTGTGTGTGCTGGTGTATGCGTGTGTGTGTGTGTGTGTGTGTGTGTGTGTGTGTGTTTGTGTGTGTGGCATATACGAGTAAATGTGGGCATATACGAGTACTTAGAGACGTATGTTGGCCACTAGTTGGACTCACAAGGTCACGAATGTGGAAGTTCTGCGGCGCGTCAATCAAAAACGCGAACTCATGCAAACCATCAAGATGAGGAAGTCGCATATTTGGGGCACGTGCTCAGGCACGAGAGGTACGAACTCCTACAACTCATCATGATGGGTAAAGTTGTCGGGAAAAGAGGTGTCGGTCGCAGAAAAAGTCCTGGCTGCGCAACATCCGAGAGTGGACAGGACTCTCGAGTGCGGCAGAACTATTTCGCCTCGCCAAGAACTTCGCTAGTCGGAGAGGCACGCGAAGAAGAAGATAATTGTATTCGAGTTTAAAATTACCTGGTGTTTATCCTGCCCGTAGTGAAGAGATACTCCAAAGAAGAGAACGCTGAAAACACGCCCAGTACCCCCGCCAGCGCCAGCACCCGCAGCTGGTACCTCCCGAACTGACCGATCGCCTCCAGCAAAATACTGTCGAGCTTCACTCTGGCTTTAGGCACCTTTTCCCCATAAAGTCTCTCCGTTTCATTGTTCTGGGACTCCATAGCCACAGAAACCCAAAAAAACGAAACTTCCGCTGCAGTAAAAGTTCGTAAGTTATGCTCGTAATTGTTTTAACATCAACTCGCGATAACAGTTTATTGACGAATTTTTAGCACTTGTGAAGATAAAACAAAAATGTGTTTTATTGAGCGAGAAAACACTGCAGTTGGGTGCGTTGGGGACGAGTGGAGCCGGCAAAGACACAAGCGGTCGCGGCTGAAGCGACATAACCGCGCGGTGACAGCGCGTTTAGTTTTTTCCATTATAAATAATAAGTATCAAGTTATTATTATTCAATATCCTGTTGGCCTTGATTGCGATCTCACTTTATTTATAAATATTATACTAGCTGACTCGGCGAACTTCGTACCGCCAACTTAAACATCTATACATATAAAACAAATAAATATAAAAATCTCGTGTCACAATGTTTGTTCGGGATAAACTCTGAAACTACTGAACCGATTTTTATAAAACTTCGTAACTTCGTAACTTAAAAGAATAGTTTTTATCTTAACTATTGACATCAATATATTTTGTTATTAAATATTATATAATTCTATATTGCAAATTAATATAATGCTAATTAGACGACATATAGTTTTATATTTATTTGTTTTATATGTGTAGACGCGGCTGCCTACCGGCGGATTAATAGGCAGATCTCTAAGGCACAAACTCGCGACCTCCGTGTCTTTAATACCAAGTGTATTAAAGATACCATTGAGCGGAACAAAGGCTCAAAAGTGTTCGCGAGAGATCTGTCTATCGGACAGAGCCAGCTGACGCGGCTGAAAACTGATGACGGCCGTCTCGTCTCTTCTCGACCTGAGGTCTTGGGAGAGGTTGAGAAGTTCTATGGACAGTTATATACCACGACACAAAAACCTGTTGAAGATTTGGCGAAAGATCCCAGAGCCAAACTGACCCGACACTATACCGAAGATATCCCGGACGTCAGCCTATACGAGATTAGAATGGCTCTCAAACAGCTCAAGGACAACAAGGCGCCAGGTGATGACGGAATCACTGCGGAACTCCTGAAAGCGGGTGGAAAACCGGTACTTAAGATCTTTCAGCGATTGTTCAATTCCGTCATCCACGAGGGCACAACGCCGGAAGCATGGCACAGGAGCGTGGTGGTTCTGTTCTTCAAAAAGGGTGATGATAATACCTTGTTGAAGAATTATAGACCAATCTCGTTGTTGAGTCATGTTTATAAGTTGTTCTCGAGAGTCTACGAATCGTCTCGCTCGTAGGTTCGACGACTTCCAGCCTCCCGATCAAGCCGGATTCCGAAGAGGCTTTGGTACCATAGATCACATTCATACGCTGCGGCAGGTTATACAAAACACGGAAGAGTATAACCGGCCACTTTGCTTAGCGTTTGTGGACTATGAGAAAGCCTTCGATTCGGTGTGTTGAGGTCGCTGCAGAGATGCCGGATTGACTACCGGTATATCCAAGTGTTGAAGTGCTTGTATGAAAACGCCACAATGTCAGTACGTATACAGGACCAGACTACGAGGCCAATCCACTTGCAGCGTGGAGTGCGACAGGGAGATGTAATCTCCCCGAAGCTATTTACCGCTGCGTTGGAGGACGTCTTTAAGCTTCTGGATTGGAAGGGACTTGGCATCAACATAAACGGCGAGTACATCACTCACCTGCGATTTACCGATGACATAGTAGTCATGGCAGAGACTCTGAGAGGCCTCAATACGATGCTCAACGATCTCAGCAGGGTTTCTCAACAGGTGGGCCTGAAAATGAACATGAGCAAGACGAAAATCATGTCCAATGCTCATGCACCGCTCCACCCAGTAATTGTTGAGAACTCTGCACTCGAAATTGTCGACGAGTATATTTACCTGGGACACACAGTCCAGCTAGGTAGGTCCAATTTCGAGAAAGAGATCAATCGCCGAATCCAACTCGGCTGGGCAGCGGTCGGGAAGCTCCGAGATGTCTTCTCGTCCAAAATTCCTCAGTGCCTGAAGACTAAAGTCTTCGAACAGTGCGTGTTGCCAGTGATGATTTACGGATCCGAGACATGGTCGCTAACTAAGGGCCTCATAAGTAGGCTCAGGACCGCTCAGCGGGCGATGGAGAGAGCTATGCTCGGAGTGTCCCTGCGGGATCGAATCAAGAATGATGAGATTCGTAGGAGAACCAGAGTCACCGACATAGCTAAGCGAGTCGCGATACTGAAGTGGAAATGGGCGGGCACATAGTTCGAAGAGCTGATGGTCGTTGGGGTCCCAAGGTGCTGGAGTGGCGACCCCGCACCGGGAAGCGCAGTGTTGGCAGACCCCCCACCATGTGGACCGACGACATCAAACGAGTCGCAGGGAGCCGCTGGATTCAGGCGGCGCAAGACCGAGGCCTGTGGAAGTCCATGCAAGAGACCTTTGTCCAGCAGTGGGCGTCTATCGGTTGATAAAGAAGAAGAAGGAAGAAGAATTAGACGACAGTCATATACACAGTTCGACGATATATAATTATAATGTACTCTGTGGTTCGAGATTTAGGTCGCCCAATAAAGAATCCAATCGAAAATAGTATGTTCTTGTTGTCCCAGTGGAGCCGCGTGAAATGTACGATATTATACGCTCGCTAAAAAATAAAAACAGCTGCGCAATTGACGAAGTACCACCCTCTCTGCTAAGAAAATGTGCAAAAGAGCTGACACTACCATTATACCTACTTGTTAACCAATCTTTTACTGATGGCATATTTCCAGACCTCCTTAAAAAATCCATAATAAGGCCGATATACAAAAAATGGGTGAAAAAAGTGATCCAAGCAATTATCGTCCAATAGCCTTACTCCCTGCAGCGTCAAAAATCTTTGAAACAGCTATGTGTCGACAATTAAATTCGTTTTGTGAAAAGTTTAAAATCTTTGATGAAAGCCAACACGGGTTTCGAAAAAATCGCAGTACAACATTGGCAGTATATATAAATACATTCAGGAGGTATACAACATTCTAAATGACAAACAATACGCAGTTGGGATCATGTTGGACATGTCGAAGGCGTATGACAAAGTCCAATATGACATTCTACTAAATAAATTATACGGCATAGGCATACGAGGTACACCACACGAATGGTTTAAATCGTATTTAGGAAACCGCGAACAATATGTTGAAATTGAAAATTGTGACCAAGAAACAGGACTAGTAAGCTTGATCAGATCGGACGTAACAATAATGACTAACTCAATACCCCAAGGAAGTGTCCTTGGGTGTGTTTTGTTTTTAATTTATATAAATGACTTACCAAAAATTTTTGACAAATATTGTATATTATTCGCGGATGACATCTCTTTATTATTTCCTCTATCAAATAATGATAACCTCCATGATACAATGACTCGACTGTTAAACAACATTACCGACTGGATGACTGACCATAAATTAGAAATAAATTACAACAAAACCAAAATAATTCAATTTCGACCATACCAAAAAAAACAATTACATATTAAATTTAATTATAATAAAACAGACATTGAATGCGCCGACAGCTTAACGTTTCTAGGCATTGAAATCGACACAAATTTAAATTGGAAGGACCATATCGAAAAGACAAAAACTAAACTAAGTAAATTTATTTATGGCCTTAGAGAATTAAAAGAACCACCAACTTAAAAACCGCACTAGCTGCGTATTATGCTTATGGGTACGCATTTTTGAGATATGGTGTTATTCTCTGGGGAAATAGCACCGATGCCCCGGACCTTTTCATACTACAAAAAAAGTGCATCCGCATATTAGCAAATATAAAATCTACAGACTCATGTCTGCCTCATTTTAAAGAATTAAAAATCTTAACCCTACCTTCCATCTATATCTTTGAGATATGTAAATTTGTTCGGAAAAACCTACACTTTTATAAAAAAAAAGAAGAGAAACCTCGTCGATTTCCCGAAAGACATAGAAATAAACTAACCCTACCACCATCAAAACTAAAACTTTACACATCCAGTCCCTTCGTAATGTCCATAAAAGTATATAATAATTTGCCAGACTGCATTCGAAACGTTGAAAAAGAAAACAAATTTTATAAAATATTAAAAAACTTTTTATTAGAAAAATGTTACTACAGTTTAAGTGATTTTTTTGACGATGCAAATAAAAATAAATAAAATCGGTCTCTCTACTACGGTCGATTCCAGACCAAGTTGCTACACCCTAACGGGGTGTTTGTAAAGATTCTGCAACTGAAATAAATAAATAAATAAATAAATAGGTTGCTAGGTTGCCTAGCAACCTAGGTTCTAAATCTCGAACTATTTATGTGACTGTCGTCTAATTACTTTGACAAATGAACCTCGGGACCAGTAACACGCCTAATGCTACGAACAAAAAAGTCTGCCACTTTTGGTGCGGGGGGGGGGAGGAAACACTACATACACAGAACTGCACACTTTATCAATTCCATTTATGTCATTATAGCACACAAAAGACAAAATCTCCAACACTATTACATTTACACACACATATAGGTTGAATACAGTGTAAGACAGACAAATTAATTGCGATGCTACCATATCGATATTTTATATCGATAGTTTTCCTCAGAAAAAACAGAAAATTTCCTAAGCAGCAAAACGCACTCGAACAATTTTAATTATCTGAACTCTTTTCTTATAGCGTTAGCGTAACACGTCTTTTTTTAGGGTTCCGTAGTAAAACAACTAGGAACCCTTACAGTTTCGCCAAGTCTATTGGTACTTACTGTGGTAAGTTAGACTATATCATTATATGATTATATATAGACTATATCATTATATGTATTATAACTAGAAAAAAGCTGAGCTTTATGAGGGCTCGCGTAATTTTTCTAACGGGTAATAATTTTTAAGTTAATGGTTATAAAATTATATATTTTTTGACAGATAACACATCTTGATATGAAGTTAAATTACTATGTTAAATCACAAAAATGTAGGTTATGGAATAGTGTTAGGTCTCGCTCCGGGTCGCCCTAATTATCTTAAAATTTGCTCCTCCACATCACATGCCGATGCCGTGACAACTTATTCAATAAAATAATACTAATATAACGTAAAGAGGAAAACATTAAAAAAAAATGCAATATTAATATTTTTTAATCATTACACTTTTTAGGGGTTAGAAGTAAAACTACACGGAACCCTTAAAGTCTAATCAAGTCCGACCGTCTGTCCACTAAACATTCGAGCCGACTAGGGTACTCTCAATTTACACAATAATAATATTGTGTATAGCTATATATTAAATCCTTAAAACTTAAAAACTTTCTGCTAAAATCAACATTTAGTTAATAAACAATACATTAGCGTTTGGCATAAGTTAAATAAAACTGAAGGGAGCTTTAATATAGATATATCAATATTCCGATATTATTGAGAAGAGAAGAGAAGAAAGAGTCCAGGTAGCATATTGCTACCTGTGAGGACACGCCCGGGCAAGGAGGCCCAGCCTCGAAGCCCGTACCCCTGACTGACTTCGGTCGTCGGAGATGACCCCTCAAGAACTAAACACAATATTCAAATACATCTTAGTTAATCTAATTCATACTAGATCAGGTTGTAAAATAATGGCGGAGTTTTGACGGAAAAGCGAAATGCTGGATTATTAACTGTTAAGTACACCTTCGCTTCGCTCGGTCAAAAATTATTACCCGTTAGAAAAACTACACGAGCCCTCACAAAGCTCAGCTTTATGCTAGTTATAATACTAGTTTATCAGACTATACTAATTAGGTCGAGCGGAGCGAGACCTATCACTATCCCACAACCTGTACATTTTGTGGTACACTTTACTGAGACTACTATCACACCTATAGATTTGTGATTTAACATAGTAATTTAACTTCATATCCAGATGTATTACCTGTCAAAAAAAAATATAATTTTATAACCATTTATTTAAAAATTATTACCCGTTAGAAAACTACGCGAGCCCTCACAAAGCTCAGCTTTTTGCGAGTAATAATCCTCTTTAGTTTAGTGCTTGCTGATTAATTTCGATGCTTCTTCAATGAGTAATAAATTTTTTTATCGATATCGATCCGCACCGCAGTCACATCAATTTTGCTAAAAGTTTGCAACCTTTTGTACTATGTAATAAAATCTAATTTTGCAAAATCAAAGGGTTTTTACTACGAGATCTGGCTGCAGAATTAGTGCACTCATCGCTTTTTAATTTGCTTAAATGTTTAATTTTTGCTTAAAGACGGTTGAAAACTTGAATAAAATCTAATATTTTTTTAAACAGTACTTGCACAATCATATTTTCTTTTATATAAGTAACCTTGGTTTTATTTTTCATCAATATTAATTTTAAGTTGTAATTTTAAAATTACGCATTTTTTAAAGGAAGACATTTCTTTTGGAGTATTTATTAAGTCGTCTCTACTACTGTTTGCACCGGTGGTAACATAATTACCACCAAACAACAACAACAAACGTACATACGGTAGTACAAATAAAGTACAGTGGTACCTAATTTAATTAAAATTACTAGCGGTCACATTTTGATAGGCAACATCGTAGATGTATATTCCCCTAATCATAAATATGCGTAAAAGTTTGGTTTTCAGCAAGCACTTGATGAGTGCACTAATTCTGCAGCCGGATCTTAGACTAGTAGTCTCGGTACACAGTTTTGGTTGTGAATTTGGATTTTGTTATTCATTTTTCGAATCTGAACCTAAGTTATATGTAGTGATGGTTGAAATTGCTATACAAAAGTAAAATAGTCTCGTGTTGTACTTGCGTGTTCAAATTTAAACCTTATTTGTAGCAATCAAAGGTTGAAATTGTTTAAAAAGAAACAAAAAGAAGTCTCGTGGGGAGTGTGGTTACGTCACAGCTCACCTTACGATTATCACTCCGATTTTAACGAGATATTACGTACTAGATCACCTAAACGATGAAATTCTCGATTATTATTTATGATATTACTTTAAATATTTTTAATAGAAAGAAAGCATGTATCACAATAAAAATACTTCCAAATGGAATGTAATTCCCTATTTTTGTAAATTTGAGGTATTTATCTTATTCCTGCACTTGTTAAGCGCTCAGATCAGCATTTTTCACGGAGCACCTACGAGTGCGAAAACGATTCATGTAATGATATAATCGATTCGAAAACAGTTTTTATAAGTGCACAAGATTTGAATCCATTACATTGTGGCAGAGGGGAAGGATCTTGCGAGGCGAGTCCAATTACGGTAGTAAATATCATTCGTCTATGTCTAATTAGCATATTATTCTAATTTGCAATAACAAATATTGATGTCAATAGTTAAAATAAAAACTATCCTATCTTTTTAGTCTAAAGGCCAAGACTGCCGCCAAAAAACTTGGCATCCTTCATAAGGTGAAGCGGTATTTCACGCCACAACAATTGCTTACGCTATATCAAGCCTAGGTCAGATCGTGCATGGAGTACTGCAGTCACCCCTTCAATGGCTCCGCTAAGTACCAACTTGCGGCACTAGATGCACTAGATCATCGAGCTAGGAACTCATTGGCAAGGACTCACCACTCTTAGTCAAACTTCAGAGCCTCGATCATCGCCGAAAAGTTGCCGGCTTATATTGGTGTTTTATAGGCTACTAGCTGATGCCTGTGACTTCGTCCGCGTGGATTTAGTTTTTAATCTCCCGCGGGAACTCTTTGATTTTCCGCGATGCCTATGTCACCCTCCAGGTTCTGAACTATACCTATTCAAAAATCACGTAAATCTGTAGCTTTATTGCAGCGTGATTGACGGACAAACCAACAAACACACTTTCGCATTTATAATTATGTATTAGTAAGGAAGAATTAATACTATTCGATAATAAAGGCGATCTAATTAAATTTTAGAACCCAAAAGCTACTTGTGCTAGCTAAATTGTGACTTAAATATGATAGTTAGATATATTTCCTCACGGACTTTTTTGTAGAAAATAAGGAGTACTTTAATCATTTAGTACATAATTTTCATGTATCATCAATAGTTTTCTCAGCACACGCCAAATAATGCAATTTACAGGCAAGATTTTGCTACTTTGGGTTACATTATTGCAATTTTCTTAAGGATCTCTAATTTTTTTGAAAATAAATTATAGCCTATGTTACTTCCTGATAACTTAGCTTTCTATTGGTGAAAAAATGGTCAAAATTGGTCCGGTAGTTACAGAGCCTATTCAGTACAAACAAACAAAAAAATCTTTACTCTTTATAATATTAGTATAGATATTTCGGTGAGTGCGCTCAGGAGCTCTTCGACCTTGTCCCCCTTTCACCTTTTTACCACCGCACTGCAAGACATCGGCAGGGCTTCCATCCGTTCCATCGTTGATATACCATCAACGCGCGAAGCGGTTCAAGTCTTCATTTCTGATTCGCACGGCTAGGGTCTGGAACGCTCTTCCGAGATCTGTGTTTCCTAACTCATACAATTCGGCTATCTTTAAAGCAAGAGTGAATAGGCATCTTCTAGGCCAACGCGTTCCACCTTAGGCCACATCATCACTTTCCATCAGGTGTGATAGTGGTCAAGCGTGTGCCTATAATGTGTAAAAAAAAAGTTGGACCAAATTACAGATAGTTACGAAGTTTGATAAAAATCGGTTCAGTAGTTTCAGAGTTTATCCCGGACAAACGTTGTGACACGAGAATTTTATATAATACTAGCTGATGCCCGCGACTTCGTCCGCGTGGATTCAGTTTTTAAAATCCCGAGGGTACTCTTTGATTTTCCGGGATGCTTTACACTCTACAGGTGCTCAACTATACCTATCCAAAAAAATCACGTCAATCCGTAGGTTTTTTGCAGTGTGATTGACGGACAAACCAACAAAGACAAAATTACGTTTAGCTGTCATTTACGTTTTGTTATTCCACTGTCATTTGCGTTTTGTTATTCCATGTCAGATGCGTTTTTGTTATACCACGTTTTATAGTGACTTGACGGAAACGCGGTCGAACGGGATAAAAAGTATCCTATGTCCGTCTCCTGGTTCTAAGCTACGTCTCCACCAATTTTCAGCCAAATCGGTTCATCCGTTCTTGAGTTATAAATAGTGTAACTAACACCACTTTCTTTTATATATATAGATATAGGCCCACGCTTCACACCAGATAGAAAGTGATAATGTGAAGTGATGATAATAATAATAATAACCTGGCAACCCTGAATGTCAGCATACATCATATTTTCTCACCGTTACATTTTTGCCGAAATAAATATTATAAAACGGATTTCAATAGAATTTTCGATTTAATTCAATAAATTTACCATAGTAAAAACTAATAAGAACAACAAACCATGAAAGAACAAATAAAGAAAATCAAAACAGTCCGAAATATAACTGACACAACCTGTCAATAGATGCCGGATAGAATACAAAAGAAATTATTAGACGAATTAAGAATGTAGAATGCTGACACGATCCAGAGCACGGAACGCACAAACACCACCCCCGGACTCGTCGCTCAGTCCCGCCTCGCAGCCACCCGGGACCACGCCCAATGCTGCAGTTGCGTCGAGTTCGAGCGACGAGTTTTTCTCCCCGCCGACGTCGCCACCACCAGTACATCGTCGTGGGAGAGGCCGGCCGCCGACTTGCTTGGGATCCCGAGGCCCACCGGCTTCTGATAGGGTCCCCGCTTCCGGCGGTAGTGTGTCGCGCATGAGATGGACAACATCCATCAATGAAAATGTCATGCGCGCATACTTAGGGGCTACTGAGGGTGGAACCAACATGACCGCGTACCGTGCTAGGATGCATGCTTTGTTTCAGGTCCTTGAACCAGCTCTCAATGTGTCGGCTCAGCGACTGTCGGACCAGGTGCGGGTTATTCAGCGTAATCACATGCTGGACAACGCCGTGCTTGATCGGCTTCGCTCTGAACTGCAATGTAACCGCGCTACCCCCCCCTCACCGCAAGCTCCAGCACAATCGCAAACTGCTCATGCGATTTCGCTGCAGCCCACTCAGGCTGATGAGGGACAGGATAGCGGGGCTGCACATGTAAGTACCCAGTGTAGTGAACAATTGAGGAGTGCTTTGGAGAGTGCTATTCGGGAATATAGATCTTCACCACCCGAGTTTAGACCGCGGTTACCTCGGTTGCCCATGAAAAATAAGAACAAAGCGCTAATGGGTGCCCTGGATTCACTGCTGCCGAGTTATTTTGACAGCAGCGAAGACCTTTCTGACACACATTCGATTCTGTACTGCGCGGCTGTTGCGGCATGTCGTGTTGCTAATGTAAAGTTAATTAATAATGATACAGCAACACGACCGAAGCCTACCGCACCAGCCTGGCAGTGCAGGATCGAACGTCGTATTGATGGGGCTAGGGCACTCATTGGCAAACTACTCTGCTTCAGGGAGGGCAACACTCGCCCTAGAGTCATGCGCTTTGTGAGGCGCGCTTTCTTGGGGACTGATATCAGCCCTCAAGATTATATGGCGCGCGTCACTGAGCGCATTGACTTCCTGAAACAGAAGGTCTCGGCATGGGCTAGCCGTATTCGCAGATACAAGTGCCGGGTCGAGAGATATACCCTGAATCGCACTTTCCAAAGCGATCAAAGGCGGGTATACCGAAGTTGGGAACACCCTGACCAAGGTGTCACCGATGCGCGCCTACCGGATGATGAAGCCATGACATCATTCTGGCGCAACATCTGGTCGGCGCCTGTCGCTCACACTGAGGGTGATTGGACGTGGGATGTAGAAAGAGCGTGCGATCAAATTCCAGAAATGGACCTAGTTACTATCACCCCTGAAGACGTGGCCACTGCAGCCCGTCACCTGCCCAATTGGAAATCCCCTGGGCCGGACGGGCTGCACAACTTTTGGATAAAGTGGCTACGCAGCTCGCACGCTCGTTTGGCATCCCAATTCCAATCATCTCTATAGTCAGAGTCGCTACCCCAGTTTCTGACAACAGGTATTACCCTCCTGCTCCATAAATCAGGTAGTACCACGGAGCCCAAAAATTATAGGCCGATTACGTGCCTACCAACATTGTATAAACTTCTTACATCTATTCTGAGAACGAAAATTAACGATCACATCGATACAAAATCCATCATGTCTAATTCTCAGAACGGATGTAGGAATGGCTCCCGTGGTACTAAGGAGCTTCTCCTCATTGATATGGCCATTTGTCAACAGGTTCGGCGCTCCCGAAAGGATCTGTCGACATGTTGGATAGACTATAAGAAGGCCTACGACTCTGTGCCCCATACATGGCTCATGAAAGTGCTGGAACTGTACAAAGTAAACACAGTACTACGCGCCTTCCTACAGACGTGTATGGGGCAGTGGAGGACAGTCCTTCACTATCCAGGGTGTCGCCGGACCCTGGGGAGCGCGGAGCCTATAAGGATTGAGCGAGGCATATTCCAGGGCGATAGCCTCAGTCCTTTGTGGTTTTGCCTGGCTCTGAATCCTCTGAGTACTCTCTTGGAGAATTCAGGGCTAGGTTACCGGTTGAGGAGAGGTGGTCAGGTTATATCACACCTCCTTTACATGGATGACCTAAAACTCATTGCCCCCAACAAATCACATCTACTAGAGTTACTGAAGGTAACTAAAGCCTTTAGTGATTCCATTAGGATGGAATTTGGTGTGGACAAATGTGCGGTCATGCATGTAAAGCAAGGGAGGATTGTGGAATCTGAGGGTGTTGAGCTCTCGGATTCCATATACCTCAGATCGCTCTCCCCAACTGAAACCTACAAATACCTGGGCATGGCGGAGGCGTTAGGTATCAGAGAGGCCGACATGAGGCAGTCGGTGAGGGAGCGTTTCCTTGGCCGTCTGAAGAAAGTGCTGAAAAGCCTTTTGTCGGGCGGCAATAAGGTGCGCGCCTTCAACGGTTGGGTCATGCCGGTCTTGATATATTCCTTCGGCATACTCAGGTGGACTCAGACTGAGCTTGACGCCCTGGACAGACAAGTTCGTGCGCTGCTGACCGCATATCGGATGCATCACCCGCGCTCCTCGGTGATGAGGCTGTACATCCCGCGGAAGTGTGGGGGAAGAGGCCTTTTGAATGCCAAAACCCTCCACAACCGCGAGGTGTGCAGTCTCAGGGAGTACTTTCTCCACGCCGAGACGGAGATGCACCGCGATGTGGTCGCAGTGGACAGGGGTCTGACGCCGCTCTCCTTGGCTAAAGAGAACTGGCGCATACCTGTGGTGCTCAGTACCAATGACCGCAGGGTTGTATGGCAAGGTAAGGAGCTTCACGGACGCTTTTATCGGGCCCTCCACGGGCCTGATGTTGACTTTGAAGCGTCCGTGGCCTGGCTGCGCTTTGGTGACCTCTTTGGGGAAACCGAAGGGTTTGTGTGTGCAATTATGGACGAGGTCATGATGACGAACAATTACAGAAAATACATAGTGAAGGATGGAACGGTAGACATATGTCGGGCATGTCGCCGTCCTGGAGAAACTATCCGTCACATTGTTTCTGGTTGTTCTCATCTAGCTAACGGCGAATACTTACACAGACATAACCAAGTGGCCAGGATTATCCACCAGCAACTTGCCTTGAAATACAATCTTGTGGAATCGGAGGTACCGTACTACAAGTATGTGCCCGACCCAGTTCTTGAAAATGGTCATATCACACTGTACTGGGATCGATCTATCATTACAGACAGGACTATTGTAGCCAATAAGCCTGACATAGTGGTGATAGATCGATCAGAGCGCCGTGCAATGATTGTTGATGTTGCTGTCCCGCATGACGAAAACCTCGTGAAAGCCGAGAAAGAGAAACTCACCAAGTATCTCGACTTAACGCACGAGGTTGTCGCCATGTGGAATGTAGACTCAGCAATCATTGTACCGATAGTGATAACCGCTAATGGTCTTATAGCCAAGAGCCTCGACCAACATCTTTCGAGGCTCTCGTTGGGTAGCTGGGTCAAGGGCCAGATCCAGAAGGCTGTACTCCTGGACACGGCTCGCATCGTCAGGAGGTTCCTCTCTCTGGGGCCCTGACCGCCGGTTGCTTGGACCCTGTTCCCGAGACCGGTGGACCGCTATTTTTTATATTTTAAAATATTTTTTTTATTTTTGTTTTATAATGAAATATTTAAAAATGTAAAGAATATGAGTAAAAGTAAATAAAGATAATAATAATAAGACAATTCCAAGATGCTCTCGAGCAAAGGGCACTCCCGAGCCTTTTCACCACCGGGATCACTCATTTAGCTCCTAAGTCAACCGATACTGCTGACCCAGCTAAGTACCGCCCCATCACATGTCTTACTACCATCTATAAGACATTGACATCCGTTCTGAGCCTTAAGATTTCCCGTCACGTAGACGAGAACAACATCATGTCTGGGGCTCAGAACGGATGTCGGGGCGGTGGTCGTGGTACTAAGGAGCTCCTTCTCATCGACTCCGTCGCGGGCCAACTGGTCAAACGCAATCGCCGGAATTTCTCTGCCGCCTGGATTGACTATAAAAAGGCATTCGACTCGGTGCCCCATTCATGGCTCTTGAGGGTCCTTGAGCTGTACAAAGTCGATAGTACAGTTCGAGACTTCCTCGGAGAGTGTATGGGGCAATGGAGTACGATCCTTTGTCTCCATGGCGAGCGGTTGGCGGCTGCGGGTGACCGGATCAAGATACGGCGGGGTATCTTCCAGGGCGATTGTCTGAGTCCATTATGGTTTTGTCTGTCACTGAACCCTCTCAGCTCTTTGCTGGAGAGTTCAGGGACAGGCTTTCAGTTTCGGAGAGGAGGGACAAAAGTGCCTCACCTTCTCTACATGGATGACCTCAAGCTGCTAGCACCCAATGCCACCCGCCTGAGGGAGTTGCTGAATATCACCACTGAGTTCAGCAACTCCATCAGGATGGAGCTTGGACTAGACAAGTGTGCGGTCTTACATGTGGAGAGGGGACAGGTTACTCATTCGGCCGAGATCAATCTCGAGCCATCCAACATCAGGACCCTCTCTGAAGCTGAGTCATACCGGTATCTGGGTATGTCACAATCCGTGGGGGTGAAGGAGGCGGACGTGAAACAGTCAGTTTGCGAGGTCTTTTTTGGCCGCCTGACAAAAGTTTGTAAAAGCTATTTGTCGGGCGCCAATAAGGTCCGAGCATATAACGGCTGGGTCATGCCCGTTCTCATGTACACCTTTGGCGTACTCAGATGGACTCAGACCGAACTAGACGCACTGGATAGAAAAGTCCGCACGACTATGACTCTCTACCGCATGCACCACCCCAAATCGTCTGTTATGAGGTTGTATATACCCCGAAAGTGTGGTGGTCGAGGCGTATTAAGCGTCAAGACCATGCATAATCGGGAGATATCCAGCCTCAGAACCTACTTTGAGACGAAGAGGGAGTGTCCAATGCATAGAGACGTCATAGAATGTGATAAAGGACTCACTCCCCTATCTTTGGCCAAACTCGAGTGGCAGAAACCGGTGGTACTAAGCACCTCTGACCGGGAGACCGTATGGAAGGAGAGGGAGTTGCATGGACGCTTTTTTAAAGCTCTTAATGAGCCTCACGTAGATAAAAAAGCGTCCGTGCAATGGCTGCGCTTCGGTGACCTCTTTGGGGAAACCGAAGGTTTTGTGTGTGCAATACAAGATCAGGTGGTTAAGACGCGGAACTACCGAAAGTACATCCTGAAGGATGGCACTCACGACATCTGTCGAGCGTGTCGCCATCCCGGTGAGTCACTCAGGCATGTGCTCTCGGGATGTTCCGCTCTTGCTAACACTGAGTATCTGCACAGACACAACCAAGCGGCCAAAATCCTTCACCAAGAGCTTGCTCTGAAGTACGGTCTCCTGGATGAGAGAGTGCCGTACTATAGGTACACACCGGTGCCGGTACTTGAGCGTGACGGAGTACGGCTCTATTGGGACCGGTCCATCATCACGGACAGGACGATTCTGGCGAATAAGCCTGACATCGTGCTGGTGGACCGGGCACAGTCGAGGGTGTTTTTAGTGGACATCACCATCCCACATGACGAGAACCTCGTGAGAGCGGAGACAGAGAAAAAACGAAAGTATCTAGATCTGGCTCACGAGGTTACTGGCATGTGGCATGTGGAGTCCACTGAAACCATCCCAATCGTCATTTCTGCGAATGGGTTGATCCCAGTCAGCCTCGCTCACCATCTGAGGCGACTGGGGTTCCGTGGCAGTTCGCTCGCGGCCAAGATGCAGAAAGCGGTGTTGCTAGACTCGGCTAGGATAGTCCGTCGGTTTCTCAGCCTGTCGCCCTGACCCCCGGCCGTCTGGTCTCCCCTGCCGGGGCGTAATCCTCCGCCCACTACAAGTATTTATTTATGTAATCTATATGTAAGTTTATTTTATGTATATATATTTATTTTTATTATATTTCTACTTTGGCTTAATATGTATTTATTTTGTACGCGGGTGTGAGAGTCGAAATATATAGCATAATAATAATAATAATTCCTTTATTTGCAAGATTGCATGTTTACATAATAGGTGTTTCATAATTAACAGATGCCAAGCTACAATCAGCCATACTATGGCATGCAAATGATTTGTACATAATGTCATTAATTAATAGCATGTCAATGAATTAAATTATGATATAAATAATAATTTCAATAAGATTAATCGAATTACCTTGCAATTTAACATTAAAGCATTCTTATCATAAATAAGGCATGTCCAACTCAAATCATTTTTACAAATTCAAATAATCGTTTACGGAATAAAAACATTTATCCAGGAGCCACGTATACAAACGGGTTTTAAATGGTATTAGTGACCTAATATCTTTTAATTCAGCTGGTAGTTTATTATAGATTTTGACACACATTGCATCACAACTTTTTTTGTAGTGGCTGCTCTTTGGGGGGTGTTTTGTAACTAGGCGGTCTAGATTTCTGCACCTTCTCGGATACACTTCGGATACTTTTGTGAATAGGTTTTGGTGACCTTTAACGAACACGCATATCTCAAAGATGTACAGACAAGGAAGTGGTAGAACACGCAAACGTTTAAAATGCGGTTGACAGGAATCTCTATAAGATGATCCTGTCATTGCACGTATGCATTTTTTTTGTGCTATAAAAACTCGATTTAGGTCGACTGAATTTCCCCATAAGATTAGTCCATAGCGCAGAACTGACGAAATGTAACTGATGGTAGGCTGCTAGAACTGTTTGAGGTAACGCTATTTTACGCAACCTATATAAAACGTATACGTAACGGTTTATTTTTTGACATACTATGTTAATATGAACTTTCCAGTTTAAGGTTTGGTCAAGATGTAAGCCTAAGAACTTAACTGAACTTATTGTGTACGTGCCAGGAAACACAGATCTCGGAAGAGCGTTCCAGACCCTGGCCGTGCGAATCAGAAATGAAGACTTGAACCGCTTCGTGCGCGTGGATGCTATATCAACGATATGGATGGAAGCCCTCCCGATGTCTTGCAGTGCGGTGGTAAAATGGTGAAGGGGTCACTTGATGGTTAGTGACGATGCAGTCTAAGATGGCAATCAATGGTCTAGTTTAAAATGGGTATGGCAATTCAATTAACCCATAACTCATTACGTTTTCTATTCGATATCGTATCGGAATGCTAAATAGCTCAGCAAGTCTTTTCTGGTAAGTGGTAATAGCCAACGAATTAAAATAATAACTTAGGCGGTAATTGGTAAATATTATAAAGGCAAAATTTGTGTGTATATGTTTGTTACTCTTTCACGCAAAAACTACTGGACGGATTTGGCTGAAATTTGGAACGGAGATAGATCATACCTAAAGTCCATACGCCTAAAGTCTAAGTTTAAAGTTATCGCCGCGGGTCGTACTTAGTGTCTGTTGAAACCTTAAAGTTTATTTCAGTACTGTAGTGTCTTCCAGTGTGTCATGTGTGTTGCACAGGCTTGGCACTGCACTTTAATTAATCACATTAATCACGTCTACCCTCGCCTTGCAGCTCTCGTATACTCACGTGGTGCCCCAAGTGTTAGATTATTTTTCAATTATAAATTATTTGACTGACTAAAATGTATGATAATAATATTTGATTTAAATTATATAGTATAAAACCGGAAATAAGAAATAGATTTCATAGAAAATATGTGGCATGATACCAGAAAAGGAAATTAATTAGGAATAGAGTGTAATTTGAGTTAAAATGTATTAAAACGGAAAAGTAAGCTGATTGGTTGAATGGAAGGGGAAATTGTAATCATTGGTCTATTTTGTTAGTGTAAAAATATAAAAGGGTAATGTGCAGTAGTTCGAAAATTATTATGTTACTGCAAGTCTAGAAGTTCAGTTCCTACATGTTTAAAGTATAGCTACTATGCTGATGTACCTAAATGAATTTGTGTGATATAAATATACTGTGCAGAAATGTTATATATTATGCTATATAAATAGATACCAGCATTTGATCAAGTACAAGGTGGTTCCATTCATCACAAGACTGGCCAAGACAGTGTATGGTTTATACTATGATGTCTGTGTATGTTGGTATATATAAAGAGATATGTTAGTACATAATAATGCATATTATACGTAGGTATCCACAAACACTACATCCCTTCCTTATTAAGATTTTTGTTCCTTTTTTCTTTTTTTCTTCTTTACCTAGCAATTCCAATTTCCATTCACTTTCTACTTATTTCAAATGCATTATGTTTCCCTTGAGACTTTGTCCGTTTCGCTATTGCTTACTATGCCGTACCTATTCCTCTATTATTATCTTTTCGTTTGCTACCACCATACCCTTTCTTTTTACTTTCTTTATTTAGTATTCTTTATTTTGTCTTTATCTGTATCATTTATTATGTAAATTTATTTTCTTAGTAATGGATTTGTATTTATAAATACTTATTTTCCTATCAATGTATCGGGTGACCTAATATCAATCAACTCAATGTGGCTGATACGAAAGCGTTTCAAAAGGCCTATTTATCGAGTGAGAAGTAACCAACTTCGATCTCATACGCCCGTCCACAGGCCTACTATACTAGGGTGGCCAACATGTGTAACAGCCTGCGGACCCTTTGCTTCTAACACACTTTAGCAGTTACTCTTTTGAGTTGATGGAGATTCACAATTTTATTTCCACGAAGTAAAATGCAATGTTAGAATAGAATAATTTTCCACTCAAACAAACCCTCACCAAGCGCTTTCGTCACGTGAATCCACCACCGATTCGTAATGCCATTCCAACCAAGAAGACAAAACTTCTTACATTTGTTGGAAACACACTTTTTTTTTTACTTTTTTTCCGATGATATTTTCAACACAAATTCCCTTTTTCCAATTTCGTGGTATTTTATACCAAAAATCCTCTCTCTTTTTTTTTTTTTTAGTACTCGTAGTACTGGTATTTCAATACTCGTAGTATCTGAATACCCAAAATCCTCTTTTTTTGTAGTACTCGTAGTACTAGCATTTCAATACTCGCAGTATCTGAATACCCAAACTCCTTTTTTTTCTGTTTGTAGTACTCGTAGTACTGGTATTTCAATACTCGCAGTATCTGAATACCTTAAATCCTCTCTCTTTTTTTTAGTACTCGTAGTACCTGTATTTCAATACTCGCAGTATGTACTCGTAGTACCTGTATTTCAATACTCGTAGTATCTGAATACCCAAAATCCTCTCTTTTTTTTTGTAGTACTCCTATTACTGGTATTTCAATACTCGTAGTATCTGAATACCCAAGAGAACTTGTGTTAAAATAACCATTCTTTATTCAGCAGTGGATTCTTTCCTGGAGTACTTATAGAACTCTTCAAATCTTTCATCGTGTTCTTCATGGTCACCGAATATTTTTTTTTTACCAAATATAGAGATTCCTTCATTCATTCATCAGCAACCCATCAACGGCTCACCAGCGAGCGCAGGTCACCTCCCAGAGAACGGCCACAGGCCACAGCCCACCACGCCGGACCAATGCAAACTGAATAAGGGTATCATCAATAAAATAGATTTCTCCTTTTACAGTTAATCATGAGCAATTTTTTTATTTCATTTAATTTTAGCTCTCCTTACTTTACTTTAATCTCAACTCGACATAGTCATTAATCTGAACTCCACTTTATAGACAAGGATCTTTAAAAAAGGAACTTCTCAACTCATTAAACTCAACCTCACTTTCAATTGATCTCACTTTATAAAAATCAAAACTCAAATCATCAACCTCATGCAGGCCACTGGCCAACCCGTGGCTCTATCTAAGTCAGAAATCAACACTCTATTAACAAGGAACTTTTCCAAAGAATCATTGCATTGATACTCGTCAATCAAAACCATATCTTAAATGACTTCAATTTCCTTAAATTACAAACATCGCAATAGCTTTACCTTCTCAACGCCACAACACAGCGCATCCGAATACTGTATCCCCACAGAATACGCTATGTACCACGTACCGGATCGCCACAAAACCGCGAATCTACATACGGAATCGCCAAAGCATCATGCATCCATACAGGATCGTCCAGACACCACGCATCCACGCATGCAATCGCCACTGTGTACCGCGCATCGCCTCGCGCTCGCATACAAGGGATCGCCTTCACCTGGTTTCCTCGAAACCACCAGAATGCAAGCTATTTGACCACACGGGAATCTCATTGTCCTCTTTTGTCTCAAATCTACACAACAGTCATCAATGATTCTTTGTTAACCTGGCTATTATCAAATCAAAAATCTTTATCCCTCTAATTACTCCTTGATTCAACTTTAACCAACTTCATCTAATCGATTTCTTTAATTTCTATCAAAACATGTTCAAACCTATAGAGAATTTATCAAGTCCTTCTTAACCCGGAATGAGTTTCCATACACAAAGTGCTCGAAAAATTAAACAAACATTCGGCAAAGTATACCCAGCCATAAGCTACGATCTTCTTACATAAACTTTTCCTCCGTCCTAATCTTATTACGATCGTAAGTTTACAGCTAAAAAATCGGTATTGTTTGATAGTTCATTCCGACGGTTAATAATATGCGATGCGAAGAAACGGCTAGTGTGTCAAGTGTTTACAAGACACACCGCCAAGTTTATAATAAAAAAAATGAGACTCTTTGTTTGTCCTTTACCGCTTTAAACAAAGGGGACTATCGTCATGGCACACGTTTGGTAATTATTTACCCTTTGTAAAATTGCTAACACCGCCAACATTCATAATCATTATAGCCTTTATTCTTGGTTCTAATAGAGAGACCCAAAATTTCGGCATCGACTGAAACAAAGCACTTGTAAACATCACCCCGTAACTTAACACTTGAGACGGCGATGTCCCGATAACAGAACTTTATTCACAGCTTCACGGCTCAATATTATTTCGCCGCTCATATAAACATCCGCCAAGACTTGCAATAAAATCTCTATAGTTCTTATCAACTAACAAAATAAGTTTTGCTCAGTATGGAATATTCTCGCTTTCCAAAAATTCCATCAACCAAATTCCAATAAGCATAAACTTACTCAAAAATTACTTGCTTTCTTTTCTACCAACCCACAAATCAATTTTATCAGAGAATATTCAGCACCCAACTCAAACCAAACATTATAGAACACACCTGATTAGTCAAGCTCTCCGGGCCTTCACCAAACGTATCTCCACCTCGCACCTCATCTGCTCCACTCAGCTCGTCACAGCACAAGCGCAGTTATTGATGAGATGTAACCCTGACGCATTACAAGTTTCTGGCATCTTAAAATCCTTTTCGTTTACACGCTCCGAGATAGTCTAAGCATGATTGCTTAAGTGTGACAATCACAATCACTGAAACTCCCTCGCTCGTTTTACTATTCAGTTCACTTTTTCTCGTATCCACATTGCAAAGACTTTGCATCGTATCTAATCTTTCCCTTAGCTATCATTTCATTGTCCTAGTTGCGAAAATTTCATGACGTAGACTTCGTGGTTACTCTTATTGGAATGGTGAAAATCATTTCCAATTTGAATCTATGACTCGAATCGACTATCCAATCTGAATCAAACAAATTCATCAAAATCAAAAATTCCATCCATCAAAATAAAATGATAAAACTCTTCAAGTAATTTCATGTTCAGTACTTCCATTATTACACTGATTCATAAAGCTACTCACACATTGCTTTCTCTATTTTTGTAATCTGCGTAACATTCTGCATAAAAAATCTGCCATACGGTTTCATCTTGGTTCCAGTCTACACATCACTAGTTTCAGTTTAATTTCCATCTCATTTTTAAGAATTTTATCTTTTCGGTTCCATTTCGGTCACAGACGCACATCCTATCAAGATAGACTTAAACATTTCAAGATGCAAACTTTGGAATCCCGTCGGAAGTATTGGATAGAAGCAGGCGTTACTTTGCGGAAGTCCATGATTAGCAAGAAAAGGTTAGAATTATTTTGCTATAATCCGCCAACAGAAAAAATCTGTATAATTTTTACACTACTCTAGACAATGCATCGTTGTAGAGTCAACATCTCCTGAAGATGCTCCGGTGTCGGGGCGAAACGTGCGTCGAGAGTAGTGTAAAAATTATACAGATTTTTTCTGTTGGCGGATTATAGCAAAATAATTCTAACCTTTACTTCCCGTCGGAAGTATTTTCATCTGATCACTTTACATAAAATTATTCATTTCATAATAGATTCTCCTGTCTTACTCTCGTTAATCAATACTAATTTTAACTTCCAATTAAGAAATCCTAAAACTTTCACCCTTAGTGTCTACAAAAATAATACTTCCTTTTACAATCCTATTGTTCGTATGTGACGCCAGTTTAATGATCTTAACGGCGGGATCTTCGACATCGACCTATTTTTGATTGAATAGTAAACCATGAAATATGCTTTTTTTTTGATCGGTTAAAAGTATATGTTGTAGTTTAATATATGTTCTTAATTCTTTTATGGTTCAAAACTCTATATTTACAACTTCACCCGATCAAAAATAATTTCGAAAACAATGTAATTTTTATCGTTTTTCAGGTCGTGTTCATAGAATATTAAAGTTAGACTAAAAAAACAAATTTCATAAAATAGGCAAACACTTTTAGAAGATTCTTTTCTGGTTACTATTTCTCTAAAAAATTTGTATTTTTTTAATCACGACGTTTTTACTTTTTATTTATCAAAGAAGCTCGTGCGCGGTGCGCTTCACTTTAGTAGCCCGCAAAGTATCATCGAGGTAGGACGTATCGCTTTCGCTGGCTCGCTACGATCCCCCCCCGCTGATCAAGCGATCTATTGCATAGATACCTATTATTTTCATTCCGTATTCATCTATAATATAATAAAACTGTAACAGGTCCAATTCTGTACATTGAAGATATTTTGAAAATTTTTGTTTGAGGGCACTCTATCATCGATACTGAAGCCAAAACAATTTTTTTTTAATTTTTTGTCTGTCTGTCTGTCTGTCTGTCTGTCTGTCTGTCTGTATCTTGGCCGCGCATCACGCCGAAACTACTGGACGGATTTAAATGAAACTTGGTATGATTTAAGTTCATACTACGAGGTATAATATAGGATACTTTTTATCCCGAAATTCAACACGGTTTCCTTGGGAGAGGGGATGAAAGTCAAAATGGGTATTTAGCTGTAATTCATTAAGGCGTATTCAGATTTCATTCATTCTTTGTTTGTTAGAAAGCGGGTACTTTAGAGATTGTCCTGTAAATTTTTCAAGGTCGTCCATTTAGTAGGTCAGAAATTATAGACATCACAATCTTCAGTAGAGTGTCCAAATAACTTGAACCCCGGAATCTACAGGATACTTTGAATGTACGGCTCATCTTAAGCTGGCAATCTTACTTTATCCAATTATAGCCATCGATAGATACATAGGTAGCCCTATTTTGTCAAAGTCAAACTACTCGCGTCAGATTTTGCCAAACGATTATTATATCTACATACTACATAGTAGGTATGGATGTAATACATCGTATGGACATAATGTTACAGTGTTTTCCTATGCAAATTTAATATTCTAATCATAAATAAATGATAATAGAAAATAGAAAATTAGAATTAATATTCTAATATTATAAATACGAAAGTGTGTTTGTTTGTTGGTTTGTCCTTCAATCACGCCACAACAGAGTCACGGATCGACGTGATTTTTTGCATGGGTACTATAGTTGAGGACCTGTAGAGGAACATAGGCTACGTTTTATCCCGGAAAATCAAAGTGTTCACGAGGGATTTTAAAAACTAAATCCACGCGGACGAAGTCGCGGGCATCAGCTAGTTTATCATAGATTAAATCAAATCAGAGTGTTAATATTGTTGTAATTTTTAGTATTTATTAATAAATCTGTAAATATTAGTATGATAGGTTTTAGGTTTAGATTCTTATTGTATAGTTTTTATTGTATAGATAGTGATAAACTATAGTAATATAAGAATAATATAATAAGGTAAATATGGGGAATAAAAATGGAAGAAAGAACAAAATATCTTGATTTAAATTACGAAAACTTTCGAAATTGATATCTGGGGTTCCAGTGCTAATAAAAGAGGTAACCATCGTCTAAATAAGAAAAAAAGGCGGCCATTTTCTTTTATTTGTTATTGGGCCGATTTCTTTCAAAATTGATATCTGGGGTTCCCAGTGCTAATAAAAGAGGTATCCATCGTCAAAATAAGAAAAAGTGGCGGCCATTTTCTTTTTCTTTGTTATTGGACGGATTTCTTTCAAAATTGATATCTGGGGTTCCCAGTGCTAATAAAAGAGGTATCCATCGTCTAAATAAGAAAAAAGGCAGCCATTTTCTTTTTCTTTGTTATTGTACCGATTTCTTTCAAAATTGATATCTGGGGTTCCTAGTGCTAATAAAATAGGTATCCATCGTCAAAATAAGAAAAAGTGGTGGCCATTTTCTTTTTCTTTGTTATTGTACCGATTTTTTTCAAAATTGATATCTGGGGTTCCAGTGCTAATAAAAGAGGTAACCATCGTCTAAATAAGAAAAAAAGGCGGCCATTTTCTTTTTTTTGTTATTGGACCAATTTCTTTCAGAATTGATATCTGGGGTTCCCAGTACTAATAAAAGAGGTAACCATGAAAATAAGAAAAAAAGGCGGCCATTTTCTTTTTCTTTGTTATTGGACCGATTTCTTTCAAAATTGATATCTGGGGTTCCCAGTACTAATAAAAGAGGTATCTATCGTCTAAATAAGAAAAAGTGGCGGGCACTTTTTTTGTTATTGGAACAATTTCAAAATTGATATCTGGGGTTCCCAGTGCTAATAAAAGAGGTATCCATCGTCAAAATAAGGAAAAAAGGCGGCCATTTTCTTTTTCTTTGTTATTGTAGCGATTTCTTTCAAAATTGATATCTGGGGTTCCTAGTGCTAATAAAATAGGCATCCATCGCCAAAATAAGAAAAAGTGGCGGCCATTTTCTTTTTCTTTGTTATTGTACCGATTTCTTTCAAAATTGATATCTGGGGTTCCTAGTGCTAATAAAATAGGTATCCATCGTCAAAATAAGAAAAAGTGGCAGCCATTTTATTTATTTTTGTTATTGGACCGATTTCTTTCAAAATCGATATCAGAGATTCATCATGCTCATGAAAGAGGTCCTACTATTTATAAACATTTGTCAAATATTAAATAGGTGATTTTATTATTCTTTGCTATTCCGAGAAGGAATTTCGTCCCAAATATTTAGGGGTAAAACTTTTCCATTTTTTTTGTTCTGGCAACGGTTACCACTGTGTCATAACAGTGGTAACCGTTGCCAAAACTTGCCCAGGGATCTTCAGATATCGATTTTCAAAGAAATCAGTCCCATAACAAGAAAAAATAAAATGGCCGCCACTTTTTCTAGTTTTGACAATGGTTACCACTGTTATGAGCACAGAGATCCTCAGATATCGATTTAGAAAGAAATCGGCCCCATATTAAGAACAAAAATGGCCGCCACTTTTTCTAATTTGGACAATTGTTACCGCTTTTATGAGTACAAGGATCCCCAGATACGGATTTTGAAAGAAATCGGTCCAATAACAAAAAAAAGAAATTGGCCGACATTTTGGCAACGGTTACTATTTTATAAGCACAGGGAACCCCAGATATCAAGTTTGAAAAAAATCGGTCCAATAACAAAAAAAATGGCCAAGGAACTTCGTCCCAAACAGGTTAAGGAAAAACTTTTCTATTTTTCTAATTTTGACATCGGTTACCACTGCTATGAGCACGGGGATCCTCAGATATCAATTTTGAAAGAAATCGGTCCCATAAAAAGAAAAAAATGGCTACCACTTTTTATCATTTTGACGATGGTTACCTATTTAATAAGCACAGGGAACCCCAGATATCGAGTTAGAAAGAAATCGGTCCAATAACAAAAAAAAAATATCTAAGGAACTTCGGTCCAAATAGTTTGGGGAAAAACTTTTCCATTTTTCTAATTTTGACATCGGTTACCACTGCTATGAGTACAGGGATCCTGAGATATCGATTTTGAATGAAATCGGTCCCATAACAAGAAAAATAATTTGACCACAACTTTTTATAATTTTGACGATGGTTACCGCTTTTAAGAGTACAAGGATCCCCAGATATGGATTTTGAAAGAAATCGGTCCAATAACAAAAAAAGAGAAAATGGCCGACATTTTGGCAACGGTTAACTATTTTATGAGCACAGGGAACTCCAGATATCGAGTTTGAAAAAAATCGGTCCAATAACAAAAAAAAAATGGCTAAGGAACTTTGTCCAAAATAGGCTGTGGAAAAACATTTCCATTTTTCTTATTTTGATATCGGTTACCATTACTATGAGCACGGGGATCCTCAGATATCAATTTTGAAAGAAATCTGTCCAATAACAAGAAAAAAAATGGCCACTACTTTTTCTTATTTTGATGCTGGTTACCTTTTTTATTAGCACTGGGAATTCCAGATATAAATTTTGAAAGAAATCGGTCCAATGACAAAAAAAGAAAATGGCCGAGATTATGGCAACAGTTATCTATTTTATAAGTACAGGGAACCTCAGATATCGAGTTTGAAAGAAATCGGTCAAATAACAAAAAAATGTCTAAGGAACTTCGTCTCAAATAGGTTAGGGAAAAACTTTTCCATTTTTCTAATTTTGACATTGGTTACCACTGCTATGAGCACGGGGATCCTCAGATATCGATTTTGAAAGAAATCGATCCCATAAAAAGAAAAAATAATATGGCCACCACTTTTTCTAATTTTGACGATGGTTACTGATTTTATGAGTACAAGGATCCCAGATACGGATTTTCAAAGAAATCGGCCCAATAACAAAAAAAGAGAAAATGACCGACATTTTGGCAACGGTTACGTATTTTATAAGTACAGGGAACTCCAGATATCGAGTGTGAAAGAAATAACAAAAAAAAATAAGTAGGTAAATGTACCTAATAATGTACGTAATATGTAAAATAACAATCAATCTTACATAATATAAATGTATGAATAAAAAATAAAATAAATGTTTCTAAAACTTAGAACTGTCCCTGTACTGTTAGGTACTATAAAGTTATTTAATCTATGATGTAAAATTTGGGGTGAGCGAGTTCATTTGAAAAGCGTCTACGCGCACCTCACCGCGCGGGGACTGAGGTAGCTCTAAATGCCTACTGCGCCCGGAGATCCTGCCCTTAACATAATTAACCACAATAATATTGACATTTTCAATATTATCGCAAACCTATTTAAAAACCAAATCACAAACTTTGTCTGACCTCGTAATAAAGCAACCTTTTTTTTTTTTTATTTGGAGATAGGCTTACGCTTGACGACAATCAATACTGGAAAGCACTGATGAGGTCTAGGTTGGAGCGCGCTTGCCTAGAAAATGCCTATTCACTCTTGCCTTGAAGGTACTGAGGTTATACGTGGCCGGAAACACAGATGTTGGAAGTGTGTTCCACACCTTAGCGGTTCGATTCAGAAACGTTGAACTGAAGCGTTTTGTGCGACTAGGTTGGATTTCAACCACGTAAGGGTGCCAACGCTCACGTTTTCTCGATGTTCTGTGGTAAAACGGTGAAGGGGGCACAAGGTTGTGAAGTTCTTGAGCGCACTCTCCAAAGTATATCCGATAGAAGACCGATAGACAGGCAACATTGCGACGGTGCTGTAGACTGAGCATTTTTGCCTGCGTTAGTGACTGATCACCTATAATTCGGCGGGCACGGCGATCTACTGAGTCTAATGCATCGAGTTGGTACTTGGCAGAGCCGTCCCAGAGGTGGCAGCAGTACTCCATGGCTGAGCGTACCTGAGCCTGATAGAGAGTCAGGCGCTGCTCAGGCGTGAAGCACCGCTTCACCTTGTTTAGGATACCTAGTTTTTTGGCTGCTGTTTTGGCCTTTGACTCGATGCATTTCCCGAAATTGAGATTGGGCGAGATGTCAATGCCCAGGAGTTCAATATGGTCACTAATCGGTATGGATACACTTTGGAAAGTAGGAGTCAAGGTAAAGGGACTCCTTTTGGCGGTGAATAAACACGCTTGAGTTTTAGTGGCATTAAACTTAACTAAATTGGCGTCGCCCCAATCGGACACCTCCTTCAGAGTTAAGTTAATGCGATTCACCATGGCCTCTCTATGCTCAAGGATCTCAGTAGCACTGGCTCGAGAGCTGGACATGTATCTGTCCGTAACAGTGCTGTCATCAGCGTACCCAAAGATACCGGGTTTAAGAAGATCGTTGATGTGCAGCAGGAAAAGTGTTGCGGACAGAACAGATCCCTGAGGAACACCGGCGTTGACAGCCATTAGGTCAGATGAGCAGCAGTTAATGACAACTCTAAATGACCTCTCACTCAGGAAATCAGATATCCAGCTACATAAGCCAGTGGGTAACCCGTATGACGGAAGCTTACTGAGAAGACTGTCATGCCAAACCCGGTCAAAAGCCTTTGATATATCAAGAGACACGGCGAGTGCCTCACCTTGTTTCGCAATGGCTTCGCCCCAAGTATGTGTGGCATACACTAGAAGATCACCCGTGGACCGGTTTTTCCGAAAGCCGTACTGGTGGTCAGATAGAAGATCGTTTTCTTCTAGGTATGCCAGGAGCTTATTATTAAGCACACGTTCCATAGTTTTACAGAGTATGGACGTGATTGCTATTGGTCTATAATTGGCCGGGTCGGCACGACTGCCCTTTTTCGGTACTGGCTGCACGTTTGCAACTTTCCACGACTTGGGGACTTGAGCAGTTTCAAGAGAGAGGCGAAACAAGCGTGTTAGTACAGGAGACAACTCAGGGGCGCAACTGCGCAGGACAACTGCAGGTATACCATCAGGGCCACTGGCCTTGCTCACATCGAGGTTACGAAGAGTTTTTAGAACCTCTTGCTGGTGTATGCATATCTCTGGCATGATGGAGTCGCAAGCTGGAAGGGTGGGTGTGCATTTGTTTCCAGCATTAAGACGTGAGTTTTCCGCAAACAGAGACGCTAGAAGATTAGCCTTGTCTGTTGCAGAAACAGCCAGTGATCCATCTGGTTTCTGCAGGGGCGGCAGCGAAGGACAACCTACACTTTTTTTTACTATATCATTACTCAAATTATATATCTTAATATATATATAATGTTATTCTATCCTTTTGTGGGCTGGGATAAATCAAAATGAACAGGCTGGTTGTGTTTCTCTGAAATGAGATTTTTTTTATTTAGTTACCTTAATCTAATTACCTACTTAACAATATTATCTCAACAAAAGATTTACTCACCTGAAATGAGAAAACAACATTCAAAGCCTATATTTAGGTTTTCTTAATAACTCAATTAAAAAAATTCTTTTCAAAAAACCGACTTCTAACGCCACTATAAAGTATAAAAATAATTTTAGTTTGTCCACGTTTGTTGAAGTCGGGCGGGCCTATATACAAACTATGAAACCGATGCGCGACGCTACAGAATATGAGAGACTCGTTTGTAGAAGTCGAGCGAGCATCGCGAGTCGGTTTCATAGTTTGTATTTGAGGCCCGCCCGACTTCAACAAACGTGGACAAACTAATATTATTTTTATACTTTGTAGTGGCGTTAGAAGTCGGTTTTTTGAAAAGAATTTTTATTTTAAGCTTTTAAGTGTAGTATCCTATGATTGAGGAGCTAGGACCTGGAGCTCCACGATGTAGTCCATACTTGTTACCTACAATATCAATTCGTAATCGAAATTTCCTAAATCGCCATAGTTTTAGCCTGCAGCATCAGGCTTGAGGAGTTGAAGGTTAAAATTTTTATGGGACCATTTCGCAAACATACTCTGTCGATTAAAAAAAATCACGCGAATCGGTCCAGTAATCCCGGAGAAATCGGTGGACATACATAGAAAAAAAAAAAAAAGATACCGGCCGAATTGAGAACCTCCTCCTCTTTGGAAGTCGGTTAAAAAGATTGTTCACATCAAAAAAACTTCGAAAAATATCCCAGTCATCTCCTAGTACAAATGTCAATGTCATAGACCACGTACACTGTCACTCACCACAGACTAACTTTTTGATATCTTTTTGATTATTATGCGCCAAAGACGAATGTTAAAGAAAACCGATAGATAGTTTTCTTTACATATATATATATATATATATATATATATATATATATATATATAACTCACGCGTCACGCCGCTCGCCCGCGACGGCCCCCCAAACCACCGAACCGATCCAGACCCAACCCCGCAACTATCCGTAACTAACTACGGAACCCAAATCCGATGTCATTGTATTACGTTAGGTACATTTTGGCCGCAACCTGTCCTGTGTACCTCTTCAATAAATAAATAAATAATATGAGAGCTAAGTACTTTTAATGAAAAACTCCTTTAAATCGTAAAAATCCTAGGCCCTTGAGATCCCACGTATACCTGATGACAGGTTAAACTGCAAATTTTACAAGTACTCATAATCTACAGTAATAATGTCCAGTACTTTAGTATTTACTCTGATAAATTCGTTGTTCTTGCTTAGCAGCCTCTAATCTACTTGTTTTTTTTTTTAATTTTTTTTTTAAATTAGAAATATGTACTTATCTTGTTTATCCTCGTCGTCATTTGTAGTGTCTTCCCGTGTGTCATGTACGTTGCACGCCTTGCAGCTCTCGTATACTCACGTGGTGCCCCAAGACTGGCCAAGACAGTGTATGGTTTATACTATGATGTCTGTGTATGTTGGTATATATAAAGAGATATGTTAGTACATAATAATGCATATAGAATAGAACTAGCTGATGCCCGCGACTTCGTCCGCGTGGATTTAGTTTTTAAAATCCCTCGTGAACACTTTGATTTTCCGGGATAAAAAGTAGCCTATGTCCTCAACTATAGTACCCATGCAAGAAATCACGTCGATCCGTGGCTCTGTTGTGGCGTGATTGAAGGACAAACCAACAAACAAACACACTTTCGCATTTATAATATTAGTATGATTAGAATATTAAATTGCATAGGAAAACACTGTAGCATTAAGTCCATACGATGTATTACATCCATACCTACTATGTAGTCTGTAGGTATAATGATCGTTTGGCAAAATCTGACGCCTTTGGAGTAGTTTGACTTTGACAAAATAGGGCTATCCACGATGGCTATATACGATAAAGTACGCTTGCCAGCTTAATATGAGCCGTTCATTCAAAGTATCTTGTAGATTCCGGGGTTCAAGTTATTTGGACCTTAAACTGAAGATCGTGATGTCTATAATTTCTGAACTACGAAATTGACGACCTTGAAATAATTACAGGACAATCTCTAAAGAACCTGCTTTCTAACAAAAAAAGAATGGATTAAATCGCAATACGCCTTGAGGAATTACAGCGAAATACACATTTTGACTTTCATCCCCTCTCCCAAGGGAACCGTGCTGAATTTCGGGATAAAAAGTATCCTATATTATACCTCGTAGTATTAACTTAAATCGTGCCAAGTTTCATTTAAATCCGTCCAGTAGTTTCGGCGTGATGCGCGGCCAAGATACAGACAGACAGACAGACAGACAGACAGACAGACAGACAGACAGACAGACAGACAGACAGACAGACAGACAAAAAATTAAAAAAAAATTGTTTTGGCTTCAGTATCGATTATAGAGTGCCCTCAAACAAAAATTTTCAAAATATCTTCAATGTACAGAATTGGACCTGTTACAGTTTTATTATATTATAGATAGAATAGAAAATACTTTATTGCACAACAAGAAATAATGGTTGAAATACAACAAAAGAAAATAAGTACAAGGTGCAAAGGCGGCCTTATTGCAAAAGCAATCTCTTCCAGGCAACCCTTGTCTTGAGAGGAAAACGCCAAAGGAAATGGGATAGTGCAAGCTAAGATCGAGGAAACTTATAAACATTATGACTATTATTATTATTACTAGCGACCCGCCCCGGCTTCGCACGGGTAGGAGAGCATAGAATAGAATGCATTAGAAATGTTTTTTATTAAAATAAACTTTTTTACAAGTGCTTTTGAATCGTCGATGAGTCTAACACTGGTTCGGAATGCCCTTCCTGCCGAGAAGAACCAGCAAGAAACTCGGCAGTTGCTCTTTTCAAAACAAGTTTACAATATAGATATTATGCTATGTATGCAGTGTTTCCACAATGAGGAAAAAGAGAATTTACAGGTTAATCATTACCTACTGTCTCATGAATCGCTGGAACGAATTATATCCACGCTTTTTTGTCATTTTTGTAATTTTATTAACCGACTTCCAAAAAGGAGGAGGTTCTCAATTCGGCCGGTATCTTTTTTTTTTTTTTTTCTTTTTTTTTTTCTATGTATGTCCACCGATTTCTCCGGGATTACTGGACCGATTCGCGTGATTTTTTTTTTAATCGACAGAGGATGTTTGCGAAATGGTCCCATAAAAATTTTAACCTTCAACTCCTCAAGCCTGATGCTGCAGGCTAAAACTATGGCGATTTAGGAAATTTCGATTACGAATTGATATTGTAGGTAACAAGTATGGACTACATCATGGAGCTCCAGGTCCTAGCTCCTCAATCATAGGATACTACACTTAAAAGCTTAAAATAAAAATTCTTTTCAAAAAACCGACTTCTAACGCCACTACAAAGTATAAAAATAATTTTAGTTTGTCCACGTTTGTTGAAGTCGGGCGGGCCTAAAATACAAACTATGAAACCGACTCGCGATGCTCGCTCGACTTCTACAAACGAGTCTATCATATTCTGTAGCGTCGCGCATCGGTTTCATAGTTTGTATATAGGCCCGCCCGACTTCAACAAACGTGGACAAACTAAAATTATTTTTATACTTTGTAGTGGCGTTAGAAGTCGGTTTTTTGAAAAGAATTTTTATTACACCACATTACATATTACACCTATGCCTTTCAAACTACTTGGAATGTTCCATAAGTTATATCTTGAACAGCATATTGAACAGGACGTAGGTATAAAAGAAGGGGAACTAATTTTTTGAGCTGTTATTTAAATATTCGAGATGCTATTATGATCAGATCAAAAACATATTGAGCAGTTATTTAATTTAATGGCGGTTGATTAATTATTGCGACAGTAAAACATGGACAGTAATAAAAAATCAATTATTCGGTAATTTTATCATACAATGTCAATTCTAAAAATAATTGAGCAGTCCAATAACTGAATGAGCGGTAAAAATGATGGAATGAGCGGTTCGATAAATAGTTCGGCAGATCATGATAGCGAGCGGTGACACCCGAACTCAAATTCATTAAAAAGAGAGGTAAATGTTCGTTAGTTGGGCGGAGCTTATTAGCGCGGGTGTCGGAAGCGACCTATCACAGGGTTGACAATCGTCTCGCGTGAGCTCGCGTTTTGAATTCTTGCATTTGTTTTCGTAATAAGCTATCTTACTAAGGAATATAGCTACAATACGAACGCGATCTAGCCTAACAAGAACTATATTTGCCAAAATCTAAAGTTAGGTTAGGCTGGGGTTCGACATGAACACTCAGGGCACTTAGGTTCTATTTCGTCAATACCTAAGTTAATTCTCAAATTACCAAAGATGTCTCAATTAAGAAATTATCTCAGTGATCGTCGATTTTACCACCTCATTGTTTATAGAATTGCTTAGAATGAGATTTCTTACCGACAAATTCCGATTTATTACTGCCCACACGTAACCGCTCGTTTAATAATTTTTACCGCCCATTTAATTATTTTCCTGCTCAAGTATATATTCGCTGATTCATTTCATTATTTTTTATTACTCATTTTTGTTTACTTTACTGCTTAGTTTTAACTGCTGAACTAGTTATTAAATGTGCCATTTATAATTTTTAACTTACCAAAACTGCTATTTACAACTGCCTCTTTAAATCAGTGCCTAAAAGAAGTATTAAAGCAGCAAACCCGCGTATTTATTTTGGCGCGCGTTCGCTTTTATTTTGCGATAACTCCTAAGATATTCATTTAAATTATATGGCATAAAGGATTATCGTAATGTGCATGAAATGCTTATGGTAACTAACGTATTTAAGTTACAGACAGATAATGCTGTATCTGTCTAAATAGATTTCCATTTACCGCATAGTACGTGGCCATTTTTTAGAAGTTAAAATGGGTATAGTAAGCTATCCTTAAAAGTTAGATAATATATGCCATCGCGGATTTTCTTGTAAAGACATCCCACCATATCAGCACCATACATTGTTTTGTTATAATATCTCAAAGGGATTATTAGGCAGCGTTTTCGACAAAACAAATTATACACTAAAACCTTCCTCGTGAACCTATTGGCTAGAACCGCATGAAAATCCGTTCGGTAGTTTTTGAGTTTATCGTGAACAGACACGAGACAGACGAGAGGTGAGACAGACAGACGCAGCGGGGACTATGTTTTATTTATAACTAGCTGATGCCCGCGACTTCGTCCGCATGGATTTAGTTTTTAAAACTCCCGCGGGAACTCTTTCATTATGCGAGATAAAAAGTAGCTCTCCCGGTCTGAGGAACCACTACTACATCCATTACTATACCCATGCAAAAAATCGCATCAATCCGCTGTTCTGTTTTTTTTTTTTTAAGTATCCTATGTCCGTCTCCTGGTTCTAAGCTACCTCTCCACCAATTTTCAGCCAAATCGGTTCATCCGTTCTTGAGTTATAAATAGTGTAACTAACACCACTTTCTTTTATATAAATAGATTATAGACTATAGTAAAATAAATAATATGACATAATATAATGCAATAGATAAATATAATATTACATGTATATCATACATAACGTATGCATATTATACGTAGGTATCCACAAACACTACAAGTACTGTTACGAAGTACACAGAAATGTACATACAATACGCACTACAGTCGTCAGTACGCCGAAGGGACGTACGCTCTGATGACGTCATTCATATTCTTAACATGACATGTTTTTTATGTGTTTTTAGGGTTCCGTACCAAAATGGTAAAAATGGAACCCTTATGGTGAGACTTTCTCCGTCCGTCTGTCCGTCCGTCTGTCACAGTCGATTATTTCAGTAACTATTAAAACTATCGACATGAAATTTGGCATAGTTCTGTATAATAATGGCCCAACATCATTGGAATAAAGAAAAATCGAAAATTATTTTTAGTTTTATTAAAAAAGGGTTTGAAATTTCAAAGTAAAATAACTATACCGAGTGGGGTATCATATGAAAGGCCTTTACTTGTGCATTCTAAAACAGTTTTTTATTTATTTATATATGTAATAGTTTTTGATTAATCGGCCAAAATGTCGAAAAAAATACCGTTCCCACGGGGGAACGGTATTTTTTTCAACATTTTGGCCGATTAATCAGATTCAGATTTTTCGATTGGTAAACTTCGGAGATAAGGACGGCCTTATCTCCGAAGTTTACCAATCGAAAAATCTGAAATAATTATGGTCAATAGAGGTTTATGTATATTTTACAGGAAAAATAAAAGCAACGCGAAAATTATTTTAGTTTGATTAAAAAAGGGGGAAATCGGGGGTTTGAAATTTCAAAGTACGATAAACTATACCAAGTGTGATATCATATAAAAGGCCTTTACTTGTGCATTCTAAAACAGTTTTTTTTATTTATTTCTATATATAATAGTTTTTGAGTAATCGGCCAAAATGTCGAAAAAAATACCGTTCCCCCGTCCTTATCTCTATATATATATATACTAGTAGGGCGCGTGGGTGCGCGGCCCGCAAGCGGACCGCGGTTTTTCTATCGTCAAGTGGACTTTTAGGTCCTGATCATTTATCTATCATCTATCAAATAACCACTCTTCCATCTTTTATACTCTCCCAGATAGATGCCTAAGAAATTGGTATGGCCGCCATCTTGAATCCGCCATTTTGAATTTTTTTTCAGCTCACTGGCAATTGGATGAGGTTTCGAGTATTTTTTGTTTGAGCACCTCCCACCTATCTTCAATACCCTGCCCGTGCTCCTCACCCACCTTCCAAACCCTCGATCATCATATCTCATCATTTGTCAGAATGAGAATTCTTTTATAAAAATAAATTTTGAAAAGAAACCATATCAAAGTCTTGCATAGTTCCCAACTTCTAGTCTTCTCAATTTTCGCCATATATTTTGTATGAGAAAAAAAAATCCGCCATCTTGATTTTTTTTCTATTCATCAAATAGACCTTTGGGTCCTGATCATCTTTTGCCACGAAACTACTCTTCCATCTTTTATACTCCCTGAGATACACACCAACGAAATTTGTATGGCGGCCATCTTTTTTCCGCCATTTTGAATTTTTTTTCAATTCACTGCGAATTGGATGAGGTTTCGAGTGACATTTGTTCGAGTACCCCCCACCTATCTTTGATACCCTGGCCGTGCTCCTCACCCGTCTCCGAAATCCTCAATCATCAGCTCTCTCCATATTTTTCCTCCGAATGAATTTTTGTCCTCTATACGAAACAATCGGTGAAAAAAAAATTTTTCATACAAAATTTTTCAGGAGAGGTGATCAATGAGTCAGTGAATCAGCACGAGCAGCTATATATATATTAATGCGATAGTATCTAGTAATTGTATGTACGTTTTAGTTATAAGAGGCTTATTTGTCGGGAACACGTCTATGGACACTTTAAGGTTCCTCCTGAAAACCAGCGTTGCAGCTTGTGCTGCAGCTTTGTGCTGAGTGAGGAGCCTTATTTGTTCACGAAATACTTTATGCAATAGCTTTACTTACGTCTGTAAGCGAATATTGTAAAATTGAATTGTTTTCGTGAACAAATAAAACTTTTATCTATCTATCTATCTATGTAGAGGTGGCATTTAGATTCGTTTCCCATTTATAAGAAGCGTTCCTAACAATACAAACTCTATATTATTAACAAACAATACAGAACAATGTTTCATTTGTTTGATGTACCTTAATATATCATTACTCATTATGCGAGCTGCGGTAAATAAACTCTGTTGTATTTAATTCAATCACTTACGTCTTTTGTAAATATTACTTAATACTTTTATATTGCATATTGGTTCAACATGAGTTGTGTTTTAGTTTTTATGTGTTTTTATTGTTTATCTACGTTTTGGACAATCAAACTGCGCTCAAACTTTGTGCAAACCAGATTCTGGCTACACAATGAGTACGGAGCAATTTTGGGTTGGGCCCCTAGCGGGAATTCGTGAATGTAAACCTGCATCCAAGAGTCTCTTTCTTACAGTCCATTTGCTAAAAGTCATTGATCTTACTTCTTGTAGGTGATTTTTTAGTTCATTGTAAGATTTATGACGATTTCTTAGAGCTGTCACGACGAGAAATCGATCGTTTCTTGGATCATTTTCATTAAGTCTTTTTCCACGGGAACCAGGTCGTCTATAAAGAGAAGCAGTCTCTTGGAACCTTTCCACACTGTTTGAACCTTGGCACGTGTGATACCAGGACGCCGTTCAACTTAACACTTATTAAAACTTAGTTTAGGAGTGCAACCGCGACTTTAGATGGATGGAAATGGGAGACAATCTGATAATAGTATCAGATTGCCTCCCATCTCAAAATACAATTTTTATACAGTGAAACACTAATTAACTCATTAATAAAAACAACAAAGCATATTTTATTGTATTCAAAATGAATTACGTCGTAATTTATAATTTTTTCCCGCGTTTCAATGGTGTTTGATTTGCAAAATGAAAGAAAATCTTTCATAATAATATTAAATTTTAATTTGGAACGTTTATACCAGTATGGCCAGTATGTGCAATTCATCAAATGAAAAATAACAGAGCAAAGAATGTATCAATCTCAAGTTATTTACTAAGCAACTAAAGATACCTTAGGTGATCGAATCCAATAAAACAGAGTGCATAAAGGCGTTTGTTAGGTCATTAGAAATTATTTATATCTCTATAATGTAAAAAATCTCTAAGAATTTCTCTCTGTGGAAATCTATGCAAAAGACTTTGTCCAGCAGTGGACGTCTATCGGTTGAAGAAGATATTTAAAAAAATCTTTGAATTAAACTGACTTGACTAGCTGACATTTGAATTCCGAAGTCGAACACACAAAACGTCGTAGTAATGTCTGTCGTACTACAAAATCATACTTAGTTTCCACGATTATACTTAATTCATAATATTATCATTGTAAAGTGACTAGAGTTTCCGGGGTGTCTCATCAAGGTAGTTGATACTTTACAGCAATTTTATTCTATGATCATGATTTTTTCACTTGTAATTAATGTTCCGCTCGCATCATCTTACTATTAATTTTGAATTTAAAGTGAGCTTAGAAAAATTTAAAATTTATTCTTGAGCCTTTTTAGGGTACCTCTGTAAATCAATGCGGGACGCTACGTATCTTCGCCATCTTTTCGCCTGTGTGTCACAGTTATTAGGGTTCCGAACCAAAATGGTAAAAATGGAACCCTTATGGTGAGACTTTCTCCGTCCGTCCGTCCGTCCGTCCGTCTGTCACAGTCGATTATTTCAGTAACTATTAAAGCTATCGACATGAAATTTGGCATAGTTGTGTATAGTAGTGGCCCAACATCATTGGAATAAAGAAAAATCAAAAATTATTTTTAGTTTTATTAAGGGGGAAAATCGGGGGTTTGAAATTTCAAAGTAAAATAACTATACCGAGTGGGGTATCATATGAAAGGCCTTTACTTGTGCATTCTAAAACAGTTTTTTATTTATTTCTATATATAATAGTTTTTGAGTAATCGGCCGAAATGTCGAAAAAAATACCGTTACCCTTATCTCCGAAGTTTACCAATCGAAAAATCTGAAATAATTATGGTCAATAGAGGTTTATGTATATTTTACAGAAAAAATAAAAACAACGCTCTAACTAGCATAGTTTTTTTTATATTAACAATAAACCTCTACAAACAAAGTTAACGATAAATAAGCAAATTAATATACCTAATATTATCGTTTTACTTTTACTTTTGGAGTACGGAACCCTCGGTGCGCGAGTCCGACTCGCACTTGGCCGGCTTTTTTGAATTTGTTCAGCCGCTATGTTGAGCGTGCGGATCGCCAGAGATAGCTCCCTCCGTACCTCCATGATTAAATAATTTGATCAAATAGTCAACCTTTGCATCTGTACATCTTGGATGAACTTCAAAAACATTTACATCTTCGATAATATTATTCACCTTCACTGCGTATCGGCCATTATCGGCCCTATGCGGTGCTCAAACTCAGTGCGTACAGCGAAAACCAGGTTCCTCTCGCTGGTGCGGAACGTGTAACTTTGTCATTTTTGCGAGTTCGACAGAGACAAATATAGTTTTCGATTTGTGACTAAAAACTTAGCTAAAAGGCATAAAAATATCGTATCGGGCTTGTACTGACCCCTGCCGCATAGAACGTAAACAATGTCCAACCCCTGCGGCAGCGGGCCATTTTTGGTGGATGACCGTTACCGGCCTGTTGCCGCAATGCGTGTGCGTCGAGCCGCCAGTAGTGTTGTGCTCGCTAAAGCCTACAGGAGAAGGACGTACGCATTCTTATCGTAGATTCTTCGATTTCGTGCAATACCGTGTTATATCGTTTAGTCCACCAGCAAAATAACAGTTTTGAAAAATAAACTAGAAGCTATTCCCCAGGCAAAGAAACGGTAGACAATTCCACTTTTTGGGATGTAACATCGCCATATTGATTTTGTTCGTATAAAATATAACCTATGTCCCTCGGACCATAATGGCACATCATTTACCAAAATCGGCTCAGCAGTTTAGGCGCCGCGGTGGAGCATTCGTAAATAGTTACATATACATACAAATAAAGACTGTTAAAATCATATATAACCCGTACTTTTGGCTTTACCGTAATCAGGAAAACAAAGATACACAGATAAACAGACACACAGACCCCTCCATTATTGACCGAGCGAAGCGAAGGTCTCTGAGTCTACTTGAGTGAATTTGCACTTGTCCGTCCGTCTGTCCTATGCTATGTATATAGCTGCTGGGGCTGATTCACCAACTAACTCACTGACTGACTCACTCATTGATCACCTCTCCTGTAAAATTTTGTATGAAAATTTTTTTTCTCCGATGGTTTCGTTGAGGACAAAAATTCATTCGAAGGAAAAATATGGAGAGAGCTGATGATTGAGGATTTCGAAATTTCAGGGTATTGAAGATAGGTAGGATGTGCTCGAACAAGTCACTCAAAGCCTCATCCAATTGACAGTGAGCTGAAAAAAAATTCCAAAATGGCGGATTCAAGATGGCGGCCATACAAATTTCGTCGGTGTCTATCTCGGAGAGTATAAAAGATGGAAGAGTGGTTTTTTGGCAAAAGATAATCAGGACCCGAAAATACTTGATGACTTCCAAACCCGCGATCATCATATCTTATCATTTGTCAGAATGACAATTCTTCTATAAAAACAAATTTTCAAAAGGAACTGTATCAAAGTCTCGTCTCAGCTTAGTCTCTTCAATATTCGCCAGATATTTTGTATGGAAAAAAATTCCGCCATCTTGATTTTTATTCTGCGGGATTTCAACTCCTCAGCAACTTACAGCAGATAGAGTATGTTTGGGCTCATTCATTAGAATGGTCTCAATGAGTAGGTGTTAGATAGATGATGATCAAGGAGGAGGATATAATGATGGAGCAGCAAACTGGACATGACGTTGGGTATAAAATTTTACAAATAGACCGACTATAGATTCACATGTTGGGGGTGTTTTTAATTTCCAACTTACACTTGTTTTCTTTTCTTTGTCCCATCACTACTACAAATCACTATTTAGTGCGGTATCACTCCTTATCGACCCGAGATTTTCGATTGCCAATTTCTTTCTTTCTGTTTGGAGAATCTAGGGGCGAAGCCAATGTAAATATAAGTGATTCATGAGGATTTTAGTAGTATTAAAATATTTAATATACAGTATGCATTCGCCAAGATAATAGAGCTTTAATACCATCTAGTGATGTCGGGTCGGAAAGGCCTGCTACGCACAGTACGAAAGACCGATAGATTCAATTTTGGACCGCTGCCGCACCAGATGAAGGTCACTGTTTTTTTTAACGCAGTGAACGTAATTACGTGAACGTAATTCAGTAAGTAGATGTAGTTATTTGCTTCCTGTCTGCTCGAAAGAATATCGTCAGACATTGACGCACACCAACCGATCGAGCAAGCCGGATTTAGAAGCTGTTTTAGCACAGTGGACCATATTCAAGTAGTCGACAAGATAATAGAAAAATATTTAGAATTCCGCAGACCAATATATTTAGCTTTCTTTGATTACAAAAAAGCCTTTGATTCAATAACACATCATAGCATCTGGGAAGCATTAAAAACAAAATATAAATGAAAAATACATAAATATCTTGAGAAACATTTATGCCAACAGTACCAGTAGAGTCAAATTAGACAGAACAGGTACAAAAATTAGCATAAATAGAGGCGTGAGGCAAGGCGACCCAGTCTTTCCAAAAGCTGTTCATAGCCGTCTTACAACATATTATAATGGAAACCTTACCATGGTCTAAGCAAGGCATCAACATAAATGGGACTTTCTAAGCCATCTCAGGTTTGCCGACGACATCATCCTGTTCTCAGAATGTGCACATCAACTAAATAATATGATAGATGTTAGAAATAATGAATATTTTGTTAGCGGACTGACGCCATCTTGGAGCAAAACCGTGCGCGGGCGAATCCGAGCGCGCGCACGAGCAACACCGAGCCGATCTACGAGATGTTTACGAGTCGGGAGAGGCGACGATGGAGCGATCGTCGGCCTTATAAGCGCAGTGTGCTATTCGTTCGCCCTCTAAGCTGCCTGTCGCCCGTCTGCTACAGCAGATACACGGACGACATCCCAGTCGCTGACGGCGCTATGCTAGCGCTGTATGCCGACGACGCGGCCTTCATCACAACCTCGATCAAGGTCCCGCATGCAGTGCTGAAGATGCAGCGAGCACTGGACGCACTTCCCACATGGCTGGAGAACTGGAGACTCAAGGTCAACGAGGCGAAAACTCAGGCGATTTCCATCGGGCGGGCGCGACTACTGCCGCCCCCGATGACGCTCATGGGCGAGACCGTCGAGTGGTCGCCGAAGGCCAAGTACCTCGGCGTGACCATCGACAGGACCCTCTCGATGCGGCCCCATGTCAAGAATGTGGTCGCTCAGACGCGCGCCGCACGGAACCTCCTCCGACCCGTGCTGGCGTCTCACCTGCCTCTCCGTACGAAGCTGTGCGTCTACAAGGCGTACGTTCGCACGCGACTCACCTACGTGGCACCCGCGTGGTACGCGCTCACAAGCGAGCAAGACCGCAAGTCGCTGCGAGCACAGCAGTCGCGGTCACTCCGCACCATCTCCGGAGCACCTCGCTTCGTACGGAATCAGGTCATCTCCAGAGACCTGCGCATGGAGAACCTGGACGACTTCATTCGCCGCCTGAGTGCCTCTATGTTTGCACGTGCCGACGGAGCGCGATCCCAGCATCTGCATGGCATCGCGCCATACCATCGACGACCGCCGGACATAAGAGGCCTGCCACGTGACCTAGCTCCATAGGACACGACCACTTCCTCGCCGCTGGCTGATGGGCGCTCACCGGTACGCTACCGGCGGGCTCGACCTCGCTGAGCGGCGGGCGAAGCCCACCACGGATATACCACCCTGCCGCAGTCCGCAGATCGCCCGCGACACTACGCGGGCTCGATCGCACTGCGACAGGATACCACCGGATTGACACCCCGGATTTGACACCACGGACCAACCGGTCCCACCCAGTGCCCCGCCTGTAGTTGCAGGCGGCGTCGACACCACTGAAAGGGGCCATCGCCCCGAACATCTACCGCACCACTACCCGACGGTATTATTATATCGCGAGAGTAAAGTGCTGACAGTACGAAAGCTATTTATACAAAAATTGATTATGAGATACCATGTACAAATCAAAGATAAATTAGTAAACAAACAAACAGATTGTAGACGAAATTATAAAATTTTTACCACTAACAAATTTAAAAAAACGTTTGTACATAACTTTTCATGCTTCCTTGGAAGCTACCTGTATAATAAGGCCAATAAAAATTTAAATATAAACGGTCTGAATAAATACAACTGCAAAACCCGAATATTCGACTATCTAACAGAACTAGACTACGATGAAACGGATCATGCGTCATGCTCGTAAACCGGTGCCGCCTACGGGAATGGGGCTACTTTGTGTCTGCCCGTCTTAACATGACTTAAATTGCAGTACTTTTTTTTTGGAACTTCCCCTCATTGTGGAAATATTATATTTTATTCTAACAAAGTTGCATAGATTAAATCGGCTTGGCATCCAGCTGCCCACAAGATAGTATAAAAAACTTATTACAATGTAATTAATAGCTTCATAATAATATTGTAAAATTATTATTTTGAAAAGAGCAACTGCTGAGTTTCTTGCCGGCTCTTCTCAGCAGAATCCGCTTTCCGAACCGGTGGTAGAATCATGACTTGTCATAAGAGCCACAGGTTGGCCTACGTGAAATAAATAATTTTGAATTTTGTTTTTTTTTTTCTCGTCTATTCCATATAGCTGGTGGTTCCATATATATAGTAGTGGTGGTAGTGGTTATAGTGGTTTTATATAGCTTTAGGCCCACGCGTCTCTGGGTTCAATAGGGTTGAAACTTATTTTGTAGTTTGATGTCCTTTGCTTAGTTAGGGTAACAAGCTATAATGTAGGAAAAATAAATCGACTTCAATATACCGAAAGAAAGAATAACTGAAAAGGGAAAATTGACCATATCTTGAAAACTATACTGAACCAATTTTGATGAACTTAACTGATACTGAACCTTTACTGTTCCTTAAGTTAAAGTGAATGTAAGCAAATATAAACACAATCATAACAGAATGATCACAATCCGATCTATAGTTTTGGACCTGTTATTATTTATGTAAATACGTTCCAATAATACCTATTACATAGGTACATATCTATGTACCTATGTGAGATAATCTATACATATAATAAAACTGTAACTGGAAGATTTCTGTACATTTAATATATTTTGAAAATTTTAATTGGGAGATGCTTTACTATCGATACTGAGCCGAAAACAGATTTTTATTTAATTTTTGGCTGTTTGTTTGTCCTTCTTTCACGTAAAAACTACCGCACAGATTTCTACAAAATTTTATACCGTGGTAGCTTATTACTCGGGTCAACATCTAGGCTACTTTTTATCCCGGAAAATCAAAGAGTTCCCGAGGGACTTTAAAAACTTAATCCACGCGGACAAAGTCGCGGGCATCAGCTAGTCAGAAATATGGAGATCCGTAAGAGAACCAAAGTCACCGACATAGCTCAGCGTATCGCGAAACTGAAGTGGAAATGGGCGAGGCACATAGTTCGAAGAGCTGATGGTCGTTGGGGTCCCAAGGTGCTGGAGTGGCGACCCCGCACCGGGAAACGCAGTGTTGGCAGACCCCCCACTAGGTGGACCGACGACATCAAACGAGCCGCCGGGAGCTGCTGGATTCAAGCGGCGTAAGACAGAAGCCTGTGGAAGTCCATGCAGGAGACCTTTGTCCAGCAGTAGACGTCTATAGGTTGATAAAGAAGAAGCAGAAGATAGAAGAGTGTCCAATGTAATATCATACATTAATTAAATCCAGTTACATGTAAAATGTACCTACGTCACACTAGAAGGCGCTGTCGCCTTTTGTATCGCGGTAGTGTATATATAAATGCTCATACGTTCGGGGTTGATGCTTATCATTTTCCCACGGCATTTCTGGATCCTGAACAAGGTCCTTCTCAGTCGGAGCGTTTTTTGGCCAATTTTGGTACATCTGTCTATAGATAAAACAATAGTTCCAGTTAGCTGTGGTGACTTAAAGTGACAGCTGTCAAGTTGACATTGCTAAATCAGTGACAGTGACAACTGACATGTGAAAGAAGACTACTGTGACAAGATCTGGTGGCGCCACCTGGTGGAGATATCAGACAACTAGCTGAGGACAACAACAAAGTGGTAAAGTGCAACAAAACTGTGAGTACGCTAATTTAAACTCTATAACCAGTGAAAAATAAACTTAGAAAATAGTGCATGAATCGAGGACTTGTGAAATTTCAAAGTATTAGTTAGGACTTAGAATAATTCACTTAAAAACGACAAGACGAGGAATCTATGTCCAAATTTACCTTGATATTTAACACTTCAAACACTTAGAAAAAAGTTGGGACTTAGAAAATATTTTGGAGATAGAAAATATTTTGGATTTAGAATATTCTTAGTAAAAGTCTACGAGGATTTGAAATAGTGAATCGATCTTCTTGAAAAATACAAACATGGAAGCCGAATTAAAAATTATGATTGATTTGAAAAATCAAATAGAAAAAGGACGGATTAATTTTAAAAAATCCCCTAAAGACAGAATTACAGAGTCGTACGTCTTGGCGAGATTAGAAGGATTAGAGGATATAATCAAACGTTTTTCTAACAGACATGAGAGCATAATTTCCAGTTATGACAGTGATGATTTAGAAGAAAGTGATTACTTTAAAGATGATGTCTTCAATATTGGTTACGAAACTTACTTAGTATATAAGAGCGAGTTAAAAACTTCGTTGAATTCCCAAAGTAGAGCCATTACAAATCTAGATGCTTCTTCATCTAACACACATAATCATTCACTTGTTCGGTTACCTAAAATTTGTATACCGGTATTTAGCGGCAATTATGCGGAGTGGTCGTCATTTAAAGATCTATTTATTTCTTTAATACATAATAACCCTGCTTTAGATGACGTCCAACGCTTACATTATTTAAAAACTCGACTTAAAGGGGAAGCCGAACAGTTAATAAAGCATATTCCTATTACTCAAGCTAATTATGTTAAATGTTGGGACTTATTGCAGAGTAGGTATAATAATAAACGGTTTATGTCAAATTGCATCCTTAAACGGCTATTTAATCAGAAAATGATGAATAGTGAATCCTCTAGTGGTATCAAAGATCTCCTAGACACTACGTCAGACTGTATTCACGAATTGTCTAATTTAGGTATAAATGTGGAATCGTGGGATATTCTTATAATCTATATTGTTGGTTTGAAGTTGGACGCTGAGACGCGTAAACAGTGGGAATTGCATATTAATAATTTAAGTGAAGAGCTACCTACTTTTGCACAATTTAAAGAATTTTTAGAATGTCGCTTCCGAGCTTTAGAATTTATTGAGCCTGTTAAACTCAAACCGAAGGCATCTCCTACTACATACAATCATTCAAAATCCTTGCACTCCATGTCAGGCGTAACTTGTCCTCACTGTGCCGAAAATCATAAATTATTTTCATGTAACAAGTTTACCAAAGAAAATGTTAGCCGTCGTCAAGATATAGTAAAGGCATTAGGGCTTTGTTTCAACTGTCTTGGTATTAATCACACAGAAAAAACTTGCCGCGTGCCCACCACTTGCCGTGTTTGCAAGAAAAGACACCACACACTTTTACACGGAAATGCCAGTATGTATACGGTTGCAGTTGCCACGGAGGCAGCGGAGATTGATGAAGAAGATGAGCAAACCCAAGAAAGTAAAGAAGTTAATCCGACGGATGAAGCCAACCATATTGCGTCCCATTTCGCTATAGGACAAATGCATAAACAAACACTATTAGCGACCGCTTTAATAAAAGTTGAGTCAAAAAATAGTCATTTTCAGGTATTGAGAGCGTTGCTAGATCAAGGATCTCAAGCATCTTTCATTTCTGAAGCAGCTGTTCAACTCTTGCGTTTAGATAAAAATGCTGAAAAAAGCTGCGTATCAGGTTTAGGGGGAGGTCAAAGTGATTTAATTTCTAAGTATACAGTTACAATAAACATGCAGTCACTTCATGACCCAACCTTTAAATTGCAGATAAAGGCTCACGTATTAAATAAGGTCACATCAGCATTGCCCCAAAAGAAATTCGTGTTGCCATATTGGGCAGATTTTCGTAAAATCGTACTTGCTGATCCAGAGTACAATTCCCCTAATAAAATAGATATTTTGTTAGGCACCGAGGTATACTGCAGTATTCTGAAACAGGGTTTAATCAAGCATCCTAAGGGATTAATTATTGCGCAGAATACTTCCCTCGGATGGGTACTGTCGGGGCAAGTGGATGATGTTGAGAATGCAAACAGCAAATGCCACAACATAATTGTGAATATGCATGTAGTTCAAGAATCTACTGAACTTATCAAACGATTTTGGGAACTAGAATCCGAGCCCAACGGGATCAGGGAAAAGGTCTTAAGTCTCGAAGAGCAAGCATGTGAAGAACATTTTAATAAGACTACAAGTCGAGATAAGTCTGGTCGGTACATTGTAGAATTGCCGTTCCGTACCAATGCCTATGCGACTGGGAGATTTGGAGATACAAGATCTATTGCCGTCAAGAGACTGTTAAGTCTTGAAAAGAGATTGCTGAAGAGTCCAGAACAGAGAAAGGATTATGCAGAAGTTATAAAGGAGTATATTGCTCTGGAGCATATGGAAGAAGTAAACACTAAAACGGAATCAGCTAATGAGGGTAATGAAGTTTGGTTGCCACATCATGCTGTAATTAGGATGGATAAAAGCACAACAAAAACAAGAGTAGTATTCAATGCGTCAGATCGTAGTGCCAGCGGTGTATCGCTAAATGATACTCTGATGGTTGGACCAACTTTGCAACCAGAGCTACGACACATAATTATGCGTTGGCGTCTGCACCCAATATGTCTTACTGCCGATATCGTCAAAATGTACAGACAAGTAAAAGTTGCAGCAAAGCACGTAGACTATCAAAGAATAGTTTGGCGAGAATCGACCGAAGCTGAAATGAAAGACTATAGGTTATTGAGAGTAACTTTTGGTACATCATGTGCACCTTATTTGGCTGTCAAAGCTTTGCAGCAGGTCGCAATCGATGAAGGCAGTAACTATCCTCTAGCTGTAGATAGAGTCAAGACAGACTTCTACATGGATGACCTGATGACCGGTTGTCAATCTGAAACGGAAGCAATTGAAGTTTATAAGCAATTAAATTCATTACTTGAAAAGGGAGGCTTCATATTGCAAAAATGGGCTAGTAATAAGACGGAATTAGTAGAATCATTAAAGGAAAATAAAGGCAAAGACATGGAAATAAAGGAAGATCATATTACCAAAATCTTAGGACTTACTTGGAATCGCCGGTCTGATGACATCGATTACACGGTGAAGCTCGTCGAATCATCTGCACCTGAAACTAAACGAAAAATTATTGCAGAAATATGTCGATTGTATGATCCTGTAGGCTGGATTGCCCCATGTATTGTTACTGCAAAAGTTTTCATCCAAAAATTGTGGTTGACTGGACTCGATTGGGATGAAAAGATACCAGATGAACTTTTGGAAGAATGGAACCGCTGTAGGACTGAACTAAATAAACTAGTTCACTTCCACTTACCTCGGTGGGTTCACAGATTAGACAGTGATAAACAAGTGGAATTACACGGATTTAGTGATGCATCCAACGTGGCTTACGCTGCCGCAGTATACATAAGATGCGTTTCTTCAACAGGTAGTGTAGAATCTCACCTGGTTACAGCCAAAACTAAGGTTGCTCCCATCAAACAGGTGTCTATTCCTCGACTCGAGTTATGCGGAGCAGTGTTAGTTACTAAATTGTTGCTTGAAGTCGCTGAAATCTTAAATATAAATAAAGCCGACTTACATGCTTGGACGGATTCAACAATCGTGTTGGCCTGGCTGAGAGATCATCCAAGCCGATGGAAAACGTTCGTCGCCAATCGCACATCCGAAATTCTTACTCGATTAGACGCATCTCAGTGGGCGTATGTAAGCACGAGAGATAACCCTGCGGACTGCGCTTCCCGAGGTATAACCCCAGCAGCGTTGCTGGATAATCAGTTGTGGAAGAAAGGGCCAAACTGGCTCAGAAACTAAACTATTGAAGTCACGCTTCGTTATAAAGACTCTGTTATTCAACGTCCAACTTCAAAAGTTTGTATCATTCCGGTAGCTCCGCATGATGAATAAGTGTACAAACTTCGACAGTTAAGAAATTTTTGTAAATTTATATTTAACTTTTAGTAATAGATAAGTTTTTTCTTTGTATCGTATTGGATTTCATTAAGAATCCTTGTTTATGGCTAACAATCCACATGTTAAAGTTATTTTAATAGGTTGCTAATCCATTTGTGTTTTTAGATTTAGTTATTGCAGCTAAGATAACCATGATAATTAATTGAGTTGTAACATTGATGGATTTATATTGCTTACTCTGTTTGTAATAATAAAATAATAGTTGTTTTGTTTGTTACTCAGTTGAAGGACTATTCTGTCCTTGGCGGGCGGTATGTCCAATGTAATATCACACATTAATTAAATCCAGTTACATGTAAAATGTACCTACGTCACACTAGAAGGCGCTGTCGCCTTTTGTATCGCGGTAGTGTATAAAACTGGCTGCAACTATACCTTCCATACTATTTTTCAAATAAATGCTGCCGCCGCCGCAGCTTCAGCTTCAACCTCGGCCATACCACCCGCCAAAACAGCCAGCCGCTACCCGCCGCTGATCGTGGAGGTGCTGCCGGACTGGCCGACGCACTTCCGAGAGCTCAAAAAGCTGCTCGGCCACACCCCCAACGGACGTCCATTTGGCAAGGGCGTCCGATTCATCCCGCGATCGGACCAGGAGTTCCGCGTGACCCAGCGCTACCTCACGCAGCTGGAGGGCAGCACCGGACTCTCCTGGTTCTGCTACTCGCTCCCCGCGGAGAGGAGCGTAAAAGTCGCCATCCGAGGCCTGCCGGCGAACACAGAGCCGGCACTAGTGGAGGCGGAGCTGCGCGAGCTCGGGTACGTCCCCGAGCACGTGCGCACGATCCCAGCTCGCCCGGGCAGACCTGGCTGCCTGATGTTCGCGCAGCTGCAGCGGACCAAGGACCTCACCCCGGGCATCTATGAGGTGCACGAGTTGCTGTGCATGCCCGGGGTCACTATAGAGCCATGGCGCGGAAGGAGGGGCCCAGCACAGTGCCACCGATGCCAGCAGTTTCGGCACTCGTCCCATAACTGCCACCGGCCTATTGCCTGTGTGCGGTGTGGGGGCGACCATCCAGCCCGAGACTGCCAGCGCCCCAGGGAGGACCCGCCGACGTGCGCCAACTGTGGCGGCGCACACACGGCGAATAACGCCACCTGCCCGGTTTTCCGAAAGGAAACGCGCAACCGCCGGGCAGGCACCACCGCGCGCACCGCCACATCTGCGCGCGCGCCATCCGCTACCGCCACCGCCCACGCATCGGAGGCCAACGCGCCCGGCTCGCTCATGGCTGCCGCCAACCAGCCAGGGCAGACGGGCAAACGCCGCCGCAAGCGCGGCAAGCGCGCTCAAGCACGCAAAGACGCGCCGCCCGCCGCACAGCCCAACGTGCCGCCCACCGCACCGCGTGACGCGCCATCTGTCGCGCCGCGCACAGCTCCGCCCGCCGCGCCGAAGCCTACTCAGCGCAGCAAGACGTCTAAGCCCACCGTGGTCGCCGCCCCAGCAGAGGGGACGAAGGCGAAGCGAGTAGCGCCGCTGGACCCAAGACTTACCAAGGTCATCAGCACACTCAACCAGGTGCTGGTGGCCATCCAGGAGCAGCGAGACCCTATCCCGCTGATCCTGGGCTGCATCGCGGAGCTCTGTGCCTTTTATGGCTGAGCTCCGCATCGCGTTTTGGAACGCCGACGGGCTTTCACCTCAAAAAGCCCGTCTCTTCAAGACCGTGCTCTCACAGCGTCGAGTGGACATCGGCCTGATCAGCGAGACTCACCTCAGACCAGTGGACAAGTTGAAGGTTTCCGGATACTATGTCTACCGGGAGGACCACACCTCGCCGGCCGGGATTGCTTATAGGGGCTTAGCAGTCCTGGTCCGTCGGAACATCATCCACCAACGGCTGCCAGTACCACAATTGCAGTCATCGTACGCCCTTGGCGTCGAGATCTGCATCGACCGCCAGCCCACCCGCGTGTTCGCCTTCTACAAGCCGCCGCAGAATCGACTTGCAGTGGCTGACGTCCGCACCTTGCTGGACTCGCCGCTGCCCACGATCCTAGCGGGCGACTTCAACGCGAAACACACGGCGTGGAACTCGAACACCGTGAGCCCGGATGGCAGACGCCTCCTGGACGACGCAGACCGCCACGGCTACGAGGTGCTAGGACCAGAGGTCCCAACGCACTACCCGTACGTCGCAGCCCACATGCCCGACGTCATCGACATAGCAGTCGCTCGCGGCCTAGTCGCCGCACCGTCGCTTGACGTCCTGGATGATCATCTCATTTCCGACCACCAAGCTGTCCTCTTGACGCTGAAGACGACCCCGATGACGACATCGATGCCTTCTCCGAAACATCGCCAGGACTGGCGAATCTTCGCCGAACACATGGCCGAACATTCGCCGTCCTTCAGAGTAGAGAGCCCTGCAGACGTCGACCGACTCGCCACGGACCTCAGCGCAGTAATGTCCAATGCGCTTCGAGAGTCCAGACTCGACGCTGCATCTACTCGCAGACAACCCCAGCTCCCTGCCTACATTCAAGCGATGATAGAGGAGAAGAGGAAGCTGCGAAGGCAATGGCAACACCTGCGGTGCCCGACCATGAAGACGCGGCTCAACGCTCTGGCCGCTAGGATCTCTGACGCACTGGAGACAGTCGCAGTCGAGTCTTGGCACTCCGCCATCGAGCGAGCCGGCGACGACTGGTCCGGCATGCACCGCCTCTGCCGCCAACTCTCCGGGAAGCCGCCTCCGATTAGACCCCTCATGGCCAGTGACGGTTCCCCACGTTACCGTGCCGAGGATCGAGCGGAGATCTTTGCGGATCACCTGGAGACGCAGTTTACACCCAATCCGACTGCGGATGTGCAGCACGTAGAGACCATCGAGCGACATGTGAAGGACTACTTCGAGTCGCCGATACCTCCGACAGAAGACCCCGTCGTGTTCTCCCCCGGACAAGTCCAAAGGATGATTCGACGAACTAGACTGCGCAAAGCCCCCGGCCCCGACCGAGTCACCAACGAAGCCCTGCGTCACCTACCCCCGCGAGCAATCGCGACGCTGACGCGGCTCTTCAATGGAATCCTCCGTACCGGGCACTTCCCATCATCGTGGAAGCTCGGCCGAGTCATCCTGATTCCCAAGCCTGGCAAGAACATCATGCTGCCTGGGAGTTACCGTCCCATCACTCTTCTGTCGTGCACCTCGAAAGTCTTCGAGAAGCTACTGCTGCTGCACATCACGCCCCATCTTCAGCCACGCGACGAACAGTTCGGTTTCCGTGCCGAACACTCCACCACTTTACAAGTGGCGAGGGTACTGCATCACCTCGCGGCCGCCTACAACAAGCGAGAGCAGTCAGTCGCAGTATTCCTCGACATGGAGAAGGCGTTCGACCGCGTTTGGCACACCGGCCTCGTGTACAAGCTGTCCACGTCTACTACTCCGCGCCGAGTAGTCAAGACTGTGGCCACCTTCCTGCAAGACAGACGTTTTCAAGTGGCGGTTGAAGACGCCCTGTCCACGGAGCGCACCATCCGAGCCGGTGTACCTCAGGGAAGCTGCCTGTCGCCCGTCTGCTACAGCAGATACACGGACGACATCCCAGTCGCTGACGGCGCCATGTTAGCGCTGTATGCCGACGACGCGGCCTTCATTACCTCCTCGCTGAATGCCCCGCATGCAGCGCTGAAGATGCAGCGAACACTGGACGCGCTTCCCACATGGCTGGAGAACTGGAGACTCAAGGTCAACGTGGCGAAGACTCAGGCGATCTCCATCGGGCGGGCGCGACTACTACCGCCCCCGATGTCACTTATGGGCGAGACCATTGAGTGGTCCCCGAAGGCCAAATACCTCGGCGTGACCGTCGACAAGACCCTCTCGATGCGGCCCCACGTGAAGAACGTAGTCAACCAGACGCGCGCCGCACGGAACCTCCTTCGACCCGTGCTGGCGTCCCACCTGCCTCTCCGTACGAAGCTGTACATCTACAAGGTGTACGTTCGCACGCGACTCACCTACGCGGCCCCCGCGTGGTTCGCGCTGACCAGCGAGACGGACCGCAAGTCGCTGCGAGCACAGCAGTCGCTGTCACTCCGCACCATCTCCGGAGCACCACGCTTCGTACGGAATCAGGTCATCTCCAGGGACCTGCGCATGGAGAGCCTGGACGACTTCGTTCACCGCCTGAGTGCCTCTATGTTTGCACGCGCCGACGGAGCGCGATCCCAGCATCTGCATGGCATCGCGCCATACCATCGACGACCGCCGGACATAAGAGGCCTGCCACGCGACCTAGTCACATAGGACATGACTGCTTCCTCGCCGCTGGCTGATGGGCGCTCACCGGTACACTACCGGCGGGCTCGACCTCGCTGAGCGGCGGGCGAAGCCCACCACGGACATACCACCCTGCCGCAGTCCGCAGATCGCCCGCGACACTACGCGGGCTCGATCGCACTGCAGCAGGATAACACCGGATTGACACCCCGGATTTGACACCACGGACCAACCGGTCCCACCCAGTGCCCCGCCTGTAGTTGCAGGCGGCGTTGACACCACTGAAGGGGGGCCATCGCCCTGAACAGTTACCCCGAGGCCTGTGAAGGCCTACGCGGAAGACCCCGGATGGAAATAAATGCTCATACGTTCGGGGTTGATACTTATCATTTTCCCACGGCATTTCTGGATCCTGAACAAAGAGCTATGTGTCAATTGATACCCTCCTTTTTTTGAATTTTGAAGATAAATATTTTTGTCGAACTTCGGGTTTTTAATTTCGTGTTGAATTTATGGAGGTTTAAAGATAAAAGAATATAATATTATTATTGCTTCAATGAATGAAAGCGGTTGGGTTGGTTGGTGCTAATTTTTATTTTATTCGGATTTTCGTTTATTTCGTTCAATTAATTTTGTATTACACCTACTTATAACAATAATAAATAATAATAAAAGCTTTATTTAATTCCATATAAAGATAATAGGTACAATACAATTACAATACATTATTAATGGATAACAATTTGATAGAAAAAAATATATGAGAATATAAAATTAAATGTCCAATAAATTAAAATTATAATAAGTATATTAGAATTATTGTAGTAGGTATGTCATAGAATTAATAATTTTGTATGGACCCCCTTCGGGTAAAAGTCTCTTCCAAGGATTTCCACTTAACCCTGTCCATAGCTGTGGCTAGCCACCTTTGACCTGCTATCGCCACTATTTCGTCTGACCATCTGGCATATGGCCTGCCTCTCGCCCTAGTGCCACTTGGTCCCGGCCATTTAAGTGCTCTTAAAGTCCATCTATCGTTAATGTATCTAGCCACGTGACCTGACCACTTCCATTTACTTTGCAGCGAGAAGGTTAAGGCGTCGCGTCGTGTTGCTTCGCTCGACCATATTTATCTCCTTGTAAGTAGATTAAATTCAATTATGGTGACTGGCTGAATAATATATAATTGATAATATATAATATATACCTAATTACAATAAGTACATAATGTGGCGTGTTTGCTGCAGTAGGTAAGTACTCCATTTTAGCTAATAGTGAGAGGGTCGGCCAATCGGAGGTGTTGCTATCGTCAAAATTAATAAACGTCACGTTATAGTTAATTGAGTTAATAATTACTTAATTTTTAAATTATAACATCCTAATTCTTATTAGGGTAGTAGGTACATATCATTATCTAACAATAAAATAGATAATTGCAAAAGATCATAATTAAATAAAAATCGGTTTTGCGCATTTTAATTACCTTATAATAACATATTTTATCTATCGGTAGATAACCTGATTCCTAAGACCTCAATCTTACGATGCTATCTATAAAATCTTACTTAGATTATAGTACGAGATCCGAACATAACATCGACCTTCACCCATCTGTTTACCGAATGAAACATTTTTTTTATAAAATTCCATACATAGACAAATACGTCTTGTATGTATTGCCTATCAAAATATGTTCATGACTATCATTAATTAAAAAATAATATTAATTAAATTTTTTTAGCGAGTTTCACCCACTTGTTTACCAATCAAAATATATATCAAAAATCGGCCAAGTGCGAGTCGGGCCTCGCTCTTTTAGGGTTCCGTTAAAAAAATTAAATAAAAATATTTCCATGTACCCATGGAAATATTTTAATTTAATTTTTTTAATTTAATTTAATTTTTATTATTTGTTGTTTTAGCGGCAATAGAAATACATAATATGTGAAAATTTCATCTGTCTATCTATTACGGTTTACGAGATACAGCCCGCTGACAGACGGACGGACGGACGGACGGACGGACGGACGGACGGACGGACAGCGTAGGCTTAGTAATAGGGTCCCGTTGGTACCCTTTGGGTACGGAACCCTAAAAACCAGATTATTTAATAACAAACGCGATGGTATAGTATTGCCTGCAATAAACCGTTCATGAAACACTATTGCCAGGATTTAAAGTTTAAAAATCAAAGCAAGTAAAGTTGCGCAAGAGAGAAATCCGAGCTTATTTAGTGTAATAAAGAAGGATAGAGCATAGTGGCTGCAAAGCGACGCCTTCGTTGAAACTCGCTAAAAAAATATTTAATTAATATTTTTTTAATAAATGATAGTCATGAACATATTTTGATAGGCAATACATACAAGACGTATTTGTCTATGTATGGAATTTTATAAAAAAAATGTTTCATTCGGTAAACAGATGGGTGAAGGTCGATGTTATGTTCGGATCTTAGACTATTAGTAAAAGGCATGTTCATAGTCATAGTACAAGTGGTAGTACGTAGTACATAGTGGTAGGTACAAGTATTATATTCAAATTCTTTATTAATTTCATAAAGGTCAACTTGTGGCTCTTAATTCAGGTCTAGGTCTTTTTAGGGTTCCGTAGTAAACAAGGAACCCTTATAGTTTCGCCATGTTCGTCCGTCTGTCTGTCTGTCTGTCTGTCCGCGGTTTAGCTCAGAGACTATTGGTACTAGAAATCTGTAATTTGACAAGGGTATAAATATCAATCACGCCGACAAAGTCGTGAAATACAATTGTGAAAAATAATTTTTTTTAGGGTACCTCCCCTACATGTAAAGTGGGGATGAATTTTTTTTTCTCGTCTATCCCATAGTGTGGGGTGTCGTTGAATAGGTCTTTCAAAAATATTCTGGGTGTGGGAACATCATTTTTCAATTCAGGGATACGTTTGTGAAATATGATATTTTAAAGTGCTAAATTTTATTAGAGTCAAGTGTCCCCCCCCTCTGCCAGCTAAATGGTTGTATATAGGATACAAGAAAAAATTCACAGCAGTAGTATATATAATGAATTTTAAAGGAAAACTATCACGGCTAAGTAGGGTTCATTAGTTAAGGAGTTATATCTGTTTTTCCTAAGTTAAGTATTACACGTAGTGTAAGTTGCATATTTTGTAGAATATTAGAGTGTTTAAACCATGGAACTCAAAATTTATTCAATATTCATAAATAAAACAAAAGAACTATCCTAGGTCAGCAATAATATTTGAGATTTTCAACTACGGAACCCTACACTGCGCGTGGCCCGGCACGCACTTGGCCGGTTTTTTATTTAATCCAAAATATAATGAAAACTTATGAGGTTTCTTGTAGAGATCACTAGCGATAAGTCAACCTATTTTAAAATTTTTTGTTTGTTTGTAGGTCTTATTATGTTTTAATAATTAGGAAATATATATTTTTTTTATTTAAGTATCCAAGTTTTTGAGTGTCTCAAACCCTCCTTGGTATAATTATGAGTAAGATATTTTTCACTTTGCTAAGAATGCTTGTTGGTCTAACAAATTATATTTGCATTGAATTAAAGATGTCTTTTCCACTGTCCCCTAGTAGGACTTGAGTTGTAACGATTAAGGGTCATAGCTCACTTACACAGCACCTCTCTTACACAGGACCCAAAGGAGCGCACGACTCCACCTCTAACTGAAGTGAGCACTCGCCGCCCACGCGCCGACAACTTGCAGAACGTTTGCTGTCCAGTGTCCACGCGCGGTAGGTGAGGAAGATGCTTGTACCTTTCAACCAATGCTGCAGACACAATCCTGCGCGTTTCAAACAAACGGTCCACGTGCTGTAGACGCGTAAGCCAAACATCAATTACTCTTATTGCTAGTGGTTCGCCCCGAACTGAGACCTCGCGGTATCCCATAATTCCCATAAGGTAGTTTTAAGTTTTAATGAGCATCAAAGTTTTGTTAAAAACATTGATGCTCATTAAAACTTAAATAATTTCGTTTCTTTATAATATTTATCTAATCTTAGTATTTGTTGTTCAAGTACAGAATATAACTCAAATTATGTGTAAGTTTCAATTTTTAAAATAAAGTGGTTTTAGAGATCTAGCCTCGAATAAAATCTCCACTTTGAAAGCCCCCCATTTCGTCAATTTTGGGAAAAAAAAAATACTTTTGTACTCTGTTCCAAATTATCTTTAAAATGAGGTACTGCAACCCTATGAAATGCAAAAAATTTTATTTTACTTCGAATTCGCTTCTATGAGAGCACCCCTGAAATAAAGATTTTTATAACTTTTTAAGCCATTTTCGGCTGGAGGCCATCGGTTTACTCATATCTAAAATTGAAGTAATTACGTTCAGTAATTCAGAAGTTACAAGGCTCTGACAGACGGACGGACGGACAGACGGACGGACGGACAAGTGCAAATCGCTCTAGTAAACTCAGAGACCTTCGCTTCGCTCGGTCGACTATGACTGGCTAGATTACGGCAAGCTGACTTGCCGCACCCCGTTTCTTATGCTATATACTATCACTCTAAAGTGTATGTAAGAGCTTGGCCCTAAGCCCACATTTGAATGTGCATTCTTTTAACGTACGGGAGCGGTGCCGTGTAAATGAGCTACGACCTTTAACTTTACTTTTATATTTAATGTGACGATTGTGATCGAAGGATTGTATCTATTAAATAGCTCCATAGGTAAGGCGGAATTATCTATACAATTTTGAAGATTTAAAAATAGTAGGTAGGTGTCAGGTGTCAGGGCTCCGTTTTCTTGAGGCCCAGGTCGGAGGCCTCCTCCATGGTGTCGGGCAGCTTGGTGCCCAGGGTCTCCGGCGTGACGAGCACTAGCAGCCCCGACACGAAGGCGAACCCGGCGAACAGCGCGAACGGGAGGTCGTCCCACACCGCAGCACCCTGGAAGGTTAAGGCATGCGATACAGACTCTTCTTCTTTCTTCTTCTTTATCAACCGATAGACGTCCACTGCTGGACAAAGGTCTCTTGCATGGACTTCCACAGGCCTCGGTCTTGCGCCGCCTGAATCCAGCGGCTCCCTGCGACTCGCTTGATATCGTCGGTCCACCTGGTGGTGGTCTGCCAACACTGCGCTTCCCGGTGCGGAGTCGCCACTCCAGCACCTTGGGACCCCAACGACCATCAGCTCTTCGAACTATGTGCCCCGCCCATTTCCACTTCAGTATCGCGACTCGCTGAGCTATGTCGGTGACTCTGGTTCTCCTACGGATCTCCTCATTTCTGATTCGATCCCGCAGGGACACTCCGAGCATAGCTCTCTCCATCGCCCGCTGAGCGGTCCTGAGCCTACTTATGAGGGCCTTAGATATTTATACAGATGTTATGTCTTCAAGTTGGTAAGTGCTAACAGTATGAATTGCTGAAGAAATATTAAGAAATACACGTCAAGTTCGTATCACTATTTATTCATGCTTCACATGCAGTTGAGCGCCAGGAGGGTTTTCGTTTAAGGTGACAATACAGGTGCCCTGCCACACCAAGGAAGGCTAGCCTCAGAAGATCTCAGGGTCGACTTTTATTAACAGATATCGTCCTTTTTGTCCCGTGGCAGAAAGGGCATGACGTTAGGCTATCAACAAAGAGAAGAAAGTATTGTAATGACTCAAACACAGTACCTACTTAATAGAAGCCCTATAATAGTGAATCTATTAGCCTAGCACTTACCCCTTCTGCACGTCCACAACACATTAATCGGAATCAAAACGATTAGAACAAAAGTAAATTGATATTTCAACAATTACACACTATGACATATTATTTCGGTAGTCGGTACTTGCGTTTCCTCGACAACTAGCCGTACATCCACAGCCAAGTCAATTAGCAACTGCCCTCAATTCTGACAACATTACAATTTTAAATGATTGCATGCCGAACTAGATTATTTTGCTAATAATTAAAAAACAAACAAGAAAATCGCACTGTCACGACTTCGCGAGTGGGATTCGAACCTGCGACATCACACACCATACGGTGAAGAAAGCGGCCACTCGCCCACTGAGCCACCCAGAGCTACTTATGAACCTCCAAAATGTTGAAAGCTTGCTGAAATCTCATATCACAGACTCTACGAAAAAAAAATTATCTATTATGCGCAAGTGCTGTACCTATGGACGCTTGCAGGTACACACAAGCGATTCCGTCGAAACTAGCAACCCTAAAATTCTAATTTGAACGCGACCGTAAAGCTTGGTCTATGGTTGACAGCTCGCGTTCAAATTAGAATTTTAGGGTTGCTGGTTTAGACGGAATCGATTGTGTCCACAGGTACAAGCGTCCATAGGTACAGCACTTGCCCCTGCTCATAATAAGTGCCAATTATAAATTTTATTTTTAAACAACTTTTCAAGACTAATCAAACGAGCCCAAACTTGATGGGGTTACGTTATTTTATTACAAAATTTTCAAAACCATCTTCCGGCTTCTTATTCAGATCAGCTCCATGTCACAATAATATTGCATTGTCATCCGATTTTTATGTATATGTAAATCGGATTACAGCTTTCAGCATTCATCTTGCAACATTTGACCTAAATTTACATACATATATAGATTGAAGAAAAAACTAACAAACAAACACCCTATCGCGTTTTACTATATCATGTAATTCCGCAAGAAACAGAGGGTTCCCACAGGATTTAATTTTCAAACATTTATAACCGACTTCAAAAAAGGAAGAGGTTATCAATTCGTCAGAATCTTTTTTTTTAATGTTCGTATGTTCATCGATTACTTAAAGACGCGTGAACCGATTTGGAAAATTCTTTTTTTGTTTCAAAGTGTATACTTCCCAGGTGGTCCCATTGAAATTTTACTGAAATCGGTCGAGCGTTTTTTAAAATATCACCAATAAAAATTATGTACTTTGTAGTGGCAAGGGTGTTTGAAGTCGGTTTTTTAAAATAGCTATTTATGCAACTGCATCGTAATGAGGGTCATTTTAATTCGAGTGCTGTTTTTTGATACGAGGCTTGCCGAGTATCAAAATAGGATAGTACGAGAATTAAAATGACTAATTACGTTCAGTTGCATACAAGATTTTATCTACGACAAGGAAAATAAAATCACTAACAAAATACGCCGTAGGCTCAATAAAGTAACAAAAAGTAACTCCGTCAGCCGCCACCAGCTACCTGTGGCGCCTCTGTCAACAAAAAGTAATTCCGTAAGCCGCCACCAGCCGCCTGTGGCGCCTCTGTCATATGAACGGTACAAAAGTGCCAGAACTCAGAGCCTTAGCTTTAGGTATCCTATTTTAAGAAGATAACCATTTCGATTCAGCTCCCATACAACGAGCTGCATCGAAATGAGACGCAAAACCGAAAGAGGGTTCATTTCGATTCAGCTGTCAAATTCGAAATTGGAACTTTTCGATGCTAGAGTAGATAAAGAATTTTTTATATCTATATCTTCTTCTTATCTATCTTCTATAATAAATGAATGTTGGTAAGCGCATAACTCAAGAATGGATGGACCAATTCGGTTACTTTATTTTTTTGTATGTTCCTTAAGGTCCACGGAAGGTTTTACTACTTAATAAAAAAAATAAAACAAAAAAAAATTGTGTGTCAGCTCCGACGCACGACTGGAGTTTACTTTATACTTCAATAGTATTTGTGCTAGTTAATATCAAATACGGCCATCTATTGTAAAAAGCTCGAACTATTATGTTAGCAGTGCTGTTATCGCAGGGTTTTAGGGCGTACAACAGAGTTGCTATTCGAAATAGTTTACACATAAGCCGTAAGATGGCGCTGATCTACATGTGAGTAGTAACGCTGTCATAAAAACGTAACAAGGTCATTCATAAGTAGATTTTACACCTCGAATTTTTCTCATACCGGGCGCCTAAAATCGATTCTTAAGGAGTAAACTCCAATAAACTCCAAAAAATTATAATAGATAAGTTGGCGGTACGAAGTTCGCCGTGTCAGCTAGTTAAAAATAAAAGTATACGTACGAAAGCCGGCGTGAGAGGAGCCACTATGGACCCGATGCGGCCGACCATGGAGGAGAAGGCGAACAGGCTGTGGCGGTACCGGGTGGGGTACAGCTCCGACGTGTACACGTAGACGGACGTCATCACCATGGCGATGCTGCACTTGGCCACCAGGTACAGCGCCAGCGACGCCGCGTACTGCTCTGAAGCATTCACAACAGTGGTTTCAGAAGGCGAACAGGCTGTGGCGGTACCGGGTGGGGTACAGCTCCGACGTGTACACGTAGACGGACGTCATCACCATGGCGATGCTGCACTTGGCCACCAGGTACAGCGCCAGCGACGCCGCGTACTGCTCTGAAGCAGTCACAACAGTGGTTTCAGAAGGCGAACAGGCTGTGGCGGTACCGGGTGGGGTACAGCTCCGACGTGTACACGTAGACGGACGTCATCACCATGGCGATGCTGCACTTGGCCACCAGGTACAGCGCCAGCGACGCCGCGTACTGCTCTGAAGCAGTCACAACAGTGGTTTCAGAAGGCGAACAGGCTGTGGCGGTACCGGGTGGGGTACAGCTCCGACGTGTACACGTAGACGGACGTCATCACCATGGCGATGCTGCACTTGGCCACCAGGTACAGCGCCAGCGACGCCGCGTACTGCTCTGAAGCAGTCACAACAGTGGTTTCAGAAGGCGAACAGGCTGTGGCGGTACCGGGTGGGGTACAGCTCCGACGTGTACACGTAGACGGACGTCATCACCATGGCGATGCTGCACTTGGCCACCAGGTACAGCGCCAGCGACGCCGCGTACTGCTCTGAAGCAGTCACAACAGTGGTTTCAGAAGGCGAACAGGCTGTGGCGGTGCAGGGTGGGGTACAGCTCCGACGTGTACACGTAGACGGACGTCATCACCATGGCGATGCTGCACTTGGCCACCAGGTACAGCGCCAGCGACGCCGCGTACTGCTCTGAAGCAGTCACAACAGTGGTTTCAGAAGGCGAACAGGCTGTGGCGGTACCGGGTGGGGTACAGCTCCGACGTGTACACGTAGACGGACGTCATCACCATGGCGATGCTGCACTTGGCCACCAGGTACAGCGCCAGCGACGCCGCGTACTGCTCTGAAGCAGTCACAACAGTGGTTTCAGAAGGCGAACAGGCTGTGGCGGTACCGGGTGGGGTACAGCTCCGACGTGTACACGTAGACGGACGTCATCACCATGGCGATGCTGCACTTGGCCACCAGGTACAGCGCCAGCGACGCCGCGTACTGCTCTGAAGCAGTCACAACAGTGGTTTCAGAAGGCGAACAGGCTGTGGCGGTACCGGGTGGGGTACAGCTCCGACGTGTACACGTAGACGGACGTCATCACCATGGCGATGCTGCACTTGGCCACCAGGTACAGCGCCAGCGACGCCGCGTACTGCTCTGAAGCAGTCACAACAGTGGTTTCAGAAGGCGAACAGGCTGTGGCGGTACCGGGTGGGGTACAGCTCCGACGTGTACACGTAGACGGACGTCATCACCATGGCGATGCTGCACTTGGCCACCAGGTACAGCGCCAGCGACGCCGCGTACTGCTCTGAAGCAGTCACAACAGTGGTTTCAGAAGGCGAACAGGCTGTGGCGGTACCGGGTGGGGTACAGCTCCGACGTGTACACGTAGACGGACGTCATCACCATGGCGATGCTGCACTTGGCCACCAGGTACAGCGCCAGCGACGCCGCGTACTGCTCTGAAGCAGTCACAACAGTGGTTTCAGAAGGCGAACAGGCTGTGGCGGTACCGGGTGGGGTACAGCTCCGACGTGTACACGTAGATGGACGTCATCACCATGGCGATGCTGCACTTGGCCACCAGGTACAGCGCCAGCGACGCCGCGTACTGCTCTGAAGCAGTCACAACAGTGGTTTCAGAAGGCGAACAGGCTGTGGCGGTACCGGGTGGGGTACAGCTCCGACGTGTACACGTAGACGGACGTCATCACCATGGCGATGCTGCACTTGGCCACCAGGTACAGCGCCAGCGACGCCGCGTACTGCTCTGAAGCAGTCACAACAGTGGTTTCAGAAGGCGAACAGGCTGTGGCGGTACCGGGTGGGGTACAGCTCCGACGTGTACACGTAGACGGACGTCATCACCATGGCGATGCTGCACTTGGCCACCAGGTACAGCGCCAGCGACGCCGCGTACTGCTCTGAAGCAGTCACAACAGTGGTTTCAGAAGGCGAACAGGCTGTGGCGGTACCGGGTGGGGTACAGCTCCGACGTGTACACGTAGACGGACGTCATCACCATGGCGATGCTGCACTTGGCCACCAGGTACAGCGCCAGCGACGCCGCGTACTGCTCTGAAGCAGTCACAACAGTGGTTTCAGAAGGCGAACAGGCTGTGGCGGTACCGGGTGGGGTACAGCTCCGACGTGTACACGTAGACGGACGTCATCACCATGGCGATGCTGCACTTGGCCACCAGGTACAGCGCCAGCGACGCCGCGTACTGCTCTGAAGCAGTCACAACAGTGGTTTCAGAAGGCGAACAGGCTGTGGCGGTACCGGGTGGGGTACAGCTCCGACGTGTACACGTAGACGGACGTCATCACCATGGCGATGCTGCACTTGGCCACCAGGTACAGCGCCAGCGACGCCGCGTACTGCTCTGAAGCAGTCACAACAGTGGTTTCAGAAGGCGAACAGGCTGTGGCGGTACCGGGTGGGGTACAGCTCCGACGTGTACACGTAGACGGACGTCATCACCATGGCGATGCTGCACTTGGCCACCAGGTACAGCGCCAGCGACGCCGCGTACTGCTCTGAAGCAGTCACAACAGTGGTTTCAGAAGGCGAACAGGCTGTGGCGGTGCAGGGTGGGGTACAGCTCCGACGTGTACACGTAGACGGACGTCATCACCATGGCGATGCTGCACTTGGCCACCAGGTACAGCGCCAGCGACGCCGCGTACTGCTCTGAAGCAGTCACAACAGTGGTTTCAGAAGGCGAACAGGCTGTGGCGGTACCGGGTGGGGTACAGCTCCGACGTGTACACGTAGACGGACGTCATCACCATGGCGATGCTGCACTTGGCCACCAGGTACAGCGCCAGCGACGCCGCGTACTGCTCTGAAGCAGTCACAACAGTGGTTTCAGAAGGCGAACAGGCTGTGGCGGTACCGGGTGGGGTACAGCTCCGACGTGTACACGTAGACGGACGTCATCACCATGGCGATGCTGCACTTGGCCACCAGGTACAGCGCCAGCGACGCCGCGTACTGCTCTGAAGCAGTCACAACAGTGGTTTCAGAAGGCGAACAGGCTGTGGCGGTGCAGGGTGGGGTACAGCTCCGACGTGTACACGTAGACGGACGTCATCACCATGGCGATGCTGCACTTGGCCACCAGGTACAGCGCCAGCGACGCCGCGTACTGCTCTGAAGCAGTCACAACAGTGGTTTCAGAAGGCGAACAGGCTGTGGCGGTACCGGGTGGGGTACAGCTCCGACGTGTACACGTAGACGGACGTCATCACCATGGCGATGCTGCACTTGGCCACCAGGTACAGCGCCAGCGACGCCGCGTACTGCTCTGAAGCAGTCACAACAGTGGTTTCAGAAGGCGAACAGGCTGTGGCGGTACCGGGTGGGGTACAGCTCCGACGTGTACACGTAGACGGACGTCATCACCATGGCGATGCTGCACTTGGCCACCAGGTACAGCGCCAGCGACGCCGCGTACTGCTCTGAAGCAGTCACAACAGTGGTTTCAGAAGGCGAACAGGCTGTGGCGGTACCGGGTGGGGTACAGCTCCGACGTGTACACGTAGACGGACGTCATCACCATGGCGATGCTGCACTTGGCCACCAGGTACAGCGCCAGCGACGCCGCGTACTGCTCTGAAGCAGTCACAACAGTGGTTTCAGAAGGCGAACAGGCTGTGGCGGTACCGGGTGGGGTACAGCTCCGACGTGTACACGTAGACGGACGTCATCACCATGGCGATGCTGCACTTGGCCACCAGGTACAGCGCCAGCGACGCCGCGTACTGCTCTGAAGCAGTCACAACAGTGGTTTCAGAAGGCGAACAGGCTGTGGCGGTACCGGGTGGGGTACAGCTCCGACGTGTACACGTAGACGGACGTCATCACCATGGCGATGCTGCACTTGGCCACCAGGTACAGCGCCAGCGACGCCGCGTACTGCTCTGAAGCAGTCACAACAGTGGTTTCAGAAGGCGAACAGGCTGTGGCGGTGCAGGGTGGGGTACAGCTCCGACGTGTACACGTAGACGGACGTCATCACCATGGCGATGCTGCACTTGGCCACCAGGTACAGCGCCAGCGACGCCGCGTACTGCTCTGAAGCAGTCACAACAGTGGTTTCAGAAGGCGAACAGGCTGTGGCGGTACCGGGTGGGGTACAGCTCCGACGTGTACACGTAGACGGACGTCATCACCATGGCGATGCTGCACTTGGCCACCAGGTACAGCGCCAGCGACGCCGCGTACTGCTCTGAAGCAGTCACAACAGTGGTTTCAGAAGGCGAACAGGCTGTGGCGGTACCGGGTGGGGTACAGCTCCGACGTGTACACGTAGACGGACGTCATCACCATGGCGATGCTGCACTTGGCCACCAGGTACAGCGCCAGCGACGCCGCGTACTGCTCTGAAGCAGTCACAACAGTGGTTTCAGAAGGCGAACAGGCTGTGGCGGTGCAGGGTGGGGTACAGCTCCGACGTGTACACGTAGACGGACGTCATCACCATGGCGATGCTGCACTTGGCCACCAGGTACAGCGCCAGCGACGCCGCGTACTGCTCTGAAGCAGTCACAACAGTGGTTTCAGAAGGCGAACAGGCTGTGGCGGTACCGGGTGGGGTACAGCTCCGACGTGTACACGTAGACGGACGTCATCACCATGGCGATGCTGCACTTGGCCACCAGGTACAGCGCCAGCGACGCCGCGTACTGCTCTGAAGCAGTCACAACAGTGGTTTCAGAAGGCGAACAGGCTGTGGCGGTACCGGGTGGGGTACAGCTCCGACGTGTACACGTAGACGGACGTCATCACCATGGCGATGCTGCACTTGGCCACCAGGTACAGCGCCAGCGACGCCGCGTACTGCTCTGAAGCAGTCACAACAGTGGTTTCAGAAGGCGAACAGGCTGTGGCGGTACCGGGTGGGGTACAGCTCCGACGTGTACACGTAGACGGACGTCATCACCATGGCGATGCTGCACTTGGCCACCAGGTACAGCGCCAGCGACGCCGCGTACTGCTCTGAAGCAGTCACAACAGTGGTTTCAGAAGGCGAACAGGCTGTGGCGGTACCGGGTGGGGTACAGCTCCGACGTGTACACGTAGACGGACGTCATCACCATGGCGATGCTGCACTTGGCCACCAGGTACAGCGCCAGCGACGCCGCGTACTGCTCTGAAGCAGTCACAACAGTGGTTTCAGAAGGCGAACAGGCTGTGGCGGTACCAGGTGGGGTACAGCTCCGACGTGTACACGTAGACGGACGTCATCACCATGGCGATGCTGCACTTGGCCACCAGGTACAGCGCCAGCGACGCCGCGTACTGCTCTGAAGCAGTCACAACAGTGGTTTCAGCCGTGGGCATCGATGTATATATAGGTAGCGGCATGAAAGTCTAGCGGTGACCGTTATTGCGCAGAAATCGAAAATAAGGTATCATCGCTGATTGGCTCTCCAGTCGCATTCCGGCCGTCGTCATTGGTTGCGCGACAGTACCCCATGCGCAGCTATTCTGTTCAGCGCTAGACTTTCGTGCCGCGACCAATACCTATGTATAGTTATGGCGGTCCGAACACTCGCTTTTTCGTGTGTGTGTGTGTGTAGTTTCGGATTGTGTATGCTGCTGGCCCTACTGGCCATCACAGCGTCACCGGGGGGGTTGGCAAGCGCGAAGCTCTGCCTGGGGTTTGAAAAAGAGCTCTAGGGCTCGAAGACATCGGGGGGCAACGTCTTCCTAAGGGCGCCTCCTGTTAGGCTCGGACCACGACTTAGGATGACGTTGGGATGAATGGGAGGAGTGGCTGGACTAGGTTTGTCCGTACGTCCCCGTGATCGTGGTAAGGATCCACGCCCAGGTGACATTAGAAATCGGGGACCTCGTCTTCGCCGGCGAAAACGCTGTGATCCTCGCTTTGTTACGTTTCCTCAAATATCTCTGTAAACCTTTATGTCACATTATTAACCTGTCGCTAGAGCAAGGCATTTTTCCCAATAAGTTAAAATGTTCGGTAGTAAAACCTATTTTTAAAAAAGGTATAAAAACAGATATCTGCAACTATAGACCTATTACTCTCATACCAGTGCTGTCCAAAATTTTTGAGAAAGTCCTTCATGATAAAATATACAACTTCCTGACAAAGCATGATATCTTACATCCGAACCAATATGGGTTCCGAAAAAATAACTCTACTATCACAGCTTGCTTTGATTTAATGCGATGCGTAACTGAGGGATTAAATAATAAAAACATTACTGTAGCCCTATTATTAGACATGAGTAAAGCATTCGATTCAGTCTCACACGAGGTTCTGTTGAACAAGCTATATAGCTACGGAATGCGAGGTTCAACTTATGAGTGGATTAAAAGTTATCTCACAAATAGACAACAATATGTGGAAATAACGAACCTTTCGGGAAAATACAAAAAAGTCTTTAGGTCAAATCCAAGAGTTAATCCTAGAGGCGTACCGCAGGGGAGTATACTTGGTCCACTCCTTTTTCTAGTGTATATTAATGACTTACCACTCTCCGTAAATCAAAAATGTGTCCAATATGCAGATGACACAACAATAGTTATTAAAGCTAATGACCAAGAAATGATTGCAAAAGAAACAAACAAAGCTCTTAAAGATGTTACTAACTGGCTCACAAACAATAGCTTAAACATTAATCTTAGCAAAACCCAATTTATTCACTTTCGGACATATAATAGTGCTAGTATAAAAATCAATATTAATTTTGATGGCGTAAATATCAAAGAAACGGATACAGCAACTTTTTTAGGTGTAACTATAGACTCTTATTGTAACTGGAAAGCACAGGTAGATAATGTATGTTCAAAAATAGATAAATTTACTTACATATTAAAAAGGCTTAGAATAACTGTTTCAGAAAAAGCAGCTACTGTTGCATATCACGCTTATGTTTCGTCTATTTTAAGATACGGAATAATTCTTTGGGGAAATTCAGTCAACGCCATCAGAGTTTTTAGGGCACAAAAAAGATGTATGAGGGCATTATGTGGTGCTGAATATCTTGATAGCTGTAGACCACTTTAAAAAAAAAAAAAGATATTGCCTCTACCAGCTCTGTACATTTATGAGATTTGTCTATTTGTGAAAAAAAATATTAAATTGTTTCCTCAACAAAATAATTGTGATCGTAGCAGAAGGCAACTACATAAGATAATAGTACCAGGACAAAGATTGACTGTCCATCAGCGAAATGTCTATTGCATGGCAATAAAAATTTATAATTATTTGCCAGATTATGTTAAGGTTATGACTATTAATAGATTTAAAAATTACATGTTCAATAAATTATTAAATGATAATATTTATGAAATTAATGATTATTTTAAAATGAAATTTAATTAAAAGACAGACATCTCAAAGCTTGACATCTCAATTTTTGACATAAATAATGGGTATACCTTAATTGAAACGAAATTAAACCTTAATATTTGCACGCTTATAAGGCAAAACATGTTCGGAATCACAAAACTTTGTAACCTATTTGTAACCCATGTTTAAAGCAAATAAACGAATTTATTATTATTATTATTATTTTGCTATAAATTTTGACTCTCACACCCGCGTACAAAATAAATACATATAAAACCAAAGAGAGATATAATAAACATAAATATATATACATATAATAAACTTACATATAGATTACATAAATAAATACTTGTAGCGGGCGGAGGATTACGCCCCGGCAGGGGAGACCAGACGGCCGGGGGTCAGGGCGACAGGCTGAGAAACCGACGGACTATCCTAGCCGAGTCTAGCAACACCGCTTTCTGCAGAGCGAACTGCCACGGAACCCCAGTCGCCTCAGATGGTGAGCGAGGCTGACTGGGATCAACCCATTCGCAGAAATGACGATTGGGATGGTTTCAGTGGACTCCACATGCCACATGCCAGTAACCTCGTGAGCCAGATCTAGATACTTTCGTTTTTTCTCTGTCTCCGCTCTCACGAGGTTCTCGTCATGTGGGATGGTGATGTCCACTAAAAACACCCTCGACTGTGCCCGGTCCATCAGCACGATGTCAGGCTTATTCGCCAGAATCGTCCTGTCCGTGATGATAGACCGGTCCCAATAGAGCCGGACTCCGTCACGCTCAAGTACCGGCACCGGTGTGTACCTATAGTACGGCACTCTCTCATCCAGGAGACCGTACTTTAAAGCAAGCTCTTGGTGAAGGATTTTGGCCGCTTGGTTGTGTCTGTGCAGATACTCAGTGTTAGCAAGAGCCGAACATCCCGAGAGCACATGCCTGAGTGACTCACCGGGATGGCGACACGCTCGACAGATGTCGTGAGTGCCATCCTTCAGGATGTACTTTCGGTAGTTCCGCGTCTTAACCACCTGATCTTGTATTGCACACACAAAACCTTCGGTTTCCCCAAAGAGGTCACCAAAGCGCAGCCATTGCACGGACGCTTTTTTATCTACGTGAGGCTCATTAAGAGCTTTAAAAAAGCGTCCATGCAACTCCTTCTCCTTCCATACGGTCTCCCGGTCAGAGGTGCTTAGTACCACCGGTTTCTGCCACCCGAGTTTGGCCAAAGCTAGGGGAGTGAGTCCTTTATCACATTCTATGGCGTCTCTATGCATTGGACACTCCCTTTTCGTCTCAAAGTAGGTTCTGAGGCTGGATATCTCCCGATTATGCATGGTCTTGACGCTTAATACGCCTCGACCACCACATTTTCGGGGTACATACAACCTCATAACAGACGATTTGGGGTGGTGCATGCGGTAGAGAGTCATAGTCGTGCGGACTTTTCTATCCAGTGCGTCTAGTTCGGTCTGAGTCCATCTGAGTACGCCAAAGGTGTACATGAGAACGGGCATGACCCAGCCGTTATATGCTCGGACCTTATTGGCGCCCGACAAATAGCTTTTACAAACTTTTGTCAGGCGACCAAAAAAGACCTCGCAAACTGACTGTTTCACGTCCGCCTCCTTTACCCCCACGGATTGTGACATACCCAGATACCGGTATGACTCAGCTTCAGAGAGGGTCCTGATGTTGGATGGCTCGAGATTGATCTCGGCCGAATGAGTAACCTGTCCCCTCTCCACATGTAAGATTATTATTTTTATATATCTTGACTCTCACACCCGCGTACAATATAAATACATATAAAACCAAAGGGAAATATAATAAACATAAATATATACACATATAATAAACTTACACATACATTACATAAATAAATACTTGTAGCGGGCGGAGGATTACGCCCCGGCAGGGGAGACCAGACGGCCGGGGGTCAGGGCGACAGGCTGAGAAACCGACGGACCATCCTAGCCGAGTCTAGCAACACCGCTTTCTGCATCTTGGCCGCGAGCGAACTGCCACGGAACCCCAGTCGCCTCAGATGGTGAGCGAGGCTGACTGGGATCAACCCATTCGCAGAAATGACGATTGGGATGGTTTCAGTGGACTCCACATGCCACATGCCAGTAACCTCGTGAGCCAGATCTAGATACTTTCGTTTATTCTCCGTCTCCGCTCTCACGAGGTTTTCATCATGTGGGATGGTGATGTCCACTAAAAACACCCTCGACTGTGCCCGGTCCATCAGCACGATGTCAGGCTTATTCGCAAGAATAGTCCTGTCCGTGATGACGGACCGGTCCCAATAGAGCCGGACTCCGTCACTCTCGAGTACTGGCACCGGTGTGTACCTATAGTACGGCACTCTCTCATCCAGGAGACCGTACTTCAGAGCAAGCTCTTGGTGAAGGATTTTGGCCGCTTGGTTATGTCTGTGCAGATACTCAGTGTTAGCAAGAGCCGAACATCCTGAAAGCACATGCCTGAGTGACTCACCGGGATGGCGACACGCTCGACAGATGTCATGAGTGCCATCCTTCAAGATGTACTTTCGGTAGTTCCGCGTCTTAACCACCTGATCTTGTATTGCACACACAAAACCTTCGGTTTCCCCAAAGAGGTCACCGAAGCGCAGCCATTGCACGGACGCTTTTTTATCTACGTGAGGCTCATTAAGAGCTTTAAAAAAGCGTCCATGCAACTCCCTCTCCTTCCATACGGTCTCCCGGTCAGAGGTGCTTAGTACCACCGGTTTCTGCCACTCGAGTTTGGCCAAAGATAGGGGAGTGAGTCCTTTATCACATTCTATGACGTCTCTATGCATTGGACACTCCCTCTTCGTCTCAAAGTAGGTTCTGAGGCTGGATATCTCCCGATTATGCATGGTCTTGACGCTTAATACGCCTCGACCACCACACTTTCGGGGTATATACAACCTCATAACAGACGATTTGGGGTGGTGCATGCGGTAGAGAGTCATAGTCGTGCGGACTTTTCTATCCAGTGCGTCTAGTTCGGTCTGAGTCCATCTGAGTACGCCAAAGGTGTACATGAGAACGGGCATGACCCAGCCGTTATATGCTCGGACCTTATTGGCACCCGACAAATAGCTTTTACAAACTTTTGTCAGGCGGCCAAAAAAGACCTCGCAAACTGACTGTTTCACGTCCGCCTCCTTTACCCCCACGGATTGTGACATACCCAGATACCGGTATGACTCAGCTTCAGAGAGGGTCCTGATGTTGGATGGCTCAAGATTGATCTCAGCCGAATGAGTAACCTGTCCCCTCTCCACATGTAAGACCGCACACTTGTCTAGTCCAAGCTCCATCCTGATGGAGTTACTGAACTCAGTGGTGATATTCAGCAACTCCCTCAGGCGGGTGGCATTGGGTGCTAGCAGCTTGAGGTCATCCATGTAGAGAAGGTGAGGCACTTTTGTCCCTCCTCTCCGAAACTGAAAGCCTGTCCCTGATCTCTCCAGCAAAGAGCTGAGAGGGTTCAGCGACAGACAAAACCATAAAGGACTCAGACAATCGCCCTGGAAGATACCCCGCCGTATCTTGATCTGGTCACCCGCAGCCGCCAACCGCTCGCCATGGAGACAAAGAATCGTACTCCATTGCCCCATACACTCTCCGAGGAAGTCTCGAACTGTACTATCGACTTTGTACAGCTCAAGGACCCTCAAGAGCCATGAATGGGGCACCGAGTCGAATGCCTTCTTATAGTCAATCCAGGCGGCAGAGAAATTCCGGCGATTGCGTTTGAGCAGTTGGCCCGCGACGGAGTCGATGAGAAGGAGCTCCTTAGTACCACGACCACCGCCCCGACATCCGTTCTGAGCCTCAGACATGATGTTGTTCTCGTCTACGTGACGGGAGATCTTAAGGCTCAGAACGGATGTCAATGTCTTATAGATGGTAGTAAGACATGTGATGGGGCGGTACTTAGCTGGGTCAGCGGTATCGGTTGACTTAGGAGCTAAATGAGTGATCCCGGTGGTGAAAAGGCTCAGGAGTGCCCTTTGCTCGAGAGCATCTTGGAATTGTCGAGCCAAAGTAGCATGGCAGAGCGAAAAACCCTTCAACCAGTAGTGATGCAGCCCATCGGGTCCCGGACTTTTCCAGTTCGGGGCCCGGCGCACCGCACCAGCTACATCCTCCGAAGAGATGGTGACGGGGTTCATCGGCTCTATTGAGGCACATGCTTCCTCTACCGCCGCAATCCAAGGGCCCTCCTCATGCTCCACCTCTCTTGACCATACACTTCGCCAAAAGGCGACGAGGTCAGCCGGGCTCGGCCGCTGAGAGGTATAACAGACTGCTGGGCACTCCAGTTTTTTATAGAACCTTTTCTGATCACTCGAGAACAGGCGATTTTGCTGAAAGCGCTCGACTCTTTCCGAGTATCGTCGGATGCGGTTCCCCCATGCAGCAATTTTCTGCTTCAGGTCGTCGATGCGCTCCGTTAGTTTTTGGGCTATATCGGGCTGATCTAGCCACACCCCGAGCCCATTAAAGGCTATTCTAACGGAGCGCACAATCCTTGGCCTAGTGTTGCCCGATCTGAAACTCTGCAGTCTGCCAATGAGAGCTCTGGCCAGGGTGATACGGTGTTCTATTCTCCTTTTCCAGGCTGGTTCCGTGCTGCGCCTTAGAGTAGCGCGTCCACGTTCCTGGATCTTGACACCCATGAAACGGTGAACAGCTAAGGCCGCACCAAAGAGAATAGAAGCCGTATCATCCAGGCCAGTGCTGCGCTCAAGGTATTGAGGCAGCATTTGGTTTATGGCCTCAATGACATCCCGCGTCGCTACATTTAATGTGAGCCGGGAGAGCCGCGGACGGATCTCTAGAGGAGCACTCCGGATCTCTGAAATCGCCTCTTCTAAAATCCTTCCCATCCGCTCTATGTCAAGGGAGACTGTTCCCTCCGTGTCCTCCTCCACAGGCAAATCTTGCGCGATAGCGTCGGTCTCTTCGCGGACAGGTTCCGCCAGAGAGACAACTTGCTCTGTGGTTGGGGTTGTCACCTCGGGAACAGCCTCACGTCGTAACCGTTCGAGCTCGGAAGCGCTAAAGATGTTCGAGCGCTGAATATACCGAGCCCGGTCTGCCAGGTTTTGTTCCGTGACAGTCAGATTCGGCTCCAGCAGCAAGAACTCGCGGTACATTGCCGCTCGGTAGCCAGTCCGTCCGGTTTCCCCTCCTGTCGCCCTGTAGTACGCACGCATGACATTTTCGTTCATTTGAGATGTCCATCTCATGCGGCGCACTCCACCAGCGGCGGGCTCCGAAGATTGGGTCCTTGAGGACCCTGTCGGTGCCAAGCCCTCTGGTGGGGATGATGGATTGGCCGGCCGCCGAGGTGGTAGTGGCGGCCGGCTGGTGTGACTGGCGGTCCGCATGCTGTCACGTCCAGCGCCAGTCCCAGACGCGCCCTGGCGCCCCCCAGGCAGCGGCCCTGTTCGCGCATTCTCATTTCTGTCCATCATCATAAAAGGGGGGGTGGGGGGTGAGTGGCAGTTACGTCACTCGGGGTCCACTCAGGTCCCCAAGGAGGCTGTTTTAGAGCCAGCTCGCTCGGTTTGGGGGAACCTAGATGTCATTTGGTTCCCCAATTCCCTTAGTCGCCTCTTACGACACCCATGGGATAGGAAGGGGTGGCAACATTCTATTCTGCCGGTGCCACACGGCGTAGATTATTATTATTATTTTGCTATATCTTTCGACTCTCACACCCGCGTACAAAATAAATACATATAAAACCAAAGAGAAATATAATAAACATAAATATATATATACATATAATAAACTTACATATAGATTACATAAATAAATACTTGTAGCGGGCGGAGGATTACGCCCCGGCAGGGGAGACCAGACGGCCGGGGGTCAGGGCGACAGGCTGAGAAACCGACGGACTATCCTAGCCGAGTCTAGTAACACCGCTTTCTGCATATTGGCCGCGAGCGAACCGCCACGAAACCCCAGTCGCCTCAGATGGTGAGCGAGACTGACTGGGATCAACCCATTCGCAGAAATGACGATTGGGATGGTTTCAGTGGACTCCACATGCCACATGCCAGTAACCTCGTGAGCCAGATCTAGATACTTTCGTTTTTTCTCTGTCTCCGCTCTCACAAGGTTCTCGTCATGTGGGATGGTGATGTCCACTAAAAACACCCTCGACTGTGCCCGGTCCATCAGCACGATGTCAGGCTTATTCGCCAGAATCGTCCTGTCCGTGATGATGGACCGGTCCCAATAGAGCCGGACTCCGTCACGCTCAAGTACCGGCACCGGTGTGTACCTATAGTACGGCACTCTCTCATCCAGGAGACCGTACTTCAGAGCAAGCTCTTGGTGAAGGATTTTGGCCGCTTGGTTGTGTCTGTGCAGATATTCAGTGTTAGCAAGAGCCGAACATCCCGAGAGCACATGCCTGAGTGACTCACCGGGATGGCGACACGCTCGACAGATGTCGTGAGTGCCATCCTTCAGGATGTACTTTCGGTAGTTCCGCGTCTTAACCACCTGATCTTGTATTGCACACACAAAACCTTCGGTTTCCCCAAAGAGGTCACCGAAGCGCAGCCATTGCACGGACGCTTTTTTATCTACGTGAGGCTCGTTAAGAGCTTTAAAAAAGCGTCCATGCAACTCCCTCTCCTTCCATACGGTCTCCCGGTCAGAGGTGCTTAGTACCACCGGTTTCTGCCACTCGAGTTTGGCCAAAGATAGGGGAGTGAGTCCTTTATCACATTCTATGACGTCTCTATGCATTGGACACTCCCTCTTAGTCTCAAAGTAGGTTCTGAGGCTGGATATCTCCCGATTATGCATGGTCTTGACGCTTAATACGCCTCGACCACCACATTTTCGGGGTATATACAACCTCATAACAGACGATTTGGGGTGGTGCATGCGGTAGAGAGTCATAGTCGTGCGGACTTTTCTATCCAGTGCGTCTAGTTCGGTCTGAGTCCATCTGAGTACGCCAAAGGTGTACATGAGAACGGGCAAGACCCAGCCGTTATATGCTCGGACCTTATTGGCGCCCGACAAATAGCTTTTACAAACTTTTGTCTTATATATTACAAACTTTTTCCTCCTTCAGGAATGGGGCTACTTTTTGTCTGCCCGTCTTAAGATGACTTATATAATTAGGAATGCTTTTGTGGAACTCATTGTGGAAGCACTGCATAACATAGCATAGTATCTATTGAATTGTGAGTTTGTTTTGAAAAGAGCAACCGCCGAGTTTCTTGCTGGTTCTTCTCGGCAGGAAGGGATTTCTGAACCAGTGGTAGACTCATTGACGATTCAAAAGCACTTGTAAAAAGTTTATTTGAATAAAAAACATTTATATTTTGGACTGCAGAGCAGTTCAGTTGAACAAATAGATTGTTCAACTGAACTGTTCTGCAGTCCGTACACCTTGTTTAATGCAGCTTAGGCACAGTCCACAGAATATATAATAGTACTACGTAGCTTAGGCATTCGTACCTTCGGACGAGCGTCGAGCGCTATTAAATTTAAGAGATAAAATGTTTAACCTCATAATTGTAAATTGATATCTATTCAAGTAACAAAAAATGCATGAGTGTCGTGAAGCACTCGGTTGGAACTAAATTCCTTTTAATAGTTTCACTCCTTTGTGAAACTATCGGTTCACATAGTGAACCGTTAGCTATACCACCAAAGCTATGATGAAACCAAGGCAACACACAAGGGTCGTGACGGAAATATTCTTACACTTCTTTCGCCTAGCCCCCACCCGCCTCAACCTTTTAAGGAACTTCATTCCAGAAAAAAAGAGACTTCGGTCGCGGCTAGTTACCCTATCATCAAAGACGTGCCGCCAAGCAAATTGGCGTTCAGACGTATGGGTTTAATTAACTGTTAAATCCCCTTTCAACTTAGCCCGCTTCCATGTTAGACAGCATTGTCACTTCCTATCAGGTGAGATCGCAGTTAAGGGCTATCTGCGCGCCTAGCATGCACGTGCAAGAAAATTTTGTCGCCACCTTTTCTCGTAATATTATCTCTATATCTCTATCGACACTAACATGGTTGCACACGTGGATTCGTCGAACGAGAAATCAGTCTACATCGACAATCTCTCTCTCTCTCTCTCTCTCTCTCTCTCTCTCTCTCTCTCTCTCTCTTCGCGCGAGATATCACTTCGACGTGCATGCTGGTCACCAAATAATATCTGATCTTTTATTTTGTTCACGTAGTAAGTAGGTACTACTTATTGATAAGTACAAAATTATGCTACGAAATATAATCAATAACATGTTTGCCTTTTATAACACTTCATCGAATTTGAATTAAATAATTTTCTGATGCAAAAATTTTAAATTGTACCGCAACGCGAAATTCTTTATTCAGACGGACGATGTGATCCCGTGGTACCGTTTTTGTATTGTTAGAGACGGAACCCTAATCATTTAAACGAGAAACAATAAGACCTTTATCTTCGCCGAGTATGTTAATGACCGACGAAAGGACGATTACGAAGCGGTATTTGATAGAAACAATAATTATTTTACTATCTATGCTATCGATATCAGTCGGTAATTGTAAATATTTACTCGTACCTAAATCCCGGAATTACACTAACTGAAGTTTCTGATAAAAATAAGCTCCTTATTTTGATTATACTTCATCATCATTAATAGCCTATAACAGTCCACTGCTGGACTAAAGGCCTCTCCCAAGGGGAGGGTTTGCCCATAATCACCACGCGGGGCAGACGGGTTGGTGATCGCAGTAGATGGTAGTAGTAGCACAGAGGACGCTGCTGCCCGTTCTCAGTTATATGTACTTAATTCAAGGCTTGCACTTACTTATTTACGTTAAGGAGAATAGCTGAGCTAATTTATGTGATTAGGTTAATTATTGGTTTAAAATCCTGGGGAAGCGTAACAAAAAAATTTTTTTTTGTTATAATCTTTATTTTTAAGGGGCTTTCGTCCGACATGGACACGCCAGCCCCATCGTAAAAAAAGATTTAAAATTGATCCAATTTCCACATAACTCAAAAGTTGAACCATCATTTAGTGTTTGAACTTACCACTAGGTATAAAGATGTATCCAATCTGACAAGCGCAGCAGACCCAGAAGGCGCAGAACAGAACAGGCTTCCTTCCGATTCTCGCCATCAGCACCACCGCGGCCCAGTACCCAGGGATCTCCACCGCAGACACCGCCACATAGTTCAGGTATCGGTTCCCGGACATGTTGACCGCGTTGATCGACATGCCGTAGTAGATGAAGGTGGTTGTGATCCACCACACCGGGGACACCATGCACCGCACCAAGATCCTCTTGTGTCTGAACACCAACACCACCAGCCACGGCTCGTTCACACTTCGGGCTCGTTCATCAGCCTTTTTCTTCTCTTCTTCCAGGGCATGCTCTCGCAACAAATCCATAGATTTATCTGATAGCTCTCTTTTATTTATCCTGGCTGCATTCTTGAGTACTTTTTCCGCATCCTCGAATCTGTTTTTACTCATGTACCATCTGACCGATTCAGCCATGAGGAAGAAGTATGAGAAGGTGAGAAGTTGCGGGATGTAAAGTGCGAGGGTCAGGTATCTCCAGTCCGGCACGCCCCACGCTATGAAGCCCAACAGAACTAAACCGATGGAAAACGACGTATTCAAGGACGCTCCCGCTGCTACACGGTATTTTGGACCCATCAACTCCATCACTGAAAACAGAAATTATCACACTAATATTATAAATGCGAAAGTGAGTTTGTTGGTTTGTCGGTTAGTCCTTCAATCACGCCGCAACAGAGCCTTGGATCGACGTGATTTTTTGCATGGGTGTAGTTGAGAACCTGGAGAGTGACTTAGGCTTTACTTTTTATCCCTATAAATCAAAGAGTTCCCGAGGGATTTTAAACACCAAATCCACGCCGACGAAGTCGCGGGCATCAGCTAATTACTGAATAAAGGAAACCGAATACCGATATAATGACAAAGTTGCATGCGCACAATCGGCCAGGCATACAGCTGCATCTTTGTTTTAAAAAGAGCATTGCTGAGTTTCTTGCCGGCTCTGGTGGGATAGTCTTGATATGACATATTAAGACACTTTGGCCCACGTGAAATAAATAACTTGGGATTTAGAATTTGCAAGTAATTATGAATTTTATTTCCTTCATGGAAAAATTTACTTACAAATGATATATGCACAAGAGAAACCTCCAGAAAACATGGACTCGACCACTTCAGATATGAGGAAACCGACGTAGGTGTTGGACCAGTAGCGCACGATGCCCATCCAAGCGGTGGTGAACCCGTTGATGCTGAGAGCGGTGCGGCGCCCCCAGCGGTCCGAGATGTAGCCCGTGATGGGGAGGGCCACCAGCGTGCCCAGCGTGCGGATGGAACCGATCAGGGTCCTGCGCCATTCGTCGCAAGCTAGCCCGAACTGAAAATGACAGAACATTTTATATTCCTAGACTGAGGATTCATAATAGAATATTAGTTTCAAGATGGGCAGCCTAAGTATGTCACGATCTCTTTAAACATTTCTGTGGTGGTGTCGTGTGGTGCGGGTTGTTACGTTCCCTCATATATGGTTGAGCGAAGCAATGGCTGGGTCATGCGTCATGCTCGTGAACGGGTGTCACAGGCGGGAATACTGTCTGTCTGTCCGTCTTAACATGTGTTGAATTATAATTAGGTACGCTTTTGTGGAATTTCCCCTCATTGTGGAAACACTGCATACATAGCATAATATCTATTATATTGTAAACTTGTTTTGAAAGGAGCAACTGCTGAGTTTCTTGCTGGTTCTTCTCGGCAGGAAGGGCATTCCGAACCAGTGGTAAACTCATTGACGATTCAAAAGCACTTGTAAAAAAGTTTATTTGAATAAAAAACATTTTTATTCTATTCTATTATATTCTAATAAAAATTAAATGTAAACACGCATGTATTTGAATTATCCTTACTTTTACCTGCGACTTCATTCGCGTGGAGTTAGCTTTTAAAACTCATCATCATCATCATCTCAACCCATCTCCTGCCCTTGAGGACACGGGTCTCCTCTCAGAAATAAAAAAAATTAATCATGGGGGTACCTGGATGCCTAAGAGTTTTCCAAAATGTTCTCAAAAGTGTGTGAAATCTGCCAATTCATATATTTTAGTCAGCGTGATTTGTATGGTGATATTTCACCGACATAATTCAGCGAGTCGCAAAACTGAAGTGGAAATGGGCGGGGCACATAGTTCGAAGAGCTGATGGTCGTTGGGGTCCCAAGGTGCTGGAGTGGCGACCGGTAAGCGCAGTGTTGGCAGACCCCCCCCTAGGTGGACCAACGACATCAAACGAGTCGCAGGGAGCTGCTGGAATCAGGCGGCGCAAGACCGAAGCCTGTGGAGGTCCATGCAGGAGACCTATGTCCAGCAGTGGACATCTAAAGGTTGATAAAGAAGAAGAAGAAGAAGAAGATTTGTATGGAATATAATATAAAAATTATGGAAATAACAATGGAGACTTACAGTATGGACGACCGTGTCAGTGTTCTCATAGAGATGCACCTCACAGGCTTTGATGCTGTCGCGGTTGAACAAGCCAGCGGGACAACTGTCCTCGCCGCTGAGAGCTGCAGTTGAATTGGTGTTTCTGTATCGCCTACATTGGTCGAAGGAGCTCCCCGCTGGGGGAATAGCGTTCAGCACCCATGGAGCTCGGAATTCTAAAGACTCTTCTGTCTCACATTCTGGAATCAGGCATCTTAAAACGAGATTTTAGTAGGTTGACTTTTTACATACTAATTTTATAAATGCGAAAGTGTGTTTGTTAGTTTGGTGGTTTGTCCTTCCATCACGCTGCAACCGAGCTATGGATTGACATGATTTTTTGCATGGGTATAGTTGAGGATCTGGAGCGTGACATAGGCTATTTATCGCGAGAAATCAAAGATTTCTCGAGGGACTTTAAAAACTAAATCCATGCGCACGAAGTCGCGGGCACCAGCTAGATTCAAATAAAGTTACTAAAATGTTGTAACTATTCATTTTCCCTTACGTCTCTTTTACTGAATAAGATTTCACTGGTAGACGCCGATTTTACGAATTTTTTAGTGTTTCTTTGTCCACTGTCCTTTCTTTTACTTGTTTTATTTGCATTATTAGCCTAGGCAATGGGGCGGTCTGTTGTATGGAGACCCCCGCATCAAATCCTCAGTCGATGAAATTTGGCGGGGTTGTAGTATGGGATGACCCAAAATTTACACAAAAATATCCAAAAAAAAATCCATGCGGAAGTTGGGTATTTATACCTAAAAGTACAAATAGCTTAATATTTTGAACAGAATAATTTCTCCGTCCAATTTTTTTTTACCAAACTAATTATTAGCCTTAATAAGAGGTACTTGATAAAAATCCAAAACTTTTTTCAAACGGAACTGTCATTTTTTAAAGAGGTTTCCTTTTTTTGTCCGTAATTTCGACCAGAAAATTGCTCAGTCAATTTTTTATTTTCAAATGACCTTAAAATGTAATTTAGCATAACGTGTAAGAAAATCCAAAAAAAAATCCATACCAAAATCTATTTATCTTACTTCAACTGAAAATTGTTTATAACTCGGAATGAAAAATTTCTCTATCCAATTTCTTTTTTTTAACATAGTAGGTAGTCACATTTACACACTTATCCTAAATATCCAAAAAAAATATCACGAAGAACATCGATATTGAAACAGAATTTTTTGAAATCTAAACTGCGTTTTCGCGATAATGTACCTTAATGCTTGAATCATTGGGTATAGTTTAGCGTGCGCGAGCGAAGCGACTTCACAAATAATATATTACTACATGACTTCTACGATGCTAAATAATAAACATAAATGTGTACCTCAACATTAATTTATTTATACAACCACTAATTGTAGCGACTTAGCTTCCAGATAATGAATGAGCTTTTCAATAGTTTAATTAAGGGCCCTTAAACATAATTTGTTTCTCCGAATTAGTTTATTTTGGGAAAATTTAAACAAAAACAACATAAAATTGCCATAACAGCTTATATTAACTAATATTCATTTCCTTCACTGAAAATAAAATAATAGGTATGTATCTGCTTCAAACAACCAAAAAATAACATCTTTATTTTGAAAAAGTATAAAAAATTATGAAGCTCTATAATGTTTAAAAACAATTGTTTTTTGGCAAAAGCTTCATTGATTACTTTGTTACCAAAACCTTTTTAACCGACTTCCAAAAAGGAAGTGGCTCTCAATTCAGCACTTATTTTTTTAACTTATGCACGGTATTTAAGGAAAACCCTAAAAAAGTGACATACTGTTTTTATTCAAGATTCCTGTATTATGAATGAATACAATACAATAAATAAAAAGAGCATGACACTTTTTAGGGATCCTCAAACACCGTGTGTTGTATGTACAGCGGTTTCTTCGAGATTTCTGAACCGATTTGGATAATTTTTATTTCACTTGCTAGAAGAAATTCGCGAGATGGTTCCCCAATACTTTCTGGATCCAACTTTTCAATTCTAATGCCTCATTCTGAAGTCGGGCGAGCATAAAAACACGCCCAATGTCAACATAATGTGTAGAAACTAAAAACTTTTTTTTCAACACACTTGCTCATAAAGTGGCTCTAATAGTCTAGTTGACAAGTTCAAAATGGTACAAAATAGAGATACTGATCTTAAAATTATGTGCGATAGCTCATTGGATCCGGAATGACGCCTAGAAAAATGTTCCAAAAGCGTGTATTAGCACATAAAAAATTGCAAAAGTTATAAACAATTAAAGATAAAAAAAAAATGGCATTTCGTTTTTTGCCAATATTTCATAAACTATTAATATTTAAGAATTTTCAAAAAAAGATTCTAAAAGAAGAGGAAATTTTCAATAAAAAACTCCGAACTCCCGGAACTCTATCTCCATTATTTATAATTTTAATTTAACGCTGAAAATAGGTCTGCGCGCGACATTTTTAGGTTGCGCGCGCGGCGTCAAAAGCGAGTACGGCACATTAATTAATTTATTTAAGGTATTGAATATTTATTTAAAAATTTGAAAAAATTATGGTGTGTTTTGAACACTATAAATAATTTATTCTCGTTGGAAATTTTACTTAAAGTTAATTTTTCAACAAGTTAAACAATTGTTAACTAACAAAATTTTCTCGAACTTCCGTCTTAATTGTAAGTGAAAAAAAAATTGTGTGAGTCAGCTCACGACGCACAACTGGAGTTTACTTCATACTCAACGTTGAAATTTCTACCCTAACGTTGAGTAAATAAGGTTGGTCTTCGCTTGAGTTGTCGAATGCCCGCGCTACGCCTTTCACAACGTTGCAAATCTCCACCCCTAACGTTGAGTAAACAAGGTTGGCTTTCGTTCACGTGTAGATTAGCGCCATCTTACGGCTTATGTGTAAACTATTTGAATAGCCACGGTGTTGTACTCCGTACGGTGTTGTGAACGAAAACCAACCTTATTTACTCAACGTTAGGGTAGAAATTTGCATCGTTGTGAAAAACGTGACACGGGCATTCGACAACTCAAGCGAAAACCAACCTTATTTACTCAACGTTAGGGTAGAAATTTCAACGTTGTGAAAAACGTAACAAGGTCATTGATAAATTGATTTTACTGTCCGGATTTTTCTCATACCGGGCTGCTAAAATCGATTCTTAAGGAGTAAACTCCAAAAAATGTTTAAATAATTGTCGTAAAAAATTTCAATTATATTTATGTACAACTTCTTTATTTGATTTGTTCACATCGGCATTCTCATTACAGAAAATACATTTGGAATTGTAATCAAACTCTGAAGATGGTTCTTGTGAATTAAGTCTTTTCTTTTTTAAAAATGATTTGATCATATTATCGTTTATGTATGCTTTTCTGCAAGAGACGTGTAAGTCTAATTCTTCTAATCCGTGAAGCTTATGCTCTAATCCGTCGCCCCTTTTTTTATGCTGCATTTTTTAAACGTTTCAACTCCTTTTTTTTTCACTGTAACTTTCTCTAAGCCGGCAAAGCTCTTATTGCACAAAATACAAAATTTTTCCATAACGATTACGCGTACAACAAACAAATTTGCTAATAACAATGGTCGCCTTGGTCACTAATGGCCGTCTCTAATTTCTTAGTCGAACGAAATACGAGTAACCACGAGTAAGTACACTCGGTCATACTCGGTTGGTTCGGACGAACTGCGCGCGCAGAGATTGCGCTCGTTGGACATCTACAGGCTCACGTCGCCGTGGGCAGACAAAGTCGGGTCTCGTGACGTCATCACGCTCCTGCTCACTCCTTGTTATGGAGTAACATCGGCACAAAAAAAACGTCGAATTGATTACCTGCTCCTTTTTTTGGAGTCAGTTAAAAATAGCCATAACAACTTATAAAATAATAATATCCATTTCTTTCAAATTCAAATTTATTTCACGTAGGCCAACCTGTGGCTCTTATGACACGTCATGATTCTACCACTGGTTCGGAAAGTAGATTCTGCTGAGAAGAGCCGGCAAGAAAGTCAGCTCTTTTCAAAATTGGTATGTTATGCAGAAAAAATGTACCTAAACCTAACTAAACTCGCTCCTAAATCATCAATTTTCGGTGTGAAGAGGTGACGAAAAATCATTTTTATAGTACTAAAAAGAAAGATTTTTCACCAAACCAAAACCAAAAATTGGAGATAAAGGACCAATCTCTGTGTAGTAGTTTTTAGTTCCATTGTATTTTGTTCGAATTAGTTACAAAATGATCCGAAAACTCCAATAGTTTAACGGATTTGCATTAGCGCCCTTAAAATTGTGCAGTAATGTCGCTATGATATGGATTTCGTGCCCCTTTTTGAGCGGGATGGCAAATTATTGTGTTCTCGTGAGTGAGAAATAGAGTGATAGACGCGCGACGTACTTTTGACGACTTACTATTTTTTACCTAATTACAAATAACTTAAAATACAAAATTGCAAATTATTATACACTCTTAAAGCAGTTTTTGTCTCAGCATTTAAACTAGTTTTAGATCTGCGTGCGATTTTTCGCTTTAATACCATGACAATATGGTTCAGAACCATTTGACCGACACAGTCACTGTAGTTGTCAACAGTTTTTGATTGAAAATTGAACTGTCGACTCTACGACATACATTCGATTATCGAGTACTGGCTCGCGTCACAAAAGGCAGATACTAATGTCAGTCTCGTCACTGAATAGATAAAGTCTCGTTATAGTCCGGGAGCCAGGTACAAATTCGGTCAATTATTTCCTCTCGAGCGAAACTTCGTGAAACGCATTAGGGATTTATATTATGAATATTCGCGACCGTCAGCTGCGACTCCGTGGGTGGGGCGGGCAGTGGCAGCCTCCAACGCATGGAGAAAAAAAAAGTTTTTTAGTCATTTCCTCCCATTTGAAAATTTGACAGATTATAGTTTACCTAATATTTTGAAGGAAAACTAACCATAACATGGTGGACCATGCTATGGTCAGCTGACTTTATTTCTTTTCTATATATCTGACAAATTTTCAAATGGGAGGAAATGACTAAAAAACTTTTTTTTTCTCCATGCGTTGGAGGCTGCCACTGCCCGCCCCACCCACGGAGTCGCAGCTGACGGTCGCGAATATTCATAATATAAATCCCTAATGCATTTCACGAAGTTTTAATTGGGAGGGACTTGGTCATGAAAATCTGTCACTGGCTCCCGGACCATTACGTCAACTCACCACGCTCCTGCTTCCCTTGATGGATTAAAATATATAAAATATTTCTTTCTAAAATTTTATAGTTTTTAATGCGCTTGATTATTTTTTTGGATATTTTGATACTTGATACAAAAAAAATAATTGTAATCATATCAATAAAAAAAATGGATGGAGAAATTTTGCACTGTGAGTAAAAGGGTAGTTTTTGAAAAAAATATAGTCTCTTGGTATATTGTTTGGATTTTCAAGTTGTAGGTACAAAACGGCTATAAAAGGACATTCCAGTGAAAAAAATTCACAGAGCAATTTTTCGCTGCAAGTTACATTGAAAAAACGTATTTTTCAAAATTTGGTGGTTTCGACTAGGAGTATATTTTGGATATTTTATATTTTGTTTCTAGACTTTACATGAATGTTTCAGGTGAAGAAAGTTTTGACCGAGCATTTTGCCGAACTGAGATATTAAGCATAAAAGAGTTTAGGTAAAAATACCTAATTTCCGTTCTAATTTTTTTTTGGATATTTATAAAATACGTTTAACTACTGATACTTTATCATTCTGTAAAGTTTCGTCGCCTGAGGAATTGATGTTGGGGTCCACTAGCTTCATTGCCTAGACTATATTTGGTATTTCAAAGTATGTCTGTGTAACTGTCTGCTTATTAAACTTTAATATTTGTGGCAAAGTGTCTTACTACCATAGGAAAACAGAATTTCAATAAGGATGAAATTAACGGTAGCAGCTGGTATAATAGTTATTATAATTATGTACTTTTATCAGATAAATGCTACTGTCTCTGAAACTCTTCTATTTTCCGAGATCTCCAGGACGAAAGTTATCACCGTGCTAAACTTCATCAATATTGATCCATGCTTAAGTTGTAAACAGGCAGACAGATAGAATTATTTTAAAAGTAATAGAAGTATGGATAATAAATTTGGATCAAGAACTTATACCTGGTAGGAATACGCGCTGTCGTGAAATTGAACTCGGCAGCAGCCCACGCAGCGAATATGGCCATCGACACCGCCAGAACCATAATCCGAAACTGGAACCAGCCGAATTGGCCAATCTCTTTCACTAGGATTGTATCTAGATCCATGGCCTTCTTAGGTTCTTCTTCAATTTTAACGCCATGTTCATGCTTCTCTGCTGACGTCATGGTAGGAGTATGACCGCCTTGTATGGATCTCTTTGTCGATCTAATTCAATATTTCTACCATATCATACTGTGGGCACTGCGGTGTATGTATAGTTGTAAAGCTATCATAATATTGTTGATGAATTTGTAATTGTCCGTCTGGCTGTCTGTCTGTATGTCTATCCCATTATTACTCCTCAATTAATAAACATAATTACCTATTTCTAATTCGCTAATGGTAATAAAATAAAAGAAATATTTCGCTTCTCCTAGGGTGTTTACAAATCGTATTGAGCTCCACTTCGGTACTTACATCGGACTCAGTATCAGGGAAAAAAAGATCTCTATAGGTTTGTCGATTATGGCAATTAAATTCACAATTTTTGATCCTCTTTTAAAAACTGCTTAAAAGTTAGGTATGTGCATTTCAAGTCATAACCTGTTGTCAAATAAACAAATACTAATATCAGTCAAACTTTTTTTGCAAAAAAATTTGTATTCCAAATCTGTTCATACAATTATGTGCTTATTTGAAACTTCTAGGATGCGAAGTCTACTCGGAGCGAACCACTAGTATTGTATTCATAATGACTTATTTATTATTGATAAGTTAATAATAATCAATATTATACGATAAAAAATTTAATCTCTATTTTTAGGGTTCCGTAGTAAACAAGGAACCCTTATAGTTTCGCCATGTCCGTCCGTCTGTCTCTCTGTCCGCGGTTTAGCTCAGAGAATATTGGTACTAGAAATCTGTTATTTGACAAGGGTATAAATATCAATCACGCCGACAAATTGGTAAAATAAAATTGTGAAAAATATTTTTTTAAGGTACCTCCCCTACATGTAAAGTGGGGATGAAATTTTTTTTTCTCGTCTATCCCATAGTGTGGATAGTCGTTGAATAGGTCTTTCAAAAATATTATGGGTGTGGGAACACCATTTTTCAATTCAGGGATCCGTTTGCGAAATATGATATTTTAAAGTGCTAAATTTTATTAGAGTCAAGCCCCCCTCTGCCAGCCAAATGGTTGTATAAAGTATACAAGAAAAAATTCAAAGCAGTAGTATATATAATGAATTTTAAAGGAAAACTATCACGACTAATTAGGGTTCATCAGTTAAGGAGTTATATCTGTTTTTCCTAAGTTAGGTATTACACGTAATGTAAGTTGCATATTTTGTAGTATATTATAGTATTTAAACCATGGAACTCATAAAGTATTCAATATTCATAAATAAAATAAAAGCACTATCCTAGGTCAGCAATAATATTTGAGACTTTCAACTACGGAACCCTACACTGCGCGTGGCCCGACACGCACTTGGCCGGTTTTTTTGTCTTTAGACTAGGAACCAACGATCAAGGAAAATAAATTATAGACTGATACTAAGTACTAAGATAGTCCTCTGTAAGAACAATGTTGATATTATACAGCACACACACACACACACACACACACACACACACACACACAGTAAAGTAAATTTCGATTTTCATTTTCATCTCTATTTCACCCCATTACTGGTTGAATTTTCAAAAATGCTTTCATAGCGGATGCTGTTATATGCGGATGCTATATATAGCTATCTGTATGCCTTTCAGCCCGATCCGTCCAGTGGTTCGAGCTGTGCATTGATAGATCTGTCAGTCTGTCACCTTTTCATTTCATATATTCAGATGTAGAGGTAGAGTCAGACGATTCAAAAGCTTGTAAAAAGTTTATTTGGATAAAAAATATGTCTCTTCTATTCTATGTATTTAGTTATGTGGTATTCATGTATTTGATCGTTGTGTTTTAAGCGAGTGATTTGTTGCCATCCTTGAAGATTTATATCCTTTATCACTGATAATATTTATCAATAAGTACTTTATAAAAATTAGACAAGTTAATGAAAGATAAACTTTAAAACAAATATTTTAATTAAAGCTCATTGTAGAAGGTGTGGTGGAGATCACGTCGCTCGCTGCAACCCCAGTGCCTCCGCGTCCTCCATGGTGTCGGGCAGCCGGGTGCCCAGGGTCTCCGGAGTCAGGAAGATGAGCAGCCCGGACAGCAGCGCGAACGAGCCGAACAGCACTGATGGGAAACTTTCCCATACTGTTAAAGCCTGCCAATAAAATGATCAATAGAATAGAATAGAATAAGTAGAAATATTTTTTATTCAAATAAACTTTTACAAGTGCTTTTGAATAGTCGATGAATCTACCACTGTTTCGGAATGCCGTTCCTGCCGAGAAGAACCAGCAAGAAACTCGGCAGTTGCTCTTTTCAAAATAAAACAAATTTACAATACAGTAAATACTATGCCATATATGCAGTGTTTCCACAATGAGGAAAGTTCCAAAAATGCATACCGACTAACTTCTATCTTAAGATGGGCAGACATAAAGTAGCCCCTTCCCGCCGGTGGAACCCGAATATAAATAACAAGCAGTGATAGCCTAGTGGTTACGACTGGGGCCTCCTATTCGGAGGGTCGCAGGTTTGATCCCGAGTACGCACCTCTGACTTTTCGGAGTCAAGTCCGTTTAAACAATTAAATATCACTTGCTTCAACGGTGAAGGAAAACATCGTGAGGAAAAATGCACATCTAAGAGTTCTTCATAATGTTCTCGAAGGTGTGTGAAGTTTGCCAATTCGCATTGGCTCAGCGTGGTGGACTATGGCCTATAACCCTTCTCTGAGAGGAGACCTGTGCTCAGTAGTGCCACGTTGATGGGTTTCTAATGACAAGTGTAAATCAAAAATTTTCTTTTAAAACAACAAGCTTTTAGTAGCTGGTTACATCTTAAGACCCTGGATATCCTCTAGAACTCTAGTACTTGTCAAGACAAATTAAACGAGCCCAAATTCGATGGGGATACGTTTTTTTATTACAGAATTCCGATAGCCCTCTTCCAGTTCCATGTCCCAATAATATTGCATTGTCATCCGATTTAGTTACACATACAAAATTTCAGTTCAATCGGAATTCGGGTTGTGGTTCTAATTCATCTTCATCTTCATCATCTGATTTGACCTTACACGTACATACATTGCAAGTTAAATAAAAGCTTGTAAAAATACCACATTATAACACACACACATAACAAAATATAAATCAATCTTGGCGCGATTTCGGGATGACACCAGACTTTGTGTGCTCTCCGAGGCACAGGGGTGAGTACACCGCCAACTTCCTAACTCCTTTCTTGACAGAAAAAACCCAATACGTTTTTTGCCCAACCCGAGAATCGAACCCGGCATCTTGTGATCCGCAGTCGAACTACTAAACGAGGTAGTTATATAGAATAGTCGCTGTGCGGGCGTGAGAGGCGCAGTGATGGAGCCCAGCCGACCCAGCATGGAGGAGAAGGCGTACAGGCTGTGGCGGTGCTTGGTGGGGAACAGCTCCGCGGTGTACACGTACACTGACGTCATCAGTTACATAGGTAACGCTAGTCGCTCACTAGTGCGGGCGTGAGAGGCGCAGTGATGGAGCCCAGCCGACCCAGCATGGAGGAGAAGGCGAACAGGCTGTGGCGGTGCTTGGTGGGGAACAGCTCCGCGGTGTACACGTACACTGACGTCATCAGTTACATAGGTAACGCTAGTCGCTCACTAGTGCGGGCGTGAGAGGCGCAGTGATGGAGCCCAGCCGACCCAGCATGGAGGAGAAGGCGAACAGGCTGTGGCGGTGCTTGGTGGGGAACAGCTCCGCGGTGTACACGTACACTGACGTCATCACGATGGCGATGGCGTACTTGCCGACCAGGTAGAATGTCAGCGACAACCCGTAGTAGCCTGTCATATTATAAACAAAAACAGTTTCATTTAATACGAGCTTATGGTTACCTACGAGCTTATGGTTTACTAAACTTACTTTCTTTGGCCAATAAACCAACAAACAAACACAGATTCACATTAATTATTTATAATGCTAGTAGAATGTGAGTGTGTTGGTTTGCCCTTCAATCACGCAGCACCAAAGCAATAGATGAAGCAGTGATATCTTAGTGGTTAGAATTGCGGTCTCCTATTCGGGGGGTCGCAGGTTCGATCCCAGGCACACACCTGTGGCTTTTCTTAGTGCGTTTAAGAAATTAATATATAGCACATGCTTCAACGGTGAAAGAAAACATGGCGAGGAAACCTACACACCTGAGAGTTCTCCATAATGTTCTCAAAGGTGTGTGAAGTCTGCCAATTCGCATTGAGCCTACGTGGTGGACTATGGCTAGTAACCTTTCTCTGAGAGGAGACCTGCGCTAAGTCCCTGTGAGACGTGGGACGGTAATGAGTTGCTCATGATGATGAGGCTAAGGGTTAAAAGTGTGGTGTGAAAACTTTTAAAGGTCGACGGTTTGCCCCCACCAGATGCATTATTAATAAACTCTTTAGCAAGAAAAGGTAAGAATTATTTTGCTATAATCCGCCAACAGAAAAATCTGTATGGTCAACATGCAGTAACAAGCTAAGCACCGCTCACCTTCCCAAGCAAGCAAGAAAGCAAAGTTCCCAAGCAAGCAATTCTACCACCACTCACATGCACCACCACACAAGACTTTTACACTAATTTCGACGCACGTTTCGCTCCTACACCGGAGCATCCTCAGGAGATGTAGACTTTACAATGCAGTATTGTCTAGTGACTATTCTAGTCACATAGGCATTGCTTGCTTGGGAACTTTGCTTCCTTGCTTGCTGGGAAGGTGAGCGGTGCTTAGCTTGTTACTGCATGTTGACCATACAGATTTTTCTGTTGGCGGATTATAGCAAAATAATTCTAACCTTTTCTTGCTAATCATGAACTTCCGCAAAGTAACGCCTGCTTCTATCCAATAATAAACTCTTTATTTGGAGCATCTGAGGCTCAAATTTTTAGTAACATACAAATTAAATACCTACTTACAACTAATGTCAGTACATACAGAATAGTAATAATTTTTAAGTGGGGCCTCAGCAACACTTGAATAATAATATATTATGTTCAAGCATTAGAATAGAATAGAATAGAAATGTTTTTTATTCAAATAAACTTTTTTACAAGTGCTTTCGAATCGTCGATGAGTCTACCACTGGTTCGGAATGCCGTTCCTGCCGAGAAGAACCAGCAAGAAACTCGGCAGTTGCTCTTTTCAAAATAAGTTTACATTCAATAGAATAGTTAAACAGTTCAATTACCACCTGCTGTCTCATGAATCGCTGGAAAGAATTATGTCCACGCTTTTTTATCATCTAAATAGTCTTCAATTGCATAATATGCTTTTTTCATGAGATTAGTTTTTACTGATTTCTTAAACTTGTGTAAAGGCAAGTCTAAGATCGACTGTGGAATTTTATTATAAAACGTTACGCCCATTCCCACAAATGTCTTTCGGACCCTCTTGAGGCGACATCGAGGAATCACGAGCCTGTTTGGATTTCTAACTTGCCTATCGTGTAAATCACCCTTTTTTTTGTAATTCACGATGTTTTGTCTGACAAATATTATATTGTTGTAAATATATTGTGAAGCTACTGTAAGAATGCCTATTTCTTTAAATTTTTCTCGAAGGGAATCCCGCGGTTTTAAATTATATATTGCGCGAATTGCCCTCTTCTGCAATACAAAAATTTTTCCAATATCGGCTGCTTTACCCCATAATAAGATTCCGTATGACATAATACTATGGAAATATGCAAAATAAACAATTTTTGCAGTTTCTATGTCAGTTAACTGTCGAATCTTCCTAACAGCGTAAGCAGCAGAGCTAAGCTTGCCAGCAAGTGTTGCTATATGGGTGCCCCATTGCAGTTTTGAGTCCAGGGTTAATCCCAAGAACACTGTGGAGTCCTCACTTTTCAAGGGTTCATTACTTATCTTTAAATTTTTACTGACAGTTCTGGTGTTGGGCAATAAAAACTCAACACACTTGGTTTTTTTAGCATTTAAAAGTAGATTATTTGCCGTAAACCATTGGTGAGTCTATCTTACTAGCAAACATATTCAGGATGCTGTTGGAACTTGAACGCAGTCTTGTTAGTGGTGATGACGACTTTGTCCGCATTACTGCAAAGAATAGGGTATTTGACTATATTAAAAATATCGTTTCATTTGGTGTCATCCTAAAAGATTATTATATAAAAACATTATTCCATACGACATAACGAAAAAATAAAGTTTTATTTAATTAGAAAACATTAAATAAAATTGCTATAATTCCGGCCATGGTCACGTGATCGAAAACGTTCCGTGATCTCGAATGACGTCACAGTCCACACCACCTATGGGATGTGGAATTGTCATTGTTTGAAATGTGAACTGTGACGTCATGAGAGCAAATGGAACGTTTCCGCGGCAATTTATTTTTTAGAATTTATTTCTCGATTTTTATGAAAAATACTGAAAATTATGCCGAAATATACGTTTTGTTAGCTTCAGCATAGCATTATTAACAATTTAAGATGATTTTCTAAAAGTAGTCAAATACCCTATTCAATGGTATGCTCTTTTGCGAGCGTACCCAACGCTGAGCAAAACCGCGGCAAACCCAACAGCATCCTAAATCCACACATTGTCGTACCCAAACACGTGTGTCGTAACACAAATTTTGCATTTATTTGGGGGGGGGGGGGGGGGGTGAGGAAACAATAATTAAGCTTAACGGGACCCTATTACTAAGCCTCCGCTGTCCGTCTGTCCGTCCGTCCGTCAGCGGGTTGTAACAGGTAGATAGTTGAAATTTTCATTGAGTCTATATTTCTATTGCCGCTATAACAACAAATAAAAAAAAAATTAAAAATAAAGGGGGCTTTTCATACATTTCATATTTTCATTATTTTTTAGCTTCAAAAAAGAAGAAATGGGGGAGTTGTGACCGAAACAAAGGAGCATTTTTTTCCACATATTATTATGCTAATTTAGTTCTATTTAAGAACTAAAAAAATCGAAACATGTATCTAGTTTTAAAAGTGATTTATTCATATGTATGGAACGCTAAAAGAGCGAGGCCCTACTCGCACTTGGCCGATTTTATTTAAATAATAATGTAGGACATACCACTTGGTATGAATGCGAAGGCGAACTGGCATCCGGCGCACAACGCATATCCTCCGATCAGCACCGGCTTCCGACCGACGCGGTCCAGCAGCAAGATGGCGGTCCAGTAGCCGGGGATCTCGACCAGCGCCACGTACACGTAGTTCAGGTACCTGTTCCCCGACAGGTTCACGGCGTTGATGGACATGCCGTAGTACACCAGCGTATTGGTGATCCACCATATCGGAGACACGATACATCGCAGCAGCACTCGCCGAGACCTTATAACCAGTATCGGTAACCATGGCTCTTTAGGTTTCTCTTTCACCTTCTCAGCTTCTGCGGTGGATCGCAGCGCTTCCAAAGACTTGTCTGAGAGTACCCTATTATTCATCTTGGCTACTTTTTTGAGGATGACTTCGGATTCCTCGTACCGTCCCTTGCTCATGAGCCAACGGACTGACTCGGACATGATCCAGAAGTAAGTTATGATAAGCAGCTGCGGCGCGTACAGCACTTGTGTGAGAGGTCGCCATTCGGGCACCCCCCACGCGATCAGGCCGAGGAAAACTTGGCCCATCGCGAACATCGTTGACATTGTGGTTCCAACTATCACTCGGTATTTGGGACCGACCAACTCAGTAACTGAAATGAAAGTTAATAACAAGTGTAAATTAAAAATTTTATTTTTAAATACAAACTTTTAGTAGCTACATCATTAGACTCTAGATATCATCTAGGATCAGAGTTCTTGTCATGAAGAATGAAACGAGCCCAAACTTGATGGGGTTACATTGTTTTATTACAGAGTTCCGATAGCCATCTTCCGTCTTCATCATCAGATCAGCTCCATTCCATGTCACAATAATATTGCATTGTCATCCGATTTACACATACATGCAAAATTTCAGTTCAATCGGAAACCGGGAAGTGGTTCTAATTCATCTTGCAAGATTTGACCCAAACAAACAAACTGGTCAAGCTATATAAAAGCTTGTAAAAATATAATGAACTATTTGAAATAAGTATTGTAGAGAATTTAAATAATGATAGAGCCCGCGTGAAACTTTAAATAATAATAGTGAATAAACTTTTCCAAAGTGCTTTTGAATCGTCATTCGTCTTCTGTAACTCATAACCTTAACAATGGCTGTACAGAAAGTGACTTGGCGACCGATAGTTTGCTTCTTATTTACTGTTCTTTGTCCTGAAACCCTTAAACTACTTTAGCTGCCCTTTAAAATTTACACTAGAGCCTAAACAAAGGAAATGACAAAAAGCAGAAAGGACAAGATAAAATTATCGTCAAATAATTGTAAAGCAAATAATGAACTTCTTAAAACTAAAATTATTTATTTCATACTGGCCAACTTAGAAGTCAAGACTCTACCACCGCACCGGTAAGGAAAACAGATTCTGCTGAAAAAAGCCGGCAAGAAACTGAGCTTGTTTGTTTGAAATAGGTACTTGAAATGAATATAAATGTGATGATAAATTAAAAGTATACCTAAAATATAGCATGACGAGTATGCCCCAGCGCCGATCGTGGACTCGATGACCTCGGTGACGAGGAACCACTCGTAGGAGTGCACGAAGGAGCGCACCAGCCCCAGCCAGCCGGTGTTGACGGCGTTGATGATGAGCGCCACGCGCCGCCCCCAGCGGTCTGAGATGTAGCCCGTGATGGGCAGCACCAGCAGCGTGCCAATGGTCCTGATCGAGCCGATCTGGGACCGCTTCCACTCGTCGCACGCCAGCCCGAACTGGAAAGTGCTTTTTTTTTTATTGATGACAAGATAGTCCTTGACTGCGATCTCACCTGATGGTAAGTGACGATGCTGTCTAAGATGGTAGCGGACTAACTTGGAAGGAGTATGACAGTGAAAATTCAAAATTCAACCCATACCCCTAATCGGTTCTACACGCCATCGTGCCGGAACGCTAAATCGCTTGGCGGCACGTCTTTGACGGTAGGGTGGTTACTAGCTACGGCCAACGAAAGCCTCCCACCAGACCAGACCAGAGAAAATTCGGAAATTATAAATTCCCAAATTGACCCCGCCGGGAATCGAACCCGGGACCTCCCAGTTATAAGACCACAGCGCTCACCACTGCGCCAGGGAGGTCAAGGATGGGTAAGAGTGGACCCAAACACAAAGCTATTAAGTTAAGTTGTATTGTCGGTATTTGTTGCCCTTATGGAATCTATATATATAAAAGAAAGTGGTGTTAGTTACACTATTTATAACTCAAGAACGGATGAACCGATTTGGCTGAAAATTGGTGGAGAGATAGCTTAGAACCAGGAGACGGACATAGGAAACTTTTTATCCCGTTAGACCGCGTTTCCGTCAAGTCACTATAAAACGTGGTATAATAAAAACGCATCTGACATGGAATAACAAAACGCAAATGACAGTGGAATAACAAAGCGTAAATGACAGCTAAACGTTATTTTGTCTTTAGTTAAGTATGGTAAAAAATTTGACAATTATAAAAAGTGTTACAATAAAGCATTACTGATATTATAAATGCGAAAGTGTGTTTGTTTGTTGGTTAGACCTTCAATCACGTCGCAACAGAACAGCGGATTGATGCGATTTTTTGCATGGGTATAGTAATGGTTGTAGTAGTGTTTCCTCAGACCGGGAGAGCTACTTTTTATCTCGGATAATGAAAGAGTTCGCGCGGGATTTTTAAAAACTAAATGCATGCGGACGAAGTCGCGGGCATCAGCTAGTAGTTTAATTAATCCTAAGACAACTGTCTGAATTCACTTTAAAAAAAAGATGTTCAACACCCATCAGCCTGTATTCGTCCACTGCTGGACATAGGCCTTTCCGAGAGCGCGCCACCAAACACGGTCCTCCGCCTTCCTCATCCAACCGCTTCCCGCCACCTTCTTAAGGTCATCGGTCCAGCGAGCTGGAGGGCATCTTAGATTAATAGTTTACAGTAATTAATGAATTAACTATTAGGAAAAATCAGTTCTTCTAAAGAACATAATTATGTTCTTTACATTTACACATACTTTACACAAAAAAGAAATTTCTTTTTTCTCCAAGTGAACTCAGGTATGCTGTCTTAGGATTAATTTACTACTTCATTAGGGCAACAAAATCCGACATACTCGTAGTTCATAATGCTACTATCCTTTCTAGTTTCTTATCGCAATATTCAGAAAAGAATACTAGGAAGAAACATTTCAGATGCAGTGATAGCGAGTGAGTAAGACTTCTGTCTCCTTTTAGGACGTCCGAAATTCGAACTTAGGCACGCATCCCTGACCTTCTAAGTTACGTGCGTTTTACGCAATTAAATATAACTTGCTTTAACTCTGAAGGAAAACATCGTGAAGAAACCTGCACGTCTGCGAGTTTTCCATATTATTCTCAAAGGTGAGTGAAGTCTGGTTATCTTAGCTAGCGTGGTGGACTATGGCCTAAAAAGACTTGTCATTCGAAAGGAAACCTGTGCCTAGTACTGGGTCGACTTTTATAATGTTTCTTCAAGGTGGGAAAAATCACGAAATTACAAAAGATAAAGACTGCCATTGAAGAAACTAAGTGATATTAAATTATGTTAATTATTAATCTATATTTTTATGATTGTATACTATTTCTTATCTCTGATAGAACTAAAGAATATATTAATATTATGTATTACATAAATACTTATAGCTTAATTAAACTGGCATATAGGGATTGTGATGTCTATCAAAATGATAAAGTGATTATAATATTAGGTATCTAATATTTATCAATATTTTTTTGATGTAAACATCTAAAAGAAAAACATTTTTTTTTATATTTTCAGTTCGCGCCTTTAACCATTACGCTATTGATTATAAAATTAAGAGATTTTCTACAAAGGAATAAGCCATAGTGTACACTTTTGTGGTGTTGAGTCATCACTCATCGTCATCACAGTTAAGTCAATGGTAAACAGTGTCAATAGGGAATATGCATGTAATTTTATTATATTTTTAATTAATTCTTTAATTCACTGAAGTATAGCAAAAAATGTATCGCTACTGAAAATGTTTCAATTTAATTAAAAATAATACATTAAAACTGTAACCATTTTTGGGAGAATTAAAACGCCGCCATGTTGGCGCGCTTTGACGTGATCACCACTTGGTCACCACGCATTATTATTAAGGAAGATTACACGAGTCTGCCCGCGAAATTCAAATTAAATTTGGTTTTTCGCAATTTGTAAACTAATACGACAAACTAGGCTAATGGCATTCTAATTGCGCCAGTAGAGTTATCATCTTCACAGGTTTACATAAAAATCTTTACTTGTAAGTGAGTTACGTGAGTTACTCACTTAGTCGATATTTTGATTAATTTCTTAAACTGGACACTTTCAAGTAAAGATTTTTATATAAATCTGTGAAGATGTGACTGCCATTGTCGCAATTAGAATGCCATAAGCCTACTTTGTCGTATTAGTTTACAAATTGCGAAAAACCAAATTAAATTTGAATTTCGCGGGCAGAACTGTGTCTTCTACCTTAAGCCCAGCGAGCTACTTACGTCATACACAATGCTCAAGCTGTTCTGGTACACAAACTCCTCGCAAGCCTCGGTCTGCGCGGTGTCGAACCATTCCTTAGGACACTGTCCCGCGCCTTCACCCGCTAGGGAACTGTTCTGGTACCTCCTACAGTTGTCAAAGTTGCTCGAGCTAGTTCCCGGAATGGCGTTAAGAACCCATTCCGGAGCATACTCGGGGTTTTCACTGTCGCATTGTGGAATGAGGCATCTGGAATTTTGAATAAATTGTGAAACTTGAATTTTATAAGATATTTAAGTAGCTACTTTATTATCACTGAATTATCATTATTTTGAATAATACAAAGAAGGAGTTAATTGAAAATTACAATTTTCTCTAGTCACAAGCCAACGCTTGGGTCGATCGTGCCTCTCTATCGCTTGTTCCGCGCTCACGCTTGCACGCGCAGGGTTCAGGCGGAACGTGACACTTTTTCGTGCGTGCAGCCGGTGTTCATTGATAAGACATTATCACATCAAAATATACTGAGAATAGAAACATAGAAACAGAAACACAACCCACCTGGTAGGTATTCTAGCGGTAGTGAAAATATATTCACCGGCAGCGAACGCTGAGAAGATAACTGGTAACGAGGCCAGCAGGATGGTGATGACCTGGTACTTGCCCAGCTGGCCCAGCTCGTTGGTCAAGATGTCATCTAAGTCAAACTGCTTCTTTGCCTCTCCTTCAAAAGTAACATCTACTTTTTCATCGACCGACATTTTTTTTTACTTTTTGACCCAGCACCCGTTACAGGCTTTGACAGTTCCATACTAACTTTTTCGACACCAATATTTTGCTACCCAAGATAAAAAATTTATTGGGGCCAATTTAAATATCACCAACGAGATATTTGACGATAAGATCATTGATTATTCAATATTTAAGATAATTAAACGTGTATCTTATCGGACTGCGTTTAGGGCACCTATTACTCAAGTACTCCATCCACACATTTTCTAAACAATTTCCGGGAAATACTTATTTATTGAAGTAGACCAGGGTAGAAGCCTTAAAAAATAATAAAAAGTGAAAAAAAAATAATAGTAGGATGAAACCCATTGGAAAAGGAAGAGAATGCAACAAAAATGAAAGGAAAAATAAATTACGGGCGATCTGAGGTCGGGAAGTGGGGGGAGGGGGGGTTTAAGGGTAAAAAACGGTTTATCTCAATTTCTGGAAAAACTACAAGTCCTATGGAAAAAAGTTAAATAGCAAAGTTGTAGGTAGTAAAAAGATCTACAACTATTTAGACTTTTTTCACATAACCTCAAAATGTATGAGAAAAATTCAAATAACCAAGTTTTTGGTTTTTTATTTTTATCTTTTACAAAAAAAAATTTTTTTCACGAAATTTGGTGAAAACTTACCTTTTTATGTCCCAAACACACTATAATTTTTCTGATTTAAAATATTTAATTTTTCACCTTTTTTTTGACTTAATATTGAAAAAGCACCTAATTTTCAATCGAAAATTCTCCCGTCAAAATATCTGCTTTTTTAAAAAAGTCGGTTAGCTTTTTGTTCGTTGAAATCTCTTCTATCTGATGGTGTAAAAAAAAATATACATTACTATGGTAAATGCTCTCAGAAAATGAGGAAACGAAATACGAAATAACAGGTCCAGACCCTCCAAGCCCCTATGAAATACCTTTTAAATTACATGCGTAAATGACTATTTATTGCTATTTTAAGATAACTCATATACCTGAGTGACCTACGGAAAATTTTAGCCCATCAAAAGGTATTTCATAGAGAAGTGGGGAAGGAGCTAGGAGGGTCTGAGCCTTACTACCTGTTATTTCGTATTTCGTTTCCTCATTTTCTGAGAGCATTTACAATAGTAATGTATATTTTTTTTACACCATCAGATAGAAGAGATTTCAACGAACAAAAAGCTCACCAACTTTTTTAAAAAAGCAGATATTTTGACGGGAGAATTTTCGATTGAAAATTAGGTGCTTTTTCAATATTAAGTCAAAAAAAAAGGTGAAAAATTAAATATTTTAAATCAGAAAAATTATAGTGTGTTTGGGACATAAAAAGGTAAGTTTTCACCAAATTTCGTGAAAAAATTTTTTTTTTGTAAAAGATAAAAATAAAAAACCAAAAACTTGGTTATTTGAATTTTTCACATACATTTTGAGGTTGTGTGAAGAAAGTCTAAATACAAAAGTTGTAGATCTTTTTATTACCTACAACTTTGCTATTTAACTTTTTCCATAGGACTTGTAGTTTTTCCAGAAATTGAGATAAACCGTTTTTTACCCTTAAACCCCCCCTCCCCCCTACTTCCCGACCTTAGATCGCCCGTAATTTATTTTTTCTTTCATTTTTGTTGCATTCTCTTCCTTTTCCAATGGGTTTCAGCTTACTATAATTTTTTTTGTTTTCAAAAATTATCTACCTTGGACTAGTATGTTCGTACAACTTAATTAATTTTTATAGCAGTGCGTGTCAAAAAATATAATATATTTTTTTATTAATTAAATTACACTATTATCCATTTTAAGCTACACTGTTATCACTTGTAAAGTTCTAATTCTACAACATCACTTGTTCAAAGCCTCTAATCATACCAATACAGAATTTTTAATTAAGTATACCTACTGATTAACTTGACAAATAAGTGCAATTATTGTAATGGATGTGATAGATCAAACATTATATTATAGTAAATAAAGGATTTATTTCTTTAAATAATATTTTAAATGATCTTTCTCATCAACAGTATTATCAGATGGATTTCACACTATTTGGGAGAAATTAATTATTATTATTAATTATTATTTACCTATAGATCGTTAGGTAGTTGTTTAACGTCACCATCTAAAAGCACAGTTTTATTAATATTAAACAAAATCCTTGAAAGGAGACATATAATTATTGTAATGTAATTTATTATAAATCTTGATAATATTGTTTAAGATTAAAATATTCGAAAAGGAAAACTATAAATAAATAAAAATTATAATGCTGCGACTGAATAAATGAATATTTATTCACGAATATTTCGTTCTTGTGATGAAAACAACGATTAAGAGAACAAGAAGATAAAGTGATATCCACGAAGTATTATTATGATGTAATATTATTATGGGCTACACGTGACAACCAGCTGCGTGACGATATATCGAAGTAGGATATTTAATACATAATATACTAGTACATCGGTGACTGCAGACTGCTACTGTAACAGATTCACGACTGTAACCTGATTATTATTAACATGTACTGTAACGAAGCCACGCGCCCAGACTTCACTGGCAGGTGACTTCGTACATAAAGGCATAGGGGTTACTCGACAATCAAACACGAATCACACACGACGTGGGCTCTCGGCCTTTATTTATAAGCACATTCGTTTACTTAAGTTAAGGGCTAGACCTTACGACTACACTTATTCTATTACGGTACGACTCGGACTGGAGGGAGTCGTCGGACAGTCTTTTTACACTCGCGTAGCACTTCACGATTCCGATGGTATACCGACGGCAAGGTTACGATATCGGTGACGCGAGGATCGCGAGCGCGGAGGGAAGAGGTGACGCGGGAGGGAACCGGGGGTTACGGCGGTGTTGGGCGTTTCTGGCCGGCGCCTGGATTCGACCAACACCTCCGGCGTTCAAGTGCTGACCCGTTCGCCCGTCGAGCCCGAAGTTCCACGAACCGACGTACGACCAGGTAGCAGGCGAACTGGTTGCAGGTCTTCGCACGAACCCTCACGGGTCTGGGGACATCCGATCAGGGCATGAGCCCTCCGCGGATGGTGTCGATCGCGTGCCGTGGAAAACGGCACCGTGCTTGGATTTGCCATATCATGGCGTCTTTTGTCCTTCTTGGAATTTTGTAGTCCTTTTTGTTCTTCTTTCTTCTTCCTTTGGGAGGAAGAAGAAGGTACGTCATCTTATCTTATCTGGATCTAGGTCTGGGGTGCTAGCAGGAGATCACGTGGAAGCGCCCTCCTGTCCGGTGGGCGCGCGTGCCATGGAGCGAGGCCCCTGAGGTGCTGGTGTTCAGAGGCCTCCGCTCTGGTGAAGACCTTTGTGGCGAGATTTGTGACCACTTTGTCCAGGTCTTCGATACGTAGATCCCTCTGGATCGTAGCGTTCCTTACGTATCGAGGGGCGTTCGTGAGCAGTCGCAGGGCCTTCGACTGTTGTGCGCGTAAAGTCTTCTTCGCCGACTCGCACACTAGCGCATACCACGCTGGTGCGGCGTACGTGAGATGGGGGCGTATGTAAGTTTTATACACCCCGATCTTGGTGCGCAGTGGGAGTCGGGAGTTCAGCACCGGGCGTAGGAGATGGGTCGCAGTACTCGTTTGGGCAGCGATATGCTTCACGTGGTGTTGCATGGTGAGATTGGAGTCAATGATGACCCCCAGGTATTTGGCTTTCCGGCTCCATTCAATTTGGATTCCGGAGAGGGAGAGCTGTGGAGGCGTGGTCGGTTGGCGATGTCCAAAGAGGATCGCTTGAGTTTTCTGGGCGTTGGCGCTCAGCCTCCAAAGTCGCAGCCAGTCCGGGATGAGGTCTAATGTCCGTTGCAGTTTTAGCGCTGCATGGGCATAGTTGAGGGATGTCGCCACGTATGCAGCGTCGTCCGCATAGAGCGCTAATGTGACGCCTTCAGGGCATGGAATGTCATCTGTGCAGCAGGTGTACAGCACCGGCGATAGGCAGCTGCCCTGGGGTACACCTGCTAGTATTGGTCTTGTGGACGAGAGCTCTTGGTCCACCCTGACCTGGAAGTCTCTGTCTTCTAGGAATGACTTGATGACTTGTGATCTGAATGGGTGTGGAGGAGTTTGCGATCTTGTACAGCAGCCCTGGATGCCATACACGATCAAATGCTTTTTCCATGTCAAGGAAGACTGCCGCTGCTTTCTCCTTCTTGTTCAGGGAAGCTGTAACTAGGTGTAGAATTATGGCCATTTGCTGCGTGGTACTGTGTTCAGACCAGAATCCGAACTGTTCCGGTCGTGGTGTTATGTGGGGTACCAACTTCCGAAGGAGTAGCACCTCGAACACTTTTGAGATGGTCGGGAGAAGAGTAATGGGCCTGTAACTCTCCGGCTCCAGTGTATTCTTCCCGGGTTTTGGTATCATGATGTAGTCATCATGATACCAAAGTAAGTAAGTAAGTGGAAGTCTGGCCTAGTGGCCAGACTTCCACTTACTCGGGAAGTGTCCTGTGCGCAGGATTCCGTTAAATAATCTGGTCACTGCGGCAACGGTTTTCTTTGGCAGATGTCTGAGTGTGGAGTTCGTGATGCCATCAGCACCTGGGGCTTTTCGAGGCTTGGTCTTAGTGATGGCACACTTTACCATTCCCGGGGAGAAGTAAAGGAGTTCCGCATCTGCTGGTGTGGAGGGGTCAAAATACTCTTCAAGGAATTGTTCGACCATCTCGCTATGGGCGACATCCTGCATTGGGAACGGAGAGAACTGGCGTTCCAGGTGCGATGCCAGTATCTCCGCTCGGTCAATAGCCCGGTATCTCAAATTACCGTCTTCATGGTAGAGCGGGCGTATTGGCTCAGGAGTCTTCGTGAACTGTCGGCATAACATGTGGAGGGACTGTGGATTGTCCTCCGCGGCGTCAATAAGTGTGTCCCATTCCTCGGCGGCTTTTTCGTCAAGCGCGTCTTGGACCTTCCTCACCAGCTGGTTGAGGCGATTACTGAGGGTTGGGCAGCGCGTGATCTGCCATTGGCGTCGTAGTTTCCGCTTTTCCTCTATTAGGAGCCATATCTTGCGGGGAAGCGGCGGTTTGGAGGTTTCGGATCTCTCTGAGGTTGCACTGGCCAGAGCCGTTTTTATGCTAGCCGTGATTTCGTCGGCGAGAATTTCAACGTCTTCTTTCAGTCACTGGCCTGTTCGGAGTGCTTGCTTTGATTTGCTCCTCGAAGGTCTGCCAGTTGATGGTCCTGCGAGGGGCAGTTTGAGGAATCCGAACTGGTTGCGGACGCCGGCCGGGCTGTATATATAGGCCGCCGGGCGGAGGTGGCAGGTGACGGGGGGACGGTCGACGGTACGCGCCTTCCTGCGCGTTGATTGGTGCGTTGGTATCACGCCACTCGTATGTTGTCTCGAAGCTCGTCGAATGTTCTAGAAGGCCGCGCGTTGAACCACGTGCGTGCCTTGCTTTTCAGGTTTGTGACGTCTTCGTCACAGTACAATCAGCTACAAAAATAGTATAAAAACATGTAGATATTACATAGACTTTGTAGATAATTTTTAGTGCACTCAGTCTTCCACGTGGTCCCTGGGCTTGATGATGCCGAGGCGAGTGGCCACCGCGGCGACGTTGGCTCGCACCTCCTCCTGCACCAGGTTGAAGGACATGGCCAGCAAGGCGATGCCGAACAGCAGGTACAGGGAGCACAGCGCGATCGAGTGGACCGCGTCTGCAGCACTGCCGCTTTGTCAGTGCACTCAGTCTTCCACGTGGTCCCTGGGCTTGATGATGCCGAGGCGAGTGGTCACCGCGGCGACGTTGGCTCGCACCTCCTCCTGCACCAGGTTGAAGGACATGGCCAGCAAGGCAATGCCGAACAGCAGGTACAGGGAGCACAGCGCGATCGAGTGGACCGCGTCTGCAGCACTGCCGCTTTGTCAGTGCACTCAGTCTTCCACGTGGTCCCTGGGCTTGATGATGCCGAGGCGAGTGGCCACCGCGGCGACGTTGGCTCGCACCTCCTCCTGCACCAGGTTGAAGGACATGGCCAGCAAGGCGATGCCGAACAGCAGGTACAGGGAGCACAGCGCGATCGAGTGGACCGCGTCTGCAGCACTGCCGCTTTGACCCTGGAAGAAGAAGAAATTACTTAGCCCATTAAAACTAATTCGGTTTACTGCAGTACATACACTCATTACTCTCACGATAGTTTAAACGCTTCAACTGAAGCCTAGGACTGTAAAGAATCCACGCATTGTAACCCCTGGAATATCCAGACTTTTATGTAAGTAAATTAAAAGACTATGTTTAAAAATCACCTGAGCAGGAACAAAGTCTCCAAAGCCAATAGTAGTAAGGGTGATGAAGCAAAAGTACGCAGCGTCCAAATAAGCCCAGCCTTCCCAGCGTTTGAAGAGGAAGGTGCCCATTACGATGTAGGATGCGACCAGGAACACGCACAACCAAATTGGCACTGGTTTTATCTGAAGAAAATAACGGGAAACTGACTGATTAACATATCAAATTTAGCTCAAACCACTGGGACAATTAATTAAATTTGTGCACTAAGATGCATTCGGAAAGGAAAATGATAACACCTACTCAAAAAATATAATTAACATAATAATATGAGAACAAGATACTCACTTCTTCTTTAACAGACCCCTGTATAGCATAAATATCTGACTGACGGGAACCCCATGCTGAAATATTAGAAAACAGACTCGTTAATAAGTAATAAGACATAAGCTAGATAATTTGTTTTGTTTAAATATATTCACCTGCAGATCGTGCATGTCGTATTGGCGGGGGTTCATCACTCCAATCATCTCGATCTGGTGAAGGACTCTAGAGATAGGAACCATTATAAACCTTGCTTCAATATGGATCAAAGGAAAATAGATAAGCTAACAATGTAAATGGAAGCTACATGTTAAATTTCATCAGTTGTAACTTTGTAAGCAATTTTTTTACAAACTGTACAAACATTGAGTTTGTGAATTAATGTACTGAATTAACCCATAGTAAACAGAAATCGTCTTCTTTAAGATTATGACGCAAAGGTGGGTTGAACTCTTACATATCGATAAGGAGGTCGCAGGTGCGGAGTGTCGTCCACAGTTTGCAACCTCCGCAGCCTCCGTCGTCCTCTCTCTACATCTCGATCTTCATCCCATTCGTCCCAACGACGGTCATTTTCATAGATAGCGCTTTTTGCGCGACGTCCTCTACGTCTATCCACTGGCAGATCTTCGAAATCCCTCTCGTAATACTCTGATCTTCCTCGATCATGTCTAGAAAATGTTTAGAACCTTATGTTTATGTCTATAAATCTTGAAAACATTAGGTAAGTAAATTACACTCAAAAAAGTGTTGCGGGCTCCAAATATTCCAATGGTATGGTCACCTGAACTTAAGTGCATGAGTCGTCAGCCTACTGGTTCTAGAAGAACTAAACTTTTTGTGTTGGAAGGAAATATTGCAAAGTTTGTATATCTTGGGATAAATTCTGGCAAACAACTAAAATTATGGAAACATAATCATAAATACTAAATATTTTATACCTTCTGTTATTTCCAGATCTTCTACTTCTGGGAATATCAAATTCATAATCTTCATCTTCGGGATCATATCCGCGATCTCTCAATCTGTAGTCATCTCTTTCCCTTTTCCTTCTTTCTCTCTCTTCCAAAGCTTTCCTCTCTTTGTAGTTGGCGTAATCCACATCAAACAAATCATGCATTTCATACATTTCCCTACCATCATCAGCTTCAAAATATCTTGAATCATCAAAATCTCGTTTAGGGCCAAATTCAGGCTTAGTTTTTGAAGGCCTAGGTAGGGATTTGCTCCGTATTTCTGGTTTAGATGACTTCGTTTGATGGTCTTCTAAATCTTTCAGCGCCGCTTGTAAGTCCTTTAAAGGTAGAGATATTTTGGGAAACTCTTCTGAAATGAAATCTTGCATTATTCAAGCTCCAGAACATTTTTTTTGTTTAATAGCTTTATGTTCATAAATCGATAAATTGTTATTCTTACCTTCTTCATCTTCATAATGATCTCTTCCATATCTCTCATGTCTGACTGGAGAACGATCTTTTTCGAAGTCTCTCAGACCTAAAAAAACTTCATTTTTCTTACTGCAGCCACAGTATATGTTGCAGCCAGAGCACAATTAGAGTGACAACGCTTTTGTCGATACGAAAACTGTTTCACCACATATTCATTGCTTAAGCTTGAGCTACTTTAAACTAGTCTGGCAAATTCATCTACAATACTACTGGTTTAAATGTCTGTACAGAAATATTTTAGATCCTTAATCCATTCTAAGTGATTTAAATTCTACTCGTCAACTACATCGATATATTTACAGGTAAAGATTTTATTTTCGAAAAAATACTACGATGATGCATAAATTATTATAAGATATACATACCGTAGGGTCTGGCCTGCGCAGGAGGCTGCGACCTGGTACGCGATGGACCAGGCGACGCCACAGGAGGCCCGGGTCTACTCCGCCGCGGTCTGTTGCTGTTGTAGCCGCTGTCTCGATACCTACAGTAAGATATACATACCGTAGGGTCTGGCCTGCGCAGGAGGCTGCGACCTGGTACGCGATGGACCAGGCGACGCCACAGGAGGCCCGGGTCTACTCCGCCGCGGTCTGTTGCTGTTGTAGCCGCTGTCTCGATACCTACAGTAAGATATACATACCGTAGGGTCTGGCCTGCGCAGGAGGCTGCGACCTGGTACGCGATGGACCAGGCGACGCCACAGGAGGCCCGGGTCTACTCCGCCGCGGTCTGTTGCTGTTGTAGCCGCTGTCTCGATACCTACAGTAAGATATACATACCGTAGGGTCTGGCCTGCGCAGGAGGCTGCGACCTGGTACGCGATGGACCAGGCGACGCCACAGGAGGCCCGGGTCTACTCCGCCGCGGTCTGTTGCTGTTGTAGCCGCTGTCTCGATACCTACAGTAAGATATACATACCGTAGGGTCTGGCCTGCGCAGGAGGCTGCGACCTGGTACGCGATGGACCAGGCGACGCCACAGGAGGCCCGGGTCTACTCCGCCGCGGTCTGTTGCTGTTGTAGCCGCTGTCTCGATACCTACAGTAAGATATACATACCGTAGGGTCTGGCCTGCGCAGGAGGCTGCGACCTGGTACGCGATGGACCAGGCGACGCCACAGGAGGCCCGGGTCTACTCCGCCGCGGTCTGTTGCTGTTGTAGCCGCTGTCTCGATACCTACAGCAAGTACATCAAACATAATTGAGCCGTCGTCAACATTCAAGTTGGGATGACAGTGATTACTAAGATAATATTTTCAACAGGTAGTCCAAAGCGCCTCCGTAACACATTACGGATTTTCATACACATATGAAAACGTTCGAGCATTTCATGACAGTTGGTACAATGATATTATGACGCTCTAATCTGCCAAGTACCTATTGGCATGGAAATCATACTAATATTATATAATTATACGAAAGTGTGTTTGTTGGTGGAAAGCAGTGATAGCCTAGTGGTTAGGACTGTGGTCTCCTATTCGGAGGTCGCAGGTTCGATCCCGGGTTTGACTTTTCGGAGTCAAAGTGCGTTTAAGTAATAAATATCACTTGCTTCAACGGTAAAGGAAAACATCGTGAGGAAACCTGCACGCCTGAGATTTATTCATAATGTTTTTGAAGGTGTGTGAAATCCGCCAATTCGCATTGGGCCAGCATGGTGGACTATGGCCTATAACCCTTCTCTGAGAGGAGACCTGCGCTCAGTAGTGAGCCGTTGATGGGTTGCTAATGATGATGAATGATGTGTTTGTTGTTTTGTCCTTCAATCATGCCGCAACTGGGCTACGGATCGACGTGATTTGCATGGGAATAGTTGAGGACCTGGAGAGTGACATAGGTTACTTTTCATCCCGGAAAATAATAGAGTTCCCGAGGGATTTTAAAAAACAAGTCCACGCAGACGAAGTCGCGGGCATCAGCTAGTACAAATATAAATAATAATTAGGTACTACGACATATTCGATATGTTAATGACATACATTACTTGAATGAAGTTAGCGCGGGGTCAGGAGGTATTCTTGGTGGCGTGTGAAGGCTATATTTAGGGTTTCACGAACTGGATCCAGCAGGAGTATTGCCTACCTGAAATCATTGTCGGAGTAAGAGCGTTCGAGCGGGCGTCTTCTTCGCGTTGAACCCATCGTGCTGCCGGCTCTGTTCGATCTCCTGTGATGGGATAATGACGCACGTATTAAGGGACTGAACATAACTCGCAATCGTCGAGCATTGAATCCATGGTGCGAACCATTAGTCGTAATTCCTAGTTCCATGGTTCGAACTATCCTTCGTCTAAGTTTTCGGACTTTTTTAATCCTTACTAATCTTATAAATGCGAAACTGTGTTTATTTGTTGGTTTGTTGGTTTGTCCTTCAACAGGGCTTCGGATCGACGTGATTTTTTGCATGGGTATAATTGAGGTTCTCGAGAGTGACATAGGCTACTTTTTATCCCGGAAAATCTAAGAATTCCCGAAGGATTTTAAAAACTAAATCCACGTGGACGAAGTAGCGGGCATCAGCTAGCCTTAAATATTTATAGAGGGTGTGTTCAGTAATACCACAGAGTAGGTATACATACAATAAAGTAACAGAGAGGAAGCTTCCTAACAAGGTCGAAGAAATATACCTATTCTGCTAGGGTTGTCACCTGATGCATGTCAACAATTTAAGGAAAAAATAAAAATATTTTAAAGTTTGTATAAAGAAACGATACGACGATAACGAAACAAAAATATAAAGAAACGATTTTTTTAACCGACTTCCAAAAAGGAGGAGGTTCTCAATTCGGCCGGTATCTTTTTTTTTTTTTTTTTTTCTATGTATGTCCACCGATTTCTCCGGGATTACTGGACCGATTCACGTGATTTTTTTTTAATCGACAGAGGATGTTTGCGAAATGGTCCCATAAAATTTTTAACCTTCAACTCCTCAAGCCTGATGCTGCAGGCTAAAACTATGGCGATTTTGGAAATTTCGAGTACGAATTGATATTGTAGGTAACAAGTATGGACTACATCATGGAGCTCCAGGTCCTAGCTCCTCAATCATAGGATACTACACTTAAAAGCTTAAAATAAAAATTCTTTTCAAAAAGCCGACTTCTAACGCCACTACAAAGTATAATAAAAATTCTTTTCAAAAAACCGACTTCTAACGCCACTACAAAGTATAAAAATAATTTTAGTTTGTCCACGTTTGTTGAAGTCGGGCGGGCCTATATACAAACTATGAAACCGATGCGCGACGCTACAGAATATGATAGACTCGTTTGTAGAAGTCGAGCGAGCATCGCGAGTCGGTTTCATAGTTTGTATTTTAGGCCCACCCGACTTCAACAAACGTGGACAAACTAAAATTATTTTTATACTTTGTAGTGGCGTTAGAAGTCGGTTTTTTGAAAAGAATTTTTATTTTAAGCTTTTAAGTGTAGTATCCTATGATTGAGGAGCTAGGACCTGGAGCTCCATGATGTAGTCCATACTTGTTACCTACAATATCAATTCGTAATCGAAATTTCCTAAATCGCCATAGTTTTAGCCTGCAGCATCAGGCTTGAGGAGTTGAAGGTTAAAATTTTTATGGGACCATTTCGCAAACATCCTCTGTCGATTAAAAAAAAATCACGCGAATCGGTCCAGTAATCCCGGAGAAATCGGTGGACATACATAGAAAAAAAAAAAAAAAGAAAAAAGATACCGGCCGAATTGAGAACCTCCTCCTTTTTGGAAGTCGGTTAAAAATAATTTTAGTTTGTCCACGTTTGTTGAAGTCGGGCGGGCCTAAAATACAAACTATGAAACCGACTCGCGATGCTCGCTCGACTTCTACAAACGAGTCTATCATATTCTGTAGCGTCGCGCATCGGTTTCATAGTTTGTATATAGGCCCGCCCGACTTCAACAAACGTGGACAAACTAAAATTATTTTTATACTTTGTAGTGGCGTTAGAAGTCGGTTTTTTGAAAAGAATTTTTATTTAATGAACATTACTATTTTTCCCATAACTTCACAAATAAGGTTGTTTCACAAATAATGGCCCAGGGAACCCTTAATATCGATTTTGAACGAAATCGGTCGAATAACAAAGAATTTCAATATGGCGGTGACTTTAAAATTTTGGCATCCATTTCCTCTTTCTTGACCCAAGGGAAGCCCAAATATCGATTTTAAACGAAATCGGTCGAATAACAAAGAAGTTTAATATTATTTATTAATTAATTTAATACGTACCTATACGTATAAAAAAGTACTTACTTCTCTTTATCTCTCAGATATAAAAAAAGGAAATGTCCTTATTTTCTTTGGGTTGTTTTAAACAAACTTTGCAAGATTTTGGCATTTTTACACTATTACATACATATTAAGTACACAAATAAATCTAAACTCACAACAAACAAACACTCATTCTTCGTCTATTTATTTCCACTAAACGCACGACCGTCAGCCCTTACGTCCTGACCCTGAGTTACCCTGAGCGGCGCGCCGCGGCGTGTCGGTGAATGTGTCGGTGAGAGCTCACGCACACAGCGTTGCGCTATGTATGGGTGAGCCCGCCGCGAGCCGTTTGTATGTAGCTTCCGCTCTGTTACTTTATTATTACCTACTCTTTACTCGTGTGGTAATACTGAGCATGCATCCCTCATAGGGCCGCCTAGCGCCTCACTGCCTGCGTTTTACACAAAATCTCGTACAGTTTTCTAGGTGCTCCTTCGGTAAAGGGAAGTTCCAACTCCCGCAAATCAATATTAATCTTTTAATTAAATCTTTTAAGCAATCAATTATATCACCTGCTTTAACGGTGAAGGAAAATATCGTGAAGAAAGCTTGCCAAAGAGTTCACCGTAATACTCCCAAAGGTACCAGTCAGCCGATCTGCACGTGGTGAGGGAGTTTAAAGTCGATTTTTTAAAATGATTTTTTTTATTAAGTTATTGTTTATATTCCGAGTGAAGCCAAGTTTTTTTTAGTTAATAAGCCAACGATAGTTTGATGATGGATGTTGATGACGAAGCAAGAAAAGGTTAGAATTATTTTGCTATAATCCGCTAACAGAAAAATCTGTATGGTCAAACATGCAGTAACAAGCTAAGCACCGCTCGCCTTCCCAAGCAAGCAAGAACTTTAAATTACTGAAATGAACAAGTTAAAGTTTCAAATTCACCACTGCTTCGTTTGTTTGTAGGCGGAGCCCAGGGGCGAGTCTAGGGTGGTATCCAGGGGGGAGTCTGGGGTGTAATGGGCGGGGTAACAGTAGTGGGGGCAAAACAACGGTGCATAATACCACCCATTTGACACGAACGTCACTAGACTATACAGCATTGTAAAGTCGACATCTCCTTGCTCCGGTGTCGGGGCGAAAGGTGCGTCGAGATTAGTATAAGTCTTTTTTAATACAGTTGCTCAAAAAGTGGTGTATTGCAGGGACGTATAGCGTTCGGGATGTGGGCTATTACACACTCGTGCTTTTTTTTACCTTTCCCGAACTCGTGCGTTCTCTTTCCCAACTGTCAAAATAATGTCTACTAAAAAGAAAAACCAACCATGAAGTTTTTACTAAAAAAATTCATAGAAGTTTTTATAATTCATGCAAATACGTATATTTCTAAAAAGAACCTACTAATTTGTTTCAATATCAGATTTAATGATTTGATTGAATGAGTTTGGTTAGGTTTCATTTCATTTCATCTCATTAAATTTCATTTTCATTTCATATCAACAAAAAAATTCTACTGAAGACTTGGCTGTATGGGCATAGCCCTTTACCTACCAGAATGGGTGAAGAAAAAAAACCTCTGCTTATATTCTACGGTTGGCGCCATTTTTCAGAAATTTTCTTTGCGAGTTTAGTTGTTTGTTGCACAAAATGAGTAATTTCGACCCTAGTTTTTTGAATTAACACCACCGGAACTCAGTATAATTGCACAAAACGCTTCGGAGAACATTTTACCGGAAAAGTCAAAAAGTCGCTACATATCTACATACGACGAATTTATTGCGTGGTGAGAAGAGAAAAAAGCAAATAGTTTTTCAGAAAATGTTATGTTGGCATACTTCTCCGAACTCGCAGCAAAATTAAAACCTTCTACGTTATGGTCGAGGTTTTCGATGATAAAAAGTATGCTGAAAATAAGGAACAACGTGGATATAAGTGAATACATCTATTGTTGAGGCCAACGGCTTGGCCAACGAGTCAACACCTGGACCACTAGGTTCAGGGGCCCATCAGCTGAACCTGAGTCCAGAGTCGCTGCCCAAAGCGGCCTTTCACCGCGGTCAGATCTGTTCTCAACGTAGTGGTGACTTAATGATGGTAGGGTTGCACTGACCTTCCTTGCAGCAGTCAATCCTTGTACGGCCTGAGATGGTATGATAGTGGTGATATGTGGGTGTATTGTGAGGTTAAGTGTAAGGTGAACTTCTCAGGCCACTAGCAGCAGCAGGCAGGCAGCCAGTTATGGCCCGCTGGAGACGTTGGGCTGAAGGAGCACTGTACACTTGGCTTGTCACTAGTAAGACCAACTAGAGGTGGTCAAAGTCACTGTTTCACACTTAGCGTGGCGAGCAATAACCGCTTGTTAGAAGTCGCCTTTTGTTACAAATAACAGTCTGTAATTCTGCTTATAGCTAGGTCGACACATAGACCGCTTGACGGCACAACTAAACCGTAAAATAAACTAAATCTAGACACTTAAACAGCAAAACGGTGCGTGAGGCGACCCGGATTTTTCGTGTACGTGTTAGCTGTCAAAAAAGGAACTTGCAAAATCCACGCCCAAAAACGGCGTCAAGTTTAAAACTAAGAATCTGTCAACTTCATTGCGGGCTAAAAAGATTGCCAGCGCCACGACCATGGAACAAGGAATTCTGGACAGGTACATGGCGCGAACAACCCCCCCGCCTGTGGTCGTAAGGATTTACGTCCACTTACTAGTAAATGGGTAAACGTGATAAGGAGCAAACGGCTCGCTGCAAGACAGAGTCTCCGACCATTACCTCGGCAACCCTGGGAACCCCATCAGACCCGTAGATCAGCTTAAGAATGCGCCCACGGCGCCAGTATAAAGGCAACAAATTAGGTTCCTTAATCAGCACTAGGTCACCAACTTTGGGTGGATCAGATTTGTCAGCCCACTTAACCCGCTGCTGCAAAAGATGCAAATACTCTAGTGACCAACGGTGCCAAAAACTCTGAGTCATCTGTTGCAGCAGCTCAAACCGGGACAAACGTGAGACCTTCACGTCCCTGAAGGGGTATTCGGGTAGAGCGTTAAGGGGCTGACCAATCAGAAAATGACCGGGAGTTAAGACCTCCAGGTCATTTGGGTCAGATGAGAGGGGACAGAGTGGCCGAGAATTGAGTACAGGCTCAATTTTGCAAAACACGGTGGCGAGTTCTTCAAAGGTTAAAACAGTTTCGCCTATAACGCGCCGGAGATGAGTCTTGGCCACCTTAACCACGGCTTCGAATATTCTACCCCAATGAGGGCAAGCAAGCAAGCAGGTTACCCCCATCTTGGACAATGCTGTACTTAATCTAATCTTATTGCTAGACAGGAATTCGACAATTTCTTTTAAATATCTATCAGTGCCCTTATAATTGGTGCCGCAATCAGTGCGAATCAGGTCAGGCAATCCTCGACGAGAGACAAATCTACCTAGCGTGGCTACAAAAGCTTCAGTACTTAAGGCACTCACAAGTTCTAAATGTACCGCCTTGGTAGCGAGACATACAAAAACGCAGAGGTAGGCCTTGAGCGATTTGGCGTTGCGGAGGTTAGAGCTCTTGATGGCAAACGGGCCAGCAAAATCAGTGCCAACCCCAGCAAAGGGTCGAGTGGCTAGAACGCGGTCGGAGGGCAGATCACCCATCATCGGCTGTGAAGTATTAGCCTTCAAGCGGTAACACGGAATGCATCTGAAAGTGACGTTCCGGATGGTGCGTCTCCCTGCCAGAATCCAAAACTCGCGCTGTAAAATAGCCGAGAGTGCATTACAACCAGCGTGGGCATTTTCAAGATGGTAGTGTGTCACTAGCAATTTGACAAAGGTGCCGTCCTTAGGTAGCAAAAGGGGGTGGCGAGCACCATAGGGCAGATTGGAATTCTTGAGGCGTCCTCCAACGCGTAGCATTCCGTTATTGTCCAAAAAAGGGCTTAGGCGAGCAAGGGGGCCCTTCAAAACTAAACCTCTCTTTAGGGTGTCAATCACGGATGAAAAATGCTCCACCTGAACCACACGCACCCAGTAGTTCCGGGCGTCTTGGCGTTCAAGAGGGGAAAGCACAGGACTCAAATTTTTATTTTCTGCATTCCGCCCATTATGGATAAAACGTCGAATCCAACCGGTAACACCAATTAGTTTATCAAGGGAACTGTAACGGTTCAAAAGAAAGTTCAAGTCGGGGATCTGTTTATCCTCACCCACTCCGACTCTTAAGCCCGGCAATACTTCGGGAGCGGAAAACCTATTTTGAGGCCAAGTCGTCTCGGATTGGGATAGCCAACTTGGATCCCACCAAAGGTGATGGTGGACCAGTGAAGAGGCCTCACAGCCGCGGGAGGCGCAATCGGCCGGGTTCAGTTCTCCGGGTACGTGTCTCCATATCACCGGTACTGCAGAGCTCTGAATTTGGGAGACCCGATTCGCAACAAAGACCTCTAAGTTGTGAGGCGCGGCTCGTAGCCAGCAAAGGACAATCTCACTGTCCGTCCAAGCATAAACGTCGGTCAGATCGACCGCAGATGCCAAAGAGGAGCGGACGTGGTTCAAGAGGCATACCAGAAGGGCGGCGCCAGACAATTCTAATTTCGGGATAGTTAACCGTGACCGAATAGGGGCCACCTTGCTTTTTGCCAAGACGAGATGCGTCGCGACCTCACCGGCGACATCGACAGTTCTCAAATATACCACGGCGGCGTATCCTCGTTCGGAGGCGTCGCAAAACCCGTGGAGACTGGCATGACACCTTCCTGTTGGTAGGAAGCGTCGAGGCATGGAAATTCGGTTAACTTCAGGAAGTGAAGACACAAGGGAGTTCCACTCCTTCAATAACTTCCCAGGGAGTGGTTCGTCCCAACCGAGTTCAGCAATCCAAAGCTTCTGGAGGAAACATTTAGCCAAAAATATTACGGGAGTGATCCATCCATTGGGATCGAAGGTGCGAGCAACCGTAGACAATACGGAACGCTTAGTCCAGACCTTAGGAGGTGGGTCTAATTTGACCCGGTAGGTGAAAACGTCTTGGACGGGCTGGTACTGTATTCCAAGGACCGTCAGCAAATTGGGATTTTCGGGATTTTCAAAAATATGAGGATCCTGCTGATCCTTTCCCGGAAGATCCTTCAAGACGTGAGGGGAGTTGGACAGCCACTTGCCCAACTCATAATCTCCGGACTTCAGTATTGCAATCAATTCATCGCGAAGAGTCAGAGCTTCCTCAACGCTCGAGGCTCCCGTGCAAATATCGTCCATATAGACTGACGATTCCAAGGTGGCTGATGCGCGAGGGTAATTCAGTCGCTCCCGGTTAGCTAGTTCTAACAAGGTCCTGATAGCAATATAGGGGCTTGACTTGAGTCCATAGGTCGTGGTGTTCAATTCAAAGACACGCATTGGCTCATTAGGATTTTCGCGCCACAGAATCATTTGGTATCTCCGATCATCGCGATGTACCATCGACTGTCTAAACATCATCTTGATGTCAGCTACGAAAACAATTTGATGCCGGCGGAAATGCGTGAGGATATCGGAGATATCCTTGATCAGCTTAGGACCGGAGTGCAAGCATTGGTTCAATGTCACCCCGTTGGATGTGGCCGCGGAGCCGTCAAAAACCACTCGAATCTTCCCCCCAGGGGTCTTCAAGACGGCATGGTGGGGTAAGAAGTAGTGCTCGTGTGCGCGCCAATCAAAATTGGATGGTGACATATGCCCCAGGCCCTCGTACTCGCGCATAAATTCAACGTACTTGGAGCGGAAGGTGGAGTCGCGCCGCATGCGCCGTTCCATAGACAAGAGCCTCTTTTCCGCCAAGGCCCGCGATTGACCAAGCGGGGGGCGAGAAGCGAGAAAGGGCAAGCGAGTTACAAATCGCCCATCAACACGGCGGCCTGTGTTGTTTTGATAAAACAACTCACATTCAAGGTCAAGAGGGTCAACTCGTGCGGCATGCGGCGGCTCCTCAACTTCCCAAAAGCGCTGGACCACGTCCGACAGCGTCAAGCCGGCTGCTTGCAATTGGTCCAGCACCGGTAGGTCCGAAGACCGTAGCACGGGTCCAAAAAAGCTAGAGCCGAATATAGTGGACATGGCACATAGGCCGTCCTTATGCAAAACCCTAATTTCCCCTGACAAGACCAGGCCCAACACATCGGAACCCAACAAAAGGTCCATAGGACCGGGTTCAGTCCAGTGGGGGTCAGCTGGGTTTAGGCCTGATGCACAGGACACCGCAGCGTCAGCTATTCGGACCTGCGGTAGGGGGCCTAAGATATTGTCAAGGACTGACACCTTGACCAAGACCCTAAGATTGCCCGTAACGGGGCCAAACATTAATTCCGCTTCCCCGTTAGGAGTCGAGGGCTCTATACCCCCGATACCTATCACCCGTCCTGTTCGAGGACTCCAAGGGAGCCCTAGCTCACCCACCAAACGAGAAGAAGCAATACAGCGCTGTGAACCCGAATCCAAAAGGGCGCGAACGATTAAAAATTCACCCTTCGGGTTGAATACCTTCACTGAGACAGTCGGCAAAAGAATGGTCTGACAGACGGACTGCCGGAGATTCAAGGTCTCAGGAGAAGTTGCTGTGGTGGGGGCTAGGGCGGCAACTACCTATTGGTGGTCGTCCTCATCAAACCGGTCCTCTAACCGGGGAATCTCATATTGAGACTCAGGGGGGACCTCCAAAGGTGAGTGGGACGGACCTCCATTTGGGTAAACCCATGCGTCATCTCGTGGCGGCAGCACGGGCCTAGTCATACGGGCTGAGGTCGGTAGGCCGTAGTAAGGCTGTCGACCCGCTCGAGGTGGGCGGCGTTCGAGGCGTGGCCACTCATGAAGCGGAGGTGAATAGCGGGCAGACTGAACCGTAGACGGAGCCGCCACAAATCTCCCATCAGAACGTCGAGGGGGGTTGGCGCCCCCCTCACGGGGGGGTGAAGCCCCCATAGGCGGGGTCGAAATCCGGACGCGTCGGGATTCATGGCCCTGATCAGGAGACCGACGCAAGTAATCCGGGGAGCGATCGGTAAGAGCGCCCCCGCCCGTGCGGGGCGCGCCCTCACTCTCCACCCGGCGGCCAACACCATTCTTGTTGGCGCACAAAATCTCCAGGTGGTTACCCCTACAAATTGGGCATGGCCGTTGCTGTTGGCAGTCCCGTTGCATGTGAGCTTCCAGACAGCTATAGCACCAGTGGCGGTCTCTTGCAATGCCCCTCCGATCCTTGATCCGCTTAGAGAGAAACTGGGGGCAAGAAAGCACCCGGTGGCCTGGACGCCTGCAATAGTTACAGGGGGCGGGTTCAGTGGCAGCAAGTCCAGTGTAAACGGGCATTGGTCTCCGGTCGGAGGCCCTTTTACCAGGGACGCCAGTGTGACCCTTTTCCTTCCTCAGCTGGGCAGGCCGCTCTGGGGTCCTTGAAGGACCAGCAATACCAGAGTTATCAGCCTGCCGGCACTCTTCCTCAAGGAACTTTAAAAGGTCCGAAAAGGGGGGCAGGTAGCTGGCCCCGTCCCCACCATACCTTTGCTCAAAACGCAGTTTCAACTCGGGAGGTAGGCGGGACAACACAATGTGTAATAAAAGGAAGGACCACTGATCCACGGGAAGCTCTAAACGCTTAAGAGCGTTGCAGGCTACAATCAGTGGATTTAAGAGCGATTCTCTTAAATGGGACACCCCAGAGACACGTGGCAGCGCTAGAATTTGTGCCACGTGTGTGTCTGCTAACCGGCGCACGTTGGCATACCGCCGAGTCAGTAGTTCCCGCGCGGTGGTATAACTCTCCTCGGAGAGGTCTAGGTGGCTAACTAAACCCAGAGCCTCTCCCTGCAGGGAAGAGAGTAGATAGGCCAGTTTCTGGCAGGGAGACAGGTCCCTTCTCGCGTCCACCAGGCTATCAAAGAGGCTGAGAAAGCCTAGCCACTCGCTCAGGTTGCTAGAAAAGTGGGGCAAGTTTATTGTTGGCAACTTGCCCTGTAACGCAGGCTGCGTGGTGGGTCTGGTGGGAGACTCAAGAATAGAGCTCATTCTCGCCTCCTTCTTGAGCCTCGCGGCCTCCTCCACCAGACCGTCTGTCAGCTCAAAAAACTGTTCGTAGTCCCGCACTGAGGACTCCAGCGATTCCGGAGGTAGCTCCAATGCCATGAGGTCTCGGAAGGCCTCTTCGACGACCGCCTGCCTGGTCCGCACCTGCTCGCACCGCTGGAGCAGTGCGGATGCCCGGTCCACCCGGCCTACCAAGGCGTTGGCTGTAGCAGCCCAACGCAGCTCTGATTGAATTTGCACGCTCAATTTTTTGTGGGCTGACATCTTAGGTAGGTACAAAACAACTTAAATAAAGGTAGTTACAACAAACAAAATCAAAACAAAGTTATTTGTTACAAGTTATGTTTCAACTTCAACCAAACAAATTAATAATCAAACAAGAATTACCCACTTTAAACACAAACAAATTACTACTTAAATACTATTTATTAATTAGAATTATTTACTTTAAAACAAGAATTATTTATTTTAAATACATCAAACAAACTACTCTGTTACCTAACCACGAGGGGTTCTAGTAAACAAACAAAGTATTTGTTGGTTAAAAGTTCCAAAAGATACAAATTAAGCTATCAATAATTTATGTTAAGTCAATCAATAACATAAATTAAGATAAAAGAAAAATTAAGTTTTTAATTACCCGTACTAAGCCACTAGACTCATACCAGGCACTGCAAATTACAAATTGGCTTGGTAAGAACCTACAATTATCAAATTATATTAATATTAAGTTTATTTATTACAATCTACATCTAACTGTTGGCCAGTTACGGGCCACAAACAACAATTAGATACTATTAATTATTCTTCTTCTTTTCTTCTTTATCAACCTATAGACGTCCACTGCTGGACAAAGGTCTCCTGCATGGACTTCCACAGGCTTCGGTCTTGCGCCGCTTGAATCCAGCGGCTCCCTGCGACTCGTTTGATGTCGTCGGTCCACCTGGTGGGGGGTCTGCCAACACTGCGCTTCCCGGTGCGGGGTCGCCACTCCAACACCTTAGGACCCCAACGACCATCAGTTCTTCGAACTATGTGCCCCGCCCATTTCCACTTCAGTTTCGCGACACGCTGAGCTATGTCGGTGACTTTGGTTCTCCTACGAATCTCCTCATTTCTGATTTGATCTCGCAGAGATATACCGAGCATTGCTCTCTCCATCGCTCGCTGGGTGACCCTGAGCCTTCTTATGAGGCCCATAGTTAGCGACCATGTCTCGGATCCGTAAGTCATCACTGGCAACACGCACTGTTCGAAGACTTGAGTCTTCAGGCACTGAGGGATTTTGGACGAGAAGACATATCGGAGCTTCCCGAACGCTGCCCAGCCGAGTTGGATTCGGCGGTTAATCTCTTTCTCGAAATTGGACCTACCTAGCTGGACTGTATGTCCCAGGTATATATACTCGTCTACAATTTCGAGCGCAGAGTTCTCAACGATTACTGGGTGGAGCGGAGCATGAGCATTGGACATGATTTTCGTCTTGCTCATGTTCATTTTCAGGCCCACCTGTTGAGAAACCCTGCTGAGATCATTGAGCATTGTATTGAGATCTCTCAGAGTCTCTGCCATGACTACTATGTCATCGGCAAATCGCAAGTGAGTGATGTACTCGCCGTTTATGTTGATGCCAAGTCCGTTCCAATCCAGAAGCTTAAAGACGTCCTCCAACGCAGCGGTAAATAGTTTCGGGGATATTACATCTCCCTGTCGCACTCCACGCTGCAAGTGGATTGGTCTCGTAGTCTGGTCCTGTATACGTACTGACATAGTGGCGTTTTCATACAAGCACTTCAACACTTGGATATACCGGTAGTCAATCCGGCATCTCTGCAGCGACCTCAATACAGCCCAAGTTTCCACCGAATCAAAGGCTTTCTCATAGTCCACAAACGCTAAGCAAAGTGGCCGGTTATACTCTTCCGTCTTCTGTATAACCTGCCGCAGCGTATGAATGTGATCTATGGTACCAAAGCCTTTTCGGAATCCGGCTTGTTCGGGAGGCTGGAAGTCGTCAAACCTACGAGCGAGACGATTCGTAATGACTCTCGAGAACAACTTGTAAACATGACTCAGCAGCGAGATGGGTCTATAATTCTTCAGCAAGGTATTATCACCCTTTTTGAAGAACAGGACCACCACGCTCCTGTGCCATGCTTCCGGCGTTATACCCTCGTGAATGACGGAATTGAACAATCGCTGAAAGATCTTAAGTACCGGTTTTCCACCCGCTTTCAGGAGTTCCGCAGTGATTCCGTCATCACCTGGCGCCTTGTTGTTCTTGAGCTGTTTAAGAGCCATTCTAATCTCGTATAGGCTGACGTCCGGGATATCTTCGGTATAGTGTCGGGTCAGTTTGGCTCTGGGATCTTTGGCCAAATCCTCAACAGGTTTTTGTGTCGTGGTATATAAATGCCCATAGAACTTCTCGACCTCTCCCAAAATCTCAGGTCGAGAAGAGACGAGACGACCGTCATCAGTTTTAAGCCGCGTCAGCTGGCTCTGTCCGATAGACAGATCTCTCGCGAACACTTTTGAGCCTTTGTTCCGCTCGATGGTATCTTTAATACACTTGGTATTAAAGACCCGAAGGTCGCGAGTTTGTGCCTTAGAGATCTGCCTATTAATCCGCCGGTAGGCAGCCGCGTCTACCGATGACTGCAGTCTCATCTCTTGTCTTTCCTCCATGAGCTTGAGAGTATGGTCCGAGAACTTTTCGGTTCTTTTCCTGCGATGGGTCTTAAAGAACTTAGACCCCACCGTATGGACAGTTTCCACGAACCTGTTGTTTAGATCGTCCACAGAAACACAGTCTGCTAGGCAATCGAATCGGTTCTGCAGTTCGAGTTGGAAGTTTTCGGGGTTTTGGATATGAGCACGAGAGGGTCGGAGAGTTGACTTCACCAGTCTAGCCCTTTCCAGCTTCACATTAATATTCAATGTGCCTCTTACCATACGGTGATCGCTCCCGGTTTTCACCCTGTTGATCACAGAGACATCATTGAATATATGGCGCTTGGTCGACATAATGAAGTCAATCTCACTTCTCGTAGAACCATCGGGGCTCAACCAAGTCCATTTTCTGTGTGGCCGCTTCCTGAAGAAGGAGTTCATCATAAAGAGGCCCTCCTTCTCCATGAAGTCGGCCAGCATTTGACCCCTCTGGTTCCTTCGCCCATAACCAAATCGCCCAACCCTCGTCTCTGCACCGCTTCGTTCACCCAGCCTCGCGTTGAAATCCCCCATCACAACATTGTAGTGAGTGGTAGAGGCGTGTATGGCTTTTGATATATCCTCATACAGCGCCTCCACCTCCTCGTCATGATGTGTCGAAGTCGGTGCGTAAACCTGAATAACCTTCAACGAATACCGATTGGTGATTCTGAGTATAAGGTACGCTACCCTACTCGACACACTTTTGACCTCGACGATGTTGTTGACGAGGGACTTGTGGACGATGAACCCGACACCACCCTGGGACTGTTGATCGCCCTCCCGGTAGTAGAACAAGTTGCCGGAATTGAGGATTATCGAGTCCTCCCCCTCTCTTCGGACTTCAGACAATCCTATAACATTCCAGCGCAACTTGCTCACTGCTTCTTCCAGCTCGATGATCTTCTCGTCAGTCCTCAACGTGCGTGCGTTATATGTCGCCAGGTCCAGTCGTCGGGGTTGGCAGCGGAATCTCATCCGGAGATTCTTAGCACCCCCTGCCCCGCCATTACTGTGACCGCTGCCAGGGTCAGGCACAGCGAGGCCGCCGGGAACTAGGGGCCTTGGCCTTGTGACATTTTCCATATCGGGTTTTGCCCATAATGACCACGCTGGGCAGGCGTGTTGGTCATCGCAGGGCTAGACTGATCGCGCCGATGTCGCTGCTGCCCGACATCGGCCTGTGCCATTTGTTCAGTCTAGCTAGTATGAGATGGTTATACCGCCATCTGTCGGTCGCCATAGCCTCGTCAGTAAACCAGCAGGGGGCACCGCGGGCAGGTGAGGTTGACTGTTGGAGCGCTAGATGAAGGTGCGCTCCCTTACCCCCCTATTAATTATTAATCAACAAAAATTAACAAAACAAAATCTCAATAATTGCAATCATTATACAGGCCTACATGTGACAAGGTAGGCTATGTACTAGTAACTCAATAAGCCTGTGTATTAATAAGTTATAAATTAATAAGTTTACAATTAATGAGTTAACCCTAGAACGGCAAAGTTAAGTCACAGTAATGCCAAATCTGTCCGCGGAATCAATTTAACCACGCTCTGCTTACCAATTGTTGAGGCCAACGGCTTGGCCAACGAGTCAACACCTGGACCACTAGGTTCAGGGGCCCATCAGCTGAACCTGAGTCCAGAGTCGCTGCCCAAAGCGGCCTTTCACCGCGGTCAGATCTGTTCTCAACGTAGTGGTGACTTAATGATGGTAGGGTTGCACTGACCTTCCTTGCAGCAGTCAATCCTTGTACGGCCTGAGATGGTATGATAGTGGTGATATGTGGGTGTATTGTGAGGTTAAGTGTAAGGTGAACTTCTCAGGCCACTAGCAGCAGCAGGCAGGCAGCCAGTTATGGCCCGCTGGAAACGTTGGGCTGACGGAGCACTGTAAACTTGGCTTGTCACTAGTAAGACCAACTAGAGGTGGTCAAAGTCACTGTTTCACACTTAGCGTGGCGAGCAATAACCGCTTGTTAGAAGTCGCCTTTTGTTACAAATAACAGTCTGTAATTCTGCTTATAGCTAGGTCGACACATAGACCGCTTGACGGCACAACTAAACCGTAAAATAAACTAAATCTAGACACTTAAACAGCAAAACGGTGCGTGAGGCGACCCGGATTTTTCGTGTACGTGTTAGCTGTCAAAAAAGGAACTTGCAAAATCCACGCCCAAAAACAGCGGCAAGTTTAAAACTAAGAATCTGTCAACTTCATTGCGGGCTAAAAAGATTGCCAGCGCCACGACCATGGAACAAGGAATTCTGGACAGGTACATGGCGCGAACATCTATGTATCTTCGTTGATAGTGATAATTCATCAGATCCAACTCCATCAACTAGCAAACGCCATTGTATGACAAATATACATGAACAATCATACGAAATTAATAATAGTTTGTCTCAAACAGTAAATATGCAACCTAAAACTTCCCCAGTTAGTATAAAAAACTGTACCAATTTCAATGTACATGTGAATTATAACTTTTATAAGAAATAAATGTTAAGTTAGTTGAGTTTATTGTGTTTTTATTATTTTATTAAATTGCTTCATTTTTTCGCAACTGAATTAAAAATAGTCGTTCAGTACACGTGCGGAACCGTCATTGCAACTTGTTCCGACTGTCAACCCTCGCCTTCGGCTGCGCCTCGGCTCGTGTAGACATTTGTCGGAACTCTTTGCAATGACAGCCTTTCCGCACTTGTAATGAAATATACTAGAGTGGTGGTGCATGTGAGTGGTGGTGGCATTGCTTGCTTGGGAACTTTGTTTTCTTGCTTGCTTGGGAAGGTGAGCAGTGCTTAGCTTATTACTGCAGGTTTGACCATACAGATGTTTTCTGTTGGCGCATTATAGCAAAATAATTCTAATTTTCTTGCTAATCATGAACTTCCGCAAAGTAACGCCTGCTTCTGTCCAATAAGTATCGTTAAGCCGCAGACACTGTGATAATGTAAAGTAGTTACTATGCCAATGTAAAGTGCAGGTTACCGTGTGTGGCGATGAGCCTGTTTGGGCGGCCGCGTGCAGACGTAGCAGCACACGCGCCAGTACAGGAACCTGGCGGTCACACACAGTCATATCTTGAAACGAATCAATAGGTAACATTTAAGGACTTGCGACTTTGAAATAACTGCCTCTATGAATATTTACAAGTGTAAGTGTATAAATGGCCTTATAATACTTAATACCAGTGTTCTATAATATTATGCTTCTCCAAAAGTTCCAGAAGCAAACTATCCCTGTACCTATGCGTCTAAATCATTTTAGCACTTGAGTTTTACTTTTCAGTGACAAGAGCTAATTTTATATAGGAGATTGGAGCTATAGCAACTCAAAAGCTGTAACTTTTGACAACTTTTGTTAACTACCCAGAGGCTGGTAACTGATAGTGATAGCCTAGTGGTTACGACTGTGGTCTCCTATTGGGGGTCTGCCTCTGACTTTTCGAAGTTAAGTGCGTTTAAGAAATTAAATATCACATGCTTTAACGGTGAAGGAAAAAATCGTGAGGAAACCAGCACACCTTCTCCATAATGTTCTCGAAGGTGTGTGAAGTCCGGCAATTCGCATTGGTCCAGCGTGGTGGACTATGGCCTATAACCCTTCTCTGAGGGACCTCGCTCAGTAGAGAGCCGATGATGGGTTGATAATGATGATGATGACTGTCAAAATTTCAAGTTTCTAACTCCTATGTTTTGGGTTATGCGTTAATAGGTCAGTCAGTCAACCAGTCTCATAATAATAATAGACAGTCAGTATAGATAAAATTAAGCGCCTTCTCATTTTATATAGCAACGCGTCATAAATACATAATCACTCGTACCTAAACGACGAGGCCATGACGTCCCCGATGTTGGACAGGCACAGCAGCATGAGCGGGATGCCGAGGATGGCGTAGAAGATGGTCACCACCTTGCCGGCCTGCGTCTTGGGCGCGATGTGGCCGTACCCTGGACACGCGAACAAATGTTCTAATCCTTATTGGCTACATCCATAAGGTAGATTATACGGGTCTGCCCGCGAAATTCAAATTTAATTTGGTTTTTCGCAATTTGTAAACTAATACGACAAATATATTATGCTTATGGCATTCTAATTGCGAGTACCTACTTGAAAGTGTCCAGTTTAAGAAATTAGTCCGATCATCGAATTTCACGTAGGCTACTCACAAATTAGTCGATATTCTGACAAATTTCTTAAGCTCGACACTTTCAAGTAAATATTTTTATATAAATACCTGTGAAGATGATACTGCAACTGTCGCAATTAGAATGCCATAAGCATAATATATTTGTCTTATTAGTTTACAAATTGCGAAAAACCAAATTAAATTTGAATTTCGCGGGCAGACCCGTATAATCAACCTTAACTGATAGCTTTTATGGATCAATTTTAAGCGCCACATTTGACATGCGGTTGGCTCGAGAACTAATAATATTGCAAATGGTGCACCGACCTCTATAATTAATCTATGGAATCATAGATTAACTCTAGAGGTCTATATTAATGATCATTATAATATTATCTAATAGTTCCAGAGAAACTCGCATCTATACTTACAGCGCCAAAATATATAATTGTTGATATTTTAAAAACCGCTCGACCGATTGCGATAAAAATATGTTACCACCTGGGGAGTATACCCTTTCAAACAAAAAACCAATTTCCCAAATCGGTTCAGGCGTCTTCGAGTAATCGGGTGGACATACATAAAAAATAAAAAAAAAAGATTCCGACGAATTGATAACCTCCTCCTTTTTTGAAGTCGGTTGATTAATATTGTACAGTTCAGTATTCTTCGTCAACCAATGTCGCAAGTCCACGGTGTGTGTGGTGTGTCCAAGACACAGACCTCTTGATCTCGCTGGGATATTCCGGGCATAACTCTCTCATTCTTTTGGATTTTTAGCTGCCTTTAACGGTTCTCCCAAATAATATACCTACCTACCCACCTACTATGTCCACCTCACTCGACCGCATTTCGGCACCGATCCCATCGCTACTATATTACTGCGTGATTGAAGGACAAACAAACGCACTTTCGCATTTGTAATATTGCCTACTATAAAATTAAGGTTATTTAATAATAAACAAAGTCTGGTCTAACCTTATTTTGATGAGAATAATACAGTCTTGAAACTTTGAATACAATGAGATTTTCAAATAATTATATTGTAGATAGCTAAACAATAAAGTTACTAGCAAAGGTATTATGATAGTGACACAAGTTTAAGTTTTATAATACTGCAATGTTTACAAAAGAATAGAGTCAAACTGCTTATGTTGAAATTAAAAGTAGTATTCGATTGCAATGGAGCAAATCTTTGAGTAATAAATCAGCAATTATTACTCAAAGGAGCAATAATGATTGTATTGGCTGCGTCAACGCAAGCGCCCGACGCGACTGCGCTGAGTATGTAACGGTAATAGTTTAATAATTTCATCTTTAGAATCATCAGCATCGGTGGTTCAGTGGTAGAATGCTCGCCTGCCACGCGGGCGGCCCGGGTTCGATTCCCGGCCGATGCAAGTCTTTTGCATTTTATTATTTAAATATTACTTTTTTAATTAAGTACCAAAGAAAATTATATTAATTGGTATTTGTGAGCTATTTAGTAACTCATTTAACCATAAATTTATATTCCAATCATTTGGTTTGTATTTAGTATGTTATTTCCATAAATATTTTATTATTCTGTTAATAATAATTTATTCTAAAATAAAAAGAATTTTAAAACTTACGAGAACCTACTACAAAAAATAATATATTTCGTACTTAAAAATATATTTAACACGACTTCCGTCGTGGTAGGTATATTAATAAACGGATACCAGCAAGGTCGCCTTCTTCAAATATCGGGAATTAATCGGCTTCATCACAAAAAACCCATATCTCAATAGCACGATACATAAAATTAGACATTGTAATAGCAGTGTAATTCAAACTGATAAACTAAATTCCTAGCGATAAAATCAGATAACAAAGCTACTAGCTACCGTTTTATTAGGGTTCCGTAGTAAACAAGGTACCGTCCGTCTGGCCGTCCGTCCGTCCGCGGTTTAGCTCAGAGACTATTGGTACTAGAAATCTGTAATTCGACAAGGGTATAAATATTAATCACGCCAACAAAGTGGTGAAATAAACACGTGAAAAATATTTTATTTTAGGGTACCTCCCCTACATGTAAAGTGGGGATGATTTTTTTTTCTCGTCCATCCCATAGCGTGGGGTGTCGTAGAATAGGTCGTTCAAAAATATTGTGGGTGTGGGAACACCATTTTTCGATTCAGGGATTCGTTTGTGAAATATGATATTTTAAAGTGCTAATTTTTGTTAAGAGTCAAAATGTTCCCCCCTCTGCCAGCTAAATGGTTGTATAAAGAATACAAGTGTAGGGTTCCGTAGTTGAAAGCAACTACGGAACCCTACACTGCGCGTGGCCCGACACGCACTTGGCCGGTTTTATTACATGTGGAATCGATGGCTGAACTGTGTAATACGATATACAGGACCTCCTGTTACCCTCCACCCTCCTGCTCCATCATCAGACGTTCATCAATTTGTCTACCAACTCCTAGTTAAAACTAACCCAACAATAATTAATACAAACTCCGAGGAGATATAGAAACTTTTGACTCTTTGATGTCATAATATGTTAACTCTACATGCATTATCCCTTAAGTAGAAACCTCTTTACTTGGGTAGCCCCAAATACAAACCAATACCCAATGTCCAATTCCACTTGTAAGCTGGTGTTTACCAAAGGTTCGTGAAAACGAAATTGACAGAAAGCGTCACCCAACCTAGCTTAATAGCCCGTAAATGTTACATATGCCCGCTTGCAGAGACGCCGAGTTTAGTTAACCCAGGAATAAATTTGTAATTTTGACAGAAGCTGTATACGAAATCTGTCAAATCTGTCCTTCCTGTCCTTAAAACGTTTCTGCAAGCGCGCCTTAGGATCGTTGGTGACATCGGGCACTAGTATGTTACGGATAACTGCCTCGTTGGTCTAGTGATTAGCATTCGACTGTGAATGACGAGCTCCCGGGTTCGATTCCCGGGTCGGGCCAATGTACATTATTAGGGTTTTCTGTCAAGAAATTCTCAGTACCTCCCAGCCTGGAGTAAGGAAGTTGGCAGTGAGTCACCCCCGTGCCCCCGTGTCTCGGAGAGCACGTAAAGCCGTCAGTCCTGCACCTGATCTCTCTCCCTGTCAGATTTCCGTGCCATCTAACTATGATTGTGAGGGAATAGAGAGTGCACCAGTGTTTGCGCAGACTCTTGTGCACTATAATATCCCCCGCGCAGATGGCTAATCTCTGAGGTTGGCCACAGTGAGCGGATTCGGTCTTCTTCTTCTTTATCAACCTAGTCCACTGCTGGACAAAGGTCTCCTGTATGGACATCCACAGGCTTCGGTCTTGCGCCGCTTGGATCCAGCGGCTCCTTTCGACACGTTTGATGTCGTCGGTCCACCTAGTGGGGGGTCTGCCAACACACCGTTTCCCGGTACGCGGTCGCCACTCCAGCACTCCAGCTGGATTCGGTCGGAATAAAAACTTTGACGCCTCCTTCTGTGGAATACTTGAAATAATCGTGTTTTTGTGAGGGTGGTTGACCTTGTGCGCTTTAACTCTCATGCCCAGAATGTGGGTCGCTCGCATTCGGCGAGACCTTAGGGCTTCCCCAGTGCAATTAGCTCAGTTTGATGCAAGGGACCTTCAGGCTTGCCCAATACCACTCGAAAATGTAGCGTTCACTCATAAAATTAATGCCTTTAGTAATAACTATGATTTTAGTACTTATTGATTAACTTCTATTAAAAACTTTTAATATTTAACAGAAGTTAATCAATACTAAAATTATATGTAAAGTGAGCACAGTTTTGAATCCAGAACCTGATGATGAAGAGGATACTGAAGTTATTCTGTCTTCAGAGGATACCACATTGCTACCCACGAATAAAAAAGAACTGGAGAATCTCCAATGCGTGGACGCTACATACATAGTGCTCGCATGCAGTCCCGCATACTACCCTAATGAACCGAAAGGTGGCGGTTCTATCCTTTCCACCAACAAAAGCATTCCCAAGGAGGGTTGACGTCAGGCAGGCGGCCGGTCGTACAATGTCAAGCCGAACCACTTACAACATGGCTTACAAGCTATGTTGTCCCAACCCCACATAGAGTGGGAAAAGGAGAGGGAGATGATGATGATGAAACACTTTTAATATTTCCGGGATAAATTAATGTTTACTACATTAATCACTCCTTGAATAATTTTATTGTTTACGATCTGCCCGTGAAAATCGCGTCAAATTCCGTTCAGCTTCGAAGATGCTATATTATCTGAAGTAACAAAAATTATGTACCTAATATAATTAAAAAATTCAATAGTACAATAGTAGTACCTACTATTTTTCATAATTTCGTTATTCATAATTTCGTAGAGTAAAGGATATTGTTATGAATTTTGATTTGATTGTGAATGCTAGTTTAGTGAGTTTAAACAAAAGAATATAAGACATGCATGTACTTGACTAATGTTCCCCTCTCCCCTCCGAATAAGCATAAAGCTACTGCTAGGAGTGTAACGGGTGATGATTGAACCTTCGACCTTTCAGTTCTTCGGTCCGCACCTTTAACCGTTGAGCTACTGGAGGTAAAGTCCCGTTGCATGGACTTGCAATCATACGACAAGTAAAAGCTTGCCCAACCGTTTGTAGTGCACAATACCCAGGCTGTAAGACCATTCGCCAGGTGGTTGCAGGTCGAAGGCTTTCAACCGCTGAAACATTCGCAACTCTCAGTTACATAACCGAGCGGCGAGCGTGCGCACTTCTGCTCGTGCTGTGAACCTGGGTTACAGTAACTTGCTTTTATAGTATTATTGCTATGAGTTCAACAGTGTGGTGACAAAATGATTTTTGGTACGTTGTAATTTAATAATAAATAAATTCTTTGCTTTCCATTTAAAAAAAAAATTCGTCGCATTCTAATAATTAATATTTTATTCAGTCAAAAACATTATTGAATTATTCTCGTAATTTATAATTTCTTCCGATTATTATTAAAGTTGATCAAAGCTTGCTATTTGTTGAATAATATTTAATTAATTAATAAGTGTTTTCATAATATAAGGATATTAAATAAATATTATATCAGTATTATTCATTGCGAAAGTGTGTTTGTTTACTATGGTTTGTCCTTCAATCATACAGGAACGCAGCAACGTACCTATCGACTCAATTGTTTGCATGGATAGTTAGAGACCTACACCATAGTGCAAGATATTATTAATCTCGGAAAGAAAAAGTGTACTATGTGAAATTTTTAAAACCTATACATAACTATGCTTTTTTTTATTTTTCAATCATTTATTTTTCTGATAAATTCCGAGGCTTATTTTTCAGAAAAAATAAGTAAAACCTTAAGATAAATTTCACGAAAAGCAACATATTTTTTTCGTATTTCCTGACCGGTCTCGATCAATAAATTAATAAATCAAGCTCATCATAAAATATGTTTCCTCAAGTCAACCTTGATTTACCATCTCTCAATTCAATGTTTAAAAAAACTGCCTTGACCTCATATTTGAGAAAAAATTATGAGTAACCCAGCCTCGACACATAAAGCCAAAGATGGGTTTTGTTTTGACTATAAGTAGTATTCGTCATCAAGGCTTCTAAATACTAGTGTCCTTAGTACGTTGTTATGAAATCCGCCCGCCCACGACTTTACTAGCATTATATTTTCCGCGTAAACTTCGATATGTTGATAATACAACGACTCATTTATGAGGGTTTGGGATGTTGCTAGATAAACTGAAGTTGGCTTGGATATCAAAAATTATTCTTTGCTAAATGATGCCCTTGATTTCATCCACGTGTGCGTAAATTTTTAAAAATAATAATTATAGTTAGTATAGATAAACTCTTTGATTTTCCGGGGTAAACATTATCATAAAATGCAGACAAACAGGCATTTAAAATACCAGTAGGTGGGGTAAAAGCGCGGGAAAATTCAGTTAAGAAAATTTAAATTAGTACTTATTACTTATTCTAAAAATTTTCATAAGAATTTTATTTGCCAGAAATAATGTGTCTCAAATAAAATTAAAAATTCATTAATATCAGAAGCGCACAATTTCTCTCGCGTGAGATATTTTGAAATACGTTGGCCTTCGCTACATCACTTTAACTTCGTCAACACCTGTTTTAATGGCCCTTTACTATGTAACCAGCTCATATGTTGATGTCCGTGGCGTTCCTAATTAATATTGTGTGTAATTTCTCTGAGTTCATCGACATTTCATTTGCTCCAAAAACTTAGATTTACAAGTGCCAATAGGTTTTAGATAGTCTCAAGTGTAAAGATTTCTAATTTTCACGTCAGTATGGGCACCCGCTCCCGAATTGGGCACTAAAACTTTAAAATAAAAACATCTTCAAGATGTTCATTGTAATAGTTACTAGATATCAAAAGAGACAATGCAAAAAAAACAAATTTTTTGGTTGGTGCTACAATATACGAAGGGTTTTCTTGAGTAATAGGAAATGTTATAAGTAGAAGCATTAGTCATCAACAATAGAATACGATGCTAGTGCATGTCTTCAAGTTACAACTTTAACAAACTAATTATTATTATTATTATAGGATAATGTTTGTTATTATACCGAGACAATGCTCTGATGTCATCGCGATGCATATGGTAGGAAATAATATCGCTTGTTTTGCCGATAATATATAACTACTATAGATTTTATGGTGGTGGGACTTTATGAAAATTCCCCTTAAGTCATAAGTATTGCTGCTATAGGAATAGGACTTGCTGAACCAGAGCTTGCTCTACTCTATAAATGTTATAAAATAATACGGTTAAAATTAAAAATCAAGCCGCGAACTAGAAATGCCAACGGTGGTTGCCAAAGTGCTGAGCTGGTGACCTCACACCGGAATGTGTAGTCTAGGCATGCCTTTACTGCATCAGACGAGTCGCAGACAGCCGCTGGATACAGGCAACACAAGAGCAAGGCGTGTGAAAAATCCTTTCAAGAGACCAATGCCAGTGAACGACTATCGGTAGATGAGGAAGAAGAGAAGAACTGAAAAGTGATTATAAATCCATTTCAGTAAGGGTAGCTTCTTGAATATATATGATTTGATAATGATGCTGGAAAGCAAAACGAAGTCAAGCCTCAATAGCCCAACGGTTACAACTGCGTACGAAAACTGAAAGGTCGCAGGTTCGATCCCCACTCGTTGAGCACTGTTGTCGTACCCACGTCCCACTCCTAACACGAGCTTTCCGCTTATTTGTAGGGGAGAGCAGAATGTTGGTCAAGTTCAGTTTAATTAAAAAAAGTTAATTCATTAAAAAAAACTATTCTATCCAATTTTTTTAATTCTATGACAAGATAGTCATAGACTGTGATCTCATCTAATGGTAAGTAACGATCTGCAGTCTAAAATGGTAGCGGGCTAACTTGGAAGGGGTATGGCAGAGTACATTCAACCCATACGTCTTTGATGGTAGCTGAGGCCAAAGCCCCTCACCAGACCAGACCGGAGACAATTCATAAATTATAAATTCCCAAATTGCCCCCACCGGGAATCGAACCCGAGACTTCCCAGTTCTCACCACTGCGCCAGGGAGGGCGACGTAATCCTATACTATTCCATCAATCCTAAGGTCGCCCACTCCTGACACACCAGCGCAGATCACCGCACCAGGCGGCCAGGAGTTCCAGAGAGGTCAAACCCGCCACCTCCCATGGCCCCTCCAACCTCGCGGTTATATGGGCCGAAGCACTGGGAGGGCGCCCGGTACTTGCTCTTGGCGTGTTTCCCGGTGCGCCTTCTTGACTCCCTACAAGTTCTTTTATCTCTCATCCTTTGTCCCTTATGTCACTCTCCCCCTTCTGGGGCTAGACGTCACTACACAGGCTTGACTCACGTCGTCGCTCTGTGGCTCCTTGTCTGGTCCCTGCTCGCTCCGATCCGCTTCGCCTCTTGTGCCAGTGGTGCGCGAACTCCCGCAGCCGGTTGTAGTTTTCCGCCAATGCAACGAGGTCCATGTAGTAGACTGGTCCCGCTTCCCCGCGAACGATTCCATCCAGCATCTTGTCCCGTAGGTCCTTGTAGAGGGGGCCAGAGGCTTCCAGAGAGGTCAGAATGATTCCCGAGTTGTTGTACCGCAGACACAACACGCGCGGCGCTGCTGGCGCTGCTGGCGCTGCTGGCGGCGTGCGGCGCCCACAGCTGGCGCTGGCCGGACGCGGAGGCGGCGGAGAGCGTGCGCATCGACGCCAAGGTGGGCTTCGTGGACGGCACCGACGGGGACCAGGGCAGCAGCAGGAGGTTAGAGACTCGTTGTTGTCCCGCAGACACAACACGCGCGGCGCTGCTGGCGCTGCTGGCGGCGTGCGGCGCCCACAGCTGGCGCTGGCCGGACGCGGAGGCGGCGCAGAGCGTGCGCATCGACGCCAAGGTGGGCTTCGTGGACGGCACCGACGGGGACCAGGGCAGCAGCGGGAGGTTAGAGACTCGTTATTCATCAATTTAACATCACTTAACTGTGTATGAGTCTATCTGTGTGTCTGTCTGTTCCCTCGTAGCAGCCTACCCAGTGGACCGATTTTTTTTTCTTTTAATAATAATAAATAGTTTATTTCAATCATTTTTATACAAAAACATCAATTTGATCTTGAAACGATTTGAACAATATTTTGTGCTTACTACTATTTAAGATATTTACCAAAAAATTCTTTTCAAAAAACCGACTTATAACGCCACTACAAAGTATAAAAATAATTTTAGTTTGTCCACGTTTGTTGAAGTCGGGCGGGCCTAAATTCAAACTATGAAACCGATGCGCGACGCTACACAATATGAGAGACTCGTTTATAGAAGTTGAGCGAGCATCGCGAGTCGGTTTCATAGTTTATATTTTAGGCCCGCCCGACTTCAACAAACGTGGACAAACTAAAATTATTTTTATACTTTGTAGTGGCGTTAGAAGTCGGTTTTTTGAAAAGAATTTTTATTTTAAGCTTTTAAGTGTAGTATCCTATGATTGAGGAGCTAGGACCTCGAGCTCCATGATGTAGTCCATACTTGTTGCCTACAATATCAATTCGTAATCGACATTTCCTAAATTTCTTTATTTTAGGTTAGTAATATCTCTGCAGCATCAGGCTTGAGGAGTTGAAGGTCAACATTTTTATGGGACCATTTCGCAAACATCCTCTGTCGATTAAAACAAAAATCGCGCGAATCGGTGCAGTAATCCCGGAGAAATCGGTGGACATACATAGAAAAAAAAAAAAAAAGATACCGGCCGAATTGAGAACCTCCTCCTTTTTGGAAGTCGGTTAAAAAGTACAAGATCAAGAACGTTTTATTGCGGTTTTTTCTGTTTGAAAACTAACGTAATCGAGGTGGATCTTCATCACCATCATTATCAACGAATCATCGTCTCACTACTGTACACAGGTCTCCTCTCAGAGAAGGGTTATAGGCCATCCATAGTCCACCACTCTGGCCCAATGCGAATTGGCGGACTTCACACACCTTCGAGAACATTGTGAAGGACTCTCAGGCGTGCAGGTTTCCTCACGATGTTTTCCTTCACCGTTGAAGCAAGTGATATTTAATTGCTTAAACGCACTTGAGTCTGAAAATTCAGAGGTATCGAACCGGCGACCCCCGAATGGGAGACCACAGTCCTAACCACTAGGCTAGGTGGATCTTATCTATAGGTAATTTAAAAAAATCTCAGGCATTTGAAGATCATCAGCTAATTTCTTCTTGATTAAAGGGTCTTACAAGCTTTCACTGGTGCGATTGATTTGGTTGTATTATTACCAAGGCATGGTAACCTTAAGCTGATGCTGCAGCATTAAGTAGTCTGCGGGATACCCAACTCCTCAGCAACTTACATCAGATAATATAGAGCATTTGGGCTTATTAGAATAGTGTCAATGATTAGATGTTTAATAGATGATGATGGAAGATCTGATGATGAAGCAGAGAACTTTGTAATAGGATGTTAGGTATATCGTACATAGCCCAGCCATTGATTCACATGTTGCGGGTATTTTAGAGTTGATAGCTTAGCCTTCAACCTCGGAAAAAATAATTAATTGGTAAAAAAATAATAAAGTTAACCTATGGAATAGGTATTCTAAATACGAAAGTAGTAGTATCACATCAATTTAGCTTCGTCTCGGGTGCTCTCTTAACATACCAATATAATACTTATCTTTACTCTTACTCAGTATTACGAAGCATCGTAAATCACTCACACTATCGTGAGGTCAAACCGATTAAACACATGAACCGAACTAACTAGCACCTGCTGCTGCGAGAGCTGCGCCCAGCGTCTCACGCAACGTTCCGCTCGAACAGATTTCGGCGCCTTGACCGACTTCGCGGACGCGGGAGTATCTCACAAACTACTTATTGTAGTATTGAAACAATAGATACTGCAATTATCCCTCCGCAACTCTTTGGGTTATATTTCATTGCGGTGATGGGCTCCAGTAAGGTACAATAATTGAGCTAGTTGCGACATACGCTGATTAAATTACGCGCAATCCTGTCATGTCCAAAACAGCGACTATTATTATCATCATGCGTCTCTTAACGATTGCTGTTTTCCAGCCGTGGGAAACCAATGTCCGTCCAACCTAATTTCGGTCACAGCGAACGGAGAGTACCAATGTGCAGGAGATACTAATGTGCGCAAATATTGGTGTACACTAAATTTTTTTGTGAGCCAAGAATTCCTATCAGAGCGGTTATCCGCTGCCTGGAAAAGATAGATATAGATATACTAGCTGACTCGGCGAATTTCGTACCGCCAACTTATCTACATAAATAAAACAAATAAACTATGCTAATCAAAAAAACTATCCTATCTTTCAAGTTGGACCAAATTACAGATAGTTACGAAGTTTGATCTAAATCGGTTCAGTAGTTTAGGAGTCCATCGCGGACAAACAACGTGACACGTAATTTATATATATTAAGATATATGCCATCGCGGATTTTGTACAACAACAAGATACAAGTGTAAATTAAAAAATTTACTTTTAAATGCAAGCTACATCATTAGACTCTGGATATCATCTACTAGGATCAGAGTACTTGTTATGACGAATCATACGAGCCCAAACTCGATGGGGTTACGTCGTTTTATTACAGAGTTCCGATAGCCATCTTCCGTCTCCATCATCAGATCAGCTCCATGTCACAATAATATTGCATCGTCATCCGATTTACACATAAATGCAAAATTTCAGCTCGATCAGAAACCGGGAAGTAGGTCTAATTCATCTTGCAAGATTTGACCCAAACAAACAAACTGGTCAAGCTAAATAAAAGCTTGTAATAAATTCGCCGTGAAGTATAGAGAAAGCTTGTAAAAATAGGCTTTATTACTAATATCGGCTACTTTTGATTGGTTTATGTAACTTTGTACTTACACCTACTTAATAGAGCAGGTAAATTGGTGCATTGATTCAGGGAATTCCGATTTCCGAAATAGTTCCAGTCGAGCGAACTTGCGCAAGTAACGCCGGCAAGTGTTTAGTGCATGTTGTTACGATCAACACTGGCCTACAATACTGACTACTGACCTTAACTGAAGAAAAATAAAAGTGATTTTTTTCTGTGATTTATAACAATACTGGCCTGAATCCTGAACGCGAAGTCACAGCTGGCTTGTGAGACGCCTGATTATTTTTAATTAATTACTAGCTGATGCCTGTAACTCATTACCGCTGATTTATTGAATTAATGAAATTTATTATGGAGCGCGCTTACCTAGAAAATGCCTATTCACTCTCGTGTTGAAGGTCACTCAAGCTATACATGGCAGGAAGCACTGAAGCTGAGAGAGCGTTCCACACCCGAGAGGACTAACAATACGGTTCTTCTTCTTCTTCTTTTTCAACCTATAGACATCCACTGCTGGACAAAGGTCTCCTGCATGGACTTCCACAGGCTTCGGTCTTGCGCCGCTTGAATCCAGCGGCTCCCTGCGACTCGTTTGATGTCGTCGGTCCACCTGGTGGGGGGCCTGCCAACACTGCGTTTCCCGGTGCGGGGTCGCCACTCCAACACTTTGGGACCCCAACGACCATCAGCTCTTCGAACCATGTGCTCCGCCCATTTCCACTTCAGTTTTGCGACACGCTGAGCTATGTCGGTGACTTTGGTTCTCCTACGAATCTCCTCATTTCTGATTTGATCTCGCAGGGATCCCTCAGAACAATACGGTTAGTGCAGACAGGTTGGGTATCAGTCACATAAGGATGATGGGATGAAGGATAAGGAAGGAATGATGGGATGGGAATCATGGGCTCTCTGCGTACCTCACGCGTAGTTGAAGCCTTGAAGGGCTATGTCTATGGGCTTTTGTTTCCTGTAACTTACATCACATAATACTCTGATTATTTATGACATAAGCAATGGCTGGGTCATACGTCATGCTCGTGAACGGGTGCCACCAGCGGCAATGGGGCTACTTTCTGTCTGCCCGTCTTAACATGTGTTGAATTATAATTAGATATAATTACGTATGCTTTTGTCGAACTTCCCCTCATTGTGGAAACTCTGCATACAGGAACAGGAACGGCATTCCGAACCAGTGGTAGAACAGAACTCATTGACGATTCAAAAGTACTTGTAAAAGTTTATTTGAATAAAAAACATTTCTATTCTATTCTATTCTATTCATACTGATTTATTACCTGAGTTCACAAAATGTAAGAAGTGCCACTTAAGAATGCGGAAATTCAGAAATCGATTGAGCCAATAATTATCGGCACAAAGAATAGTTAGCAATCGGTCCGTGCGGTCAGCGGTGTAGAGTAGACGATCGGTGAACTAGTGTACGGCATGTTATGTAAACATTACACTTTTACTTCACGTGCTTGTATTGGTACCTACTCTTGAAAAATAGGCAGCCGTGCCTTGACACCTGGTCAGGAAACATTTTGGAACGTAGTTCCTTATCGCGCGGTGCGGAAGGGGGCTAGACGGAAAAAATTAAGACAAAATTGAACCGACACTTTTTTGAATGTGAATGTGAAATAATATAGACACAAACATATCTTTATGAGAGATGTCTATTATATGATACTTTGTGAGTTCGTTAGCTACTTACCGAAATCAAAGTCCAATCGGTAAACAATAAACAAAAAAAACTTGAGAGGTGTCAAGGGAAACCCGGATGGAACGAATTTCCTTTCGATTAATTAATTTGGCATTGTGCTCAATATTTTCACACTACAATATTAGATCTCCGTAGCCTTGTGGTTCACCTCTCAAGTTTTTTTTGTTTATTGTTTACCGATTGGACTTATATTTCGGTAAGTAGCTAACGAACTCACAAAGTATCATATAATAGACATCTCTCATAAAGATATTATGTTTGTGTCTATATTAATGAAGAAATATATAGCGACAAGTGGCAAATATTGCCTAAAAATATCAGAAGTTAATTATAATATTGTAAAAAGGATGAACTCCCGCAACTCATCCAATCACTAGTCTAGTAAGGGTTAGTACTACGCTGTAAAGGACCCAGATGAAGTGGAGATGAAGCTAATCAACTAAAGGAGGAAAAACATGAAAATGTTAATTTAAGTTCAAAATTAACAATGATTTGTTTTATGTTGTTGTACTGTTTGGCTCTTGTGATAATTAAAGCTCTCCTACAGTTACAGAAAGCAGATTCAGTTAAGAAAAGCTCGTAAGAATCTCAGCAGTTTCCCTTTTCAAACAAAAGTTTGACATTGTAGCATTATTGCGGCTAATTCCGTCATAGGTACACATTCTCTAAACTGAATTGACGGATTTAAATCTTATGATATCCCTTGTATACCTATTATGCTTCCTGTGGACAACGAAAGCACTAAATTTTGAACTCATAACGCCCGTTTCCACCAACCTTCCTTAACTTGAACGGGCTACTAATGCTAATTTAGATGACTTATATTTCGGTAAGTAGCTAACGAACTCACAAAGTATCATATAATAGACATCTCTCATAAAGATATTATGTTTGTGTCTATATTAATGAAGAAATATATAGCGACAAGTGGCAAATATTGCCTAAAAATATCAGAAGTTAATTATAATATTGTAAAAAGGATGAACTCCCGCAACTCATCCAATCACTAGTCTAGTAAGGGTTAGTACTACGCTGTAAAGGACCCAGATGAAGTGGAGATGAAGCTAATCAACTAAAGGAGGAAAAACATGAAAATGTTAATTTAAGTTCAAAATTAACAATGATTTGTTTTATGTTGTTGTACTGTTTGGCTCTTGTGATAATTAAAGCTCTCCTACAGTTACAGAAAGCAGATTCAGTTAAGAAAAGCTCGTAAGAATCTCAGCAGTTTCCCTTTTCAAACAAAAGTTTGACATTGTAGCATTATTGCGGCTAATTCCGTCATAGGTACACATTCTCTAAACTGAATTGACGGATTTAAATCTTATGATATCCCTTGTATACCTATTATGCTTCCTGTGGACAACGAAAGCACTAAATTTTGAACTCATAACGCCCGTTTCCACCAACCTTCCTTAACTTGAACGGGCTACTAATGCTAATTTAGATGACGCTTTCTGTCAAATTCGTCGTATTATCAAACCTTTAGTAAAGACCTAAATGTGGAAATAATATTGGCTTTAGGGATTGTATTACGTAAAGAGACTCCTACTTAGGGGAGGATTTAGGCATGTTTGGTAAAAACGGACATTAGTTTAGTTTAGGCACTTCCCTAACTAAAAGTACTAGTGGTTCGCCCCGAACTGAGACCTCGCGGTAACGGTACCCCATGATTATTCATTCAATCGATACATGACGACCAAAACTGACATTATTATTATGCCCGTTTTCACCAAACATACCTATATCATCCCCTAAGTAGGGGTCTCTTTACGTAGGTAGCTCCTAAATACAATCCTAAGACCTAACATCCGTCCCAATGTCCTTTTAGGTGTCCCGTACAGGATCGTGATAAAGAAGTTAACAGAAATCATCACCTAACTTATCATAGCTAGCCCGTAAAGGTTAGGGAACGTTAGTGAAAACATTGAATTATTATGTACTAAACTACGGCCACATCTTTACTCTGCTACGGCCGTTCAGAGAATGCGTTCCTGACACGTCGCGATTGAACTGACGACGTAACTTTGTAATGGCGTTGCAGTTACGATAAAAATATTATTGCTGGTTGTTTACCGTTTTAACAATTGATGAGCATTAAAACAACATTATTATATCAATAATCAATTAATGTTATAATTTTGTGCCAAACTGAGTGTCAAATAACTTGTAAACAATATTTTTCTAAATCTAAACTGCGCTATTACAAGGTCATGTCAGCGCTTTATATTTGTAGTGCTGTGCTAACAATAACAGGCAATAATAGTATCGTAGTCTGTTCTTATACAGTTATACTTTATAAAATAATACGCTTTCTTTTTCTTTTTAAGAATTTGAAAATAATGGACTATAAGATAACTTAAATATAAAAATAAAACTACGACCAAACCGAACGCGCGAAAGAAAGTAGCATTTTTATATTTAGGTTGAAAATGGTAACCCCAAATGGCGTTACTAGCATTTTTATACTTAGATTAAAAACGGTAACCCCAAATGGCGTTATGGGCCGCCATTTTGTGACGCTAAAACAGTCGTCTGTTGTCGTTTCGTGCGCATAGACCACGTTCTTCAAGTGTTTTCGATCTGTTTTTATTTGATTACCCGGCTTTCGTTTAATGGACTGTTCCTGCTTTTCAAACTGACATCGGCGCTAAATCGGACTTCGATTGTGTTTTGTAATGCGTTCTTTTTACTTTTGGTGCATAATAATGCCTAAACGTGGACAAACATTGAAAAGTGGAGCCCGTGAGTTAATCATCAAGCTGCAAGATTACTTTGAGCGGGAGCGGCAAAATGGTGGACCCCTGGTACCTGTCGAACAAGTACAAGAACGCGTCTCTCAAGCGCTTGGAGTTAGCAAACGAACGATAACAAATATTAATAAAGAAAAGTTCGGCTCTACTGGCATGGAAGATAATATTTTACGTACTCCGAAGAAGAAACGTAGAACTAAACCCGTGACAGATATTGACACCTTTGACGCCGATGCAATCAGAAATTAATATTTATAGTCATATATATGGTTACTATTCCAGAAATGAATATCTCAACAGGAAGAAGCTTTTGGCATCGTTAAGAGAAGCTGGACTGTTTAGCGGGGGTAAAACTGCTTTAACCAAAATCTTAAAAGATATTGGTTTTTCGTATAAAAAAACAGACAAAAGAAAAATTTAATTAGAACGATACGACATAATTTTAAAACGGATAAGTTTTTTGAGAGAAGCAAAAAAAATTGATAACTGGGATAGTGTCGTGTTCATTGACGAGACATGGCTAAACGCCAATCACACGGTTTCCCGTTCTTGGACGGATGATACACAAGCGTCGACGTCGAAAGTACCAATGGGTAAGGGGGCCCGTCTGATAATATTATGCCACGCAGGTTCTGCAAAATACGGCTTTGTGGAGAACGCGTTCTGGCATTTCAATCAAAAACCACAAATGACTACCACGAGGAAATGAATGGCACTACATTTAAAGAGTGGTTCCAGAACGTGCTTTTGCCCAGCCTACCAGAGCCTTCTGTAATATTCATGGATAATGCCTCCTATCACTCGGTTCAAATACAGAAACCACCTACCCAAGCTAATAAAAAAGAAGAAATGGTGGCTTGGTTACAAGCAAAGGGCATTGACGCAAATATGCAGATGCTAAAAGCAGAGCTAATTAAATTAGTTAAAGAAAATAAAGCGGCAAATGTGCGATACGAAATCGATGAACTGGCTCTGGAGTACGGTCATCGCGTTCTAAGAATTCCACCGTATCATTGCCAATATAACGCGATTGAGCTAATCTGGGCTCAAATAAAAGGTTACGCCGCCCGCCACAATACTTCCCCGCCATTCAGCACGAAAAAGATGATGACCCTATTAAAAGAAGCCTGCGGGGAAGTCACAAGAGATGACTGGACAAAGGTTGTTGAGAAGACTAAAAACCTGATTGTGGAACATTTTGACCGAGATATCAGGATTGATTCTGTTATTGATAATAATATAATTATACATGTAGGCGAAGATGATGATGAAGACACCACCTCCTCAAGCGAATCGGAGTCTGATTAATATTCTGTACGCACATTCAATTCAATGTACTTTATTGCATAGAAATACAGATTGTAACTTTGTAACAAAGAATAAATAAAACGACGAACGACGACGTAACGAACTCAGTGTTATGTTGTGCCCATCACTAGTCGTGACTAACTGATAGGTGTCAGGAACGCATTCTCTGAACGGCCGAACTTTAACGAGTGAAAACGGGTTACAGGCATCTGTACAAATCGTCATCTTTCGACGCGAATAGAAAATATACAAAATGTAGTAATTAATAGTTTATTGAAGTTTGATATTTAACTAAAGAATAATTTTAATTGAATAATATGTTATTATATTATGTACCTAAATAATAATGGTCGACGCAAAACTGTTTTTGGGAAAGATCGTAGTCGTAACTCCTAGTTCCATGGAATAGATAATGACTGTGCCATCTATTAGCATTATTGTGAAGCTATGTTGAAAATTACTGATGCCCATTAAAAATTAAATAATCCCGTTTCTTTATAATATTCATATAATTTTAGTATTTTTTGTTCAAGTACAGGATATAAGTGAAATAAAAAAATAGGTTCAGCTAGAAAATACATAGCCGATTTTCCCAGAGAGCATCTTCAAGCGAGCGTATTAAATCTCCACTTTGAAAGCCCCCCATTTCGTCAATTTTAAGGAAAAATTAAAAAAAAAAAACATTTTTAAACTCTGTTTAAAATTGTGTTTAAAAAGATATATCGCAAGTCTATGTAAGGCAACAAAAAATATTTTACTCCGCATTCACTTCTATGAGAGCGCCCTGAAATAAAGATTTTTATAATTTTTTATGCAATATTCGGCTGAAGGCCATCAGTTTACATATTATAACTAAATTTGAAGTAATTACGTTCAGTAATTCAAAAGTTATAAGGCTCTGACAGACGGACGGACGGACAAGTGCAAATTCACTCAAGTAGACTCAGAGACCTCGCTTCTCTCGGTCAATAAACTTCCAACTATTTCAGAAACAACCGGCAGAACGTCCAAGCAGACGACGTCTCATTCCAGCAGCCCACAGACACGGAGGGCTTCTACAACCGGCCGCCCGGCGCCGGCCGCTACCCGGTGCGCGTGGAGCCCGCCCGGCGCGACGATAGGGGCCTCCGCATCAATGGCCGACCGGCTTACAACGATAACAGTCACCAGTGAGTCACAACCGGCAGAACGTCCGAGCAGACGACGTCTCATTCCAGCAGCCCACAGACACGGAGGGCTTCTACAACCGGCCGCCCGGCGCCGGCCGCTACCCGGTGCGCGTGGAGCCCGCCCGGCGCGACGATAGGGGCCTCCGCATCAATGGCCGACCGGCTTACAACGATAACAGTCACCAGTGAGTCACAACCGGCAGAACGTCCGAGCAGACGACGTCTCATTCCAGCAGCCCACAGACACGGAGGGCTTCTACAACCGGCCGCCCGGCGCCGGCCGCTACCCGGTGCGCGTGGAGCCCGCCCGGCGCGACGATAGGGGCCTCCGCATCAATGGCCGACCGGCTTACAACGATAACAGTCACCAGTGAGTCACAACCGGCAGAACGTCCGAGCAGACGACGTCTCATTCCAGCAGCCCACAGACACGGAGGGCTTCTACAACCGGCCGCCCGGCGCCGGCCGCTACCCGGTGCGCGTGGAGCCCGCCCGGCGCGACGATAGGGGCCTCCGCATCAATGGCCGACCGGCTTACAACGATAACAGTCACCAGTGAGTCACAACCGGCAGAACGTCCGAGCAGACGACGTCTCATTCCAGCAGCCCACAGACACGGAGGGCTTCTACAACCGGCCGCCCGGCGCCGGCCGCTACCCGGTGCGCGTGGAGCCCGCCCGGCGCGACGATAGGGGCCTCCGCATCAATGGCCGACCGGCTTACAACGATAACAGTCACCAGTGAGTCACAACCGGCAGAACGTCCGAGCAGACGACGTCTCATTCCAGCAGCCCACAGACACGGAGGGCTTCTACAACCGGCCGCCCGGCGCCGGCCGCTACCCGGTGCGCGTGGAGCCCGCCCGGCGCGACGATAGGGGCCTCCGCATCAATGGCCGACCGGCTTACAACGATAACAGTCACCAGTGAGTCACAACCGGCAGAACGTCCGAGCAGATGACGTCTCATTCCAGCAGCCCACAGACACGGAGGGCTTCTACAACCGGCCGCCCGGCGCCGGCCGCTACCCGGTGCGCGTGGAGCCCGCCCGGCGCGACGATAGGGGCCTCCGCATCAATGGCCGACCGGCTTACAACGATAACAGTCACCAGTGAGTCACAACCGGCAGAACGTCCGAGCAGACGACGTCTCATTCCAGCAGCCCACAGACACGGAGGGCTTCTACAACCGGCCGCCCGGCGCCGGCCGCTACCCGGTGCGCGTGGAGCCCGCCCGGCGCGACGATAGGGGCCTCCGCATCAATGGCCGACCGGCTTACAACGATAACAGTCACCAGTGAGTCACAACCGGCAGAACGTCCGAGCAGATGACGTCTCATTCCAGCAGCCCACAGACACGGAGGGCTTCTACAACCGGCCGCCCGGCGCCGGCCGCTACCCGGTGCGCGGGAAAACGAGAGATGGAGTCCACCCTCAGGGAATCTTATTGTAGCACAAGTTTTACCCTTAACTGTGCGTTTAGTGGTTTATAACATTAAACCCAAATCAACAACCCACCCGAAAACCCAAGAGACGCAAGGGACCGGGGGAAAGGGAAGGGGAAGGGAAACATACTCATTCAATATAGAAAACAGTCTTCCATGATTTAGTAATATTTATATGTATTTTTATGCCAAAGAGCAAATTCTAACATACCTAATATCGTCTCTCCATCTATGCATTGTTCTTCCTCTCTTCCTTGTTTTATTTAATTCGGATATAATTGATAATTTAATATAAGTTGCTTAAGAATTATCTATACTATCATTTGAATAATAAATAATTAATTGGATATCGTTTTATTGTTTCCAGAAACGAGAAATATCAGGACGGTACGTTGGACTCGCTTCAGTATTGCAAGTGTGTCTCTTCACCGGATTGTGAAGTACGTACCGATTATGCGGTGAGTTTCAGGCAAATACCAAATTACAACTAACTACCTACTCAAATTATCTAACTTTATCGCTGTTCCTTTTGTTTAATTTATTTCATTTAGAAAAAAACTCCCCGTTATTTGGATATTTCAAAAGCCCCGTGGGGTTAATTCTTCGGCCTATCAGTATCTTATGTCTGTCTCCTGGATAAAAGCTATTTCTGTGCCTTTCGTCAAAATCCGTTCGCGACAATCCGTGGAAAGTTAACAGACAGACATAGTTTTTCAAATTTATATAATACTAGCTGATGCCCGCGACTTTGTCCGCATGGATTTAGTTTTTAAAAATCCCGCGGGAACTTTCATTATCCGAGATAAAAAGTAGCTCTCCCGGTCTGAGGAACCACTACTACATCCATTACTATACCCATTCAAAAAATCGCATCAATCCGCAGTTCTGTTGCGACGTGATTGAAGGACAAACCAATAAACAAACACACTTTCGCATTTATAATATCAGTAATGCTTTATTATAACACTTTTTATAATTGTCAAATTTTTTACCATACTTATCCAAAGACAAAATTACGTTTAGCTGTCATTTACGTTTTGTTATTCCACTGTCATTTGCGTTTTGTTATACCACGTTTTATAGTGACTTGACGGAAACGCGGTCGAACGGGATAAAAAGTATCCTATATCCGTCTCCTGGTTCTAAGCTACCTCTCCACCAATTTTCAGCCAAATCGGTTCATCCGTTCTTGAGTTATAAATAGTGTAACTAACACCACTTTCTTTTATATATATATATATATATATATAGATAATATAGATATATAGATTACTATGGATTGATGATAATAATATTATGGATTTATTGGTATTAATTGAATAATATGTCATTTTCTTTTTCAGAATGCGTGTGAAGCAAATCAGTATCTATGTTGCTACAAAAATCCTAGCAACCAAAATGAACATCAGTCTGGTAATTAACAATCACTTAACCATCCCTTCATTAATGCCTAAAGCATTCTTAATATACTTATTTCCATTGTAATTTGCTTCCAGAATATTTCAATGAAGTGGACGACGAACGACCCATGCTGTTTCCTGGTCAGTCGAATATAGCAGGTCCCTTCCCTCCACCAAATTTCGAAAATAATGCAATATTCCCCGGGAACGGACAAGGTGCTTTCCAAGGTCAATCTGGAGTACTCGTTGGTCCCAGTGGTCCCACTGACATGATTGGACCTCAGAGAAAACCAGTACTAGTTGGACCCGATGGCCCTACTGGAGTAATAGGGCCCAATAAACACCGAGTAGCATTTCCGGAAAGACCTGTTCTAGTTGGACCCAGTGGACCTACTGGAAATATAGGCCCTAATAATAATAGGCCTATCCTTGTAGGCCCCGATGGTCCTACGGGAGTTAAAGGACCAGGTAATGATAGACCAGTTCTTGTAGGTCCTGGTGGCCCAACTGATATAATAGGTCCTGGCAATAATAAACCTGTTCTTGTGGGACCTGGTGGCCCTACAGGTATAATTGGACCAGCGAACGATAACCATAATGATAATCTACTGGTCAGGCCGCTTGGGTCGAAAAACGATATTCGACAGAGTGAGTCAGCGCAAAGAGGAGTTCTGGTCGGTCCTGGAGGCCCAACGGGAATAATTGGCCCAGCTTTCAATCTACCTTCTTTATTCGGATCGAATGGTTTTGGCGGTGGTGCATTCAATAGACCCGTCCTTGTTGGCCCAAGTGGGCCCACCGGTGTAATCGGACCTAGGCTGGTTGGTCCGGGAGGTCCCACCGGTATCATAGGTCCTGATTTCAACCGCCAATCGCGAGGTCGGGGAATTCTTGTAGGTCCCGGCGGCCCAACTGGAAGAATTGGACCGAGAAACTATTTCGGTAAATAAGTGTAGTGCTGTGGTGATGACTAATAATAATAAACTAATTTATTGACGCAATCAAAGTCAGTGCTTTCGTCTACACGCGCAGAAATCAGAATGTTTAACGTAAATGTTTCGGTAGATCGAGATCGTTCTGTGCTAACTCTAGCCACTTTGCATCATTTGTAGTTGTGTTAATTGTAAACAATGTAAATAAATGTCTAATAAGATATATATAGCTGTATATAACAATGTTATATGTATTTAGTTAGATATCTATAAATCACGAGATGAAGAATCTCATGAATTTATTTGTACGGAAGGGGGGGAAAATTAACTGTTTTATTATCTACCACTATAAAAATTCTTTGTATTATAATTTCACCCATTTAGAAGATTTATTTTCATGGCACAGTTGAATAATTAATATTATTTTGGATTTCTATGTATTACTTGTTAATTTCTGCAGATGATTCTTTATTTACTTAGCAGTATATCCACTTATTGATTGCAGGCTGTATGCATCGCAAATATAATCAAACCAAATCAACGAATGGAAGTTTATCAAAACCGAAGAATAGAACTCACTGTGATTGTTCTTCTCAGTCTCAAGTTTAGATAATTAGGTTCAGATTAGTCATAAGTGTAGCTGTTACCATTATAATAAGTTAAATAATATAAACTGACAACAATTGTTTTATTTTTCATTTTATAAATAACGGACTTACATTTTTTCCTTTTATTGTATATTTATAGTTGTATATTTCACCTAAATCTTATGGATTTGTACTCAATTCGTATTTCTGGATTATTATGAACTGTGGACCGGATAACAGTTTAAGCGAAATAAAACTTCAATCGCACCCATGACAAGTTCTGGCAGCGTGCCCAGTGCCCGCGGCCGCGCGCCGGCGCCGGTTTGCTTTGATAAATTGAAATACGCCCGAATAACTCAAATCATACATTTTTGTGGTCAGAATTCAAGTCCATGTATTATAATTATTCATTATTATCAACAAAAAGACAACTATTACGAAATATTCTTGTTTTTCGTCCAAGTGTCGACTCGTACTATTACAGCCTTGGAATTAAGAAAATGAACATCGCAATAGAATAGAATAGAATAGAGATATTTTTTATTCAAATAAACTTTTTACAATTGCTTTTGAATCGTCGATGAGTCTACCACCGGTTCGGAATGCCCTTCCTGCCGAGAAGAACCAGCAAGAAACTCGGCGGTTGCTCTTTTCAAAACAAGTTTACAATACAATAAATACTATGCTATATATGCAGTGTTTCCACAATCAGGGAAGTTCCAAAAATGCATACCTACTAACAATGCAATATACCTCAATATTTGTAATATTTCTTATTGACTATATAATAATATTGTAAACTCTTCTACTAAAATCCACAATAGCTCAAAGGACAAAAGGCTGGATTGAAAACCTTAATTGCAACGGTTCAAGCCCCATCCGTTACATTATTGTCATGCCCACTCCCAACACCAGGGTCACGCTTAATTTGGAAAGGAATGTGGAATATAGTCATGTCATCATCATCAATAGCCTCTAACAGTCCACTGCTGGACTAAAGGCCTCTCCCAAGGGAGGGTTTGCCCGTAATCACCGCGCGGGGCAGACGGGTTGGTGATCGCAGTAGATGGTAGTAGTAGCACAGAGGACGCTGCTGCCCGTTCTCCGTTATATTCCCTTAGTCGCCTCGTACAACAACCGCGGGAAGAGGAGGGATGGTGACAACTGTATTCTGATCTGCCGTCACCACACGGCATAGTCATGTGTAATATGGTAAGTATGAGGACTTGGTTAAACCTCATGCGTTGTTGTAGACAAATATTCTTTTTATCTTAATAAAAGGTTTTAGTATAAGAAGTTTAGACGATCAGAAGACTTGAGATCATCGAATACATCACATCAAAGTTTACAAAGCATATTATTCTCAGTTTTCACCGGTCAGTCGCAAAGAACAGTTTCAAACTCTGGTATAATCAATCGCCTATTTCAATGGTGGCTCAAACTCTATGGTTCACACGGTGAAGCTAACCAAAAGCTAGTTTTGCAGCGATCAAGTAATCAGAATAATGAGTATTTGTCAACAAGTTTACCTTCTCGAATCATAATAATTTAAAAGAGATCTTTCTATAATAATAAAGGGTTAGGTTATTATTATTTTTTTTTCGGGATAGGCTTGCACTTGACGACAATCAATGCTGGACAGCACTGATGAGCTCTAGGTTGGAGCTCTGGGACACTTGCTTTGAAGGTAGTGAGGTTATACGTGGCTGGAAACACAGATGTTGGAAGTGCGTTCCACAACTTAGCGGTTCGTTTCAGAAACGTTGAACTGAAGCGTTTTGTGCGAGTAGGTTTGATTTCAACCACGTAAGGGTGCCAACGCTCACGATTTCTCGAAGTTCTGTAGTAAAACGGTGAATTGGGTACAAGGTTGTGAAGTTCTTGATCGCACTCTGCAAAGTATATCCGATAGAAGGCCGATAGACAGGCAACATTGCGACGGTGCTGCAGACTGAGCATTTTTGCCTGCGTTAGGGACTATGATATGGACTCACCAATCGTGGTGATGACGATGATGGAGTAGAACAGGGCGCCGTAGAAGGTCCACTGGATGTCCTCCGTGCTCTCATTCCCGTCCCAGCCTCTCACCTTCATCTCCAGCAGGATCGCGTTTTCAAAATCCTACAATCATTATTAACATAAGAAGAATCAGCATAATTAAAGAAATAATAGTAAAATAAGTTCCAAGTTTTATTTTTTGTTGATCAGACTCAACTATGAGAACTAAATCCACTACTTTGTGCCAGGTTTGTCAACTGAATCAGCGATATTATGTTTGAAGCAAACTGTTAAGTACTACTCGGTGAGACAGACACCTGTTTATGCATGTTTTCTGGACCTTAGCAAGGCGTTTGACCTGGTAAGCTACGATATCCTATGGCAGAAATTAAAAGATACGGGACTGCCCGAAGAAGTTACTAGGATCTTCAAATATTGGTATCGAAATCAGGTCAATGTCGTGCGATGGTCTGAAACGTATTCGCAGCCATATAGGTTGGAGTGTGGGGTACGACAGGGTGGTTTAACTTCCCCTGCGCTCTTTAACCTGTATGTCAATGAACTGATAGAGGCGCTTAGCACCACTCATGTCGGTTGTCATATTGATGGCGTATGTGTCAACAATATCAGGTACGCGGACGACATGGTGTTGCTGAGTGCTTCTGTGTGTGGCTTAACAAAACTGTTGAGCATATGTGAAAGATACGCTCACATTCACGGATTGACATACAATGTCAAAAAAAGCGAATGTATGGTCTTTCAGGCCAGGGGAAAATCCTTGCCCTCAACTGTACCACCCATTAAGTTATACGGTACCCCGTTGAAGAGGGTGTCGCAGTTCAAATATCTAGGTCATGTGATCTCCTTTGACCTGAAGGACGATGCAGATATAGAGAGAGAGCGCAGGGCGTTGTCTGTCAGGGCAAACATGATTGTCCGCAGGTTTGCTCGTTGTTCAGTGCCAGTCAAAGTCACCCTCTTTAGGGCATACTGCACCTCCTTTTACACGAGCAGCCTGTGGATCAGTTATACGCAGAAGCAATATAACGCCCTGCGTGTACAGTACAACAATGCGTTCAGGATGCTGTTGGGACTGCCCCGATTCTGCAGCGCATCAGGGATGTTTGCCGACGCTCGTGTAGACTGTTTCTACACCACTATGAGAAAGCGGTGCACATCCCTGTTGCGTAGAGTCCGGGCCAGCTCTAATAGCGTCCTGAGGGCATTTGCTGACAGGATCGATTGTCAGTATTTGAACCACTGTTGCATGGTTCATGTGCTGACAAATCGGTGCCGTCCTAGGTTAAGTTTTAGATTTTAGTCGTACTAACATGTAGGATTTAAGCTTATTGTTACTAACCCAATATGATCCCAGTTGGTCGAATTAAAAATATTTTATTTTATTTTTATTTTTTTACTACTGAAAATATTGATTCAGAACCTTTTCAAAACATTGGGTAGATATTACGAGTAGTTTAGAGTAAAATTAAACGTCATAAAAGTCCCTCAACCAGAATCTAACTCGATTAAATTTATCAATAGGTACCAACGATTTTATTCATCGCTAAGATACGATAAAATAGACAGAAAATAGGTTAGGCGACAGAATTCAGAAAGTTCTTTTTTTGGTTCGACTGAAAAAACAAAATAACAGTCACAATTGATAGGTACCTTCAGCATGTCGACGACTTCAGCAGTCCAGTTGGACTGGTTGAGGTAGGAGACCTTGTTGGTCATCGCCCATATGCTGTGCGTTGTGTTTCCGCGAATCTGAGATATGTTCTGCTTGACCTGGAAACATCTACTTGTATGAAAGGAGAAACCTAATGATTGTCGTAATACGTACATTAGGTAAGTTTTTAAGCAATCAAATACCACTTGCTTGAACGGTGAAGGAAAACATCGCGAGGAAACCTGTATGCCTGAGGGTTCTCCATAGTGTTCTTAGCTGTGTGAAGTCTGCTAATCCGCACTTAGCGCGTGGTGAACCTAAATTCTTTCTATTCTAAGAAGAGACACGTGTCCAATACTGGCCCTGCGCTGTGTTCAAATGATGATGATGAGGAAACAAACTTATTCGAAACTTTATAAATATTTAACTATCGGATCAGTATACTCATCATCATCATCATTAGCAACCCATCAACGGCTCACAACTGAGCGCAGGTCTCCTCTCAGAGAAGGGTTGTAGGTCATAGTCCACCACGCTGGCCCAATGCGAAGCGGCGGACTTCACACACCTTCGAGAACATTATGATATCTCAGATGTGCAGGTTTCCTCAAGATTTTTTCCTTCACCGTTGAAGCAAGTGATATTTAATTGCTTAAACGCACTTGACTCCGAAAAGTCAGAGGTGCGTACCCGGGATCGAACCTGTGACGCCCCGAATAGGATACCATAGTCCAAACCACTAGGTTATCACTGCTTGGTCCAAACCACTAGGCTATCTCTGCTTATATTGTAACGAAGTGTTACATATTTTAATTATATTTAATTTAAAATACGTATTTATTTATAAATATCTAAGTATTTGTCTAGATAAATAAACATTTATATTATTTAAATAGTAGTATGTAAGTATTATGATTACCCGCCATATTTTAATATCATTTAAGTAGGTACCTACCTATTTTTTTTAATGCGTAGCAAATAATGTTTCAAGCGTGAATCCGAGCGTTCCGGCGCACAGGCATCCATTTTGATGGAGTCAAACCAGCTGTCAGTCGCGCCCGATCTCCCACTAGTGACGGGCGCGTCTCATTTTTTTTCGCAGAGCAAACGCTCTAGTTTGTTCTGCGATGAGTCTCTTCAAAATTATTTAAGCCGTGCAATGGATGCGGATTATCCCGTTTTAGGGTAAGTTTTGAATGGCATTTTAAATTGTTTTAGTCGTAGATTGTAGCCTAGTACAACGCTAATCATTGTTCATTTCGCATTCCACAGCATATGATTCAACGTCATATAATTTGTACCTAACTTAACATTTCTTTGTGTTTATAGCTAATTACTTAACGTGCTAATAACAATAGCTATATTTCAGCCTTATTATTATCATTGATTACTTTCATTTCATATTATTTGCTATGTACTTTGTAATTCTTGAAATTTCTCTAGACTTTAGTTTTTTGACAACCTTCACTTTAATATTTATATTTTCCAAGTTTCTCAATCATTAAAAATTGCATTAAATTGTTTTCTGATTACATTTGGCCTTCAGCTTTTCATTATTTACCTATTCTTGTAACTCCGTTCTGATTTCTAACCACAACGGCAATACTATCATGCTTATTAGTACGTCCCTGCGTTTTACTTTAGTGCCAAGGTTGGATTCAGGACGGAATGATATTACCAGACACTAACATCAGTCGGTATATCAATTCCAGGTTCTCCGTTTGGAGTAACGTTCTCCATTCTCCGCTTCAACCTTCACCGCTCCGCTTAGAGCTACTTCCTGCACCGCTCGCTACTACCATCCCGGCTAGTCACCAGATCGCGACGGTCGACGTTCCTGTGCGCACTAGCACGGGCGTCACCTCGTCTGCGGGTCTGCGGGACAGCCGTCACTCCCCAGCGACTCAGCGGTCCCCAACACCTAGGCCACCTAACCAGGGGAGTACCTCTATACACCACCACCTAGGTCAAGGCAGGATCTTGGTAACTCCACGGCCCTACAAATTTGTGTACCCACCTACTGAGCTAGCCGCGGTAATAAAGATCTGTACCGTTACCTTTGGTCGAAATAAATACTTTTGTTACCGCGGGCTACCTTTTTTATTTAACCCCATCCTCTCTCTTTTTTCACCCCCCGGTACAATATAGGTATAATATTGGTATAAATTTTACGTTCCTTTGCATCCATTTTACACATAGACTTATTATATTAATGATTTTACATGGTATTTTTGATAGCTAAGTAATCACCTCTCTTTCGTGTTTGGCCTCCAGTTTCTCGAAGGTGACAGCACCGAGGATGCAGTAGGCCACCACCAGGCTGATCATCACGAAGTGTGAGAACACCACCGAGCATAGCTTCCACGTGTAGTACAACACCTACATAGAGAGTATTTCTTATAGAGTCTAGGAGCTTTTGACCATCTAATATTTCTGTTATGTCAACTTTAGTGCAATATGTCACGTTATTAGCATTGATTTGAACAGAATTTCGCTACGGAATTTCTTGATTCGGTCGCCGCGCTCAAACTGTTTGTCCTAGTTCAAAGCCCGCGATAAAAGCTATGCAATAGCTTAACAACCACGTGTAATAACTTTAAAACTAAATAAATACAAATCTGACAAATCATTTAGTCTCAGAAGCGAGTCTAGAAAATTTAATTGACTTTCATAAAATTGGGTGAAGTTTGTTTCAATATCTGTTAACTTCGCGACGTCGCAGGTCGACTTCAGAAATATGACAGACTAGATAATGCCCGCGACTTCATCCGCGTGGAATAGAATAGAATAGAATAGAAATGTTTTTTATTCAAATAAACTTTTACAAGTACTTTTGAATCGTCAATGAGTCTACCACTGGTTCGGAATGCCGTTCCTGCCGAGAAGAACCAGCAAGAAACTCGGCAGTTGCTCTTTTCAAAATACTTTTACAATATACTTAACAGATATTCTATGTATGCAGAGTTTCCACAATGAGGGAAAGGTCCACAAAAGCATACGTAATTATTTCTAATTATAATTCAACACATGTCAAGACGGGCAGACAGAAAGCAGCCCCATTCCCGCTGGTGGCACCCGTTCACGAGCATGATGGCTAATGGCATGGCAAATCGTGCCAAGTTTCATTTAAATCCGTCCAGTAGTTTCGGCGTGATGCGCGGCCAAGATACAGACAGACAGACAGACAAAAAATTAAAAAAAAATTGTTTTGGCTTCAGTATCGATTATAGAGTGCCCTCAAACAAAAATTTTCAAAATATCTTCAATGTACAGAATTGGACCTGTTACAGTTTTATTATATTATAGATAATTTTTACATGTGGAATTTTTCCCTAATTTTTCATAAGGTTCCACATGTCCATGCCGGAGCCACTAGGCTATGGAGACGCCGTGTTGTATCGCGAAAATACCGAATAAGTACAATGCAAAATCCACATTCAACAAAAAAGTGTCGGTTTCAAAAATGTGTCGAGTGTCGGTTCCTTAATTTTTTCCGTCTAACCCCCTTCCGTACCGCGCGATAAGGAACTACGTTCCAAAAATATAATCAAAAGCACCTTAGCGCACTTGCTGGGCGGCGGTGGAGGGTAGTCCACGCGTTCTATGCGCGTGTCGCGACGAGACATCTTATATCGCTGCCCCAGCGATGTCCTTATTTAGGTTAATGTTTCTTCCTATGTCATTTACAAAATATTCACAATCACTATAACTCTTGCTTCATAAATATTTTTTCCATGTGCCACTGTATTTAGTATTCACTTTCTATATCACCTAAATATTTTCATCGTTAACACCAGATTTCACTTCTATTGAAATATCAAACCAATAAACATCCTCTTGCATCATTCACTTGCTTCTAGATCTATTGAACTTTAACTATATTTTCCAAATAAATTTTATCAAAATCACTTTGTTTAAACTTTTCGTCGAACACATTTTCACTCGCAGTCTATCCTGATCATCTTAAATTCAAATATTTGGATTATTTAGATGAGTTGGCAGTAAATGTTGGTGTGGAAGCAATGAATGGCGCGGCGCGGGCGGCGCTCGGTAGGTACTGGGATAAATCGGTACTGGAGGCGGGATTCTGGAGGTTTATTATCCACAACCAAATCTTATTTATGAGGATCGGGTACGCTTTTGCAATGATTGTTTTACGCTGGATCGTACTAAATTTATTAACTGTTGTTTCGTGAAGCAAGCGTGACATGAACTATGCGCAATCTATTCAAATATTCTGATGTAAAATTTAAATCATTTTAACTTTTGTTTCTTATGCAATTTACACATACAAATAAGTATAATAATGAGATTATGTATTGTTTTGTAACTCCGAAAAAAGCTCCGTTAAATTAGGAATTCTTTGGTGTCCTACTCAGTATTTTCCATCACATATTATGTAAAAATAGAATTTACGCTTCCTTATAGGCTATGCTATAGATGCCCGCCACTTCCTTCGCGTAAAAACTCCCACGAAAACTCTTTGATTCTCCGAGATAAACAGTAGCCTATGTTACTTTACAGGTAACTCTGTTCCGGCGTGTTTGAAGGACAAACATACACAATTTCTCATTAATAAGGATGCTTATGCCAGTAAAATATCAATAAAACAGTATAAAATGATTTAACAATGTTTAATCTCGAAGTGATAAAATTAAAGAATAATTATCACGAACACAGAAATCTGTCTAATTACTATGATTTCTGTGATCACGAATCACATTGCGTTGGTAGTAGGAAGTGACGGAAGCAACATATTGGCTTCTTAATTCATTCTTATATTAATCTTATCACAATATTCCAATTACAACTATGCATTATCTGTCTATGGTTTTGTAAACGTAAATATATCTAAACTAAATATCAATAAATTAGCTACAAAATTAAATACAATATAGGTGTAAATCATTGCCTTTGTCAACTTTATATTATTACACTTTGAGTAGTTTATAAATATTTTGTTATTCTTAATTAATAAATTATAGTTGACATAAATAGAACTATTACTTAAAAACTAAATATTTGCTTTTAAAAATATTTGCTTTACAAAACAATTTTATACTACCTCTCCCCTCCAAATTAAGCGCTAAACAATTATCTATTATTAAACTAGTGGTAACCGACCCATGGTGCAACAGGTGGGGTAAAGGCGTTCGACCTGTCAACCTTTCAGCTTCCCGTCCTCTTCTCGTCTAAGCCGCGTCACTATTGTTTGCTTTACTTATTAAAAATTAATCATCCTCAAAGCATTACGGCATCCTAAGGTTGCCTGGTAGAGATCGCCACTAAACGATAAGGCCGCCTTTTGTGTCATACTTTTTGTCTATTTCTTTTGTTTATATTTTTTGTGTGGTGCAAATAAAGAGTATCGATCTATCGATATTTAAAGGTTTTGCAATTAGTCTCATTGCGTCTTATCTGAGTGATCGTGTTCAGAGAGTATGTGTCAATGACGTAAAATCATCCGGATCAGCCTCAGTAATGGGTGTACCCCAGGGTTCTATTCTAGGTCCATTCATGTTTTTGATTTACATAAATGATTTACCACATTTTGTCCAAAGTACTTGCGATATTGTACTATTTGCTGATGATACGTCTTTGATTTTCAAAGTCGATAGGAAAAAAGACAATTTTGACGATGTAAATAATGCATTATCTCAAGTTTCTGGATGGTTTACGGCAAATAATTTACTTTTAAATGCTAAAAAAACCAAGTGTGTTGAGTTTTTATCGCCTAACACCAGAGCTGTCAGTAATAATCTAAAGATAAATAATGAACCTTTGAAAACTGAGGACTCCACAGTGTTCTTGGGATTAACCCTGGATTCTAAGCTACAGTGGGGCACCCATATAACAACCCATATAACAGCTCTGCTGCTTACGCTGTTAGGAAGATTCGACAGTTAACTGACATAGAAACTGCAAAAATTGTTTATTTTGCATATTTCCATAGCATTATGTCATACGGAATCTTACTATGGGGTAAAGCAGCCGACATTGGAAAAATTTTTGTATTGCAGAAGAGGGCAATTCGCGCAATCTACAATTTAAAACCGCGGGATTCCCTTCGAGAAAAATTTAAGGAAATAGGCATTCTGACAGTAGCTTCACAATATATTTATAACAACATAATATTTATCAGACAAAATATTTTAAGTTACAAAAAAAAAGGTGATTTACACGATAGGCAGGTTAGAGATCCAAATAGGCTCGTGATTCCTCGACTGCGCCTCCAGAGGGTCCGAAAGACATTTGTGGGAATGGGCGTGACGTTCTATAATAAAATTCCACAGTCGATCTTAGACTTGCCTTTACACAAGTTTAAGAAAGCAATTAAAACTTCTCTCGTGGAAAAAGCATATTATACAATTGAAGACTATATTAATGACAAAAAAGCGTGGATATAACTCGCTCCAGCGATTCATGAGACAGTAATAATCAACTTGTGTAACAAAATTATCCTGTGCTATTCAGTGTTTCTACTTTATTTGTGTCTAAGTGATGTCTTAAAATGAGCATTTCAATATTAGTTTTCAGTTTGATGCCTTGACATGGGTAGCATAAGTATGTCACGCACTCTTTAAACATTTCTGTGGTGGTGTCGTGTGATGCGGGTTGTTACGTTCCCTCAAATATGGTTGAGCGAAGCAATGGCTGGGTCATGCGGCATGCTCGTGAACGGGTTCCACCCGCGGGAATGGGGCTGCTTTATGTCTGCCCATCTTAAGATAGAAGTTAGTCGGTATGCATTTTTGGAACTTTCCTCATTGTGGAAACACTGCATATATAGCATATTATTTACTGTATTGTAAATTTGTTTTGAAAAGAGCAACCGCCGAGTTTCTTGCTGGTTCTTCTCGGCAGGAAAGGCATTCCGAACCAGTGGTAGATTCATTGACTATTCAAAAGCACTTGTAAAAGTTTATTTGAATAAAAAATATTTCTATTCTATTCTATTCTATCTATCTATGTATTGCGAGGATAACGAATCCGAGTAAAAATGAAAGGATCTCACAATACTATTTGCAGGCAATAAACAACGGTGCTAAGTATATTAGTAGCTGTTCTGTTAGAGTTTAGAGTTTAGACCAATTATTATTTGCGATGGTGAAATATATCCTTAGACGTCTCTACGTCCAGCGATCTCAGGGCAGTACTGTGTGCTGTAGTTACAACGCTGATACTATGAAACTCTAAGAGGGACCCTGTGAATTACTCACTGGTACGAACCAGGACTTGCTTACCGGCTGAGTTCTAATCTGATATCGTTTTACCTTTTTCATAATATTAACTAATACATAACCTAAATTCTATATAGGAGTACCCATTATTTTATTAATTATCTCATAGCTAGACTACCTACCTACCTGTTCATACCCCTAAAAGACACCTGTGTCTTGTTAAACATCATACTGCATTCTATAATAAAATTATTATTCATCTTTTATACCTGTTCATCATAAATATAAAATATAACACTGACATACTTATTTATTATTTGTATATCGTCTCCAATATTTAACCGACTTCCAAAAAGGAGGAGGTTCTCAATTCGGCCGGTATCTTTTTTTTCTTCTATGTATGTCCACCGATTTCTCCGGGATTTCTGGACCGATTCGCGTGATTTTTTTTTAAATTATGGATCAATCATAATATTTGTCTATTTGATTGCTTAAATTCAATTATATAACTGTCGTTAAAATTTAGATGTAGCATGTGTATCTGGAACGACAGTATTTTGGTTGTTTTGCAGTTTGTCGGTGCGTGGCTGTGACGCGAGGCTCTCTGCTTCCTTGATGGTGTCGGGCAGCCTCGTGTTGAGGGTTTCCGGCGTGGTCAGCATCAGGCCGCCCGCGACCAGCGCGGTGGCGCCGAACAGTACTGATGGTAGCCACTCGATGTAGATCGCCTGCAAAGGAAAAAGATCTGTATGAGAATAAGAAGATTTTTACTTTCGTATTGCGACTGCAGCGCTTCTGTTGGGCGATAGCCGAACATATTTAGCAAATTAGGCACGCTTGCAGAAACGCCAGGTTATCCTTTCAAACCAGAGTTAGCAGATAACTCTGGGTTAAAAGGACAGATTTGACAGATTTAGGATAAAGCTTCTGCCAAAAATAACAAATTTATTCCTGTGTTAACTAACTCGGCGTCTCTGCAAGCGGGCCTAAGAAACGTATATGTGTTGTAAATATAGGGGAATATAGTTAATGCATAAATAATTAAATATAAAAAACTATTAGTAAATACCCGTCTAATGTTTGTTTTTATTGTTGATTTTTTTAAACCGCTCGATTCATTACGATAAAATTTAAATGGAACCACACGGTAACGGTATACCTGCCCTTTGACACAAAAAAAAGAATTTTGTAAATCGGTTCAGGTTTCTTCGAGTAATCGGTGAACATAAATTTTTTGAAGTTGGTTAAAAATGTATCCCTATAAAATGTCATCCTGGATGAAAGTCCTACATCTTTGGTGAGAATTTGGGTAAGACTAGCATAAAAGCTTAGGCATCTTTATGTGATTGATCCAATCTAGACTATATTGCTTCTTATCACGCATGATGGTCGTCAAGCTCAAGCTTTATAGCATGTATTAAAACCAAAAATATTGTATTCGATGCCTTAACATGGGTGGCATATGTATGTCACGCACTCTTTAAACATTTCTGTGGTGGTGTCGTGTGATGCGGGTTGTTACGTTCCCTCAAATATGGTTGAGCGAAGCAACGGCTGGGACATGCGTCATGCTCGTGAACGGGTTGCACCGGCGGGAATGGGGCTACTTTGTGTCTACCCATCCTAAGATATATTGCATTATTAGTACTTGGTAGGTATGCATTTTTGGAACTTCCCTCAGTGGAAACACTGCATACATGGCATAGTATATTATATTGTAAACTTGTTTTGAAAAGAGCAACCGCCGAGTTTCTTACTGGTTCTTCTCGGCAGGAAGGGCGTTCCGAACCAGTAGTAGAGTCAGACGATTCAAAAGCACATGTAAAAAGTTTATTTGAATAAAAAACATTTCTATTCTATCCTATTCTATTGTAATAAATTTTTAAACTATCTTGTGGGCAGCTGGACGCCAAGCTGATTTAACCCATGCATCTTTGTTAGATCTTCATCTTATATTTCCACAATGAGGGGGAAGTTCCAAGAAAAAACGTTCTACAATTCAATTCATGTTAAGGCGGGCAGACAGAAAGTAGCCCGATTCCCGCCGGCGGCACCAGTTCACGAGCATGACGCATGATCCAGCCGTTGCTTCACTCGACCATATTTGTATATTTATTTTACCAGCAAAGGCATCTGCGGCGCAATAATGGATCCCAGCCGGCCGATCATCGAGCAAAAGCCGAGCAGCGAGTGTCGCGCGTGCGTGGGGAACAGCTCGGACGTGTACATGTAGATGCCGCTGAACGCCTGCGTGATGGCCACCTTGCCCACCAGGTACAGCAGCGTCGACAGCCACGACAGGGCTGGAACGTTACAGAGACGGAGCCCCCTGTAGCCAAGTTACACTGCGTTACATCGTTTATCTTTGTACGATCGTTGTCACTTGAAGTTTTGGCTAGGCCTAGACTAGATGGCGCTGCAGCTGATCAAAGACAGAGAAGTGTATTGATAATAATATTTCGCTGCATTTTGTATTATAAATGTTTTAAATGCTAAAAAAAACAGTACAAAATGCCGCGAAATATTATCAATACACTTGTATGTCTTTGATCAGCTGCAGCGCCATCTAGTCTAGGCCTAGCCAAAACTTCAAAGTGACAACGATTGTACAAAGAGAAACGATACAACGCAGTGTAACTTAGCTACAGGGGCGGTACTAGAAAACGTTTGTAACTTGCAAGAATTAATAGCAATGTCATCAAAACAAGAAAATGCTATTATAGAAAACATCACGTGTACAGTTTTCTTTGCAGCACTGTTTCAAACTGGAAACTAAGATTAATTACGAAAAACAAGGTATCTTATTATGATAATGTAACTCTTCTTCTTCTTCTATAATCTATATCAACCTATAGACGTCCACTGCTATACTTGCACAGGCTTCGGTCTTGCGCCGCTTGAATCCAGCGGCTCCCTGCGACTCGTTTGATGTCGTCGGTCCACCTAATGGGGGACTGCCAACACTGCGTTTCCCGGTGCGGGTCGCCACTCCAGCACCTTGGGACCCCAACGACCATCAGCTCTTCGAACTATGTGCCCCGCCCATTTCCATTTTAGTTTCGCGACTCGCTGAGCTATGTCGGTGACTTTGATTCTCCTACGTATCTCCTTATTTCTGATTTGATCTCGCAGGGATATACCGAGCATAACTCTCTCCATCGCTCGCTGAGTGACCCTGAGCCTTCTTATGAGGCCCATGTAACTATAATAACGCTACTATTTTTAAAATGTAACTCTACTATTTTTAAAATGTAATACAAAGTCTGCCTGTCAAATAAAATATCAGACATAAACTGACTCTGAAGATCTGAAGCAGATTCTGTCCTATCTGACTCACTAAAGAAAATACTGAGTGATGTAAGCATAAATATTTCACATACAAAAGTAACATGACAACCTAATTAGGTAGGTACTTACTTGTTGGTACAAAAGTGATCGCCACGCATGAGAATCCACAGACAAGGTAAGCTATCAACAACGTCGTCTTCCTCCCGATCCGGTCCAACACCAACGCGTTCGCGACCACTGCAATGATTTCCACGCTCACGACCAACATATAGTTGGTGTACTTATCTCCTGCCAAGGACACCGAGTTGATTGCCAAGCCGTAGAATACAAACGTGCATGTAATCCACCACCAGGAGCATATCGCCAGACGGGTCATTATTATTGGCGATCGCAGCACTTGGATCCACAGCCCGCCCTCTTCTACTGGCTCTTTCTTTTCATCTACATTTACTTTTTCTTCGACACTCGTCAACTGTCTGATCGTCTCATCCGATAATGTCACTTTGTTCATCTTCGCTGCTTTCATTACTATCTCTAAAGCTTCCTCTTTCCGACCTTTGGAAAGTAACCATCGAATACTTTCTGGGAGGAAGTATATGTAAGAGAGGAAGAGTAACGAAGGTGGGTACGCTACTAGGATAAAGGTGCGGAAATAGGGGAACGCTTTGGCGAGCAGCGCGAAGCTAAGGCCACCGATGACTAGCATGATGCCCAGAAATGCTGTGGTGAGTACTCTCTTATCCTGCCCGAGTAACTCGATAGCTAGAAAAATGAAAAATATCGTTATATTTCATTTAGGTATATATCGTGCCACGTGGGAAATAGCAACTTACCTAACAAAGAAGAAGTTTGATCATGTTTTAATAAAATATGATCGATCATTTTCAGTTACACAGATATATATCCGACTATCTATTATGTAAGTTAGGTGATTGATGGATACGAAATTACGCTGTTGGTAACAAGGATAGCTGCATCAAAATTTAAAAAAAATCATAATTTAAGATTATTTATTTAATAAAAGCCAACTTGTGGCTCTCACTACAAGTCAAAACTCTACCACCGGTTCGAAAAGCAAATTTGGCTAAGAAGAACAGGCAAGAAACTCAGCGGTTGCTTTTCAAAATCAAAATGTTACAATTTGCTTTATCCATAAAATATTTATTACATTATCCAATAGCCAAGTGGTTAAGACTGCGGTCTCCTATTCAGGGGTCGCAGGTTCGATCCCGGGTACGCACCTCTGACTTTTCAGAGTCAAGTGCGTTTAAGCAATTAAATATCACTTGCTTCAACGGTGAAGGAAAACATCGTGAGGAAACTTGCACATCTGAAAGTTCTTCATAATGTTTTCAAAGGTGTGTGAAGTCCGCCAATTCGCATTTAGCCAGCGTGGTGGACTATGGCCTATAACCCTTCTCTGAGAGGAGACCTGTGCTCAGTAATGAGCCGTTGATGGGTTGCTAATGATGATGATGACATTATTTCGTGGGCCAAGTAACTTTCAATTGATTTGACTTATTTAAAAGTGTTTACCTAATATCGTTTAAAGCAAGGGTGTTCAACAGCAGGCCCGCGGGCCACAATGAGGCCCGCGGGTGAATTTTAAATGGCCCACGCAAGCAATGTTTCAAAACTCCCGTGCTCAGATACAAGAAATCGTAAAAAAGTGTAAATACTTTTCTTTGGCGGTAGATGAAACTTGCGATTTAACGAGTAGATCTCAGTTGGCAGATTTCAGGACTTTGAAAGTAAAAAACAAAATATTCAAATTTTTGTAAATCCCTTCATGATCAGTTTGACCGAAATAATTAGGTATCCTGCCAACATTCAGTTGGAACTCACTGAACTGCAAAATCATTTTTCGCTAAAAAATCTTTATAATGAAAACGTATCTTCGAAACCACAAAATTCTTCAGAAGATTTTGCAGATTTCTGGAAATTGGTACCAAAAGAAGACTTTCCTGAAATAACTGACCTAGCCTTGCAGTTGTTAAGCAGTTTTGGGTCAACATATGTTTGTGAGAAGGTTTTCTCAACTCTAAGTTATATAAAAAATAAATATCGGACGACACTAACTGAGCAACATCTTTGTGATTTGTTGTTATTATCAACATCTAATATGACGCCTAATATACAAAAACTAATACTACAGAAAAAATGACAGAAATCACATTAATTGCATCTATTTGATACAATTAGTTTGATGTCTTATGTCGCTTGATGCTCTTTTTATAGGTCGCGGCACGAAAGTTTAGCGCTGAACAAAATAGCTGCGCATGGGTTATTGTTATATAGTGTTTTATCTATGGTTATTGTCGCGCAACCAATGACGACGGCCGGAATGCGACTGGAGAGCCAATCAGCGCCATGATACCTTATTTTCGACTTCTGCGCAATAACGGTCACCGCTAGACTTTCGTGCCGCTACCTATACCCTTTTTAATAAACAACTATTTTTCATAATAGCTTTGTTTTTTTGCATAAGTCCCAAAAGTAACTAAAATCGTTAGTGGCCCGCCGAAAATTTCCAAATTGACCGTTTGGCCCGACTGTTAATAAAGTTGAGCACCCTTGGTTTAAAGTGTAGTCTTACTTAAGATATAAGCAGCAGGGAACGCGCTGGCTCCGGCGACGGTCTCCAAAAACTCCACGATGACGTACATTTCATAGGAGACGGAAAACGCTTTCAGAGTGCCGATAGCTCCGACCAGCGTACAGCTGAGAACTAGAGCTCGCTTGCGGCCCCAGCTGAAGAAAAAAGTTATAAACAAAATGTTTGAATAAATAGATAGTAAGTGAGAAGTGTATAGAGAATAAATAGATAAAGAACTCTTTATTGCTTTACTCTTGTTATTATAACTAACAGAAATTAAATCCAATAAAACACTAAAAACTATAAAACTATTATTTAAAAAGTAACCTCTTCTATAATAATAATTATAATCACGATAATATTTTCCCTATGTTGTACGAAACAGTGGATTCTCTCATTAGGGTTCCGTACCAAAATGGTAAAAATGGAACCCTTATGGTGAGACTTTCTCCGTCCGACCGTCCGTCCGTCCGTCTGTCACAGTCGATTATTTCAGTAACTATTAAAGCTATCGACATGAAATTTGGCATAGTTGTGTATAATAGTGGCCCAACATCATTGGGATAAAGAAAAATCGAAAATTATTTTTAGTTTTATTAAAAAAGGGGGAAAATCGGGGGTTTGAAATTTGAAAGTAAAATAACTATATCGAGTAGGGTATCATATGAAAGGACTTTACTTGTGCATTCTAAAACAGTTTTTTATTTATTTCTATATATAAAATAGTTTTTGAGTAATCGGCCAAAATGCCGAAAAAAATACCGTTCCCCCCCCCCTTATCTCCGAAGTTTACCAATCGAAAAATCTGAAATAATTATGGTCAATAGAGGTTTATGTATATTTTACAGGAAAAATAAAATCAACGCGAAAATTATTTTAGTTTAATTAAAAAAGGGGGGAAATCAGGGGTTTGAAAATTCAAAGTAAGATAATTATACCGAGTGGGGTATCATATGAAAGGCCTTTACTTGTGCATTCTAAAACAGTTTTTTATTTATTTCTATATATAATAGTTTTTGAGTAATCGGCCAAAATGCCGAAAAAAATACCGTTCCCCCCCCCTTATCTCCGAAGTTTACCAATCGAAAAATCTGAAATAATTATGGTCAATAGAGGTTTATGTATATTTTACAGGAAAAATAAAAGCAACGCGAAAATTATTTTAGTTTAATTAAAAAAGGGGGGAAATCAGGGGTTTGAAATTTCAAAGTAAGATAATTATACCGAGTGGGGTATCATATGAAAGGCCTTTACTTGTGCATTCTCAAACAGTTTTTATTTATTTCTATATATAATAGTTTTTGAGTAATCGGCCAAAATGTCGAAAAAAATACCGTCCCCCCCCCCCTTATCTTCGAAGTTTACCAATCGAAAAATCTGAAATAATTATGGTCAATAGAGGTTTATGTATATTTTACAGGAAAAATAAAACCAACGCTCTAACTAGCATAGTTTTTTTTTATATTAACAATAAATCTCTACAAACAAAGTTAACGACAAATAAGCAAATTAATATAATATTATCATTTTACTTTTACTTTTGGAGTACGGAACCCTCGGTGTGCGAGTCCGACTCGCACTTGGCCGGCTTTTTTTATAATTGCGAAAGAAATTAATACTCGTGACGGCTCAAAGCATCTATACTTTTATATTCAAAAATATAGAAACTATTTTTTTTGTAATCATACAATTCTCCACTATCTAAAATGCATTACATTTGCTCAAATTAGGTGAAGACGAAAAGTATTAAGTACTGACCGGTCTGAAATGTATCCAAGAATAGGCAGCGATACCAGCATGCCAACGTTGTGGATCGTGCCCACCAGGGTACGCTTCCATTCCTGGCAGGCCAGGTTGAACTGAAAGCAATTTTATTGATTACTAAATAGTGATAATCGCTTCCAACAAAACAAATAAACAAGGAGTCAAAGTAAAGCTTTACAAAAAAGTAGAAAATGTGACTGAGTAAGTTACCAGAATAAATATAATTAACAGATATTATTAGTATAAATAATGACGTTTTTGTTTGGCATAGACGAAAATATACCCGGACCTAAGGAATTTCCAAGAATACAATAAAATGTAAATGGTGGTTAACTCTAAATATTTGATGATACGCAACACCGTGCTGACTATTAAGTATTGCCAAATATTACACTGAAAAAGTCGTATCTACTCGTGCAAATAACCATATGTGAAGGTTAGCAAATACCAAATAAGTAAAATTCGATTCGAATCCCAAACGAGTACCTCTACATTTTGGAGTTATTGTGCATTTTAAGCAGCTAAATATCACTTGTTTTAACAGTGAAAGAAAACATCGTGAAGAAACCTTCATGCTTGAGAGTTCCTCAAAGTACGCACGAGGCCAAAGTGATGGTTATGGCCTATATCCTTCTCATTCTGAGAAGAGACCTGGCCCCAGTGTTGGACCAGCGATAGGTTTACATGAATACGATGATGGATGAAGCCAGGGCGAAAAACTATAATAAATTTGCGTTCCGGTCAGATGAGCAGTGTAATTTGTGAGGTCATGTGCGATACTTTTTTAATACTGCTGGTACGAGCAGGTGCCTACTGTAGTTACAATGAGCGCCATTTGCTTTTTTGTGTCCAACTGTTTTTATTGAAGTAGTAATTGGTTATTATAATAATATGATATTTTATCAAGTCAGCAAATTCAACAATGCAAATACCTACACAAAAAGTGTTAAATATGACATAGGTGATATGGTACATACTACATAGTTGTAAGGAGTGGAGTAAATAATGCACATGGCTAAACATAGAACTGTAGTACCTACAGATAAACGTCTCAATAAAAATTGTAAATATGCATGTTGATATTTTGGATGTTAAATTATTCCTGTCTGTCTGAAAATTCATCATTTCGAGGGATCTTTAATAATGTCCTAGGGAATAGTGATAGGAGGCATCCTAGAGACGGATATAATATCTGTAATAGGGATAGGAGGCATCCTGGAGACGGTATAATATATATAATAGGGATAGGAGGCATCCTGGATATGGTATAAGATCTATAACAGTGATAGGAGGCATCCTGGAGACGGTATAAGATCTATAATAGGGATAGGAGGCATCCTGGAGACGGTATAAGATCTATAATAGGGATAGGAGGCATCCTGGATATGGTATAAGATCTATAACAGTGATAGGAGGCATCCTGGATATGGTGTAAGATCTATAACAGTGATAGGAGGCATCCTGGAGACGGTATAAGATCTATAATAGGGATAGGAGGCATCCTGGGTATGGTATAAGATCTATAACAGTGATAGGAGGCATCCTGAAGACGGTATAAGATCTATAATAGGGATAGGAGGCATCCTGGAGACGGTATAAGATCTATAATAGGGATAGGAGGCATCCTGGATATGGTATAAGATCTATAACAGTGATAGGAGGCATCCTGGAGACGGTATGAGAACTATACCAAGAGAACTTCCCAGGAAAACTAAACGGGGTTTAAAAGCATTAGTTAATGCTGATGATGTTACGGTTATCAGCGTATAAAATAACTCTTATAAATACACAAGGTGTAATATCCTACTTATCTACAATATTTCGATGATAAGCATACAATTCATCTTAGTTCAACTCAGAAGTGTGATCGAACTAATTATTTCTTAATGTCACGTAGAGTGAAGAAGACACAAAAGAGGCTGTGGTGAAAGTGATAACACTAAGAACAACAAATTCTTTATGATAACAGAACCATTTAAATGATAAAACGAATCATTCATTCCACAAATAGATACCCCAAGTGACTCTATTGGTCTCATTCTCTACATTGGAACAGGAGGTTTAGGCCACAGCTTTACAACATGTGCCGCCAATAGATATTTTAGCATTTCAGTACAATGCTGCATTGAAACAGATTAGGGAAATGGGTTTTAATTAGACTGCCAATGAGCTTTTAAGCAATTCCGCAGGCAAAGACTAACTCGTCATCGAAAAATTACCAAAAATTATACTATACAGTTACGAAAAAGATACGATATCAAGGGCTCTGATGAGGTCGATCTGACCTATACTGTGTATTATTTGAGAGTAGGCACGCTTGACTTGGTTTCTATGTCATCTGAGAACATCTATTGTTCGCCACACAACAACGGGTTGGCTCTACCAAACCTTAACAAAAAAGGAATGAAAAATGAATTCGAAAATCTAAAAGGACTTCTTACGACATTTTTTAGACGACGTGCTTGAAAAAAGAAGCGTTGAAGATTTTAAGTTGCATGCTGGAAAGAGTTTTCAAACCCAAAGTACAAGTCATTTTCTTTAACAGCTGGACATGTGTCTCTAGTATATGCAATACTTTCATATGCCTTTCTCTTATGCCACATGTATCCAGTGGGTCTCTGCGACTCGTCTGATGTCATGTGCCCACCTAGTGAGAGGTTCTGCCAACTCTGTGACGTGGGGTCGCCACTCCAGCACCTAGAGACCGTAACCACCAGTTACGTTCCCTAAAATATGGTTGAGCAATGGCTGGGTCATGAGTTATGCTCGTGAACGGGTGCCGCCGGCGGGAATGGAGCTAATTTCTGTCTGCCCGTCTTAACATGGTTTGAATTATAATTAGGGATGCATTTGTGGAACTTCCACTCATTGTGGAAACACTGCATACATAGCATAGTATCTATTGTATTGTATACTTGTTTTGAAAAGAGCAACCGCCGAGTTTCTTGCTGGTTCTTCTCGGCAGGAAGGGCATTCCGAAACAGTGGTAGACTCATCGACGATTCAAAAGCACTTGTAAAATAAATATTTGAATAAAAACATTTCTAATCTAATCTATTCCATTTTATTCTATTGTATTCTATCGGATCTTCGAACTGGCCGCCAGGCGTACCAGCACAATATGAGCCTACCTCTGCCACGATGGTGTCATGGGAAGCATAGAGCCAGCGATCGCAAGGCCTCAGCTCCTCCGAGAAGGCCCCCGCCTCGCACGGCAGCTGCGCGTCGAGCGGGGCCCTGCTGGCACAGCGCCGCTCGCGCCCGCCGCCCGCCAAGGCCCCCTCCAGCCACGCCGGGCTGTACTCGGTGCTGTTGGCAGATTCGCATTCCGGCACCACGCATCTGTGAACAATCATACTTCATACTAATATTATAAATGGCTCGCGAACGGGTGCCACCGGCGGGAAAGGGGCTACTTTCTGTCTGCCCGTCTTAACGTATTGAATTATAATTAGGTATGCTTTTGTGGAACTTTCCCTCATTGTGGAAACACTGCATACATAGCATAGTATCTATTGTATTGTAAACTTGTTTTGAAAAGAGCAACCGCCGAGTTTTTTGTTGTATAAAATAAAAGCGAGAACACCACTAAAACTTTGTCGGTCAAAAGAGTTGTTTCTCAAAATCGTTCATTTTTATCACCACTTTTATAATTCGAGCCAATGTAAAATTGTATTAAAATAACTAAATTACCATTTCAAGAGAAAATCTGTTAATTTAGTTAGTAAATACAATATTTTTTAAATGACAAAACATGAACAAACAAATCAACTATCAACTTTGAAACCAAATACATAATCTAAGTGGATATTTTTATCTACTTCCATATACCAAGCTTGTAAAAGAATCTAAATATTGAATCTAATTTTTAGCACATCCGTATAAAACAATTTAAGATATTTTCAAAATAATGGTACGAATGGTCTGGTGTGAACAATAATAATTATAATTTATTCATCAAACATCCACGCTTTGTACATGAGGGGACACCACCGCCCCATAGCTGGACAAAAAGTCTTTACGGAAGAGTTTAAACTAACTAGGATTACGAACTTTTCCTGAGAACAAGAATAAGTAGTATTTTAATTAACAGGAAAAATAAACAGTAGCTTAATTTCAAACAAACACCCTGACAAACTAACAAAACAAACAAACGCACCCTATTATTTTATACTGCGAAAGTCCTTGAAAATACTGAAGTGTGGGTTAACCAAGTGTTGGAACCAAAGCTCTTAAATTTTTTGAGTAAACCACAGCTATATGTAATTCAAAAGTAGAGCGAGACTTCTTATAGGAGTAGTTTAGACTACCCTGCAACGAAAAGTTTAGTATAGCAAACATTATACAGTATACATAGCACGACAATAATAACAATATCAGTAAGTTCTGTCCTTTAAAGCAGAATAGTAAAATGTAGTCTTAGCAAAGTTATTTAAGAGTGAACACTTATAACCATAAACATGCTATTACTTACCGTAAGGTACTACTTACGACACCTGTTTATTTATTGGTGCGTCTTTCAATCATGCAACAACGAAGCAAGCAACGGACTGACTTGATGTCTTTGCAAGGATAGCTGTTAAAGACCTAAAGATTAACGGGATGCTTTTTGCTCTTGTAGATTTTTGGAGTCACTCCATGTGGATGAATTTGCGGACAAAACTAGTGGTAACTAACCTTGTGGTGGACAATATCTTTAACGTACTACTTACTCGTAATCATGTTATTAGTGAAATGAGCCGACATCCACATAAGGAGATCTTAGCATTTCCTGTGCCCAGCCTTGTCTTATCCTATTCAGCATTCAGTGACCTGCATACCGTCTCATTAGCACAAGACACCGCAATATCCGTTATTAAAACATAGTGCGCTTTGTACACGCGGTAATAAGTTTGTGAGACCAACTGCCTCGTTGGTCTAGTGGTTAGCTTGTTCGACTGCGGATGATGAGGTCCCGGTTTCGATTCCCGGGTCGGGCCGTTAAAAAAAATGTATTGGGTCTTTCTGCCAAAGAAATTCTCAGTACTAGCCCGGCGATTGGAAGTTGGCGGTTAGTCACCCCCGTGCCTTGGAGAGCACGTAAAGCTTTCGGTCCTGCGCCAGATCTCTCTCGGATTTCCGTCCCATCGGACTATGAGAGTGCACCTGTGTTTGCGCACACACTTGTGCACTATAATATCTCCCGCGCAGTTGGCTGACCTCTAAGGAGGTTGGCCGCCGTGATCGGATTCGGTCTGGAGGACATTATTATTATTATTAATAAGTTTGTATAAGGACTTGTCTCAAAAAAGTGTACCGTTACGCACTTGTAATAAAGTCGTTACGCACATAACGTTACGTTTGTAACACACATAAATGTGTACTATTTCTCACCTCCGGGCGGAAAGCGTCAATTTTCCTCCCGCTGCGCTAAAAGAAAATGTCGCTTTCCGCCTCCGTCGAGGAGAAAAATAGTATACACACCACGGGCAGTAAATAAGAAAGGCTCAGATCACATGTTTATTGACCTCGGCTTCGCCTCGGACAACAATTACATGTGAACTGAGACATTTCTTATTTTACTGCCCTAGATGTGTAATATACTATTCTGAACTCCTGGCTAAATTGTTTCTGAATAAAATAACTGTGACACACAGGCGAAAAGATGGCGAAGCTACATAGCGTCCTACTGCGGTACCCTAAAAAGGCTCAAGAATCAATTTTTTAATTTTTCTAAGCTCACTTTAAATTCAAAATTAATAGTAATACGGTGCCAGCGGAACATGAAAAAAAAAATCATGATCATAGAATAAAATTGCTATAAAGTATCAACTACCTTGATGAGACATCCGGGAAACTCTAGTCACTTACAATGATAATATTATGAATTAAGTATAATCGTGGAAACTAAGTATGCTTACTGAAAATATTGTAGTACGACAGACATTACTACGACGTTTTGTGTATTTCGATTTCGAAGGATTTTGAAGTCAGTTTATTTCAAAGGTTTTTTAAATATCTTCTTCAACCGATAGACGTCCACTGCTGGACAAAGTCTGCATGGATTTCCACAGAGAGAAATTCTTAGAGATTTTTACATTATAGAGATATAAATAATATCTAATGACTTAACAAACGCCTGTATTTATGTACTCTGTTTAATTGGATTCGATCACCTAAGGTATCTTTAATTGCTTATAGTAAATAACTTGAGATTGATTATTGATACATTCTTTGCTCTGTTATTTTTCATTTGATGATTTGCACATACTGACTACTGGTATAAACGTTCCAAATTCAAATTTAATATTATTATGATAGATTTTCTTACATTTTGCAAATCAAACACAATTTAAACGCGGGAAAAAATTACGACGTAATTTATTTTGAATAGAATAAAATATGCTTTTTTGTTTTTATTAATGAGTAAATTAGTTTTTCACTGTATAAAAATTGTATTTTGAGATGGAAGATAATCTGATAATAGCATCTAAAGTCGTTGCACTCCTTAACGAAGGTTTTTATAAGTGTTATGTAGCACGCGGCGCCTTGATATTACACGTGCCAAGGTCCAAAGAGTGAGGGAAAAGTTCCAAGAGACTGCTTCTCTTTATAGACGGCCTGGTTCCCGTGGAAAAAGATGTAATGATCCAAGAAACGATCGATTTCTCGTCATGACAGCTCTAAGAAATCGTCATAAATCTTACAATGAGCTAAAAAACCACCCACAAGAAGTAAGATCAGTGACTTATAGCAAATGGACTGCAAGAAAGAGACTCTTGGATGCAGGTTTACATTTACGAATTCCCGCTAGGGGCCCAAAATTGCTCCGTACACTTTGTGTAGCCAGACTCAGGTTTGCAAAAAGTTCGCTATTTATGGACAGATGATGATTAGAATACGGTTCTCTTTTCTAATGAGGCTCGTATATGTTTACACGTTGAAGATAGAAGGCGTGGAGTATTAACGAGGCAAGGTGAACATTTTGCCGATGCATGCTTCGAAGCAATCACACCATATGGAGGTGGTTCTGTAATGTTGTGGGCCGGCATAGCTTCCCTGTCTCGTAAGAGTTAGTTTTATTGGAAAATCGTGCACTAAATGCACATCGTTACATCACGGAAATTCTTATTCAACATGCGCAACAACAAATGTAGGTAGCAAGTTTGCTATGGGTGACAAATCAATTTTTATGGATGATAATGCGCGACCGCATAGTGCCTCTCATGTCTCCGCTTAGGTATATGGAAGAGGTCGGGATCCGTCGATTTGATTGGCCGGCGAAAAGTCCCTGTTTTGAATCTATTGAACATCTATGGGGCCATCTAAAAAGGAAGGTCCGAGCAGTTACACCATTAATATATTGTCAAATTTTCAATATTAAAATTACTAAATGCCTATGCATAATATTATTGATCATTGTTCAAAACGTAGATAAACAATAAAAACACATAGAAACTAAAACACAACTCGTGTTGAACCAATATGCAATATAAAAGTAAAAGGCGTAAGTGATTGAATTCAATACAACAGAGTTTATTTACCACAGCTCGCCTAATGATATATTAAGGTACATCAAACAAATGAAACATTGTTCTGTATTGTTTGTTAATAACATAGAGTTTGTATTGTTAGGACCGCTTCTTATAAATGGGAACCGAATCTAAATGCTGGTTGTAATGCCATCTCTACATAGATAGATAAAAGTTTTATTTGTTTACGAAAACAATTAAATTTTACAATATTTGCTTACAGACGTAAGTAAAGCTATTGCATAAAGTAGTTCGTGAACAAATAAGGCTCCTCACTCAGCACAAAGCTGCAGCAAGCTGCAACGCTGGTTTTCAGGAGGAACCTTAAAGTATCCATAGACGTGTTCCCGACAAATAAGCCTCTTATAACTAAAACATACTATTATTAATTACTAGATAACCAAACAATATAACTATAAATAAGAATTTGACTCAGGCAAAACATTAACAGTCAAATTACATATATTTTATTCCAATACACGTACTCAAAAACGCACGTTCAATATGTTAATCATATTATTAGGTAATATTATTTAGTTTTGCGCGGGGCTTCGCTCACGTTAAGTTCTATTTTCAAACCCCTATTTTAACCCCTTAGGGGTTGAGTTTTCGGAAATCCTGTCTTAGTGGATGTCTACGTCATAATAGCTATCTGTATGCCAAATTTCAGCCTGATCTGTCCAGTAATTTTAGCTGTGCGTTGATCAGTCAGTCAGTCATCTTTTCCTTTTAGTCGGTATTATATATGTAGTTAGTTAGTAAAAAGCAGTGATAGCCTAGTGGTTACGACTGTGGTCTCCTATTCGGGGGGTCGCAGGTTCGATCCCGGGTACGCACCCCTGACTTTTCGAAGTTAAGTGCGTTTAAGAAATTAAATATCACATGCTTTAACGGTGAAGGAAAATATCGTGAGAAAACCTGCACACCTAAGAGTTATAATGTTCTCGAAGGTGTGTGAAGTCCACCAATTCACATTGGGTCAGCGCGGTGGACTATGGCCTATAACCCTTCTCTGAGAGTAGACCTCGCTCAGTAGTGAGCCGATGATGGGTTGATAATGATGATGATGATGTAGTTAGTCGAATGTATGTTTATAATAATACACAATCTCCTCAATTTGCGTAATCCTAAGATTGCATATTGACAGAAATCATTGCTAAGCATTAAGTTCGCCTTTTTTCTTCTTTCTTCTTGTGTCTTTTTTGTCTGTATTCTTAATAGGTAGTTAGTAAAAGTTTCCCCGCCGCTATACTTCCCGCAATTGGACCACAATGTACTATTGTAGTACGTTTACACTACTTACCTTGAATTGAGTTGTAGTACGTTTTTTTCTTGGAACTTCCCCTCATTGTGGAAATATTATATTCTATTCTAACAAAGATACATGGGTTAAATCAGCTTGGCATCCAGCTGCCCACAAGATAGTATAAAAAGAGATGTGTCACGGGACACCCGGATGGAACGTAGTACCTTAGTAGTAGTATTTTAGTGAAGGAATTGTAATAAACTAGTGGTGTCATCTAGTATTAAATTGATTAACTACGATGAATTATTTTTAGTTTATTTCTATTGCACTGATAAAACACCAAAGAGTTACTCTGGTGGAGTTACTGTTTTTTTCACAGATGGCGTTATCCAATTTATACAATAAAAAATTAGGGAAAAATTCCACATTTAGCCCCCTTCCGTACCGCGCGATAAGGAACTACGTTCCAAAAACTTATTACAATGAAATAGTTACAACTGAAAAGAGCAACTGCTGAGTTTCTTGCCGGCTCTTTTCAGCAGAATCCGCTTTCCGAACCGGCGGTAGAGTCATGAGTGTCATAAGAGCCACAGGTTGTTGGCCTACGTGAAGGAAATAATTTTGATTTTTTTTTGAATATTACAGAAGTCGAAGGTCTTCTTCGGCTTCAGAGAGTATTCTTATATTTCCATGTCAACAGAGACGATACATTTCCTAGAATTAGGTGTACAGCCTCAGTAGTGACGAAGTGTTGACACAGGCGCGTGCGGTTAGTGAAAACAGAAAGTTGGTGTGCTAAGAGATGTTAAGTAGCATCAGGAAACAAAAGGCGTGGAATAACAACGAGGCTCAGAGATATACAGACATCAACGAATGCGACGTGCAGTACTATAGACCAGCTTTAGGAAGAGATAATTTTGTATAAAAACTTATTATTAAACAACCGACTTCAAACGCCCGCGCCACTACAAAGTATATTTTTTTTTTATTCGATGACAAGCTAGTCCTTGACTGCGATCTCACCTGATGGTAAGTGACGACGCAGTCAAGATGGTAGCGGGCTAACTTGGAAGGGGTATGGCAGTGAACATTCAACCTATACCCCTAATTGGTTTCTACACGCCATCGTGCCGGAACGCTAAATCGCTTGGCGGCACGTCTTTGACGGTAGGGTGGTAACTAGCCAGGGCCAAAGCCTCCCACCAGACCAGACCAGAGACAATTCAGAAATTATAAATTCCCAAATTGACCCCGCCGGGAATCGAACCCGAGACCTCCCAGTTATAAGGCAACAGCGCTCACCACTGAGCCAGGGAGGTCGTATATACTTCATTCTTGATATTTTAAAAACCAATCGACCGATTTTGATAAAATTTAAATGGGACTACCTGGAAAGTATAAACCCCTTTAAAACAAAAAAAGAATTTTCTAAATCGGTTCAGGCGTCTTTGAGTAGAATAGAATAGAATAGAATAGAAATGTTTTTTATTCAAATAAACTTTTTTACAAGTGCTTATGAATCGTCGATGAGTCTACCACTGGTTCGGAATGCCGTTCCTGCCGAAAAGAAGCAGCAAGAAACTCGGCAGTTGCTCTTTTCAAAAAAAAAGTTTACATTCAATAGAATAGTTATACAGTTAAATTACCACCTACTGTCTCATGAATCGCTGGAACGAATTATGTCCACGCTTTTTTATCATCTAAATAGTCTTCAATTGCATAATATGCTTTTTTCATGAGATTAGTTTTAACTGATTTCTTAAACTTGTGTAAAGGCAAGTCTAAGATCGACTGTGGAATTTTATTATAAAACGTCACGCCCATTCCCACAAATGACTTTTGGACCCTCTTGAGGCGACATCGAGGAATCACGAGAGTGTTTGGATTTCTAACTTGCCTATCGTGTAAATCACCCTTTTTTTTGTAATTCACAATGTTTTGTCTGACAAATATTATATTGTTGTAAATATATTGTGAAGCTACTGTAAGAATGCCTATTTCTTTAAATTTTTCTCGAAGGGAATCCCGCGGTTTTAAATTATATATTGCGCGAATTGCCCTCTTCTGCAATACAAAATTTTTCCAATATCGGCTGCTTTACCCCATAATAAAATTCCGTATGACATAATAATATGGAAATATGCAAAATAAACAATTTTTGCAGTTTCTATGTCAGTTAACTGTCGAATCTTCCTAACAGCGTAAGCAGCAGAGCTAAGCTTGCCAGCAAGTGTTGCTATATGGGTGCCCCATTGCAGCTTTGAGTCCAGGGTTAATCCCAAGAACACTGTGGAGTCCTCACATTTCAAGGGTTCATTACTTATCTTTAAATTTTTACTGACAGTTCTGGTGTTGGGCAATAAAAACTCAACACACTTGGTTTTTTTAGCATTTAAAAGTAGATTATTTGCCGTAAACCATTCAGAAACTTGAGATAATGCAATATTTACATCGTCAAAATTGTCTTTCGTCCTATCGACTTTAAAAATCAAAGACGTATCATCAGCAAATAGTACAATATCGCAAGTATTTTGGAGAAAATGTGGTAAATCATTTATGTAAATCAAAAACATGAATGGACCTAGAATAGAACCCTGGGGTACACCCATTACCGAGGCTGATCAGGATGATTTTACATCATTGACACATACTCTTTGAACACGATCACTAAGATAAGACGCAATGAGGCTAAGCGCAAAATCTCTAATACCATAGTGGCTCAGTTTAAGCAAAAGGGTCTCGTGATCAACGCAGTCGAATGCTTTTGATAAATCACAGAAAATACCAATGGCATTCTGTGAGTTATTCCATGCATCGAATATGTGTTGCAACAGCGTTGCGGCTGCATCGGTTGTTGATCGACCCTTAGTAAAACCGTACTGCTCAGGGTGAAGAAGTTTATTTAAATTAAAGTGTAGAAGCAGTTGGTTGAGCATTATTTTTTCAAATATCTTGCTGAGAGTTGGCAAAATTGAAATTGGTCTGTAGTTATTCGGGTCACATTGGCTTCCCGATTTAAAAAGAGGTATTAATTTACTACATTTCATCAGGTCTGGAAAAGATCCAGAATCTACAGACTTATTAAAAATTAAAGCAAGATAGGGCGCAATAATATCAATGATATTGTGAATTATTTTAACTGATATTCCCCATAGATCTCCTGTTTTTTTATTTTGCAATGATTTAAATGTTTTGATAATATCATATGGGGTAACGTGTTTAAACCTAAATAATTAATTAAATAAGTAATTGGTGAACATACATAAAAAAAAGAATCCGATGAATTGAGAACCTCATCCTTTTTTGAAGTCGGTTAAAAAAGGGATTTATGTACATACCACGTGTTCTTCCACGTGGATTTAGGTTTTTAAAATCCGGTGGCATATTTTTGATTTTTTGTAACACGTGTAATGATTCCTGTTTAAGAAGTAGTATTCGAATCGAAATAAGCATGCTTCATTACCTAAGGTTATATATATTTTATATTATGCTGTATAAGTATATTATGTTATATATAAGGACATTTTACTATAGAATTTAAGAAAAACAATCACACGAAGTTAACAATCACTTAAGTTACCGACGCAGAATTAAGTAAAGTGGAAGGCGTGTAGGTACAAAACTGATGCTAACGGATAGGACGTTAGTTACTAGGGGCGTAATAATTATATCATCGTTAGACGTTATCGGTTAGTTATAAGAGCCTGTGAGTTCATAATAGAGTTATAATATACAGGTGTAATTTACTTAGTATACCTATTATAATATAATTAATTTTTTTGACAAACTAATTTAAAAAAGACGGAGCACAAGAATTTTCAGTTCTAGATTTATTTAAATCAAGAATGATTTATTATTGTGCCAGCTTATAACGCTGTTGATAAAAACTCAGCAACAGGTTAGGTGGTAATATGGAAAAACTTAACTCAATCCAACATGTACAAAAAGATTTGCATGATTTTTGCAAAGTTTTTTCATGATTTTCGCAAAAATCTTTGTAAAAAAAATCAATAAGTAATTAAAATCTAAAACAAGTGAAGAAAAACAATGTTCCTAATGTAGTTCATAAATGTGGGTTTAAACAGTGGAAGATTTTTCATAAAATATCTAAACTCCATGACTTGCTCCTATATAAGCTTTATAATAATTAATTAGATGATGCCCGCGACTTCGTCCGCGTGGATTAAGGAACTCTGTAATTTTCCGGGATAAAAAGTAGCCTATGAGTTAATCCTGGATAAAAGATCATTTCAGCCAAATCGGTTAATTCGTTGCGGAGTCATAGAGTAATAAACATCCATCCATACATCCAAATAAACATCCATCCATACATCCTCACAAACTTTCGCATTTATAATATTAGTAGGATAAGTTCTATATTTTGTATCTAAGATTTTTCACGCTCAGTACATACGTAGAAAAAACATGAACGAATTAATTGTTAAGTAATTTGTATTTACAAAGATTATTATTAAAGCATTTACAAAGATTATATTAAAGGTGCGTGCGATATGCCCGGGATCGAACCGGCAACCCCCCGAATAAGAGACCACACTCCTAACCAGCTAGGCTATCACTGCTCATTAAAAATTATAGTAAAAGTAAATTGTTCATGTATCAATGGATTGAACTATGGGTGTTCTTTGCTTTACTGCGGAATTGTAATAAACAAACAAGTAGTGACTACGGTTTCATTAAATTTAGCATTACTATTATATTTGCAAGCAGTGATAGCCTAGTGGTTAGGACTGTGGTCTCCTATTCGAGGGGTCGCAGGTTCGATCCCGGGCATATCGCACGCACCGCTCACTTTTCGGAGTTATGTCCTTTATGCAATATCTAAATATCACATGCACCGGCGAAGGAAAACTATCGTGAGGAAACCTGCACACCTGAGAGTTCTTCATAATGATCTCGAAGGTGTGTGAAGTCCGCCAATTCGCATTGGGCCAGCGTGGTGGACTATTGGAATATAACCCTTCTCTGAAAGGAGACCTGCGCTCAGTAGTGAGCCGTTGATGGGTTGCTAATGATGATGATTATAATATATTAACAAAGAAATATTTGCATCATTTCCTTTGAATTTCCTAGAAACGTAGTCTTATCCGATCACGCTAAAACTGGGTACCTACTAAGATAACTTGATTCGAGAGACAAATTATTGAAACGTAGTTCCTTATCGCGCGGTACGGAAGGGGGCTAGACGGAAAAATTAAGGAACCGACACTCGACACATTTTTGAAACCGACACTTTTTTGTTGAATGTGAATTTTGCATTGTGTTCGGTATTTTCGCCATATAACACGGCGTCTGCATGGCTTAGTGGTTCCGGCAGTCGCCTAAAAGTTCAACGTCGATGGTTCGAATCCCAGCTCGACAGACTGAATTTTCTATTTTCAATTTTATTTTAAATAATTTCTACATATGGATTTTTTTATTTTTCATCGTGAAACTTAAAGCGGGAACGAAGAGGCATCAGCGTATTTTTGTTAACAATAATCACCGGTATGGAACGTCAGCCACCAAGAACACGTAGTTGATGGCGTAGTGCGCCAGCGCGAACGGCACCAGCCCCAGCAGGCCGTAGTTCAGCACGTGGAAGCGCCGGAACTGCCCCAGCTCCTGCATCAGCGCGTCTGTGTCCAGCGCACCCACCCCCCTCGACGCCTTCGCTTCCTCCGCCATCTTACTCATCCCCCACTTTACCGTTAACTACGACTTTAGAATGTTTAGAATCGTTTCTACCACTTACTTAGGTGTATCACTTTATAATCCTATTTTAAGGATGAATATACGGGTCTGCCCGCGAAATTCAAATTTAATTTGGTTTTTCGCAATTTGTAAACTAATACGACAAAGTAGGCTTTATGGCATTCTAATTGCGACAATGGCAGTATCATCTTCACAGGTTTATATAAAAATCTTTACACGAAAGTGTACAGTTTAAGAAATTCATCAAAATATCGACTAATTTGTGAGTAACTCACGTCCAACTCAGTATTCTGATTAATTTCTTAAACTGGTCACTTTCAAATAAAGATTTTTATGTAAACCTGTGAAGATGATAATTCCACTGGCGCAATTAGAAGGCCATAAGCCTACTTTGTCGTATTAGTTTACAAATTGCGAAAAACCAAATTAAAGAATTTCGCGGGCAGAATCGTGTCTTCCACCTTAAACCATAAACGCGCGTTCAACAAACTTTATCAATCCATCGTCCTTTCACAAATTTTCAATTCACCAAAAGCAGTATTTAAAATATTGCAGTTCAAAAAAACGTATTATAATTTTACGAGCCACGACTTCTCAGTGTTTTTTCTATAATATTTTTGTTATTTAGGGTATTAAAATAACAAAATTGTTGTCCGTATGTCCGATCTCTGGGGACGCGGTCACGCGTGGGTGTGCGCACGCGCCGCGGTCAGCGCGAGCAATGCGGCGAGTCTTGTTGTATGCGGATTGATGCGGATACTTAAACACTATTATGAGATTTCTTGTCATATTTTTCCGACTCTATGTGCAGAGTATAAAGCAAAAATGACAATTATTGTTATAAACTAGCTGATGCTTCGAACGCGTGGATTTAGTTTAAAAAAAATTCTTTTCAAAAAACCGACTTCTAACGCCACTACAAAGTATAAAAATAATTTTAGTTTGTCCACGGTTGTTGAAGTCGGGCGGGCCTATATACAAACTATGAAACCGATGCGCGACGCTACAGAATATGATAGACTCGTTTGTAGAAGTTGAGCGAGCATCGCGAGTCGGTTTCATAGTTTGTATTTTAGGCCCGCCCGACTTCAACAAACGTGGACAAACTAAAATTATTTTTATACTTTGTAGTGGCGTTAGAAGTCGGTTTTTTGAAAAGAATTTTTATTTTAAGCTTTTAAGTGTAGTATCCTATGATTGAGGAGCTAGGACCTGGAGCTCCATGATGTAGTCCATACTTGTTACCTACAATATCAATTCGTAATCGAAATTTCCTAAATCGCCATAGTTTTAGGTGAATTTATATCCCTGCAGCATCAGGCTTGAGGAGTTGAAGGTTAAAATTTTTATGGGACCATTTCGTAAACATCCTCTGTCGATTAAAAAAAAAATCACGCGAATCGGTCCAGTAATCCCGGAGAAATCGGTGGACATACATAGAAAAAAAAAAAAAAAAAAAAAAAAAAGATACCGGCCGAAATGAGAACCTCCTCCTTTTTGGAAGTCGGTTAAAAATCCGTAGGAAATCTTTGATTTTCCGAGATAAAAAGTAGCCTGTGTCATTCTCCAAGTCCTCAACTATACCCATGCAAATCTATCGTTCCGTAGCTCTGTTGAAGGACACACCAACAAACAAACCCACTTTCGCATTTATAATATTAGTAAGAAAGTAAGGATTCATATGTGTTTTTGTTTTTTTTAATGAATATAGTTAAAGTTATCCCGATTCAAAATGTATTTATTAAAAACCTAAGAAAAAACCGCTTGAAGTCGCAAGTAAATGCTTTGTAAAAGCCATAGTAATCAATACGTCAATCTGAATGAAAATAAATTGTTTAATTGGTTTTACGTAGATGTGTAATTGCACCCTTATAGAAGTCGATCAACAGCGAGTTGTAGCCTTTTAGTGACGATTAAATTATAGATTAACTAAAGACCAATTACCTAATGAGGCTCTTACAGTGCTTTTAAGGCAATGAGCAGAGGAAATTAAAATAAAACAAACTGTTAAATGATAAACTTATAAATCTTACATAAATTTCCTATCATTAGAAAAGAAGAAATCCTACTAATATTATAAAGGCGAAAGTTTGTGTGTATGTTTGTTCCTCTTTCACGCAAAAACTACTGGATGGATTTGGCTGAAATTTGGAATAGAGATAGATTATACCCTGGAATAACACATAGGCTATAAATTATCCCGGAAAAATCCAAGGTTCCCGCGGGATTTTGAAAAACCACTGATAGATGACGCTGATTGTACTTAAATCACGCTTACTTTATCCGCAGCATCGATTTTTTCATCGGGATTCGGGTTTTTTAAATCCTGCAAGCAAGCATGCAAGAAATCAAGCAAGCAAACAAGCAAGCAAGCTTCGGTTTCAAAAAACCATAGCAAGCATCAGTTTTTGAAATTTCAAGCACAAGCGACTGCATATCCTAACGCTTACGAACGTCAAAAATTGACATTGTTTCATAAAATTTAATTATTATCTATCTATACTTATAATAAAACTGTAACTGTAACTGTACCTACAAACACTTCCCGCGGGATATTAGTGTGCTACTTTTCACATATTTATCCTTCAATTATGAGCCAACGGAGTTACAGATTGACGTGGTTTATTGGATAGGCATAGTTAAGGACTTGAAAAGTGACAAAGGCTACTTTTAATCCCGGGAAAGAAATAATTCCCGCGGGATATTTGTACGCTTCTTTTCACATATTTATCCTTCAGTTATGCGCCAACGGAGGTATAGATTGAAGTGGTTTTCCTAGCACTGGTAAAGTTAAGGGCCTGAAAAGTGACAAAGGCTACTTTTTATCCCGGTAAAACAAACGGTTCCTGCGGGATATTAGTATGCCTCTTCACATATTTATCCTTCAATTATGTGCCAAGGGAGTTACATATTGAAGGGGTTTTTTTGGATAGGCATAGTTGAGGACCGGAAAAGTAACAACAGCTACTTTTTATCCCGGGAAAAAAAACAGTTCCCACGGGATATTCGTATGCTACTTTCACATATTTATCCTTAAATTATGCGCCAACGGAGTTATAGATTGAAGTGGTTTTTTAGCACAGGCTTATACCATCAGCTATCTGTCATTGGAAGTCCCGTCAAAATCAGTCCAGCCGTTCACGCGTGATGTTTCTACCACGGGATATAGGGAATATACATTTTTATTTATAAGTATACGATAATAATTACATTTTTTGTTTAAATCCGAATGCGTCCTATGTTCCTGTGAGTAACGTTATTCACCGGAATTCCTGTGAGCTACGTACGATTATTTTGACTTTTAGCCGGTCCAACACCATTGGAATAAAAATAAAATCCTTACTAATATTATAAATGCGAGTGTGTTTGTTTGTAGGTTTGTTGGTTTGTCCTTCATCACGCCGCAACGGGGCTACGGATCAACGTGATTTTTTGCATGGGTATTGAGGTTCTGGAGAGTGACATATGCTACTTTTTATACCGGAAAATTAAAAAGAGTTCCCCGAGGGATTTAAAAAACTAAATCCACGCGGACGAAGTCGCGGGCATCAGCTATCAGCTAGTATATTATAAAAACCTCTTACATAGTACAATAAAATTATATTAACTAAAAAAACTAGTAGTTACCCGAAACTTCCTAAAATCCAATATTGTATAGCTTTTTTAGCATCACTATTGAAGAGTTGGGAGCAGTATCTTTATTTCAATAAATAAAGTATGAGTCAATATAAAAATGTATCTTCATGCATTATATTTGGTATTCTGGTATTTGACTGTCCTCGTATTAGTTCGATAAAAAAAATAGTTTAAAAAATTTCGAATACAAAAAAACTAAAATAAAGGTCTAAGGAGCAGATGAACCAATTATTATTTCTTATTTTCTTAGGCCATCTTATTTTTATCAAATAATTCATGAAATATAATTTTTTTTGACATCAAACGGTCAGAACTCCGGCAAGTTGTCTGGTGGGAGGCTTCGGCCTTGGCTAGTTACCACCATACCGTCAACGATTAGAGGAATGAGTGCAGTTAACACGGCCATACTCCTTTCCAATAGTTTCCAATAGCCCGCTTCCGTCTTAGACTGCACAATCACTTACCGTCAGGTGAAATCGCAGTCAAAGGCTATCTGGTCATCAATAAAAAAGGGAAGTGATCACGTACTCGCTACGGCCTACGGGCTGCGAACCGTGACCGGATAGAGGATGTTATTGTGAAGCGTATGCGACCAGAATCACAAAATATGATACTCTTTTAGATCTACTGTTTTAGATCCTGAATTGGGAATTAACTGTTAACTGACTGAAAATCTAATCATTGTTTCGAAATATATGAAGCTACATCAGAGAGTATAAGGCATAACTAGTTTTGATGTTAAATTTATATATTGGAACGAAGTTCTTTCGAACGGTTTGGCGGATGGAGGCTAGGCGAGAAAAAGTCTAAGAATTTTACGTCACGACACTTGTTGCCTTCGTTTATTACACACGTACACACACATTATAGCTTTTGTGGCGTAGCGGATAAACGACGGAGTGAAACCATATCGGTTCGGAGGTTCGACTCGTAACTTTAGATTATTATTTTTTATTTTATTTATTTTTAGAATCAATTTATTATTAAGAGGCACTTTGTTCCAACTGAGTGTTCCACGCCATTCTCGCATTTTTTATATATTATTATAGTCTATTCAATAAGTCATGAGTCTTGAGATTCAATAATTTTCCATTTACTCCACTATTCCACATTAATGTGTGCATAGTTAATTTTTAATTAAAATCAGATAAAATAATTTTATGTAAATAAGGCTGCATTTGCTTTGAAAAGCCAACAAGCGCTTTTCCTCAACGTTTTAATGCGCGCCGCCATTATATTTTAATGGCCTTCCGGCTTCCGTTTTTCCAACATCACTACTACACTGGTTACACACTCGGCATCTCTGAATCAAGAGTGAATAAACTTCTTCTACGCAAGCGCGCTCCATCGCAGGGTGCATCGATACTTACCATCGGGTGTGATCGCAGTCAAGCGCTAGTCTATATCATATTTCTATCGACCCTACGTGCTAGACATAAACTATAATTCCTGCAATTACCGTAAAAATCTCAGAGGTCATTCGACAGATAAAAATATGATTTTATTATTTTTAATAACATGTCCAATAAAATACGAAAGACACAAGAGTAAATATTAAAAACCTTAACAGGAAGATAAAAATAGTAAATTAAACATTTTATCACAATTATTTTATTTGAATATAAGTAAATCTCTAATCTAATCTCAGGTGTAGTAGTAGTAGTTTTCCAAATAAGATCAAAAACTAAATCTTTACCTTCTATAACAGCTCAAGTGTACTTACTAGTTACAAGCAATTGAGCTCTTCCACTGTCATTACAAGGTTTCCTATTTATATTGTTATCAACTCTCACGGCTCATCGAACACTAATGCACCAGTGACCTTCCAATTCGCGAATGGCACTTCATAACTTGAGTTCAATTCATAAGCAATGGAATTTAGGTTAGTAGATTTCAAATCGGAGTCCCTTCTCTATGAAATAAATAAAGAATTTTAACTTTTTAGGGTTCCGTAGTAAACAAGGAATCCTTATAGTTTTGCTATGTCCGTCCGTCTGTCCGTTCGCGGTTTATGTAGTGTAGTAGCACAGAGTAACGAAGGAGTAGTGTGGGGTATCTTTCAAAAATATTGTGGGTGTAGGAACACCATATTTTTACGATTCAGGGATTCGTTTGTGAAGTATGATTTATTTTAAAGTGCTAAATTTTATTAGAGTCAAGTGTCCCCCCTCTCTGCCAGCTAAATGGTTGTTTATAGAATATGTGAAAAAAATCACAGCAGTAGTACATATAAAGAATTTTATAGGAAAACGATCACGGCTAAGTAGGGTTCACAAGTTAAGGAGTTATATCTATTTTATAGAAATGAACCCCAAAAATCCATGGAACTCAAAATATATTCAATATTCATAAATAAAATAAAAGCACTATCCTAGGTCAGCAATAATAATTGTATATTGCAACTACAGAACCCTATACTGCGCGTGGCCCGACACGCACTTGGCCGGTTTTTTAATTTTGAAAAGAAAAGTTAGGTGTATGTCCGACGATAGTACCTAATAAAAGGAAATGAAATAAGCGGCTGATCTCAATTACCGTATAAACAGCATCAGAGGAACTGCCTATACATTGGAGGCTTTTAAGGAATTAGATGATCCACCGCTTTAATTTTGAGGAAACACAGTGGATGGAAGAAACGACCTGGAATATCGGGATGCATTCGAAGTGACGAGGAAGAAAACGAACTTTTGTTGTGAAGTGTGAAGAGTAATCGGAGAAAGGAAGTATCATTTCAAAGAACTCTTTTGTAAACACGTTATCGTAGAGATAGTGAAGCACAAGTGAAGAGACCTGACGGCTCTGCGATTCTTTAGTCTTCGTATGTAATTTAGGATTATTGACAAGTCGAAAGCTCGCTTTTGTATCCAATCCAATAGTTAAGCAATGCTTCAGTATGTGAGCCAGTAGGTACTCCAGGCAATTCGAACATACGATCTAACACAATTTGACATTGAGAAATTTGAATTAGCAGCTTCGTCAAAACTATTCGTCATGAAATCTACAGTCCACCCAGCTATAACAGAATGCCAATAAATTCTTTCGCATGACGTTTACTGCGTCATCATCATCATTAGCAACCCATCACGGCTCACTACTGAGCGAGGTCTCCTCTCAGAGAAGGGTTACGGGCCATAGTCCACCACGCTGGCCCGATGCGAATTGGCGGACTTCACACACCTTCGAGAACATTATGAAGAACTCTCAGATGTGCAGGTTTCCTCACGATGTTTTCCTTCACCGTTGAAGCAAGTGATAGTTAATTGCTTAAACGCACTTGACTCCAAAAAGTCAGAGGTGCGTACCCGGGATCGAACCTGCGACCCCCCGAATAGGAGACCACAGTCCTAACCACTAGGCTATCACTGCGTTTACTGCGTATCACGTGTTTATTCAAAGTACTAACTGCAAATTCAATGGAATACCCTTCACAGCTAACATTGCGCCGGCCGCGGTGGAGACATCGAATTCCTTCAATTCAATTACTTCTAGCTGTAGCAGGCATTGTGTAGTACAATAATTATAAGTTGCTACGTGCTGAAACCTCAATAAATAAAGAACAACATAAATAGTTATTACCTTCGGTTATCGATTCAATCAAACCATAATTAACCGACTTCAAAAAGGAGGAGGTCCTCAAAAAAAATTTTTTTATTTATGTTCGTCGATTACTCAAACACGCCTGAACCGATTTGGAAAATTCTTTTTTGTTTGAAAGGGTATACTTCCCAAGTGGCCCCATTTAGAATCGTCGATCGGTCGAGTGGTTTTTAAAAAAACAACAATAAATTACATACTTCGTAGTGGCGTCAGCGTTTGAAGTCGTTTTTAGGGTTCCGTAGTAAACAAGGAACCCTTATAGTTTCGCCATGTCCGTCCGTCTGTCTGTCTGTCTGTCCGCGGTTTAGCTCAGAGACTATTGGTACTAGAAATCTGTAATTTGACAATGGTATAAATATCAATCACGCCGACAAAGTGGTGAAATAAAATTGTGAAAAATATTTTTTTAGGGTACCTCCCCTACATGTAAAGTGGGGATGAATTTTTTTTTTTCTCATCTATCCCATAGTGTGGGGTGTCGTTGAATAGGTCTTTCAAAAACGTTGTGGTTGTGGGAACACCATTTTTCAATTCAGGGATCCGTTTGTGAAATATGATATTTTAAAGTGCTAAATTTTATTAGAGTCAAGTGTTCTCCCCCCTCTGCCAGCTAAATGGTTGTATATAGGATACAAGAAAAAATTCACAGCAGTAGTATATATAATGAATTTTAAAGGAAAACTATCACGGCTAAGTAGGGTTCATTAGTGAAGGAGTAATATCGGTTTTTCTAAGTTAGATATTACACGTAGTGTAAGTTGCATATTTTGTAGTATATTATAGTATTTAAACCATGGAACTCAAAATGTATGTTGAGACTTTCAACTACGGAACCCTACACTGCGCGTGGCCCGACACGCACTTGGCCGGTTTTTTTTAAAAGAATTTTTTATATTAAATTATTTTATGATACGACTAAGGCTGATCAACTATAACTTCGTTTGTAAGCTCTATTTTGTTACGGGTTACCTACCAGAGATAGAGTTACATTCGCGATTTCATCTTCACTTCACGGGTTTAGGTTCCATAAAAATTTTAAACATCCAGAAATGACGTGGGTCACGTGAACGAGCAAAATCTCAAGTTTCTAGACGCAACGGTATAGTATGTTGATACGTCAGTCAGTCAGTCAGTCAATCAGTTTCTAGATCCAGTGGTTTAGTACGTTGATACGTCAGTCAGTCAGTTTGTAGACCCAGTGGTTTAGTACGTTGATACTCTGTCAGTTTCTAGGAAACGGAAAAAGAACACATACACACATTCCCATTTATAACATAAACACGATTTAGCGACCTATCCTTATTCTGCGATGTAAGTATGATTATGGATGTATACGGATATATTTAGGGCAACCTATCTGTACGTAATCAAAGAGTTCAATAAAATGGAATGGAGAGAACTTTGTAATTATTAAAAATTATTAATATCCTCGTGTAACACTATGGTCTCTTCACTCTATGTACTACTTCACTAAATTCCTGTTTAATCAGAACAAATACAACGAGGTTATATTGAAACAAAGATAAGTCAGTTGAGTTAATGATTAAGGGAAGCTACGAGGAATTTTCCTGTGTACCCTATAATAATCTAAATAATAATATTAAGTTACAGAGGGACACACAGAAAACGTTAGATGCGTTTCCTCTTGACTTAATTAACGTTTCACTGAGGCTGATCAGTGATGTTAATTGTTAACTCTAAGATGAGGATTATCCGTGGACGGCTCGAGAACAGACAAGTCTAAGAAAGTAAAGTAAGAAAGAGATAGAAAGAAGAGAGAATAGATACAACGAAGTGCAATTTGGCTAGGGGGGCAGATCAACACACTCATACATACACACAGTCGTGTGACATACTTTGGCTACCCATTTCAATTCGATGCCTTAACATGGGTAGCCTAAGTATGTCACACTCTCTTTAACATTTCTGTGGTGGTGTCGTGTGATGCGGGTTGTTAGTTGTTACGTTCCCTCAAATATGGTTGAGCGAAGCAATGGCTGGGTCATGCGTCATGCTCGTGAACGGGTGCCACCAGCGGGAATGGGGCTACTTTCTGTCTGCCCCTCTTAACATGTGTTGAATTATAATTAGATGTAATTACGTATGCTTTTGTGGAACTTCCCCTCATTGTGGAAACTCTGCATATAGCATAATATCTATTAAGTATATTGTAAAAGTATTTTGAAAAGGGCAACTGCCGAGTTTTTGCTGGTTGTTCTCGGCAGGAACGGCATTCCGAACCAGTGGTAGACTCATTGACGATTCAAAAGTACTTGTAAAAGTTTATTTGAATAAAAAACATTTCTATTCTATTCTATTCTACTCACTGGCCTTCCACTTACGACCGCAATAAGGGAAGCCAGGACTGACCAGAGTGGAAGGATTTAGTGACCACTACCTTGAACTACGGACACGACCTTCAGAAATGAAGAACGCGACCAAGAAGAGAAGATGAGGATGGCTTTGAGGTCACATGATGACATCACTAGTTTTTGTCCGCAGCTGGGTTCATGTTAAGTTCGATATTCTAAACCCCTATTTTACCCCTTAGGGGTATAATTTTCAAAAATCCTTTCTTAGCGAATGCCTACGTCGTAATAGCTAGATATATCTATATAAATAGTATGCCAAATTTCTGCTCGATCCGTCCAGTGATTGGAGCTTTGCGTTGATAGATCAGTCAGTCAGACCTTGTCCTTTCGTTAAAAAGAAAAATCGGAAAAATGTTATTGTAGGTATGTACTTATAAATACAACTTCACTAGCCAGCGTGGTGTTCGGTATTTTTTAAATCCCGCGGGAACCTTTTATTTTGCCAGGATAAAAAGTAGCCTTTAGCTATTATAGCTACTAGCCTACTCCTTCAACTAACGCTGTCATTAAAGGATACACCAACAAACCAATAAACGAACACACTATTGCATTTATTTGCACAAATCAGTAAGGATAAGGATAAATTTACTAACGGCCCCTATCGGGAGTCGCACCCAGAACCACCTCTCACCCCTGAATAGAATAGAAATGTTTTTATTCCAATTTTTTTTTACAAGTGCTTTTGAATCGTCGTTGAGTCTACCACTGGTTCGGAATGCTCTACCTGCTGAGAAGAACCAGCAAGAAACTCGGCGGTTGCTCTTTTCAAAACAAGTTTACAATTCAATAAATATGATGCTATATGTATGCAATATTTCCACAATGAAGGGAAGTTCCAAAAAAGCATACCTAACTATAATTCAACACATGTTAAGATGGGCAGACATAAAGAAGCCCCATTCCCGCCGGCGGCACCCGTTCACGAGCATGACGCATGACCCAGCCGTTGCTTCGCTCAACCATATTTACACCTGCGCCGGGAGCGTAAAGCGTGCTAGTGTTACCTGTAGGGCACGGCCGCGGCCAGGAATATGTAGGAGAGGTGCAGCAGCCCCACCTGCGCGGCCGCCAGCGCCGTCAGCGCGTACACGCGCAGCTGGAAGCGGCCCAGCCCGCCCAGCTGCCGCGTCACGCTCTCCGGGTCCACGCCGGGGCCCCCCGCGCGCCGCCCGCCCCCCGCCCGCCCCGCGCGCCGCCCGCCCTCTGCCCGCCCCGCCCGCCCCGCCGCCGCGCCGCCCAACGCACGAGACCCACACATTTTGTCAAACAATTTCACGCAATCAAAAATCATTGCTACTTCAAAATTTACTTGAGATTATAGGTTCTCTTTTTTTCAACACGTGTACAGTACTTAAATGTTAAAGAAAACCCAATATTCTTTTACAAGTGATCTGAATAAGTATTAGGTAATTTAAATTTAAAATACTCTTATAAAATATAATTAATTTATAATTTAGTCAGGGAAGTTGTAAAGCCAAACGTTCCTGCTCGGAATAATAACCAGCGTTCCGACCTATCGCGAACAGAGCACTGAACGCACAGACGGTTCAGCTGGTTGCCCTGACGAAGACTGACAGTGTTCATTGGTGGGTGGAAAGCTCTGGGTCATGGCCTTCTCTGAGCTGATACAGCTTTGTTTGTTGATACAGAAGGCACAAGGCTCCTCTAGTAGACCATGGTTAGTTATACCTACCTATGCAGGGGACGTAATTTAAGTCGATCCGCACACATAATTCAAAATTCAAAATTCTTTATTTCACGTAGGCCAACCTGTGGCTCTTATGACACGACACGACTCTACCACACCAGTTCAGAAAGCGGATTCTGCCGAGAAGAGACGGCAAGAAACTCAGCAACTGCTCTTTTCAAAATAATCATTTTACAATATTTTTATACAGCTATTTCATTGTAATAAGTTTTTTATACTATCTTGTGGGCAGCCGGATGCCATGCCGATTTAACCCATACAACTTTGTTAGAATAGAATAGAATATAATATTTCCACAATGAGGTGAAGTTCCAAAAAAGCGTAGCTACTACAATTCAATTCATGTTAAGACGGGCAGACAGAAAGTAGCCCCATTCCCGCCGGTGGAACCCGTTCACGAGCATACATACTTGGTCAGTCGACGAAACATTTTGTTGGGTTTTGGCCAAGGGTTTTGGACACAATTTTATCCTATGCACTGGACACATCAGAACCCCTGCAGATCGTTAGCGGAAAAGCTGCAGCGATCAGATCGTCACAACTCACACTGCTGTAGCTTCACTATGAGACAATTGCAGATAAAATATTTATTAATGAACGTAATCACAGTTCACAAATAAGCATGTAAATCCAAAATCGAAAATAAACGCAGAAGAAAATGAAGAAAAAAGAAAACTAGGTACTCCTAAACGAGCAAAAGGGGGCACAAATAAACGGTCAAATGTGTGTCAATCAAGTCAAGCCACGCGCAGTGTAGGGTTCCGCAGTAGCTCGTCGCTATATCAGTACTTAAAAGATGAGTACATCATATTCATCATCATCATCATTAGCAACCCATCAACGGCTCACTACTGAGCGCAGGTCTCCTCTCAGAGAAGGGATATAGGCCATAGTCCACCACGCTGGGCCAATGCGGACAGGTGGACTTCACACACCTTCAAGAACATTATGAAGAACCCTCAGGTGTGCAGGTTTCCTCACGATGTTTTCCTTCACCGTTGAAGCAAGTGATATTTAATTGCTTAAACGCACTTGACTCCGAAAAGTCAGAGGTGCGTACCTGGGGTCGAACCTGCGACCCCCCGAATAGGAGACCACAGTCCTAACCACTAGGCTATCACTGCTATTATTATATTAATAATATGTAATTTTCATCATAAAATGTATTTTTTTACATTTTAAAATAGCATTACAAAGTAATGATTTAAGATGAAATGCCTAGATTTAAATTAATGGCAAAAACGTGCAAGAACGTCAATGGAAATTTTGTGTGAAAATAGCTTTGATAAGCTGTAACTTTTCATTGAGTTTAACTAGAAACTTGAAATTTTCCCAGCTTTATGAGACTGACCTTTGTATTCAGTATAATTTCAACTTACTACCTTAATATTCTTCCATAATATTATCATTTCAAGACTATCATAATATAACAATACTAGGGGTCACATAGTTCTCAATGTTCTCTAATGTTGCAGACCAAAACGCCTTTCAACTACTTTGCTTCCAGAACAAGAAAGGTGTACTTATACCGAAGCAAAATAATTATCAATAATAAATAATCTGATATCAAAAATTCTCATGTCGCGGTGTTTGTTACCAAACTCCTCCGAAATGCCTGGACCGATTTTTATGAAATTTTGTGTGCATATCGGGTAGGTCTGAGAATCGGCCAACATCTATTTTTCATGCCCCTAAATGATAAGAGTGCGCTTATCATTTAGGGGAAATATTTAGGGGTGGGTACCCCTAAATATTTTTGTTGGCGGTACGAAGTTCGCTGGGTCAGCTAGTAATAAAGATAATCAGTTTACTCTTTCTTCAGTTTGAGCAAATGAATGGTTTCAATATGACTATCTCTATCATGTTGTTCGTCTGCGTCGTTGTCGTCTCACCGATAGATGTCAAAAAAATTCAAAATTCAAAATTATTTATTTCACGTAGGCCAACCTGAGGCTCTTATGACACGTCATGACTCTACCACCGGTTCGGAAAGCGAATTCTGCTGAGAAGAGCCGGCAAGAAACTCAGCAGTTGCTCTTTTCAAAATAGTCATTATTATGTAGCTATTACATTGTAATAAGTTTTTTATACTATCTTGTGGGCAGCCGGATGCCATGCCGATTTAACCCATGCAACTTTGTTAGAATAGAATAGAATATAAATAATATTTCCACAATGAGGTGAAGTTCTAAAAAAAGCGTAGGTACTACAATTCAATTCACGTTAAGACGGGCAGACTGAAAGTAGCCCCATTCCTGCCGGTGGAACCCGTTCACGAGCATGACGCATGATCCAGCCGTTGCTTTGCTCGACCATATTTGAGGGAACACAGAAATGTTTAAATAGAGCGTGACAAACTTAGGTTACCCATGTTAAGGCATCGAATTGAATAATATTATTATTAAAATACTCATTTTAAGTTCCCATGCAACTTTGTCATTAAGAAAGTCATTAACTTTGTAATAAGCGCGACTCAGTAAGTGAGTTTTTACGCATTGTTTAAATTTGTGCAGTGGCAAATCTAGCAATTCCTTCGGAATCATATTATTTTATATCTACATATAAGCGTAAGCTCAACCCCACAAAGGATTTTTGCACTTTGCGCAGACGACATGATTCTATTTTATGATGATGTATTTTTAGTTTATGACGATATCTAAAAAGTCGGTTGTGTGTATCGCCTCTTTGTCTTGAATATTTTGTCTCGCAAAGACTATATTATTTTAAATGTACTGTGAAGCTACCGTAAGAAAGTCTCTATAAAATTTCTGCTGGTCGTGATCTTTGGCAAAGATCGTCACAGAACCATCAGCCATCTTGTGCCGCTTGTATCCAGTGGCTGCGATCAACTTAATATCGTCCGACCGTCTAGCAGGAATCTGGTATACATACCCATTAATCTGTGGTAGGTATTGTTAATTTATATAATTAAAAGACTTAAAAATTATACAACCATCTTTTATTTTTATAGAACACGGTTACAGTCATAGACTATAGAACTCTTAAAACTTGACAATGTAGTCACAGACTATATGGAACACCTCCCCTTTTAAATGAAGGCCTAGGGTGAGGTCACAATAATTAACACATTACAATAATCTTAAATTACTACAAGTCCAATCTGGATCTTGGTTTAATTGAACGACCACTACGGGTTTGATAAGGAACTCTTTCAGAAATATTACCACTGGGCTCTGGAGGAATAATTTGAGTTTGAGTATTTGGTGGCAGTACTTCTGGAATATCATTATCAAAATCCGCCACAAAATTATTTCTTTCATAACTATAACAATCAGTGAATGACTTTCTCAAATGATGACTATTTCTACGAAAAGGTTTAGAGTTATAATCAGTTCTTATCCAGTATGACCTAGGTTCCTTACATTTCTTAACTACTATACCCTTTTTCCAGTGTTTATCTTTCTCCGTTCGGTAGACAATGTTATCACCCGGTTTATATAACACTTCTTTACTTTTTGAATGCTTATCATGTTGATATTTAGTGATTTTCTGTTTTAAAGTTAATAATTTATGTATATTTGTTACAACTTTAGGTTCTAAATATGACAAAGTAACAGGAATATTTGATCTTAAATTTCTACTGTTTAAAATCTGAGAAGGAGACACAGATAAGCCAGACAAATTACTATTATTATAATTCATAAGATAGTCACGGTAATCCTTACCATCCTCAAGAGCTTTCTTAACCAAATTTTTGCTTATGTTAACAGCTTTTTCAGCTAAACCATTACTTCTGGGATAGTGAGGACTACTTGTGGTAATAGTTATATCTTTCTTCCTATAATACTCAAGACACTCTTGCGATTTAAATGGATTATTATCCGCAATAATTTCACAAGGATAACCTAAACGAGTAAATACATCTTGGCAGGCATTTATTACAGATTTTGAAGTTTTATCCTTCATAGGTCTTATTTCTATCCAGCGTGACAGATAGTCAATGATGATAAGATAAGATTTTCCAGCAAATTCCATTATGTCCATACCTACTTTATAATACCGGTACTTTGGTATGACATGTGGTAACAATGGCTCATGTACATTAGCTGGTCTAAACTTTTCACAAGTACGACACTTAGAAATGAAATCCTGAATATCAGACGACAAATTTGGCCAGTAAAATAATTGACGGGCCTTAGAAATACACTTATTGACTCCTACATGTCCTTCATGTACTAATTCCATGACATATGAACGCAATGAACTTGGAACAACAATTCTATTTCCATAAAATAAAAATCCATCTTGAACATACAACTGGTCTTTAAATTTAGCAAAATGTTGTAATACTTTAGTTAATTTCTTAGGCCAACCATGATAAAAGTAATTACATATTTTAGAGAGTACTGAATCATTATTAGTCTCATTACGAAAAATGGCCTTTCTTGTATCAGACATAGGCAAATGTTTTGAAACTGTATGTACCATCTGCAACATATCCCTGTCATGTTCAATTACATTTAAACTATTTCTTGACAACATATCAGCAAAATGCACATATTTACCAGGCACATAGTACACATTTAACCTATACATTAACAGTTTTAATCTTAACCTCTTCAATCTAGGAGAACCAATCTTGCTAATTTGTTTACTCATAATAGATACAATAGGTTTATGATCAGTCTGTATATCAACATCGGAACCATAAATGTATTTATGAAATTTCTTAGTACCGAAATAAATTGCAAGTAACTCCTTTTCCGTTTGTCCATAGTTCAACTCAGCATTGTTCATAGATCTTGATACACAAGCAATCAACTTTAAATTACCAGACTCATCAGGTTGAAACAAGCAACAACCTAACCCTTTACTTGATGCATCACATTGCAATATAATTTTCTTTTTAGAATCAAATGGACAAAGTGCCGGAGCACAACTAATTTTCTCTTTTAATTTGGCAAAAACTTGATCATGTAAAGGTAACCACAAAAACTCTACATCCTTCTTTAGCAATTTACACAGAGGGGACATTAACTCTGACATCTCTGGAACATAACGTCTAACATAGTTAAATGAACCTATAATTCTCAATAATTCATCCCTAGTAGTTGGTGGTTTTAGCTTTAACAATGACTCAACTCTAGATTTATCAATTGACATACCCTGTTCATTAAAGATTTGACCCACATATTTAACTTCGCGTTGTCTATACTGAAACTTTTTCTCATTGAACACAATTCCTATTTCCCTAGCTTTTTTCATCACACTTAATAAAGCCTGATCATGTTCTTCTACAGAATTTCCCATAATCAATATATCATCAGCCCAAACAACTACATTTTTGAGTTTGTTAAAATGAGATTCAAGTACATCCTGAAACAACTCAGGTGCATTCATTAACCCATAGGGCAAAACTAAGTATCTATAGACACCAAAGGGAGTAGAAAAACAACATTTCCATGATGATTTTTCATCCAAACTTAAGTGATGAAAACCTTCTGAAAGATCTAACACAGAAAAATATTTCTTACCATTCAACTTCAAAGCAAGCTCTTCTAAAGTTGGCAAAGATTTAGGTTTCTTTATAATATATTTATTTAGATCAGAAGGATCTAAGCACAGTCTAATCTTTTTGTTGGGCTTTTCAACTAGCACTATACGGTTAATACAAGCATTTTCATTGAGGTTATCAACCTTTACAATTGATTTTCTACTTTCCAGTCTATCTAGTTCACACTTTAATGGATCTAAAAGACAATTAGGTATTCTTGAAGGCGGGTGACAAATTTGCTCTACAATAGGCTTAGTGGTTATACTATAGGTACCCGGAAGCTTACCGACACCCTGAAATACAATTTTATGCTCAGATATAAACTTATCTTTTAATGAGACAGAACCACTCTCAGCACTATGCACTCTCTTGATTAAATTTAGAGAAATACAACCAGGCAAACCTAAAAGCATGGAGTGACAATCCACAATGACAAAATTTTCAAAACACTTTTCATTTTTATACTCGCACATTAAATTTACCATGCCCACAGGTGAGACCTTGCTGCCTTCAAAAGATACCAACTGAATATTTGTTTTAATAAGTTTTAAATTTAACTTTTCATTTATCTGTTCAAATATACTTAATGGCATAATACTTATGTCTGCACCAGTGTCCAATTTACATTTGATGGGTCTATTTTCAATAAATATAGTTTCTACCCACTCAGACTTGGTATTACACTTTGAAACTACCATATCGCAGAATAAATTTTCATTATTTTCACTTTCAGAATTACTATCACTTTGACAGTGACCAACCTTGTTAACTTTCCGCTGTACTCTGCAGCTTATTGCAAAGTGATTTTTTAAACCGCACTTTTTACACATTTTCCCAAAAGCTGGACACTCCCTGGCACCATGGAGAGTTTGACAACGACGACATTTGAATTTACCTTTAGACTTAGGATATTTTTTAGTTCTATTATACTTATTTGCATCCACCTCACATGTTGGGTTCATTTCCTTGACCTGTAGCTTACTCTGCTCTGAAGTTCTGCAGAAATTAGCAGCTTTCTCTAATGTCAAGCCATCTAAACGCAGTAATTGTTCTTGCACGTTTTTGTCGTAGACCCCTTGTACGATTTTGTCCCTCAACAATTGATCCTCTATAGGCTCTTTAGATGTATTACCATAGCTACAATTTATCAATAATTGTTTCACCTCTGTTAGAAAATTATCAAAGCTCTCACCTTCCTTTTGCTTCCTATCGTTAAATTTGAACCTTTCGAAAACTTCATTTACACGTGGTCTTACATACTTCTCAATGGCGTTTATGACGAAATTGTAGTCACCTACTTTGTCCGCCGGAATAGGTAACGTATGAAGCACTCGTGCTGATTCCATACCCAGCATATTTCGTAATAACGCAAGGCGAATTTTGTCGGTCGCACCATCTTGCCCAGTAGACACGAGATAATCTTCGAAACATGACCGCCATATTTTCCATTCTGCGGCGGCACCATTAGCCCGCAGATCAAAATTCGGTAAAATTTTAACACTTTTGTCCATTTTGGTATGTAGAAACTTAACGGGAACATAGATTTGAAACTTACATCAATTTTCAGGACGACTGCGCCATGTTAATTTATATAATTAAAAGACTTAAAAATTATACAACCATCTTTTATTTTTATAGAACACGGTTACAGTCATAGACTATAGAACTCTTAAAACTTGACAATGTAGTCACAGACTATATGGAACAGGTATCGTCCATCCAATGCTGCGTTCGCCAGTGATGATGGCACATGACGTTCATCATGGCGTTCCATACCGAGATACCTACCTACATATTACTCTTTTAAAGCGAGCTATGCTTTGTGATATCTCCAGCTAGTTGGTTGGTGTCCGTTACAAGATAATAATAATATTGTAGTTGAAATGAAAATAAAGGAAAAATAAAACCACCAAGTGAGCAAAATATATTGCGGTCGTATAAAAATTGTTTATTGTCTCTGTGACATGTTATCAATCTTAAGTTTGTCTTACAAAATCACGAAATCTATACTTACTTAGGTTTTCATTTTTAAAAATTAAAAAACAATCATTTAATTTTAATTATTATTAATTACATAACAATTCGTCCAATCAAACGCCCAGTGCATAGAATAAGATAGTATCTGGTCCTTAAAACTAATAATTAGAAGACTTAAATTAAGTATTAATTTTAATACATGAAATTATAATTAAATAGTTACATAAATAAAATTATTATTATCGGGAACATTGGATGGGTACAAGCAACTTTTTCCTGTGAGGACTCGCTGAAGCGCCAAGAAATATTTAGTGGCTAGGATTCGATACAATAAAATACGAAACCTAGGATTTCATACTTTTGTTGAGTAGGTACCTACTCAATAAAAGTACGAAATCCATAACATAAGTTGATGCCTGTCAACTAGTGCACCGAGCATCTAAGCAATTAATATAATAATGCGACAAATTGGCAAGGTAAAAAAGCTTGATAGATGGGTGCCCCACGACCTTAACGATCGCCAGCGCAACGTACGCGTCGAGACCTGCCTTGCACTGCTCAACAGGCAAAGAAATGAAGGAATTTTGAAACGAATTGTTACTTGCGACGAAAAATGGATTCTGTTCGACAATCGAAAGCGCTCAGCAAGTTGGTTAGACCCTGGTTCAGCACCAAAGCAATGTCCTAAAGCAAAAATGACCCCTAAAAAGGTGATGGTCACTGTTTGGTGGTCTAGTGTGGGTGTGATTCACCACAGCTTTTTACAAAACGGCATGAGCATTAATGCAGATGTGTACTGTGAAGAACTGGAGAGAATGATGGAGAAGCTTGCACATCTGCAACCAGCTTTGGTCAATCGGTCGTCCCCACTGCTCCTTCACGACAACGCGCGACCCCATACTGCGCAACAGACAGTTTCCAAGCTGCAAGAGCTGGGGTTGGAAGCTCTCCCTCATCCGCCATACTCACCAGACCTTGCACCTACCGACTATTACTTTTTCCAAAATTTAGACAACTTTTTAGTGGGTAAAAAATTCAATTCCCGAGAGGCAGTACAAAATGCCTTTGAAGAGTTTGTTGCCTCCCGTCCAGCTGATTTTTACAAGAACTGCATCAATAAACTGCCAATGGGTTGGCAAAGATGCGTCGATTGCATGGGTGATTACTTCGAATAACAGAAATAAAAAAGTTTGAAAAAATAAGTACTTTCACTTATTGCATACAAAACGGCAATTTCATAGGTAAAGACCTATTATTACGTGTGCAGCCGACCAACCTCATGCAGTTGCCGGCACTGATGTTGAGAGTTATTTTTGGTAAAGTTGTTGAATAATTTTGGTCCTTTTTTGTTTATTCATTTCATTATATTTTTTTATTATTGTACCTACTATAATATATATACCGCCAAACAGACCCAAAATTTCACTTCTGCGCAACTGAAGGTCAGCTCAACATCGGTGCCGGTAACTGTAATTGATAGAATCCGTGTCAATTTTAACCTGACTTTTCTCAATAACTTTATTGGTCTGCTGAACACCTCCGCTTGGCATTTGGATAGGCACATTTAGCATATTGTTCCTTCAGCCCGCTTTTTTTACTTTTGTCAGTTTTCATAATTATTATTAGCGTCCAAAAGGATCTAGAGCCAGCGTAGCTAAAGGGACGAAGATATTCGCACCCGTTAGCGACGTGGAGTTGTAGTTTCCGCGCTACACGATTACAACATCACATACGGGACTATTGTCTGTACTCCGTATGTAATCTACGTTAGCAAAATATACTTTTGCTATAATAAAATAAAAATTGAAGCTATATTCTCCTTTAGAACTAAACTGTCCAGAACTATGTCGATGCACTGAGACGCGATGTGTCACTAACCCGTTCACCCTTATCAATAAATTTAGTTTAGCTTTAGCTTGAGATCCATAAATCCATGGTATCCAGAGAAATGGTGAGAAATTGAAAAGGTAGGTATTTAGAATCCGAAAGTTTTCCGTGCTGCGTTATCTATGAGTTACCCTGCACGAGTATACTTTTGTGGAATCGCCAATTCCATGGTGGTTTATAATTTGTAAAGCTACCTAAAGTATGAATATCTAGCAGGGAGTGGATAGCAATTTAAGTAGCCAACATTTAATAGTGCTCCTGCTTTCAGACGAAGAGGAGAGCGGCAGAAATACAGACAATACTGCGCTATGATGAGGAGGAAAAAGAAAGAACATTAAGAAAAGAAGAAGAACGAAGAAGAGTCGTCTTCTTCTTTGTCAACCGATTAACGTCCATTCCTTGACAAAGGTCTCTTGCATGGACTTTCACATGCCTCGGTCTTGCGCCGCCTGAATCCAGGAACTCCCTACGAGTCGTTAACTCCACTTAGTGGGGGTCTGTCAACACTGCGCTTCCCGGTGTGGGGTCGCCACTCCAGCACCTTGGGACCCCAGCGACCATCAGCTCTTCGAACTATGCGCCCCACCCATTTCCACTTCAGTTTCGCGACTCGCTGAGCTATATGCGTAACTTTGGTTCTCCTACGGATTTCCTAATTTCTGATTTGATCTTGCAGGAATACTCCGAGCAGAAGAAGAGTGAACATCCGGAACTTGGCATAAACAGTTCCGATCCGTGAAACACGGAGAGGTTATTTTCGTCCGTACAAGTCGGATAAGTCGTGCAAATTAAAAGAAAATAGCAAAACAACACCAAAGAAATGTTGGATACAAGTTGGTTTAAAAAAATTGACGATCTTTTAAATTCCACACCAGTTCCCGGACCATGGCGAAGGGTGTCTAAGGTATGTCGGTGTCAGTAGTAGCGGCGGAGTTGTCCAGGTCGGCGAAGGAGTCCGGCAGCCGCCGCCCCAGGGTATCCGGCACCAGGCGCGTGAGCGCCGCGCTGGCCAGCGGCAGGGCTCCGAGCACGGTGGTGGGCACCCAGGCTCCGTAAGCCGCCTGCAATCAGATTAAGGAATAAATCCATCGGTCGCGCTGCTGACTGGTCTGGCTTGGACTGGACTAGGTGACTATAGGGACAGGAAGTAGATAAAAAGAACTTGTAGGGAGTCAAGAAGGTGCACCGGAAACACGCCAAGAGCAAGTACCGGCGCCCTCCCAATGCTTCGACCCATATATCCGCGAGGTTGGAGGGGCCATGGGTGGTGGCGGGTTGTGGTCGCGCTGCTGTTCGGCAACCTGTAGGAAACTACTCCATGAGGCTGAACACGGATAGGTCAAAGGTACAACTGTAATCTAAACATTATAAACTCATATCGTGGTATAATGACATATTAATTACTGCAGCAATTTTAGCTACCCTGTAAGCTACCCTCCCTCGTATTGAAGCTATTTGTCTCTGGATTTCGATAAACTTGTTCTACAAATAGGTAGTTAAGTTTTGAATGAAAATGAAATCAGAAATGATGATGAATTTGAAATTTTCATCTTACCATTCTACCTGGAAAACTATTAAGATATTCTTACGTTCCGGTAACCTTCAGTTCAACAGTTAAAATGACTACGTTATAAATAGGACTACAAGGATGTCAGATATCCATATAAATCGGGAACTGTCTAGAAAGTGGTATAAATAATCGGGAGCAATCTATTCTTATCCGAAAGAACCGATCGCCTTAAAACCGTCTGCCTGAGCCCACGGAGTGTTGAAAACTGGGTGGTTAGGGTACGGACAGAAAACCAAAAATTCGTAAACACAATTTTCGCGCATGACGCATTGTGTTCAGCACCATGGCCGCGCCAGTTGATCAGCCTCTAGGGCTTACCAATAGCGGCGTCTGCGGCGCTAGGATGGCGCCTATCCTGCCGCAGGTGGAGCAGGCAGCCAGCAGCCTCTGCCGCGCGCGCGTGGGGAACAGCTCGGCCGTGTACACGTACAGCGCGTTCGGGGCATCGCTTCGGTAGCTGCTTACCAATAGCGGCGTCTGTGGCGCTAGGATGGCGCCTATCCTGCCGCAGGTGGAGCAGGCAGCCAGCAGTCTCTGCCGCGCGCGCGTGGGGAACAGCTCGGCCGTGTACACGTACAGCGCGTTCGGGGCATCGCTTCGGTAGCTGCTTACCAATAGCGGCGTCTGTGGCGCTAGGATGGCGCCTATCCTGCCGCAGGTGGAGCAGGCAGCCAGCAGCCTCTGCCGCGCGCGCGTGGGGAACAGCTCGGCCGTGTACACGTACAGCGCATTCGGGGCATCGCTTCGGTAGCTGCTTACCAATAGTGGCGTCTGTGGCGCTAGGATGGCGCCTATCCTGCCGCAGGTGGAGCAGGCAGCCAGCAGCCTCTGCCACGCGCGCGTGGGGAACAGCTCGGCCGTGTACACGTACAGCGCGTTCGGGGCATCGCTTCGGTAGCTGCTTACCAATAGCGGCGTCTGTGGCGCTAGGATGGCGCCTATCCTGCCGCAGGTGGAGCAGGCAGCCAGCAGCCTCTGCCGCGCGCGCGTGGGGAACAGCTCGGCCGTGTACACGTACAGCGCGTTCGGGGCATCGCTTCGGTAGCTGCTTACCAATAGCGGCGTCTGTGGCGCTAGGATGGCGCCTATCCTGCCGCAGGTGGAGCAGGCAGCCAGCAGCCTCTGCCGCGCGCGCGTGGGGAACAGCTCGGCCGTGTACACGTACAGCGCGTTCGGGGCATCGCTTCGGTAGCTGCTTACCAATAGCGGCGTCTGTGGCGCTAGGATGGCGCCTATCCTGCCGCAGGTGGAGCAGGCAGCCAGCAGCCTCTGCCGCGCGCGCGTGGGGAACAGCTCGGCCGTGTACACGTACAGCGCGTTCGGGGCATCGCTTCGGTAGCTGCTTACCAATAGCGGCGTCTGTGGCGCTAGGATGGCGCCTATCCTGCCGCAGGTGGAGCAGGCAGCCAGCAGCCTCTGCCGCGCGCGCGTGGGGAACAGCTCGGCCGTGTACACGTACAGCGCGTTCGGGGCATCGCTTCGGTAGCTGCTTACCAATAGCGGCGTCTGTGGCGCTAGGATGGCGCCTATCCTGCCGCAGGTGGAGCAGGCAGCCAGCAGCCTCTGCCGCGCGCGCGTGGGGAACAGCTCGGCCGTGTACACGTACAGCGCGTTCGGGGCATCGCTTCGGTAGCTGCTTACCAATAGCGGCGTCTGTGGCGCTAGGATGGCGCCTATCCTGCCGCAGGTGGAGCAGGCAGCCAGCAGCCTCTGCCGCGCGCGCGTGGGGAACAGCTCGGCCGTGTACACGTACAGCGCGTTCGGGGCATCGCTTCGGTAGCTGCTTACCAATAGCGGCGTCTGTGGCGCTAGGATGGCGCCTATCCTGCCGCAGGTGGAGCAGGCAGCCAGCAGCCTCTGCCGCGCGCGCGTGGGGAACAGCTCGGCCGTGTACACGTACAGCGCGTTCGGGGCATCGCTTCGGTAGCTGCTTACCAATAGCGGCGTCTGTGGCGCTAGGATGGCGCCTATCCTGCCGCAGGTGGAGCAGGCAGCCAGCAGCCTCTGCCGCGCGCGCGTGGGGAACAGCTCGGCCGTGTACACGTACAGCGCGTTCGGGGCATCGCTTCGGTAGCTGCTTACCAATAGCGGCGTCTGTGGCGCTAGGATGGCGCCTATCCTGCCGCAGGTGGAGCAGGCAGCCAGCAGCCTCTGCCGCGCGCGCGTGGGGAACAGCTCGGCCGTGTACACGTACAGCGCGTTCGGGGCATCGCTTCGGTAGCTGCTTACCAATAGCGGCGTCTGTGGCGCTAGGATGGCGCCTATCCTGCCGCAGGTGGAGCAGGCAGCCAGCAGCCTCTGCCGCGCGCGCGTGGGGAACAGCTCGGCCGTGTACACGTACAGCGCGTTCCGGGCATCGCTTCGGTAGCTGCTTACCAATAGCGGCGTCTGTGGCGCTAGGATGGCGCCTATCCTGCCGCAGGTGGAGCAGGCAGCCAGCAGCCTCTGCCGCGCGCGCGTGGGGAACAGCTCGGCCGTGTACACGTACAGCGCGTTCCGGGCATCGCTTCGGTAGCTGCTTACCAATAGCGGCGTCTGTGGCGCTAGGATGGCGCCTATCCTGCCGCAGGTGGAGCAGGCAGCCAGCAGCCTCTGCCGCGCGCGCGTGGGGAACAGCTCGGCCGTGTACACGTACAGCGCGTTCGGGGCATCGCTTCGGTAGCTGCTTACCAATAGCGGCGTCTGTGGCGCTAGGATGGCGCCTATCCTGCCGCAAGGTGGAGCAGGCAGCCAGCAGCCTCTGCCGCGCGCGCGTGGGGAACAGCTCGGCCGTGTACACGTACAGCGCGTTCGGGGCATCGCTTCGGTAGCTGCTTACCAATAGCGGCGTCTGTGGCGCTAGGATGGCGCCTATCCTGCCGCAGGTGGAGCAGGCAGCCAGCAGCCTCTGCCGCGCGCGCGTGGGGAACAGCTCGGCCGTGTACACGTACAGCGCGTTCCGGGCATCGCTTCGGTAGCTGCTTACCAATAGCGGCGTCTGTGGCGCTAGGATGGCGCCTATCCTGCCGCAGGTGGAGCAGGCAGCCAGCAGCCTCTGCCGCGCGCGCGTGGGGAACAGCTCGGCCGTGTACACGTACAGCGCGTTCCGGGCATCGCTTCGGTAGCTGCTTACCAATAGCGGCGTCTGTGGCGCTAGGATGGCGCCTATCCTGCCGCAGGTGGAGCAGGCAGCCAGCAGCCTCTGCCGCGCGCGCGTGGGGAACAGCTCGGCCGTGTACACGTACAGCGCGTTCGGGGCATCGCTTCGGTAGCTGCTTACCAATAGCGGCGTCTGTGGCGCTAGGATGGCGCCTATCCTGCCGCAGGTGGAGCAGGCAGCCAGCAGCCTCTGCCGCGCGCGCGTGGGGAACAGCTCGGCCGTGTACACGTACAGCGCGTTCGGGGCATCGCTTCGGTAGCTGCTTACCAATAGCGGCGTCTGTGCGCTAGGATGGCGCCTATCCTGCCGCAGGTGGAGCAGGGCAGCCAGCAGCCTCTGCCCGCGCGCGCGTGGGGAACAGCTCGGCCGTGTACACGTACAGCGCGTTCGGGGCATCGCTTCGGTAGCTGCTTACCAATAGCGGCGTCTGTGGCGCTAGGATGGCGCCTATCCTGCCGCAGGTGGAGCAGGCAGCCAGCAGCCTCTGCCGCGCGCGCGTGGGGAACAGCTCGGCCGTGTACACGTACAGCGCGTTCGGGGCATCGCTTCGGTAGCTGCTTACCAATAGCGGCGTCTGTGGCGCTAGGATGGCGCCTATCCTGCCGCAGGTGGAGCAGGCAGCCAGCAGCCTCTGCCGCGCGCGCGTGGGGAACAGCTCGGCCGTGTACACGTACAGCGCGTTCGGGGCATCGCTTCGGTAGCTGCTTACCAATAGCGGCGTCTGTGGCGCTAGGATGGCGCCTATCCTGCCGCAGGTGGAGCAGGCAGCCAGCAGCCTCTGCCGCGCGCGCGTGGGGAACAGCTCGGCCGTGTACACGTACAGCGCGTTCGGGGCATCGCTTCGGTAGCTGCTTACCAATAGCGGCGTCTGTGGCGCTAGGATGGCGCCTATCCTGCCGCAGGTGGAGCAGGCAGCCAGCAGCCTCTGCCGCGCGCGCGTGGGGAACAGCTCGGCCGTGTACACGTACAGCGCGTTCGGGGCATCGCTTCGGTAGCTGCTTACCAATAGCGGCGTCTGTGGCGCTAGGATGGCGCCTATCCTGCCGCAGGTGGAGCAGGCAGCCAGCAGCCTCTGCCGCGCGCCGCGTGGGGAACAGCTCGGCCGTGTACACGTACAGCGCGTTCGGGGCATCGCTTCGGTAGCTGCTTACCAATAGCGGCGTCTGTGGCGCTAGGATGGCGCCTATCCTGCCGCAGGTGGAGCAGGCAGCCAGCAGCCTCTGCCGCGCCGCGCGTGGGGAACAGCTCGGCCGTGTACACGTACAGCGCGTTCGGGGCATCGCTTCGGTAGCTGCTTACCAATAGCGGCGTCTGTGGCGCTAGGATGGCGCCTATCCTGCCGCAGGTGGAGCAGGCAGCCAGCAGCCTCTGCCGCGCGCGCGTGGGGAACAGCTCGGCCGTGTACACGTACAGCGCGTTCGGGGCATCGCTTCGGTAGCTGCTTACCAATAGCGGCGTCTGTGGCGCTAGGATGGCGCCTATCCTGCCGCAGGTGGAGCAGGCAGCCAGCAGCCTCTGCCGCGCGCGCGTGGGGGAACAGCTCGGCCGTGTACACGTACAGCGCGTTCCGGGCATCGCTTCGGTAGCTGCTTACCAATAGCGGCGTCTGTGGCGCTAGGATGGCGCCTATCCTGCCGCAGGTGGAGCAGGCAGCCAGCAGCCTCTGCCGCGCGCGCGTGGGGAACAGCTCGGCCGTGTACACGTACAGCGCGTTCGGGGCATCGCTTCGGTAGCTGCTTACCAATAGCGGCGTCTGTGGCGCTAGGATGGCGCCTATCCTGCCGCAGGTGGAGCAGGCAGCCAGCAGCCTCTGCCGCGCGCGCGTGGGGAACAGCTCGGCCGTGTACACGTACAGCGCGTTCGGGGCATCGCTTCGGTAGCTGCTTACCAATAGCGGCGTCTGTGGCGCTAGGATGGCGCCTATCCTGCCGCAGGTGGAGCAGGCAGCCAGCAGCCTCTGCCGCGCGCGCGTGGGGAACAGCTCGGCCGTGTACACGTACAGCGCGTTCGGGGCATCGCTTCGGTAGCTGCTTACCAATAGCGGCGTCTGTGGCGCTAGGATGGCGCCTATCCTGCCGCAGGTGGAGCAGGCAGCCAGCAGCCTCTGCCGCGCGCGCGTGGGGAACAGCTCGGCCGTGTACACGTACAGCGCGTTCGGGGCATCGCTTCGGTAGCTGCTTACCAATAGCGGCGTCTGTGGCGCTAGGATGGCGCCTATCCTGCCGCAGGTGGAGCAGGCAGCCAGCAGCCTCTGCCGCGCGCGCGTGGGGGAACAGCTCGGCCGTGTACACGTACAGCGCGTTCCGGGGCATCGCTTCGGTAGCTGCTTACCAATAGCGGCGTCTGTGGCGCTAGGATGGCGCCTATCCTGCCGCAGGTGGAGCAGGCAGCCAGCAGCCTCTGCCGCGCGCGCGTGGGGAACAGCTCGGCCGTGTACACGTACAGCGCGTTCGGGGCATCGCTTCGGTAGCTGCTTACCAATAGCGGCGTCTGTGGCGCTAGGATGGCGCCTATCCTGCCGCAGGTGGAGCAGGCAGCCAGCAGCCTCTGCCGCGCGCGCGTGGGGAACAGCTCGGCCGTGTACACGTACAGCGCGTTCGGGGCATCGCTTCGGTAGCTGCTTACCAATAGCGGCGTCTGTGGCGCTAGGATGGCGCCTATCCTGCCGCAGGTGGAGCAGGCAGCCAGCAGCCTCTGCCGCGCGCGCGCGTGGGGAACAGCTCGGCCGTGTACACGTACAGCGCGTTCGGGGCATCGCTTCGGTAGCTGCTTACCAATAGCGGCGTCTGTGGCGCTAGGATGGCGCCTATCCTGCCGCAGGTGGAGCAGGCAGCCAGCAGCCTCTGCCGCGCGCGCGTGGGGAACAGCTCGGCCGTGTACACGTACAGCGCGTTCCGGGGCATCGCTTCGGTAGCTGCTTACCAATAGCGGCGTCTGTGGCGCTAGGATGGCGCCTATCCTGCCGCAGGTGGAGCAGGCAGCCAGCAGCCTCTGCCGCGCGCGCGTGGGGAACAGCTCGGCCGTGTACACGTACAGCGCGTTCCGGGCATCGCTTCGGTAGCTGCTTACCAATAGCGGCGTCTGTGGCGCTAGGATGGCGCCTATCCTGCCGCAGGTGGAGCAGGCAGCCAGCAGCCTCTGCCGCGCGCGCGTGGGGAACAGCTCGGCCGTGTACACGTACAGCGCGTTCCGGGGCATCGCTTCGGTAGCTGCTTACCAATAGCGGCGTCTGTGGCGCTAGGATGGCGCCTATCCTGCCGCAGGTGGAGCAGGCAGCCAGCAGCCTCTGCCGCGCGCGCGTGGGGAAACAGCTCGGCCGTGTACACGTACAGCGCGTTCGGGGCATCGCTTCGGTAGCTGCTTACCAATAGCGGCGTCTGTGGCGCTAGGATGGCGCCTATCCTGCCGCAGTGGAGCAGGCAGCCAGCAGCCTCTGCCGCGCGCGCGTGGGGAACAGCTCGGCCGTGTACACGTACAGCGCGTTCCGGGGCATCGCTTCGGTAGCTGCTTACCAATAGCGGCGTCTGTGGCGCTAGGATGGCGCCTATCCTGCCGCAGGTGGGAGCAGGCAGCCAGCAGCCTCTGCCGCGCGCGCGTGGGGAACAGCTCGGCCGTGTACACGTACAGCGCGTTCGGGGCATCGCTTCGGTAGCTGCTTACCAATAGCGGCGTCTGTGGCGCTAGGATGGCGCCTATCCTGCCGCAGGTGGAGCAGGCAGCCAGCAGCCTCTGCCGCGCGCGCGTGGGGAACAGCTCGGCCGTGTACACGTACAGCGCGTTCGGGGCATCGCTTCGGTAGCTGCTTACCAATAGCGGCGTCTGTGGCGCTAGGATGGCGCCTATCCTGCCGCAGGTGGAGCAGGCAGCCAGCAGCCTCTGCCGCGCGCGCGTGGGGAACAGCTCGGCCGTGTACACGTACAGCGCGTTCCGGGCATCGCTTCGGTAGCTGCTTACCAATAGCGGCGTCTGTGGCGCTAGGATGGCGCCTATCCTGCCGCAGGTGGAGCAGGCAGCCAGCAGCCTCTGCCGCGCGCGCGTGGGGAACAGCTCGGCCGTGTACACGTACAGCGCGTTCGGGCATCGCTTCGGTAGCTGCTTACCAATAGCGGCGTCTGTGGCGCTAGGATGGCGCCTATCCTGCCGCAGGTGGAGCAGGCAGCCAGCAGCCCTCTGCCGCGCGCGCAGTGGGGAACAGCTCGGCCGTGTACACGTACAGCGCGTTCGGGGCATCGCTTCGGTAGCTGCTTACCAATAGCGGCGTCTGTGGCGCTAGGATGGCGCCTATCCTGCCGCAGGTGGAGCAGGCAGCCAGCAGCCTCTGCCGCGCGCGCGTGGGGAACAGCTCGGCCGTGTACACGTACAGCGCGTTCAGGGGCATCGCTTCGGTAGCTGCCTTACCAATAGCGGCGTCTGTGGCGCTAGGATGGCGCCTATCCTGCCGCAGGTGGAGCAGGCAGCAGCAGCCTCTGCCGCGCGCGCGTGGGGAACAGCTCGGCCGTGTACACGTACAGCGCGTTCAGGGCATCGCTTCGGTAGCTGCTTACCAATAGCGGCGTCTGTGGCGCTAGGATGGCGCCTATCCTGCCGCAGGTGGAGCAGGCAGCCAGCAGCCTCTGCCGCGCGCGCGTGAGGAACCAGCACGTGCCGTGTACACGTACAAGCGCGTTCGGGGCATCGCTTCGGTAGCAGCCTTACCAATAGCGGCGTCTGTGGCGCTAGGGATGGCGCCTATCCTGCCGCAGGTGGAGAGGCAGCCCAGCAAGCCTCTGGCCGCGCGCGC